>BTCW01000010.1:54997100-55628920 GCA_033239725.1 Echinochloa phyllopogon
CCTTCATAACCCGTGCTATACTTGCTAAGTAATTTCCATTACTTACACTTGCTGTTATTACTATTTTTGGGCAAAATCCCGGACGGGTAACAGATTGGAGTCAGGCTGATTATGCTGTGGAGTTTCCAGAGGATTTGCCGTACTTCTGAGTTCGCGTTCTCCCAGTCAGAGTCCATGTGGGGTTGCGGCTACGCTAGAGAGATGTATTAGTCTTCCGCTGTCCATGTTGTTATTTCTGAAGCACTCTGATGTAAACGCTACTATATGATGAAAATAAAGCATTGTACTCTGATTTTTACCATATTTGTTCGCTATATGTGTCGGTGTACTTCCTGGGCACACATATGGCCACATTCGGATTTTGGGTAAATCCGGTGTGACAATGTCTCACTGGAATTGTAAAGATGTGTTCCAAAGTCATCAGTATGAAGAAGATCGACCAGGTCAGATCTCGTCATAGATGAGAATTCGTGGGTTACATAGTGGAGCAGCAAAAAAAAACAAAATGGTGTAGATTAAGGGCATATGCTTTCTAAGTTTCTAGTTAAACTAATCATTCTAATAAAAGCTAGTGATGATAAAAATTTCAAAAGTTAGCAGATCCTGGTCAGAGCAGACCGGAGGGAGGGAGTGCCATTTTAATGCACCATAGAGACAGTCCTATATGGATGGAATTTATTGCATCAGGGATAAAGAAGTTTTCTTACTCCCGAGATTTTAATATTCTATTTGCACGAACCAATAAACAAGCATGCATGCAATGAATTGTAGCATGCCTGCATGGAGAATTTTAATGTTAGCCAATGTTTGAAGCCACACCTCTGCACGCATGTACGTGTACTGTACAGCAGCTAGCAATTTGTTTGGGTCAGCCCTGACCAGCCCGTATCTGAAACGTCCTGCTCCTGCTGCATGCATGCGTTGTTCAGTCCGTTATACGGTAACGTAATTGTTGCTGCTCCTCTCTCTTTCGTCTTTCCCCCTTTTGTCGTCCCGGTTTCCTCCCCTTTTCTCTATTTTTGAAATAATAAGGTGGCATGTCGGTCTCACTGCCAACTGTGATACAACACCACTAGTGCTAACCATCATGAGCTTATATTTGGATAATTGGACGAGTGAATTATACGAAACTCTAGTGTAAAGCTTATTCTGGTGTGGGCATCTCTAGGTATCAAAAACACATTTTTGTCAGAGATAAAAAAGCAATATGATTGCTCCGGTTAGGAGTATATAATTGGCATTCCATCTTCATTGATTGGTATATTATCGGCTACATGAATGACACGTTAGCAAGTAAATATCACTTTACTGCTGGGTTACGATCATGCAAATATACTATCACATACAGTATATCTTTTACGTTTATTGGGATCAATCAGTCACTCCTTTATCGTTTTTTCAACGGTTAAACCCACAACCTCAGCTCCTATCCACAACAGCACCGTGCCTCTGACCCCCTTTCTTAATTTTAAGAAACATCCAGGAGTTTCAAACCGTGGTGGGTGAACTAGGAGCGCGTAATGGCGTCTCTACCATCCAACACCATGCATACGCCAGACGGCGTTCACCGATGAAAAACAGGGAGAGAAAGGGGCATGCAAAAGCACAAATCAAGATCATCATTATCATATGAAGAAGAAGAAGAAGAAGAAGTTCCAAATTGAAGCTTGAGAACTGATGGGGAGTATATGCATGCATATGTGTGGCATTTAGATTAGAGTAGGCGAGTCACCGCTTAATAGTTGACATGAAACTCGGGAAACTTATTTGATCCACGCATGCGTGGAGGCATATTCAAACTCACAGCTGAAGCCAAACAGTATCAAGTTAGTTTGAACCGTCCAGCTAGCTGATGATAAGCAATATCCCGCACCGCTCGCGTCGCCCCCCAAAGGCGACCGGGCGGACTGCCGCCGCCGCCGAAAACCCCCCTGCACCGCTCCATCAACCTCGCCGCCGCCGCCGGAGCGTCTCGCCGAAAGCCTGCCCGGGCGCAAGGACGGCGGCGGCGGGGCTTCCTCCGGCAGTTCCTCTTCCCCGTTCCAGAGGCAAGCCAGATATAGTCACTGTCTCTGAATTATATCTCTTCTTCGCGGCAAGACATGTAGTGGTCAACCGGCTCTAGGGTGATGAATCCAGTTGGAATGACTCATCTGGGTCAGATTCGGTCGTCAGCGGGCCTTCACACGTTTGGGAGACCAGCGGTGGGTCGTTGCACGTGGGCTACTCATGACGTGTGCATACGGTACGCACGTGATCGGATCTGCTCGTTGTCCGGTAGCTTCCTTATTGGTTGCCCCGTCTTTGCCCCGTCGGCAAGCGCCTGACGTAACTATGTAGGTTCTTTTGGCCAATTGCTTGTTGTCGCTGCTCGACGGCGGTGACGCCTGTGGGCGCCACTTCTCCTCGCTGGAGGCATCGTTGCATCCTATAATTCTGGATGGATTTCTTCCGGGCGAAAGCTAAAGATTGGTTAATCCAATCGTGCAGGTTTGTAACACCCAAAATACTCAATTTTAAAATTTTTGGCATTTAATTAATTATTTAATGCTTTCATCTATTTTATAAAGGCTAAATAATAATTTTCTAAAATTTAAAATCAAATATAGGTGATAGAAACATTTTTGTTGCATTCATGCTGCTGCATTTATTTTTGTAATGTTTGTGATTCAAACAAGAATTTAAATTTATTTAAATTCAAATTTGAATCACTTTGTTTGGAGCTTTAGAAAAGTTGTTAGGCCCATGGTCCACTTTCCCACCCTGAACTTTTTCTCAAGTCCAACTCTGCTCCCCTTTCTTTTCTTTCAGCCCGGCCCAACTCCTTTTCCCTTTTCTTTTCTTTCTTCTTTTTCCGCGGCCCACTTACTCCCTCGCGGCCCAGCCTTTTCTCCCCTGGTCCGGCCCATCTCCCCGGCCCGCTCCGCCTCTTCCCCTCTCCCCACGCGCGCAGTCGCCCGGCCCAGCTGCAGCCGGCCCAACCGCTGCCGCTCGCCCCCGTTTCCCTCTGTCCCACTGACAGCTCGGGCCCCCTCGTCAGCTCCACCCCTAACCTTCCGCCCGAGCGCCTCCTCCCCCGGCGAGCATCACGCCGGCCCGTCCGGCCAACTTGGACCCACCTTGTGCCCCGTGAGCTACACCCGAGCTTCACCGAAGTTTCCTCCCCGCTCCCTTCCTTTTCTTCGCGTGCCCCACGTTTGGAAGGTGTTTCCCCCCATTTGGAAGGTTTCCCCCGCCGCCGGACCTTTCCCTTCTTCGGCAGCGCACTCTCCGGCGCCCTAGGCCCCCTAGCCCCTGCATAAACCGACCCACCGAGCCCCTCGGTCACCCCCAAGTCCCCGAGCCGAGCTCCAACACCGCCGCGCCCCCTCCCCCACACCGCAGAGCCGCCGGCCGCCATTAACGCCGATTGGCCTTGTCCACTGCCGATTGAGGAGAGCTGCCGCCACCAGGAGCTCCGCGAGGACGAGCCGAACCCCCGCCGCCGCTTCGAGTCGCCGTCCCGGTGCCGGAACTCTTCGCCCACGCGGAGGCCGAGTCGCCGCCGACACCGATTCCGCCGTGGGCCGAAATTCCGGCCAACTCCCTCCACTCTCCCCGTTGGTGAGCGTCTCCACATGATCCCCTACTCCTTCTCTCTCTGTCGCACGCCTCGCTGGAGCCTTAGCCCCACCCAATCGCCGGCAACGCCAACAAGCAGAGCCGCCGGCCGCCGGCCGTCGTCGAACGCCACCACCGCCACTTTAACCCCGTCATGAAACCCCAACAAATTGCTCGCCATCCCTCCCTGGTGCCGTAGGTGCAAATCCAGTTGAAAACCGTGGCCCGTAGCTCGAATTCGAGCCACTCCGGCGAGCTCGCCGCCGTCGCGAGCGCAGCGCCGCCGCGTTCCTCTGTTTCCCCTGCCCGCCCCTCACCCGAGCTGATCCAGACCGTCGGATCTGGATCCGACGGCCACCGCGAGTTCCAGCCCTGAGTCAAACAAGTCGTACCGGTCAGCGCCGGTCAACTTTGCTAAAGAGCCCCTCGGCTTTTCTGTAATTAACCCGCGGTCCTTTTTAATTCGAAAATATTTACAACTAGGTCCTGTTTTATTCGTTTAGGCCCCTGGAAATTTTAAAACTTTGCCAGCAAGCCCCCGAATCTTAGAAACGCTATAACTTTCACGTTTTAGCTCAGATTTGCGTGATTTTCGCGCTCATGTGTTCGTAGCGACGCGTAGAACATTTTTAGCTCCTGTTTTTGTACTGTTTTTACTGTTTGGTGTACTGTTCTAATAGATTAATTTTGTTTGCATGTAATGATTGTTTTGGATGCGTGCGTGATGATCGTGTCCAGTCGGTGAGCCCGTAGCGTTGGACTACGAGTACGTTGAGGACGTGCCGGAGCAGGAGTTTCAGCAGCAGCCTTACTCCGAGGAAGGCAAGTTATAGCACGGACAATCCTTGCTACCTACTCACTCATTTAATACACTGTTCTTTACATACGCATGTGTCTAATACTGTTTACCATTAAGGTTGTACCTAGCATTTAATTTCCCTGTCCTTGTACTCCTATGGGTTTATGCATATGGGTAGTATTTTGCTAGGCGCAATTACTGTCACTTTTACTTAAATGTTAATATTGACTTAATGGTCCACTTCAACCTTAATGATAAAACTTGCTTTTTAGCAACTTGGACTAGGGGGCTAGAGCATGTGCTGTGTGCTTTGCTCTAGTGTCTCCCTCTAAGGACCGGTTCTTAAAGCGGCAACCCAGGAGCCTGTCGCCACCGCCGGAACTATATGGGCTCTGGTCTTGGTTGAGTAGCTTATACGTCTCTAGCTTGGCAGTGGTTACCGAGTGGCCTATGGCGTTGTGGGAGGCAAAGCACGGGGTGATTTCGGATTCCACCGAGGACGGTAGCCCCGTCGGCTAGGTCCCGTTAGACCCAGTCCCGTGTTGGGAGCCCCCGTGAGTGCGGGAGCTCCGCACGTTGCACCATTTACTTTCTTGTTGGCATGATTTGCCTGTGCGTGGACGCCATTGACCCCCTCACGTTGCGCCCTGAGGGTCAGTCAGTCTCGGTGCCTAGGTTCTCACCACTTTGTAGTACTCCAGCGGCTACTGTCTTGTTAGGGTGTCTTGTGAAAACCTCGTAGCGTCCCTATGCAGTCACACCTCGGAAGTGTTGATGTGCGTGGTTGGGTGCAAAGTTCCTTTGAACTTTTACGCGACTGGTGGGTAAAGGGCGAAACCTCTGCAGAGTGTACGATCTATCATGATAGCCTTGCTCAGGGTCACGAGCGGCCTGGATCCTTTTTGATTAGAATATGGTATTTATTACTGCTTAATGTCACTTACACTATTTAATTGGGTTACAACTGGGTTCTCATTCACTGGTAGTAACTTGGATAAAGTTAAAACGAACCAACTAAAAGTGCTAATGCAGTTAAGCCAGTGTCTAGCCTTTTTGAGCCTTCATAAACCGTGCTATACTTGCTAAGTAATTTCCATTACTTACCCTTGTTGTTATTACTATTTTTGGGCAAAATCCCGGACGGGTAACAGATTGGAGTCAGGCCGATTACGAGGTGGAGTATCTGGAGGATTTGCCGTACTTCTGAGTTGGCGTTCTCCCAGTCAGAGTCCCTGTGGGATTGCGGCTGCGCTTAGAGAGATGTATTAGTCTTCCGCTGTCCATGTATTTCATTTATGCAAACTCTGATGTATTCGCTACTTTATGATGAGATTAAAGCATTGTACTCTGATTTTTACCATATTGTGTTCGCTATATGTGTCGGTGGACTTCCTGGGCACACATATAGCCGCATTCGGGTTTTGTGTAAATCCGGGTGTGACAGATTGGTATCAGAGCCGTGCTGACTGTAGGAACGCAGCCTAGATAGTATGGTTGACAAATTACTAGGAGACCCCCATATTTTAAAATTTTAAAAATCTACCAGTCGAGTCTTGTGTGAATTTATGTCTTTACCTGCTTGTACTTATTGTTATTATGCATATGTTTGATTTGGTTCTTTGTAATGATTGTGATGGGCGTAGACACCAGTCTGCGACCATCTAGACATAGGAATAAGGCTTAAGGACTTTATTGTTAGATAGCAGGGGTATATATATTTATCTTGCACTAATCCTCTAATATCTAACCTTTGTGATTATAGATGGCTCACCCCGGGGGCAATGCTGGCGGACAGCCGCCGCACCAGAATCCGCCCCTGAACCTGAATCCGAACCATCAGATCCCCACCATTGAGCAGCTGATGTATGCTCAGGTTCAGATGATGCACCAGATGGCGGAAACCATGAGGCTGATTCAGCAGAACCAGAACAACCCGCATCCTCAGGCAGCTGCACCGCCCAGAGACAAGAGGGGCGAGTTTCTGAAGGGACGCCCACCGACCTTCAGCAAGGCCAGCGATCCCCTTGAGGCAGATGACTGGCTCAAGGCAGTGGAGAGACAGTTGGACATCGCCCAGTGCGATGACAGAGAGAAGGTACTGTACGCCGGAGGACAGCTTCAGGGGCCGGCGTTGGATTGGTGGGATTCATACCAGTCTTCACGCCCGGCCGGTACTCAGATCACTTGGCAACAGTTCTGCAGCAGCTTTCGTGCACACCACGTGCCGGAGGCTTTGATGGTCCTGAAGAAGAAGGAGTTCCTGGCTCTGAAGCAGGAAGGGATGAGTGTCACGGCTTATCGTGACAAGTTCGTCTCGTTGGCCCGTTACGCTCCAGAGGACGTGGCCACCGATCAGAAGAAGCAGGCCAGATTCCGTGACGGTCTGCAGGATGCTCTCCAGTACCAGCTCATGTGCACCAAGTTCCCGACCTTTCACGAGCTGGTGGACGGCGCTCTGATGTTGGAGCACAAGCGCCGTGAGATGGAGGACAAGAAGAGGAAGCTCCAGGGACAGCAAGTGGGCAGCAGCAGTCGTCCACGCTTCACCCCTCCCCAGAGTCAGCAGGTGGGAGGCCAGCAGCGCTTCCAGGGCCAGTCCGGGTTGCTCAGTCGTGGCCAGTTCCAGCAGCAGCGTCCTCAGTTTCCTCGGGCGCCACAGCAGCAGCGTCCTTAGGGTCAGCCACAGATGGGTCAAGTTCAGCGTCCCCAGGTGCCACCCAGACCAGTTCAGCGTCCGGGTCCAGTCAGTCCAGCTGTTACAGGACAGAGGTGCTTCCACTGTGACGAGCCGGGGCACTATGCCAATGCTTGTCCTCGCAGAGTTCAGGGTGCCCCTGGTCAGAGCAGCGCTCAGAGAGTTGGGCAGCAGCAGGGTCAGCAGCAGGGAGGTCGTGCTCCGCAGGCTCCGGTTCGGGGCAAGTTCAACCACACCGGTGCAGAGACAGCAGAGACAGCCACTGATGTTGTCGTGGGTACGTTCCTCGTTAATTCGACCCCCGCCACTGTTTTATTTGATTCTGGAGCTTCGCATGCTTTTATTTCTGCTGCTTTTGTGAAGAAGCATCTAGTTGCATTGCTGCCGATGAGGACTGCTATGTTAGTAAGCTCACCAGGCGGAGAGCAGCGCGCCACTTTACGTTGCCCCAGTATCACCCTCACCATAAGGGGGGTAGATTTCGAGGCGCGCCCGATAGTCCTGGAGACCCTTGGTTTTGATCTGATCTTGGGTATGAGCTGGATGACCAGATATGATGCAGTGATCAGGTGTGCTACGAGGACCATCCAGCTGACAGCAGAGTCCGGTGACAAGGTGGAGTATCAGGCAGCCAGTTCCTCAGAGCAAGGCCAAGCAAATCAAGCTGAAGGGACATTGATTGAAGATATCAGGGTGGTGAGCCAGTTCCCGGATGTGTTCCCAGACGAGTTGCCAGGTATGCCCCCAGAACGAGATGTTGAATTCGTTATTGAACTAAAACCTGGCACTGCACCTATAGCCAAGAGGCCGTATAGGATGGGAGCGAAGGAGCTGGAGCAGCTCAAGAAGGAGTTGGACGAATTGTTGGCCAAGGGGTACATTCGTCCGAGTGCTTCGCCATGGGGAGCACATGTTTTGTTCGTCGACAAGAAGGATGGTACTCAGAGGTTGTGTGTGGACTATCGTGCTCTCAACGAAGTGACCATCAAGAACAAGTACCCGCTGCCGAGGATTGATGATCTGTTCGATCAGCTGAGAGGAGCTTGTGTGTTCTCCAAGATTGATCTTCGTTCGGGCTACTATCAGATGAGGATCCGTCCGTCAGATGTGCCGAAGACCGCTTTCACTACTCGGTACGGGTTGTACGAGTTCTTGGTCATGTCTTTTGGATTGACCAATGCTCCTGCATACTTCATGTACTTGATGAACAGCGTGTTCATGGACTATCTGGACAAGTTCGTGGTGGTATTCATTGATGACATTCTGGTCTTCTCCAAGAATGAGGAAGAACACGAAGAACACCTGAGGTTGGTACTGCAGAGACTCCGGGAGCATCAGTTGTATGCCAAGCTGAGCAAGTGCGAGTTCTGGCTGAAGGAAGTTTCATTTCTGGGACACGTGTTGTCCAATGGTGGAGTGGCAGTTGATCCAAAGAAAGTCAGCGATGTGTTGAGCTGGAATCCGCCACGGGATGTGAGCGAGATCAGGAGTTTCCTTGGGATGGCCGGTTATTACAGACGGTTCATTGAAGGATTCTCCAAGATCGCTAAGCCGGTGACTGCTTTGCTAGAGAAGAATGCCCCGTTTGTGTGGACAGAGGCATGCCAGGTCAGCTTCGAAGAGTTGAAGAAGAGGTTGACTACAGCCCCAGTGCTAGTATTGCCAGATTTGGCTAAGAGTTTCTCCATCTACTGCGATGCATCCCGTCTAGGACTGGGTTGCGTCCTTATGCAGGAAGGCAGATTCGTGTCTTATGCGTCCAGGCAGCTGAGGAAGCATGAGCAGAACTATCCGACGCACGACTTGGAGTTGGCAGTTGTTGTACATGCTCTGAAGATCTGGAGACATTACTTGATTGGGCACATATGTGACATTTACACTGATCATAAGAGCCTCAAGTATGTTTTCACTCAGTCAGATCTGAACATGAGACAGCGCAGATGGTTAGAGCTGATCAAGGATTATGACCTGGAGATTCACTATCACCCAGGGAAGGCCAACTTGGTGGCAGATGCTCTGAGCAGGAGGAGTTATGTGAACAGGATCACTGGACACTATTTGCCTGAGGAGCTCAGCCGAGAGTTTGAGCGGATGAGTCTGGGATTCGTCACCAGCATCACAGAGATGGCAGTAGAGCCCACACTCGAGCAGGAGATCCGGAGAGGTCAGCTGCAGGATGAGAAGATCAGAGAGATTGTGGGAAATGTTGCACTGGGAAAGGCCCCTGGGTTCCGAGTTGATGATCAGGGAACTCTATGGCATGGGAAGAGGATATGTGTACCAGAGATAGCGCAGATCAGGGAGATGATTCTGAGAGAGGCACATGACTCAGCTTACTCCATCCACCCGGGCAGTACTAAGATGTACCAGGACATCAAGGAGAGATTCTGGTGGTATGGACTGAAGCGTGATGTGGCGACTCATGTGGCATTGTGCGACACATGTCAGCGAGTCAAGGCAGAACATCAGAGACCGGCTGGATTGCTTCAGCCGTTGAAGATCCCAGAGTGGAAGTGGGAAGAAGTTGGCATGGACTTCATCACTGGACTGCCCCGCACACAGAGAGGATTCGACTCCATATGGGTGATTGTTGATCGTCTGACCAGGGTGGCCCACTTTCTGCCAGTGAAGACCACCTACACAGGCGCCAGACTTGCAGAGTTGTACATGGAGCGGATTGTGTGTTTACACGGGGTGCCGAAAAAGATTGTGTCAGATCGTGGTACTCAGTTCACTTCACACTTCTGGCGGAAGTTGCATGAGTCCATGGACACGAAGCTGCACTTCAGCTCAGCTTATCACCCGCAGACAGATGGTCAGACGGAGCGGACAAATCAAATACTGGAGGATATGTTGAGAGCTTGTGCATTGCGGTATGGTGTCAGCTGGGATAAGAGTTTGCCGTATGCAGAGTTCTCCTACAATAATAGCTATCAGAAGAGTTTGCAGATGGCACCGTTTGAGGCATTGTATGGCAGGAAGTGCCGGACCCCATTGTTCTGGAACCAGACTGGAGAGAGTCAGGTCTTTGGTCCGGAGATACTCAGAGATGCAGAACGGCAGGTACATGTGATCAGAGAGAACCTGAAGGTGGCCCAGTCCAGACAGAAGAGTTATGCAGATGTCAGACGGAGGGACCTCAGCTTCAGAGTCGATGATTTTGTGTATCTGAAGGTGTCACCCATGAGAGGTGTAAAGCGGTTCAATGTCAAGGGCAAGTTGGCACCTCGTTACATCGGACCGTTCAGGATACAGGAACGGATGGGCGAAGTGGCATATCGGCTAGACCTACCTGAGAGACTAGCCGGAGTACACGATGTGTTCCATGTGTCCCAGTTAAAGAAGTGCTTGCGGGTGCCAGAAGAGCAGATCCCGATTGATGAGTTGAATGTTCAGGAGGACCTCACATACGAGGAGTATCCGATAAGGATCCTGGAGGTGGCAGAGAGTGCTGAGGAACAAGACCATTCGGATGTGCAAGGTGCAGTGGAGCCGGCATTCAGCAGATGAAGCGACTTGGGAGCGGGAAGAAGATCTCAAGTCCGAGTGCCCACAGCTCTTCGCTTCCACATCCGAATCTCGAGGACGAGATTCACCTTAAGGGGGGGTAGGTTTGTAACACCCAAAATACTCAATTTTAAAATTTTTGGCATTTAATTAATTATTTAATGCTTTCATCTATTTTATAAAGGCTAAATAATAATTTTCTAAAATTTAAAATCAAATATAGGTGATAGAAACATTTTTGTTGCATTCATGCTGCTGCATTTATTTTTGTAATGTTTGTGATTCAAACAAGAATTTAAATTTATTTAAATTCAAATTTGAATCACTTTGTTTGGAGCTTTAGAAAAGTTGTTAGGCCCATGGTCCACTTTTCCACCCTGAACTTTTTCTCAAGTCCAACTCTGCTCCCCTTTCTTTTCTTTCAGCCCGGCCCAACTCCTTTTCCCTTTTCTTTTCTTTCTTCTTTTTCCGCGGCCCACTTACTCCCTCGCGGCCCAGCCTTTTCTCCCCTGGTCCGGCCCATCTCCCCGGCCCGCTCCGCCTCTTCCCCTCTCCCCACGCGCGCAGTCGCCCGGCCCAGCTGCAGCCGGCCCAACCGCTGCCGCTCGCCCCCGTTTCCCTCTGTCCCACTGACAGCTCGGGCCCCCTCGTCAGCTCCACCCCTAACCTTCCGCCCGAGCGCCTCCTCCCCCGGCGAGCATCACGCCGGCCCGTCCGGCCAACTTGGACCCACCTTGTGCCCCGTGAGCTACACCCGAGCTTCACCGAAGTTTCCTCCCCGCTCCCTTCCTTTTCTTCGCGTGCCCCACGTTTGGAAGGTGTTTCCCCCGCCGCCGGACCTTTCCCTTCTTCGGCAGCGCACTCTCCGGCGCCCTAGGCCCCCTAGCCCCTGCATAAACCGACCCACCGAGCCCCTCGGTCACCCCCAAGTCCCCGAGCCGAGCTCCAACACCGCCGCGCCCCCTCCCCCACACCGCAGAGCCGCCGGCCGCCATTAACGCCGATTGGCCTTGTCCACTGCCGATTGAGGAGAGCTGCCGCCACCAGGAGCTCCGCGAGGACGAGCCGAACCCCCGCCGCCGCTTCGAGTCGCCGTCCCGGTGCCGGAACTCTTCGCCCACGCGGAGGCCGAGTCGCCGCCGACACCGATTCCGCCGTGGGCCGAAATTCCGGCCAACTCCCTCCACTCTCCCCGTTGGTGAGCGTCTCCACATGATCCCCTACTCCTTCTCTCTCTGTCGCACGCCTCGCTGGAGCCTTAGCCCCACCCAATCGCCGGCAACGCCAACAAGCAGAGCCGCCGGCCGCCGGCCGTCGTCGAACGCCACCACCGCCACTTTAACCCCGTCATGAAACCCCAACAAATTGCTCGCCATCCCTCCCTGGTGCCGTAGGTGCAAATCCAGTTGAAAACCGTGGCCCGTAGCTCGAATTCGAGCCACTCCGGCGAGCTCGCCGCCGTCGCGAGCGCAGCGCCGCCGCGTTCCTCTGTTTCCCCCGCCCGCCCCTCACCCGAGCTGATCCAGACCGTCGGATCTGGATCCGACGGCCACCGCGAGTTCCAGCCCTGAGTCAAACAAGTCGTACCGGTCAGCGCCGGTCAACTTTGCTAAAGAGCCCCTCGGCTTTTCTGTAATTAACCCGCGGTCCTTTTTAATTCGAAAATATTTACAACTAGGTCCTGTTTTATTCGTTTAGGCCCCTGGAAATTTTAAAACTTTGCCAGCAAGCCCCCGAATCTTAGAAACGCTATAACTTTCACGTTTTAGCTCCGATTTGCGTGATTTTCGCGCTCATGTGTTCGTAGCGACGCGTAGAACATTTTTAGCTCCTGTTTTTGTACTGTTTTTACTGTTTGGTGTACTGTTCTAATAGATTAATTTTGTTTGCATGTAATGATTGTTTTGGATGCGTGCGTGATGATCGTGTCCAGTCGGTGAGCCCGTAGCGTTGGACTACGAGTACGTTGAGGACGTGCCGGAGCAGGAGTTTCAGCAGCAGCCTTACTCCGAGGAAGGCAAGTTATAGCACGGACAATCCTTGCTACCTACTCACTCATTTAATACACTGTTCTTTACATACGCATGTGTCTAATACTGTTTACCATTAAGGTTGTACCTAGCATTTAATTTCCCTGTCCTTGTACTCCTATGGGTTTATGCATATGGGTAGTATTTTGCTAGGCGCAATTACTGTCACTTTTACTTAAATGTTAATATTGACTTAATGGTCCACTTCAACCTTAATGATAAAACTTGCTTTTTAGCAACTTGGACTAGGGGGCTAGAGCATGTGCTGTGTGCTTTGCTCTAGTGTCTCCCTCTAAGGACCGGTTCTTAAAGCGGCAACCCAGGAGCCTGTCGCCACCGCCGGAACTATATGGGCTCTGGTCTTGGTTGAGTAGCTTGTACGTCTCTAGCTTGGCAGTGGTTACCGAGTGGCCTACGGCGTTGTGGGAGGCAAAGCACGGGGTGATTTCGGATTCCACCGAGGACGGTAGCCCCGTCGGCTAGGTCCCGTTAGACCCAGTCCCGTGTTGGGAGCCCCCGTGAGTGCGGGAGCTCCGCACGTTGCACCATTTACTTTCTTGTTGGCATGATTTGCCTGTGCGTGGACGCCATTGACCCCCTCACGTTGCGCCCTGAGGGTCAGTCAGTCTCGGTGCCTAGGTTCTCACCACTTTGTAGTACTCCAGCGGCTACTGTCTTGTTAGGGTGTCTTGTGAAAACCTCGTAGCGTCCCTATGCAGTCACACCTCGGAAGTGTTGATGTGCGTGGTTGGGTGCAAAGTTCCTTTGAACTTTTACGCGACTGGTGGGTAAAGGGCGAAACCTCTGCAGAGTGTACGATCTATCATGATAGCCTTGCTCAGGGTCACGAGCGGCCTGGATCCTTTTTGATTAGAATATGGTATTTATTACTGCTTAATGTCACTTACACTATTTAATTGGGTTACAACTGGGTTCTCATTCACTGGTAGTAACTTGGATAAAGTTAAAACGAACCAACTAAAAGTGCTAATGCAGTTAAGCCAGTGTCTAGCCTTTTTGAGCCTTCATAAACCGTGCTATACTTGCTAAGTAATTTCCATTACTTACCCTTGCTGTTATTACTATTTTTGGGCAAAATCCCGGACGGGTAACAGATTGGAGTCAGGCCGATTACGAGGTGGAGTATCCGGAGGATTTGTCGTACTTCTGAGTTGGCGTTCTCCCAGTCAGAGTCCCTGTGGGATTGCGGCTGCGCTTAGAGAGATGTATTAGTCTTCCGCTGTCCATGTATTTCATTTATGCAAACTCTGATGTATTCGCTACTTTATGATGAGATTAAAGCATTGTACTCTGATTTTTACCATATTGTGTTCGCTATATGTGTCGGTGGACTTCCTGGGCACACATATAGCCGCATTCGGGTTTTGTGTAAATCCGGGTGTGACAGATGGTAGCGTCGTTTGATGTTGTTTTCTTTCTGGAGACGTCGCATTGGGAGGATCATTAAGTGCCGGCTGCAGAAGGTCAGTGTCTTCAACGTTGGTTGCTGCACTTTAGAGCTTGGTTGCCGCTTCAGTATCTGGTGTCTCCAACGGCAAACAGTGTCTTATGGAATCACTTTTCCTGGTGGAAGGTGAGACCGTTACGGCGATATATTATTGGCTTGGTGGTCAGAGTTCGTTCGGTGATTGAAGTTATTATTTCATCTTTGCTGGATTTGGCTCAAACTCTGGGTCTGCAGTTCACCCGCATATGACGAAGCTAGCCCTTTTAGAGTTGATATCACGTAACAAGCCGGAATGCTGCAGAACGACTCATGATCTGTCTGTTAGAGTTTTTTTATCGGTGATTATGGGATGTCTTAGCTATATATCCTTTTGGATGTGTGCTTTTCTTTGTTGTGGTGGCATTCATTTATAAGAATTGTGTACTGATGCATTCTCAACTCAGGACGTCTGAAGCCGGAAATAATATTTTTATCGTAAAAAAAAGCTGATGATAAGCTTGAGACCGATGATGTGAGCAGCACGACGGTCGGGTTGCCCAGCAAGGCACCTACCACGGCCTCCACAGGATCACATCCACAAGATATCCATGCAGACACATGGGCCCTCTGAATTGATAACCACAGACGCCAACACATGGCGATGTTCAGCTAAAGCTAGCACGTAGCATCTCTCTTCGTCAGAGGTTTCATTTACGCGCGCATATTTTGACACACTGTTCTACGTGATGTCGACGTGTGCATAGTTGCGCACTGTAGTGATTTGTAAGGTTACGAGCTCACGCGTCAATTCTGAGATGCTTGCTAGCACGTACCGTATGCTATGACGTATTCGCATTATCCTTTCTCTCCTGTACACTCATGCAAAGCAGCCACAGGATACTACAGCTACTCGAGAATGAACAAGGATAATAAAACTCAATCATCATGATTTTTATATTAAAAAAACAGAATCTAGAAACACCCGGAAGCTAGGCTAGCCCATCATCAAGATTTGGAATATTTATTTAGTCCAATTAATTAAATAAATTCAATCCAGGCACGCCATGGCCGTATGGTTAGCTCGTTCATCCACAGCTGGAGTTGAATTTGTTTCCTGAGAAAGAAAGATGGGCGGCGCGTCTGCAGTTAAGATGGTGCAGGGCGCACCACGTACATGCACCTGTTTGGCCGTGGTCATTGGCAGCGCGCGCACGTACGGTTAACCGTTTCACTCGGTGACCGAGAAAACACACGTTCCCGGACAGTCTGATTCGTTCGACGTTTGTACATCAATTGCAACCTTCAGACGTACGTCATTGGTGCTTCTGTGAATAAACTGCTACATGATCAAGACGAACAGTGTGCCAGCCAGGTGTTCCGGAAACAGTTGGAGCACGCTCTAGCGTACAGTTATAGACTGTGCGCGCACTTAGCATGACGCTCGAGAAGAAGAATATATATCTGCGTGGAGTCATAATTATCTCTCTGTCACGTACACGCAGGAGCCATGTTCCTGACACAGAAATATGCGGTTCGAGACCGAAGCTAGCGGTACGGTGGGTACAAAATTGTAGCGGCGTTAGTACAATCACGCGCACGGGGCAGCGCGGCTAGCTACGCGTACGGCGCCGTCTGGCCCGGGGGCGAATCGAATGCATCCAGGTCCAGGGGCAAGCAGGGCCGCGCGTCTCCAGGTCAAATCAGTGCGAACGAACTATCCGATGGAAACTAGCCCCCAGCGCGCAGGCCCGCGTTGCGTTGGTGGTGGTCCGATCCGGCCGGGCGCGGAGGGGCAACGAACTGAACAAAGACGCGTGCGCTTTGCCCCCAGAGGCCAGAGCCCTCGTCGTCGTACCCCGGGCGAGTGGAGGTGCGGATCACTACCGGCCGACCGGTTGACACACGGCGCCAACCACCTGCGCGCGCGGCGCCCGTGGGAGGGAAGGCGCCGGCCGGCCGCGGATCGTGGGGCGCCGCGACGACGTATACGCCACCTGGGCTGGGCACAAGGGCAACGGGTTCATTCTGTGGGTCGCGAGATCGATCAACCCCGCCCCGGCCGGCATCCAGCCGAGAAGCGCCGGTGGGGGTGCTTGGCGACGCGCCGGCCGGCCGGGGGCCTCTCGCTCGTCACGTCTCTTTCGCCGTTTTCGCGGCTGCCCCTCCGCGCGCGCGCGGGGGCGGATCGATCCCGGGCGGCCGCCTGGCTGTTTGGGGCTGGCCCGTGACGCCCGGTCACTTCGGCCGGTAGCTAGGGTGCCAAGCGCTAGCCGGACGCCCACGTACTGTACTGATCTCACATCCTCGATCATGCATGCATGACCTCATCCGGACGCGTGAGACGACGACGCGCGGAGGGGTCGGCGCGGGGCTACTTGGGTTTGGGTACAGTACTGTACTCTCGATCAATCATTACCTCGAGCCGGGCACACTTCGATCCGCTGCATGCGGATAATAACGAACCAGTCGACCATCGATCGCCATGGTTCTCTGTAGCGCCGAGAGGGTGAGGTCGATAATGGCCTGATGGATGGAGATCGATCGCTACGTGCAGCGGCAGGTGATGTGTACGGGCAAGTTATAGGCCGGGCAGATTCCAGAAATCGCTTGAGGACAGCGAGTTGATGGCCTGATGGGTACGGCCGGCCATGTTGGATGCATAGGCCCCTGAATTTATGAGCTACTGCTGGCTGGATCATCGGACGCCCCCCTATGCAAGACCACACACACCTTTGCCAGGGAGAGGGAGGAAGCTAACCTACTTTCAGGTGTGTCCGGAATAGGACCCCGCACCCAAAAAATCCTACTCTGGACCATCTCCAGTGCAGGAAATTAGCAGTGGTACGCATGCATGCATGTTGATAAAGGCGATCGGAGTGAATGATAAAACAGGAATATCCCACTGTTCGTGCAACGAGGAGGCGACTAGTAAACGGCCGGCCTGACAGCTGCCGCGCTTGCCTGACCCGCCCGACCGGCCCATAGATTAGTGAACTCGAAACAAATTTAAGGGACCTGCTATACTAATCAGCCGAAACTTTCAGTTTTCTGATCTCACTCGAGGGCCATTGGACCGTTCCCGTTTCTTCTTTTCTTCCTCATGCAGATCTTCATCGCTCTCTCTTGCTCATTGTGTCGGTCACTCACTATCCCATGCATATCATGTTTGCTTCGTTTTGTCTCTGGTAGCTCCCCCATAGCCCCATTGCTAGAGTCCCTCTCCGAACTGAAGGAACCTCATCGATCGGCAGTGTTCGAAGCTTTCTAACTGAAACTACGTACATTCCTTTGAGTCAACTGGGCAATTGGCCGGAGGCGTGCAATTCGATCTAACACGCAATCCATACAGTTAGACTGCATACCGACTAAGAAAAATAGGATTCCGATACATCTCTACTCTGAAACTTGTTGTGAATTGAACCGGATTAGTGACTTCCAACACAAACCAAACTTTTGAAATTGCAATCCAACTTTGAAATCGAGTTGGAGGTTCAGCGTCAATGAGGATAGCATCATCAGTAACATATTAAAGCCTCTAAGAAGGGAATAACAAGGTCCTATACATGATATCAATGTCTGAGATAGATAGGGACTATGTCTGCATAAATGCACGATTATGCATGTCGTGCTTTGGAAAC
Source organism: Echinochloa phyllopogon (assembly GCA_033239725.1). NCBI lineage: Eukaryota > Viridiplantae > Streptophyta > Magnoliopsida > Poales > Poaceae > Echinochloa > Echinochloa phyllopogon. The sequence goes on from BTCW01000010.1 coordinate 55,014,817, forward strand.
GATTGCCATGGAGATTTTCTAAGCCATATGCGGGGTGTTTATTAATATATACTTTTGCTTAGGCTTCTTTTTTTCTTTTTGAGATTTGTGATTTGTGATGCACTTTTGCTATTTGATGGGCCGGGTTATGGTTAGAGCCCTTGGCTCAAATGTACACCAACCAATGGCTGAGTGCATGCCTTGTGCAGAGGACAGAATGAAATTTCCTTTTATGTTAAAAAACATTAAATGGTGGTAATAATAATGGATATGTATATTCACATCTAACGTGTAAAATATTTGGCGAGATGTGACCGTAAGCATTCTAAGAAGAAGACAACATGAGTTTCAAATTAAAGCTACTTCATCAATTGATGATATACTATAAAAAGTTGCGGTTGAGATATAATAGCAAATCGCACCGAATCATTATCTTGATATGTGTCACACCCCAAAATTCCCGAATTTTGGGATGTGAATTTTAACATAATTAAAATAATATTTTTTCTCAATTTTCTAAAATTTTCTAAGATTTATGAAGTTTACAGGGAATTTAGTATAGGAAAAATATTATTCTCTAAAATAAAATTTGAAACAATGTAGGAGAAAATGTTTTTCCCGAATCTAGTAATTAATTTACCCTCTTGTTGTTAGTGCTCATAATTAATATAGGCAAAATAAATATTTTCCAAATTTAAAATCAAATATAGGTGATAGAAACATTTATTGTTGCATTCATGCTGGTGCATTTATTTTTTTGTATTGCTTGTGATTCAAACAAGGATTTAAATTTATTTAAATTCAAATTTGAATCACCTTGTTTGGAGCTCTAGAAAAGTTGTTAGGCCCATAGTTCGTTTTTGCTCCCTGAACTTTTCCCGGGTCCATCTCTTCCCCCTCTTCTTTCTCTTTCGGCCCAGCCCAACTCCCTCACTCTTTCCTTTTTTTTTTCCGCGGCCCGTCCCCCTTCTTTTTATTTTTCCTTCGCTCCCCGCTCGGCCCAACTCGGGCAGGCCGGCCCAGCAGCCCGCTCGCTCGCTCCCGCGCCGCGCCTCCTTCCCTCTCACTGGCCGCTGGGGCCCACTCGTCAGCCTCCCCCCCAACCTTCCTTCTTCCTCCGCGCTAATGGCGCCCGTCGCGCGCGATCGCCGCGGCCGGGGCCCGCACGCCGAGGCAGGCGCTATCCCCCTACTTAATTTGGCGACACCGCAGCCCCTGCTCCCATCTCGCCCACATCTCCGCCCTAGCGCCGCCACCTCCTCTCGGTGCGCTGCGCCGCCGTTCACCATCGCCCGAGCCGCCCGCCGCCCCGATTCACCGCCGTTGAGCCCCCTCAGGCGAAGCTGAGGCCACTGCGAGCTCCGACGGGCCGAACCGCAGCTCCACCGCCGCTTCTCGTCGCCGACCCGTGGCTGGAGCACCCCCCCGACGCAGAGCCGAGCGCCGCCGCCGTTCAAGCTCCGCCGGCCGCCGTGGATCCTCTTCTGCGGCGCCACTCCGTCCAATTGGGCCATCCCATCATCACCGTGCGTCGGTAACGATCCTCCCCGCCCACTCCTTGCGTTTGCTTACGCTTCCGAACAGCACCGCACACGCGCACAGGGCCCTCCGCCCGCCGGCGAGCTTCGCCTGTCACCTCCACCCCTTAATCGACGACGAGATCACCCCCAGGGGGCTCGCCGTCCCCTCCTGAGCACGTAGCACCTGACCCCGACCCAATTGGTGATCTGTAGCCCGAGATCCACTCCTCGCCGGCGATGCGCCGCCGCGGTCGCGCCAGCACCGCCGCGCTCTCTTTCCTCGCCGGCGACCCAATCGTCCCTTGAACCCTAGCCGTCCGATTCGCATTCAGCGGCCGAGATTTGATCTGACCGAGTCAGAATACCGGTCAACCCGGTCCTCCCTGTCATTTTTCCTAAAGAGTCCCTCTGTTTCTTGCAAATTAACCCGCGGCCCTTTTTAATTCAAAAATAATTGCAAATAGGTCCTGTTTTATTCGTTTAGGCCCCTGGAAATTTTAAAACTTTGCCAGCAAGCCCCCGAATCTTAGAAACGCTATAACTTTCACGTTTTAGCTCCGATTTTGGTGATTTTCGCGCTCATGTGTTCGTAGCGACGCGTAGAATATTTCTAGCTCCTGTTTTTGTACTGTTTTTACTGTTTGGTGTACTGTTCTAATAGATTAATTTTGTTTGCATGTAATGATTGTTTTGGATGCGTGCGTGATGATCGTGTCCAGTCGGTGAGCCCGTAGCGTTGGACTACGAGTACGTTGAGGACGTGCCGGAGCAGGACTTTCAGCAGCAGCCTTACTCCGAGGAAGGCAAGTTATAGCACGGACAATCCTTGCTACCTATCTCACTTTTAATACACTATTCATTACATACGCATGTGTCTAATATTGTTTACCATTAAGGTTATTTCCTAGCATTTAATTCCCTGTCCTTGTACTCCTATGGGTTTATGCATATGGGTAGTATTTTGCTAGGCGCAACTACTGTCACCTGTACTTAATTGTTAATATTGACTTAATGGTCCACTTCAACATTAGTGATAAAACTTTGCTTTTAGCAACTTGGATTAGGGGGCTAGAGCATGTGCTGTGTGCTTTGCTCTAGTGTCTCCCACTAAGGACCGGTTCTTAAAGCGGCAACCCAGGAGCCTGTCGCCACCGCCGGAACTATATGGGCTCTGGTCTTGGTTGAGTAGCTTGTACGTCTCTAGCTTGGCAGTGGTTACCGAGTGGCCTACGGCGTTGTGGGAGGCAAAGCACGGGGTGATTTCGGATTCCACCGAGGACGGTAGCCCCGTCGGCTAGGTCCCGTTAGACCCAGTCCCGTGTTGGGAGCCCCCGTGAGTGCGGGAGCTCCGGCACGTCGCACCATTTACTTTCTTGTTGGCATGATTTGCCGGTGCGTGGATGCCATTGACCCCCTCACGTTGCGCCCTGAGGGTCAGTCAATCTCGGTGCCTAGGTTCTCACCACTTTGTAGTACTCCAGCGGCCACTGTCTCGTTAGGGTGTCTTGTGAAAGCCTCGTAGCGTCCCTATGCAGTCACACCTCGGTAGTGTTGATGTGCGTGGTTGGGTGCAAAGTTCTTTTGAACTTTTACGCGACTGGTGGGTAAAGGGCGAAACCTCTGCAGAGTGTACGATCTATCATGATAGCCTTGCTCAGGGTCACGAGCGGCCTGGATCCTTTTTGATTAGAATATGGTATTTATTCCTGTTTAATGTCACTTACACTATTTAATTGGGTTACAACTGGGATCTCATTCACTTGTAGTAACTTGGATAAAGTTAAAACGAACCAACTAAAAGTGCTAATGCAGTTAAGCCAGTGTCGAGCCTTTTTGAGCCTTCATAACCCGTGCTATACTTGCTAAGTAATTCTGTTACTTACACTTGCTATTATCATCATTTTTGGGCAAAATCCCGGACGGGTCACAGATTGGAGTCAGGCTGACTATGAGGTGGAGTTTCCGGAGGATTTGCCGTACTTCTGAGTTGGCGTTCCCCCAGTCAGAGTCCCTGTGGGATTGCGGCTACGCTTAGAGAGATGTATTAGTCTTCCGCTGTCCATGTATTTCATTTATGCAAACTCTGATGTAATCGCTACTTTTTGATGAGAATAAAGCATTGTACTCTGATTTTTACCATATTTGTTCGCTATATGTGTCGGTGGACTTCCTGGGCACACATATGGCCGCATTCGGGTTTTGTGTAAATCCGGGTGTGACAATATGCGATGATAACAATCTTAAAATATTGTAATCACTTCAAATGGAGTGACATGAAAGCTCACTAGGACCAAATTTTTGCTAGTTTTTGTCAAGGGACTAATCATGCGTTTCTTTGAATCAATGTGCAGTGTACCCGTAGTTATATTTCCAACTTCAAAGTAGCATAGCAGTCCAAAGATACCAAATACTACCGGATAATGGAACTGAGGAGAGAGGCCATAGAACTGGAAGTGGAGCAAGAAGAAGGTGGTCTAGCTAGAATTCTACTACTACCTACCGGACGACTCCTATCTACGGAGCAGGTGCTGTTGGAGACTGGAGAGTGCTTGGTAGCTGGTTACCGTCCACAATACGCGGGCTGGGCCCACGGCGCAGTATGTGACTGGACCCAGATGGCCTACATGTCGGGGTGACGTCAGGAAAAAGTGATTGATTGCCATGGCCTAGGGATCCAGCGGAAGATTCCAACTGTCTGCATGATGTGGCGAGGCCCATCCAATCCCAATCACCCTAGCTCCTTCAGTCCTACGGCCCGGTCTACCTCTGTCTACCTGGACCTGGCATGCATGAGCTCTATCGGTGTTTTGTGATCAGCCCATGGCCTGAAATTACATTCTGTCCTCCATTTGAGGCATACTGTATCCGGTCTGCTCTCTGTCCCTAAATATACATCGTTTTCGCTTCCCGATAAATATCTTTGACCGAATATATAAAAATATATATTAATATTTATGATACATAATAAATATCATTAGATAGATATTTGAATCTAGTTTTTTAATAAATTTATTTGGAGATTAAAATAGTACACGTATTTTCTACCAATCAAAGCAAAATAGTGGTAAAAAACCAACGGCGACATTTATTTAGGGACGGAGGGAGTAGGGAAGACCACCTGCGATAATTACTTCTGCTTGGGTTCTCGGTTATCCTTAAGATCATAGTATGATCAATTAACTAGGACATATCGAATCTGTCAAGTCTTTTATGAATTGAAAGGTTTCATGTCTGTATATAAGCATGACCTACCATTATTGTGCGTAGCTTAGCAAATAATTAGAGGCATTGTGCTATATGATCAAAGTTATAGAAATTGGTACAACGTACTCGCTTTTCACAGAATGATTTCAAACTTTCACTACATATTACTCTTTACATGTTATATTTAAATGTTTGGAAGTGATATGAGCATATTGGTCTTGAGACATAGTTTCATAACAGTATACATTTGCAGTATGCTACACCACGTTTTAAATAGCGCGCTATGAAAAATAGCGTCAGCCATTGCTGGGCGCTATTGGACGCTATAGCGCCGCTATGGCCGCGCTATAGCGGCAGCTATGCACCGTAGCGCCATGCTGCTGCTGCCGCTATAGTGCCGCTATAGCGCGCTATTTGTTTCAAAAATACAGGAAACATAAAAACATGTTATATTCATATATATATATATATATATATATATATATATATATATATATATATATGATATATCCATGAGTTCATAGTGCATACAAATACAATCCATAGCCATAAAAGCATATAGCCATACATCCATGAAGGCATAAAAGCACCAGATAGGATAGAGTTTGGGCCAGGTTGTTTTCTTTTTTCTTTTTTTTGATCAACATATGGGCCAGCCTAATCAAATGACAATAGCGCCAGAATAGCGCGCTATGGTGCTATTCCAGGATAGCGGTGCTATAGCGCGCTATAGCGCGAATAGCGCAAAAAAGTGCAATTGTGTCGCGGCGTTTCAATTAGCACGCTATAGCGGCGGCTATAGCGCGCTATTTAAAACCTGGATGCTACATATATACATACATAAAGCCAAGGTAACCTCGACACGTCATTTATTTGTGATTACGAGTAGTTAACGTCCATATATAAACCCCAATGCGCGTTTTTGCGGCAAATTACAACTTTAAATTGCACGACTAAAGACACTTCTTTTTGATGCAACAACTAATAACAACTGAACAAACAAGAAAACCTAATTTTGTTACATGTACATGGATCAAGACTTCTTTTAATTCAAAATTTTAAGATCAACAATTTACTGGGAATAACTAAATGTCCCCTTAGAACGGATAGACTAGATTGACCTTGACCTTTGCCGACGCACATCGATCATGGGCACAATGTCTCCACATAATATTTCAATTCAGAACGAAATACTTTATCAGCTTGATTTTCAAAAGATAAGGAATAGCAATTGCTATTATATTAAATGTTTTCTTTCCTGAAACTTCTGATAGTAGGCCCATCCGTAGGGAGTTCCATGCTGCACGTTCAATTGCAGCCAAAGAAAAGAGGAAAAAAGAAAACAGACATGTATGGGGATAAAAAATGAACTGTAGCTTCTGAACTCTTATGTGTGCTTTGACTGGTTGGCTCGATATATACACCATATAAATAATCTGCCAAATGCTTTATCTTTCACCTTGTATATAAATGTATCAAACTGTCTGTAGATAGAAAAGTTGCGGTGGGGTTGGATCTGTATCATTCATGATTTCTGTTATGCATGCGTGCGAACAAGTATATCTTGTTGCTGGTTTCTCCCAACTCTAATATATTGATTAGACAGTCAATTAAAAAGCAGAGTTTGCTAAACATCAGTAAAATACTAAAATGGAAAATAAAATTATAAGACAAAGAACTAATATGTTTTACAGTCCATTAACAAACACGTGGTACATCATCAATAGTGTTGGGGAGGCCGTAGGCAGAGGGATGAGCCAGGGATCCGGGCACTTGTTCATGCATGAAGTTTTTTGCCCCAACAAATAGTTTGTCTAACAATATGGTTGCCAAGCAACTAGCCATGGCATCTAAGCCTAGATAAATAACAGTGCAAGTAATATGCATAGAACTGAATAGATGAAATAAAGTTTCTAAAAGGTATGTTAATTTTATAGTTTGGAATATGTTTATTCACTTACTCTTTTCTCTCTTTTTTGCGAAAGACCGGTACAGACGCAGACACTCGCACGCACACTTAGAATACACGTAAGCAAATGCTACCCTTATGAGCATCTTCGAGAGACTAGGCCGGCAGATCCGATTTTAAGATTTTGCTGTCGACGGGGAAGTCGTCTATCACTAAAAAAAATAGCGCCGGTTAAATTCTATGATAAATCCATGAAAATGTGACACCAGTGCCGAGTCAATGACTCAAACCTGTTGAGCAGATTGTACCATAAGTAACCTTATCAACTGACCTACCGTCAATTCACCCGTTACTCTTTTCTATAAAAAGTCTAAACATTATTTACACAATCTGGGCATTGTAACCATCCCCTATTAAGAGTAAATATTATGATGTTCAAAAGAAAAGAAATTGTACGTTTTGGTAAGTACCATTGAAAATGGAACCTTTGTGCTGTAAATCTACACAGTTAAATACACTCAAGAGGGCACAGGAGGCCATGTGGACAATAAACCAGCCACAGGATCATCATTAGTATTGTTCAGTGACGGAAGCAATATACCCTCCCTTTCATAAACCTTAATCATTAACAGACCACGAATTGCAGCTCTGCAGAGGTCATTTTAAAATTGATCTGATAAGATTAACTATACGTGCCATAATATACTGTAATTAGGACAGACCATATTTTATATATATACACAATCTCTAATTAGTACCTTAGCTTGGCGCGCATTAACAAACCTCATCATTTGTTTTGTTAGCTTCTCATGGCATGTACAACAGTTTAGACAGCTACTGTCTATTTAACACATACAGACAGTTAAATAGTCAGCTCTACAATAGTTTAGACAGCTGCTGTCTATTTAGCTGTCTGTGTGATAATAAATACGTACTTTGGTTTCTGATGTTTTGCATGGGAGCACGAGCCAAAGCAGTAGACGAGATAGTAGACAGCAACAATAATTTGATATCAGAAGTTCATGCTTTATTTAATTCCAATGCTCCCATCGATCGCATGCGAATATTTTGCTTGCTAGTTAATTAACTCGACAATTGTGGACACCTATGGTTTCAGTACCTGTACATATATGCCGAATATGCGTCTTCGTGAGAGAGAGAGAGAGAGTGGGTGGGAGGGACGGAGGGAGAGAGAGATTGTTTTTCTTAGATTTTATTTTATAGTAGCGGTGCATTTTGCATGCATGTGAAAGATCCTCGATCCACTAGCCTACAATTAATTTCAGGCTCCCTGCGCTCCTGCTGAATGCATCTTAACCTGTCCATTTGCACATTTTCATGTTTCCTATCTGGGAGGTGCTTGACCCAAGTCACTCAACCTTATACTACGACACCCACCTTGTTGCTAGGTCTCAAAAGGCTGAGGAATGCCCTGCCCTCCACTCTTTTCCACCCCTTTTTATTCCATAGTGATCCCATATTCAACCCTTTAGGTCTTTGGCACTTGGTGTCATCCAACTTTAAACAGAAGAAAAAGTCGATTATTGCTATATGTACCAAATGCGTGGTGGGATATATGCTAAGTATTAGTGCCAAAAGGTGACGTCTGCAAGTAGATCATATCCCCCATGCGTGCAATCTTGCTGGCTTTCGCACTATTCCAAATTAATATGCTATATTTTGATAGAACTGTGTGCATGCATACAAAAGGTAGTGTGTGGCTGAGCTGCACTGAAAAGAAGAGATGCATGAAAAGGAAAGGCTGAGTACTTGGAGCATTGTTGTCTGTCTTACCTGTAACAACCAACAACTTTCGCTTTTATCATTCATCCATGTGTTAGCTCCTATTACACACTAATAACATAATGCTGATGAGCAGTTAGCCAGCCATGGTTTATTGTTCACCAGTTTGAACACTGAGGCATGGGGAACGCACTCCCTGTAACGTTGGACTCGATCGGTTCAAGGATTTTTATATCGGATAACAAATGTGGTTGTAACAGATGTATTTCATCTCCCACCACCATGCTAGATAAGCAATTTCCAATAACTGAATGGAACAAAGCGACGATACAGTGTGGTGAAGAAGTCGCACTCGTATAAATATAGCACAAACAGAAACTGCATATAGAAAATCAAATAATTGATTAGTGCTTGTAGGTTGTAGTTCCATATATATAACTGCCCTTTGACTAGTCACATCCACCTTAACTAAATTAAATCCCCCCTAACAAGAGGCAGCATTCAAGAGGTTTCTTGTATATATATATATATATATATCTCGTTGTGTTTTTAATTATTCAATTACTACAGTAACATTTAACCATGCATATCTCGTTGCTGGTTTTCTAAAATATCAATTTAAACTATACGAGTTTCTGTTTCTGTTTAAGCACGGACCAACCCATCAGCACTTAAGCAATAAACCTTGAGAAACATTTTCCTTGCTTTTTTTAACTGAAAAACCTAATGCAACAGGGTTTATTTGAAACGGACCATCTAAGTATAAATTCCAGTGTATATAAACTAATATCGATTGTATTTAGTAATCAACAGAGAGTGCAAGTATTGGAATACCTACTTCAAAGAATATTCCACCATAAAAATAACAATAATTGAAGAAAAGGAAAACCGAGAGCTGGAAGACAACTCTGTACTGCACTTGCCTGCTTATAACAGAAACATCAGCTGGTCATATTTGGTACTTTTTAATGATTCAAAGTGGACTAGAAAAAGGAGAGAGAAACATCAGTCAATGCAAAAGGTGCTATATATTTTTATGGGTGATTTCTATCTGCCTATGGCCCTATCTCTCCCATGCATCTTCCCATCACCAATCTTGTGATCATGTGATGCATATATTGCTGTGGCAAACATAGTTGACAGGAAGGTGAGAGAGACGAAATAGGCCCACTTCAGAGAATGGTCAGAGAGGAAAAGGATGGGGGATTTGGCAGGCTCTTGGTTGTGGCCCTAAGGAAAGTAAAAAAAATGAAGTTGCAATTGTTTTATGTCATTAAACGACATGAGCTGGAACTTGGTCAGGTAGGTAAGTAAATCTCTTGGACTCTTACAACAAGGAAGAACGAAAGGTACGTTTAGGAGGCCTTAATTTATGAGCCTCATATTGAAAATTACCTTTCAAGAAAGGATTAGATTAAGGGATTAAATGATCGAACTTTCTTTGATGGACTGGGTTTGGTTTAATTTAGAAAGCGATAATAACTCATCATGAGTCACTTGCTGCATGAAGTAGGTCTTGCTATTGAGAAAGGACATTGGTCAAGATATAGCCGCCCTATGTTAGGCTATTCGGCTATATGTCAAAATACTATTGTTTTTCATAAGTAGAATGTTTCACATTTCTTGCTGCCAATTTTTAGAGGTACATATATATTGGCTAATTGAGTGGAAATTGCTATGAAAGAAGAAGTCAACTGAATGTCATAAATGAAGCATTACATGCATTGGAGGCAGTGGTGATGACGTTATTCACCAACAATAGTGAATGTTTATTTATACCATACGTGAAGGATGACACACACACACACACTATCATAGTCGAAGCTCGGAGTTGATGTAGTTATCATAGCTCAGCTGATGAACACGCGAACTAATGATAGGTCCCTTAGTAAGATTTCCTGTGGTGGAACCTCACACCAGGGTTTGAGTTCTCTATTCAGTACGTGTGTCCTATTTTTTGAATTTATTATAGGATTTAACCAACGTTATTCAGTGGTTGCCACATGTCCATCGTTAGCGAGGCACATACATTTTTTCTTCAATTTTCTTATTAAAACATCAATTGGCCTGATTTTACTAAATGAATATTTTGGTAAATATTCAAGTGTATTAACAACCTTTCGAGCTAGATTAACTATCTTCCACTAATCTAAATGTTAGCTCAACCAGACTTGATCATTTAGTTTTTACAATAATGTGTTTCCCGATTAGTTGTATACATAATTCATTAATTTGTCGTACGTAATCTCCCCCCCCCCCTCTAAATATGTTATACATGTGTGTTTACTCCCTTCATTTTTACTAATAATTACTCTTGTAATACATAATTTTTCATGACACAGAGTTCATGTGTCATTAAATCTGTATTGGAGAATACTTTGTTATGATTGTGCATTGGTATTACATAATAAAATATTAAAAGATTAATTAACAGTCTGCCTTCCCTAACAGAACGAAAATACGCCTAGTACAAAACGGAGCGAGTACAACTGTTGTACATAAAGAGCTAGGCCTGGTGCCCTTTTAATTTATTATAAACATATTATCACAAAATTCAGAGCCAAAGCTTTACGGAGTAGGCATAAATTCCTTTTGTTGTTGCTTTTTATGTAGCCGCAGTTCTGTTTCAGTTTATCCAACTCCTAGCCCAAGTGGCCTAGTGGAGTATACGACATATGAAAGTAATGCGGAATGCTTGTGTAAGTGCACCAGGTCCATGGCAGCGGAAACTAGGACACCACGAATTCTAAGGCTGGCAAACAAAGGAAGGAGCAAAGGCTAATGCAAAAGGCAATAGAGAATGATTACTTATTGAGCTGACCCTACTTTATTACTCTCTTTGCTGCTGTCGTCGATCCCATATTTTTTTTAAATTTCCAAATTTAATATATTCTTTAGTGGCCAGCTTTCAATAATTAATTGTAGAGAAAAATATACTAACACACACAGTAATCTGCAGTTTAAGCACGACAGCCGCCTGAAAGTGAAACAGATATCCACATCAATTCAACAAATATAAACATGATGAAATAAAGATAACAACTGGGAAACAAAAAAGGTTAGCAGGACCCAAAGAAAAGGAAATAAATGTTGCCAATGAATTTTCCTTGTGTATTTTGACTTGGAGAGTGGCGGCTACAGTGTGCAGTGCAGTCTTTGGGGATTGAATGATAAAGAGCACCGCACGTGGAGTCTGAGCCACTTACTGCCTCTTCACAGTTCAAAGATTTTCCTTTTTTGCCCGAAAAAAGAATAAAAAAGAAGATCGGAGCAGAGAAAAGAAACACATTTTAAACAGCAAAAGGACCGGGAGAGAGAGATTATTTGAGTCTGAGGGGTGCTCTCAAAAGCAGCCAATCCACAAATGTCACACCCGGATTTACACAAAACCCGAATGTGGCCATATGTGTGCCCAGGAAGTCCACCGACACATATAGCAAACAAATATGGTAAAAATCAGAGTACAATGCTTAATTCTCAACAGAAAGTAGCGAATACATCAGAGTTTGGCATAAATGAAATACATGGACAGCGGAAGACTAATACATCTCTCTAAGCGTAGCCGCAATCCCACAGGGACTCTGACTGGGGGAACGCCAACTCAGAAGTACGGCAAGTCCTCGGGAAACTCCACCTCATAGTCAGCCTGACTCCAATCTGTTACCCGTCCGGGATTTTGCCCAAAATGATGATAATAGCAAGTGTAAGTAACAGAATTACTTAGCAAGTATAGCACGGGTTATGAAGGCTCAAAAAGGCTAGACACTGGCTTAACTGCATTAGCACTTTTAGTTGGTTCGTTTTAACCTTATCCAAGTTACTACAAGTGAATGAGATCCCAGTTGTAACCCAATTAAACTAGTGTAAGTGACATTAAGCATGAATAAATACCATATTCTAATCAAAAAGGATCCAGGCCGCTCGTGACCCTGAGCAAGGCTATCATGATAGATCGTACACTCTGCAGAGGTTTCGCCCTTTACCCACCAGTCGCGTAAAAGTTCAAAAGAACTTTGCACCCAACCACGCACATCAACACTTCCGAGGTGTGACTGCATAGGGACGCTACGAGGCTTTCACAAGACACCCTAACAAGACAGTAGCCGCTGGAGTACTACAAAGTGGTGAGAACCTAGGCACCGAGATTGACTGACCCTCAGGGCGCAACGTGAGGGGGTCAATGGCATCCACGCACCGGCAAATCATGCCAACAAGAAAGTAAATGGTGCAACGTGCGGAGCTCCCGCACTCACGGGGGCTCCCAACACGGGACTGGGTCTAACGGGACCTAGCCGACGGGGCTACCGTCCTCGGTGGAATCCGAAATCACCCCGTGCTTTGCCTCCCACAACGCCGTAGGCCACTCGGTAACCACTGCCAAGCTAGAGACGTACAAGCTACTCAACCAAGACCAGAGCCCATATAGTTCCGGCGGTGGCGACAGGCTCCTGGGTTGCCGCTTTAAGAACCGGTCCTTAGAGGGAGACACTAGAGCAAAGCACACAGCACATGCTCTAGCCCCCTAGTCCAAGTTGCTAAAAAGCAAGTTTTATCATTAATGTTGAAGTGGACCATTAAGTCAATATTAACAATTAAGTAAAGGTGACAGTAATTGCGCCTAGCAAAATACTACCCAAATGCATAAACCCATAGGAAAACAAGGACAGGGAAATAAATGCTAGGAAAATAACCTTAATGGTAAACAGTATTAGACACATGCGTATGTAAAGAACAGTGTATTAAAAGTGAGATAGGTAGCAAGGATTGTCCGTGCTATAACTTGCCTTCCTCGGGGTACGGCTGCTGCTGAAAATCCTGCTCCGGCACGTCCTCAACGTACTCGTAGTCCAACGCTACGGGCTCACCGACTGGACACGATCATCACGCACGCATCCAAAACAATCATTACATGCAAACAAAATTAATCTATTAGAACAGTACACCAAACAGTAAAAACAGTACAAAAACAGGAGCTAGAAATGTTCTACGCGTCGCTACGAACACATGAGCGCGAAAATCACGCAAATCGGAGCTAAAACGCGAAAGTTATAGCGTTTCTAAGATTCGGGGGCTTGCTGGCAAAGTTTTAAAATTTCCAGGGGCCTAAACGAATAAAACAGGACCTATTTGTAATTATTTTTGAATTAAAATGGACCGCGGGTTAATTTTGGAAAAACACAGGGGCTCTTTAGAAAGTTTGCCAGAGTTGACCGGTATCCCGGGAGTTGACCGGGGACGTGGCGCGCTGTGGGCCGTTGGATCCAGATCGGGCGGCCCAGAACAGATCGGCTCGCCGGGGAAGATGGGAACGCGGCGGCGCCGCCCTGGCCGACGGCGAAGTTCGCCGGACTTGGGTTTTTCTCGCGCTACAGGGGCTCAATCGCGACGTGGTTTGGCCCTACGGACTCAGGAGACCACGGCGAGTCTACCAGAGGCGCTCTAGTCGTGTGTTGGCCGGCGAGGCGGCCGGACGGCGGTGAGCGGCGGAGTGGAACCCCGGTGATGTGCGGGAAGTGAGTCTCGGGGTGCTTTTGGGTCGGATTTTTGGTGCGGGAGCTGCTGGGGAGTGTCGTGAGCGCAACCGTGGTGAACAAGATGTGCATTGGGTGGTGTGGCGGCCGGACGACGACGACCGGCGGTCGGCCGACGGCGAGGATCGTGGAAGCATGTGCTACGGTGCCCTAACGCGCGAATTGGGGAGCTGGGAAGCTGAATTACCTCCCAAGGGTGCTCCTGGCGCGTGGAATCGGCCGGAGATGGAGCGGAGCGGCGGGTCGACGGCGAGCGGCGGACGTCGGCGGCTCGGTGCGCGTCGGCGAAGGTGTTCCGGAGCGCGAGAGGGGTCCCGCTGCAGCTCGGCGCGCTCCTCGTGGCTCGGTGATGCTGTTCCGGGCCTCAGGCGGGGCGGTGATGCTCCAGGGCGTCGGGAACGGCGGCGAGGGGCGGAGCTCGGCTCGGCGGGCTCGGGCGGAATTGGTGGAGGGGCGGCGGCGCTAGGGTTGGGCGAGAGGTGGAGGGGAGCGGGGCAGTGCCACGGGTCGGATTAAGAAGGAGCGGGGAAAAGAGGGACCCTCGGCGTGCGGGCCCGGCCGCGGTGATCTCGGCCGCGCCATTACCGGCGAGGGAGGAAAGGAAAGGGGGAGAGGGGGGATGACAGGTGGGACCGGGCTGTCGGTGGGGGAGACGGAAACCGGCGAGTGGGACCGGGCGAGCAGAGGGAGGGAGAGAAGCGCGCGCGCGGGAGAGCTGGGCCGGGCGCTGGAGTTGGGCCGCGGGAGAAATGGGCCGGGGGAGGAAAAAGAGAAAGAGAAGGGGACGGGCCGGAAGCGGAGCTGTGGGGCTGCTGGGCTGGGCCGGGAAAGAGTTGAGGGGTGCATAGTGGACTTGGGAATTAAGTTCAGGGAGCAAAAGTGGACTAAGGGCCTAACAACTATTCTAGAGCTCCAAACAAAGTGATTCAAATTTGAATTTAAATAAATTTAAATTCTTGTTTGAATCACAAGCAATACAAAAATAAATGCACCAGCATGAATGCAACAATAAATGTTTCTATCACCTATATTTGATTTTAAATTTGGAAAATATTTATTTTGCCTATATTAATTATGAGCACTAACAACAAGAGGGTAAATTAATTACTAGATTCGGGAAAAACATTTTCTCCTACATTGTTTCAGAAATTATTTTAGAGAAAAAAATATTTTTCCTATACTAAATTCCCTGTAAACTTCATAAATCTTAGAAAATTTTAGAAAATTGAGAAAAATATTATTTTAATTATGTTAAAATTCACATCCCAAAATTCGGAAATTTTGGGGTGTGACAACAAAGGAAGCATTTGCTTTCCATTGCCCCTGAGTTAATCCGCAGCACAACGCTATTACGCTAGTTGAGTAGTTGCTTCATGAGAGAGGAGAGAGAGAGAGAGAGAGAGAGAATAGTAGCGTGGCATTCTTTTGCTGGTTAGATGTGAGATTCGTCTGTTAGCATCAGGAGAACATACCACGTTACGCTCTGCCACAGTACTGATGCACACACTGTGCATGGGATTAGCTATCTAGGTGAACCTAATAATTTGCCCTCCCCAGCAGACCTCCGCCTTATCCTCCCCTCGCTCGCCACCAGCTAGTCTCCGTCCATGTACACTCGTGTACCAGGCAGCTGATCGACTACTACTAGCGGTCTCTTTCGTTCTCTTTCTCCAGCTTCTCTCTCTCTCTCCTCCCCTCCTCTCTCCGAGCACCAGCAGGAATCCATTTAATCCGTCCATCTCTCTCCTCAAGCCCTACAAAGTACACCGTCCTCTTCCAGCCGGCGGCGGCCTTCTTCTTCCTCTCTCCCCTCTATCATCTCTCCCCTGGCCTCCTCCCTCCTAGCTAGGGTCATCTGCTCCTGCTTCCCCCCTCCCTCTCTCCCCCTGAAATCACAGATGAACCACACCAAAAGGCCATAAAATAGTGCGTGTGATCTCCCACACGCACACACAAACACACAAGCTCGCCACCCTCTCCTTCCATCCATCCATCCATCCATCAGCCATCTTCTCTCTCATCATATCATATGAGCAAGGATTCTTTCCAACCTACAATCTTCTTTCCCAGCTGATAGCTAGCCGCCCAGCTCTTTCTTGGACTCTCTCCTGCTTCTCTCCCTACCACCACACCTAACCTTCTCCAGCTAGACCCACAGCAACGGAGAAGAGGCCGGCTGGAGACATCAAATCCGCTCCGCTCTCTTCCAAACAACTAGCCACTCCATTTACACGCCAAGATATATACATATACTTCTTCGACCTGTGTATATATATCATGGCTTAATTCACCATGGACGTCGCCGGTGACGGCGGAGGCGGCCGCCGCCCCAACTTCCCGCTTCAGCTCCTCGAGAAGAAGGAGGAGCAGCCGTGCTCCAGCTCGGCTGCGGTGGGCACGTCGGCGGGCGGCAACGGGAATGGATCGGGTGCCGCCGGAGGCGAGGTGCAGGTGCGGAAGGCGGCGCCCAAGCGGAGCTCGACCAAGGACCGTCACACCAAGGTTGAAGGCAGAGGGCGCCGCATCCGGATGCCGGCGCTGTGCGCGGCGCGGGTGTTCCAGCTGACGCGGGAGCTGGGCCACAAGACGGACGGCGAGACCATCGAATGGCTGCTCCAGCAGGCCGAGCCGGCGGTGATCGCGGCCACCGGCACCGGCACCATCCCGGCCAACTTCACCTCCCTAAACATCTCCCTCCGCTCCTCGGGCTCCTCGTTCTCCGCGCCGGCTCACCTCCGCGCCGCCTTGCCTAGCCCCGCCGCCGCCCGGTTCGCCCGCGCTGACGCGTGGGACCGTGTTGTCGGCCTCGGCTTCCCTTCCGAGGGCCCGGCCTCGTCGTCATCGTCGCCGTCCCCGCTGTTGCTTAACTTCCACTCGGGCAGCGTGGGCCTTGACGTGCAGCCGTCGCCGTCCGCCGCCGCCGCAGCAGCCGCCGACATCACAAGGAAGAGGAGGTGGGAACAAGAAATGCAGCAGCAGCAGCAGCAGCAGCAGGCGCAGCAATATCAGCAGCAGCAGCAGGCGCAGCAATATCAGCAGCAGATGGCGGGGTACACGCAGAGCCAAATGCCGGGAACCGTGTGGATGGTACCGAGCAACAACTCGCAAGGCGGTGGGGCACCTTCCTCCGGCGGCGGCGGCGGTGGAGGAGGCAGTGGCGAGTCCATCTGGACGTTCCCGCAGATGGGCAGCGCCGCGGCCGCGGCCGCCGTGTACAGAGGGAGCGTGCCGGGCGGGCTACATTTCATGAACTTCCCTGCACCGGTGGCGCTGCTTCCCGGGCAGCAGCTGGGGCTTGGCCCCGTGGGAAGCGGCGGCGGAGGAGGAGGAGGCGGAGGTGAGGGCCACATGGGGATCCTCGCCGCGCTCAATGCGTACCGGACGCAGGCGGCGGCGGCGGATGCCGCGGCAGGCCAGGGCGGAGGAAGTGGAGGAGGAGGAGGAGGGTCTGGGCAGCAGCCACACGGCGGCGGCCGCGGCGAGCGGCATGAGAGCATGAGCACCAGCGAGTCGTAGACGACGGAGGTCTCCGAGGATCGCATGCATCGCTCTGGTGTGGCTTTGAGCCTTTGATCTTTGTCTTGGTTTCATTTTTTTTTTCCCTTCTTTTTTTGTGGTTTCCTTCCTCTATCCTCCAAGCTAGACACACGCCGGCGAGGATTACTCTTAGCTGCATTCCATGGCATGCGATAGGAGATCAGCCATCGTCCTAGCGTGAGCTGTGCTTGTGATCTGTGAGTGAGAGAGCGGGGTGTTTGTGTCATGCTGGGAAGAAGAGGAGGGAAACGCAGCAGCAGCAGAGATTGTTCGTTTTGTTCTTTAGTTTTAGGGTTTGCATTGATCAAGTGCGAGCAGAAGAGATTTTTATCAAGCATGGCACCATTCATCTGCCGTGATGATTCATTTTTTTTCCTCATCCAACAATTAAGCAGTGCCTAGTTCAACGCCAATCTAATTTTGCAGACTTGAGTTTTCGTTCGTTGCTCCTCGATTATTCTGCTATACATATTTATATATTTTTTTCACTAATCACTAGTAGTAACATCATGGAGCGAGTGTTTGAGCAACTACTACTACGCTAGGGTTTCTGTTCGATCCGGCGGCTGGTTCGTCCTTTGGTTTTTCGGCTTCATCTGCGGCGGCCATCTTAAAATTATCCTGATCGACCACCACGAAATAAAATGCAGAACAGAGCTGAGGTTGGTTGGGGGCGTACAAACATGTCCGAAAACTAGTCATTAGCCAGGCGGACTTCGACGGGCGATCGACGAGCTAGCTGAGGCTGTCCAGTCCATCTGCGCGGGCGTAGGTTTTTGTCATCTGATGAGCCAACAATCTGCAGGGGCGCCACGCTAGCAACCAACCGGCGCCGATCCATCCAGGACCACAGCAACAGGCACAGTAGTAGAGAGGGAGAGATCGACCAAAGAGAGAGGGAGGGGCCGGGAGGGGAACCGATGGGGAAAGAGAGGCCGGGTAGCTATTAGCTGCGAGACAGATGGAGATCAAGTGGAGCCGTCGCAGAGCTGAGGCAGCGGCAGCAGCAGCGCGCGGAGACCGGCGTCGCGCTCTGGCGCGGACTCGAGTCCAACAGTTGCCGACGCGAGCGCGACGGGTACGGTGGTATTATTTTATTTCGTCGGAGCCGACGCGAGCCGGCCGCCGTCAATGATTTCACACGCGCGCGGGCGTTATGGCGCGGGCGGTCGTCTCCCCCGCCCGGCCGGCACCATGCCATCCACCAACCGCGCCATGCCATCAGATGCCTGCCAGCCGCAACGGCACCGAGCGGAGCCTCAACGCAGCGGCCGGATCGGATGCCGTCTCCGCTCCGGGCGTGGCGGGCGTCACCGATATATCTCTCGACCCGACCCCTGCCTGCTGCCTGGTCCATTCGCATCGCATGCCCGCACACGCTGTGATCAGTATGCAGTGCAGGGGGGCGACCGGCCAGCGGAGGCTGGGCAATCCACCCATCCATATAAAGCAAGCGAGCAGGAATTGGAGCGAGGCAGGGGGGCGCGTGTACGTGGTCCTGCGCTGCGCCCCAGGGTTGCCGTCTTGGTCGATGCTTCGACGACGTGGTTTTCTCGGCCGCATGTGCGTGCCCTTTCCGTATCCAGGGGCGACTACATTTTACACGTCGTGGTAGTGTGTAGCTGGTTAGTGGTTGGCACTATATGCCGCGCGCTGTGGATGGTCTACGGATGGGTGGGCGTGTGAGTGCCCTGCCGGCGCGGCGCGCGTCGATCGTGTGAGCGTGCGCGTCGCGCGTGTGGGCGATCGATCTGAAATTTCTGAATTCTCGTGGAGGGAGATGAGGGATGATTAATTGGACGGCCTCGCCGATGGGGATGTGTGCGGCGGCGTGCGCGAGCCATATACTCCCTCGGATTCATTATCAGATAATCGTTTAGAATGATGATACGGTCGTCAAAGCACAACTTTAACTTCTCTTTTCTATTAAAATATTTCTTAAAAAGTTATATATTTATATTTTTATAAAAATAATTTTTAAAATCAATCTATTTATATAATTTTTCACATTTTCAAATTTAACGACCTAAATATTATTTATAATTTATATTCTCAATGTTTGACTCAAATCTTGTTCAAAACGACTTTTAATATGGAATCGGAGAGAGCGATCGGTCGCTGACAGGTGAGCTGTAGCTGCATATGAGCTTGTCGCGGTGATCTGCAGCTGGAGAGAGCAGCCTCTGATCGAGCCACTGATTAGACCACATCGTCGTGTGTTACGTACTAGTGGCGATTTAAGTGGGGCGTACTATTACTGGCTAAGCTAGCTAGCTTATCAATCGCGCTGCACGCAGAATAAGCGTGCGTTCAGCTGGTGGGCTTGTGTAACGGCGTGTCAGACTGTCAGTGATGTGAGGCAGCACGGTTAGCTGTAGCTCCATACAGTATGACGCTGTCGCGCAACGTGCGTACGTACGCTTGCTTTTGAATAACCGGTACTAGTTATTACCACGCTCTAACAGGCCGCTTGCCGCTTGTAAGTGTTAAGTAGTGGTCTGGTGGACACACGTGAGTGGGTTACGTTAATGTTCTGGGACTGGCCTGGGCACACGCGCCGGCAGTGACGGGTGCGCGGCATGATAAGGTTGCAAGAGCAGGCACACTGCAAGCGGTCAGCACAGTGCCACCAGCTGCTGAGTCCATCCAGTAGGAAGGGAGGCCGGCCGCCCGGGCCGGGGTGGGATGGCGGATGGGGAGGATGAGGCCAACGCCGTGCTGGAGAGCCTGTCGGTTGTTCTCTGTGCCTTATTGGAGCCGTCACATGTTGAGCTGATTGGGTGCATTGAGTAGCAGCAGCGCCCTCCGACCCTAAACACATGTGCCCTTGTCCTGTTTCGACGTTGCATTTGAGAGGCTCTGCTCGATCCATGCGGCCGGAATTAAACACAAACGTACATGCGTCAACACAGGCTTAGCATGCAACAGTACAGTTGTTGTTCTTTTCCTATTAGCCATCTCTTTCGTGCACCCTATTAGTCCTTGTACTACATACTACTACAGAGAGAGAGAGAGAGAGAGAATAGGGAACATATATGTTTTTGGTGGACGCAAAGCAAATGCAAGTCATTTCAAAGTTCAAACTCCTTCCCGTGTGTGTCTAGTTGTCTCCGGCCGGTCTAGTCTGTCTTTATCACTCTGCTGTCCACTCCAAAAGCTCAAGGCAATGGTAAAACAAGGAGATGAACAGAAAAACGGGAAGAAAAGTTGATGCAGAGACCAGTAATAATCTTCTACCATATATGACTGTTCAACTGTTCATGATTAGCACTAGGGGCATATGAAAACATTTCGCGTGCATGCATGCGCCATAAGTGGAACCTGCTTAATTACCTCATTGCCTCGTCATTTTTGCCGCAATAGATTATACACAACGGCACGTACTACATGTATTTCAGCGACTAGGTGCTCATAATATGAATAGTTTAGTTTACTGGTGAGGGCAAAGCTTTTGAAACGAGGAGCTCTCATTTTGACTTCGCTTTTGTCAGGGCCGGGCTGCGCGCATTCTTCTTTTCAAAAGATGGCTGTATGCGTGCTTGTCGAGGTGACAGCAAAATTACAAGGAATTCATAGGGATCATGATCGCTGTAAAGTAGCAGCAACTAACTCATCGCATTGCATCGGTTTCTTCACTTGCTACAGATATTCTTTTTTTGCCCCCATTCTTGCATATTTTCTTCACAGGAGGAATCTGCTGCTTGCAACCGGAGGACTAGCTTCTAATCAAAATAGCGAGATTAGAGCCTTGATTTGGGTGGAGATTGCTGCATTATGCTGGGTAATTTGAAAAACTCGTAATGATATTATCTTTCACAGAATTAAATATAACTCGATTATTCAGGTTATTTTCAGGGGAACGTATTGGCTACGTTTCTGGGCGCAGCCGCAGCGTGATGAGCACAACAAGAACTTACTCTCTTCGTTGAGCACAAAGCTAGAGATAGTGTCTTTAGAACAGGCCAACGGAGAATGGAAGCATTTATACCATTTGCTTTAATTCTTGTCTTTTATTTTGAGTCGATGTGCTCTTTGATACCAAACTTTGTAATAATAGGCTGTGTACGTTTCTTGACATAGAGGCCGGATATTATATCCATTATCTAAAAAAACCGGAGGACTAGCCGGAGGACCTCCTTCCCTCTTTATCACTTTATCGCTGGAAGCAGTAGTCTTCGGCCTCAAAACACCAGCAGCTTTTGTGCGATCAGATTTTGAGCATAGTGTAGTGCCTGTGATAGATGCATATTACTTGCTTTTTCGCAGTGCATGCTTATAATTCTTTTGCTCCCCTCCCCCTCTCTCTCTGTAGCGCCCTTTTTCAGAAAGGTTTTTGTGTCTCTACTTTCATCCTCGCCTGTCGCACTCCTGCCCTCGATCTCCTTTCTGCTCCTCGAGATCGACTGCGCCATGATTTACATTTGATGGACCGATGATCGATGGTTTGCTGCTCAATGCTCATTGCAGAATTCTGCTACTCTTTCAACCATCATTCCAGCTTGCCTATTAATGTTTCAGGCTTTTAGCCAACGACATGGTCGTACATATGGCAAGTTTTGAATGTGGAAGATTGCTGTTACGTACGATATATATATGGACTAACAAAATAATTTCAATTATAAATAGCGAAGAACGGCAATAATGCATGGCGCGCCAACACATGATGGAATCTCATATGCAGTACTACTAGTAGTTAGTTGTACTTTTAGTTCTAATGTAATTCATGTCCATGCTGGATGTTGGCTGCATTCTAACATTCCTAGGCAGATTTGTCTTCCTGTAGGCCATTATAATGAGATTAGAAGTCTCTAATGGTTTTAAATTAGATTTCAGTGGTCCATGTCGCTTTGACGTTTGGTGCGCGGTTGATACTCTACAAATAGAGGATTAGATTATTGGAAGAATATTAGGGGCTATGTATAAGATAAGATCTGTTTGCTTACGCGTGCACTCATACCCAGAGAGAAGAATCTTGACCCCCCGCGCAATATATACATTTGCCAATTGCAACTGATAATTATGGACTAGACAGAATATGTTAAGCTAAATATATGTAGGTGGAATTGTTAGCTAGCCCAATGTATATATATAAGAACCACGGCGGTGTCTTTAACTCTTACTTTCAGAAGGACACTACTCCCTTTCTAGTTCTGCCAAAGTCCATGGACCGATCAAAAGTTCTTTCTTGAACTGAGAAAAAATGCTTTGATTTTATTTCTCTCCATTGAAAAAGGGGGAAATTAAACTTGAAAGCTCTACTTGTACAAGGCACTTGAGTAGTTGAGTTCATTAGATGCAAACCATTAAATCTGAGCCAATTACGTGAACCGATTGTTTTTCAATTGCAAAGATATATACGTATAATGGCTTGAAGTAAAGCTAAGCTTCCCTTCCCTGGAAACTAATCATTACCCCCCAGATCATGAATATGTCCTTAATCAACTTTTTAAAAAGAAGAAAACAGTGCAAGCTAATCCAGCTGGATCAACAATAAGTGGACTTAACCTTTTTGCTAACACCCCATCTTAATCAGTCCTTTATGAATTATATTGGTCTCATGCACACGTCCTTTTCTCTGAAAAAATTAGACACCGTGCATGCACATGTAACTTTAGTCAAATCTGCCGTACTCCCTTGGGTTTCATATTAAAAGTCGTTTTGGACAAGGTGTGAGTCAAACATTAGGAATATAAATCATGAATAACATTATGGTCGTTGAGTTTGGAAATGTGAAAATCATATAAATAGATTGGTCTTGAAAATTACTTTCATAAAAATATACATATATAACTTTTCAAGAAATATTTTTATAGAAAAAAAGAAGTTAAAGTTGGGTTTTGGTGACCGTGTCGCTGTCCTGAACGATTTCTAATAGTGAACCGGAGGGAGTACGGAGTACACTGCATCAATAGATACACTACATGAAAAAAACTTGGTAATTTAATAAGACTTATCATTTGAAGGGTGCGGCATCATCGATTGTACAGCTCAAGGTGATAGTTGCATGTCCATTCCAGAACAGGATGCACGGCAGCTGCTGCTGCTCAAGTAGTAGTTGCATTGATGCATGAGGCCGGCCAGCCGGCCGGCCAACCCCCGGCGGTACATGCATGCATATGGGTCACTCAACTCAGCTCAAGCCGTCACAGATTAAGACAGGATGGAAAAACGCGCTTTGCCCCGGCCGTGCTGGATCGTACGCACGTCGCGCGCTTAACAAAAGCGGCATGATTACCCCGCGCCCCTTTGCCGAGTTTGGAACACGATGATTATTAAGCAGCAAAAGCAAAAGCACGAGAGAGTGCATGGTTTGTGCCGCCCGCGCGCCCGGCCTGGCGCGCTCATCAGCTCTAGCTCTATCGCACGCGATCCATCCATCTCGATCGATCGAGAAATAGCTAGCTTGCTAGCCCGGCAAGAGATGCGTGCAGACGCATGCACGGCGCCGCTGAGGATGGGGATGGGTCCCGATCGATCGGGCCGGGATCAAAGCATATACAGCCTGCCGCGAGGTGAGAGCGGGAGGCCGGGGCTAGCCAGATCGAGACGTGCATACGCGCGTCGCGGTCGACCCAACCGGCGGCAGGGCACGCAGATGCAGGCATCATGGGACGGCCAGCCACGGCCAAGGCGGCAACAAGGCCAACAGCGACAGGACGGGTGGCTGGCCGCGGCCGGGTACACGTACGTACCGGCCCATCAGCAGATTTGACGAACAGTTGCCGGACCGACCCGACCTGCGCTGCTGCCGCGCCCGTCATCTCCCATCTCGATCTCCTCCCGCCCGCGCACACCACGCATGCGCCGCTCATCATTTCACACCGTCCTCTACCCTAACACCTGGGGATTGGGGACTCGCCGCTCGCCCGGCCTGCGGCCTCCGTCCGTGTCTCGGGGTTTCGTCGTCCGATCCACCGCGCGCCGCCGCCGCCGCTTTCCCCAACAAGCAGGAAAGAGACGAGTTGTTGGGCCTCGGCGGGCGCCCGGGCGGCTTTTGCGCGAAAGGTTTGAGGAGTCGCGTAGCGCGGCCCGCCGGGGGCCGGTCGCTTTCGCTGGATCGATCCTGCGAATCCGCCGCTTTTGTGCGATCGGTAACGTTGGGTGAGCGGATCCGTTGGGCACGCATTCTCCGGGCGCCGGCGCCGGCGCCCTAGCACCTGAGTCAACGTGTTGGGTCAGCAGACCGTACGTGCATCTTTATTCTTGGGGTTGCGAGATTACGTTTTCCTGCGTACTAGTACTACTGACTGATACTTGTACACAGACCGTATTTAGATCCGTAAAAAGAGGTGAAAATGGTCACATCGAACACTAAAGCGCAATGTAGTACTTTTCGTTTGTTTGTTGTAATTATTGTCCTACCATGACCTAACTAAGCTCAAAAGATGTGTCTCGTTGTGTACATCAAAACTATATAATTAGTTTTTTTATTTACATATATTTAATGCTTCGTGTCATTTGCTATATTTAATGTTTCGATGTGATGTTATAGAAAGTTTAGATGAACTAAATACACAGTGTAATCCGCGGCGAAACTGTCCGATGTTGACGTCGATATGACGCCCGCCTTTGATTGCCGGGTGCCCCATCTCCGACCACCGGAGGCGTACGTATTAGAGTATGATATGACTGCAAACATTTTTCACGCTTTCTCGAGTGGTTTTGAAACTGTTTTCTTAGTGCTTCCATCAGGATACTTTTCTTGGCCCATCAGGATCCGGCCCACGGGCCGAGGCCGTATCGCGCGACGAGGGTAAAAGTAAAACACTCTCGACGCTGGGCCGACCAGGCCAGACCGCCGCTGGGGCCACTCCGACGACCCTGGTCCACGCGTCGGCGGACGTGGGGGAGTGAGTAAAAATGGAATTCACCGAAATACCAACTCGTCACGTCAGATCGACGAACACACAGAGGTTGGTGAAAGCGTGAAGAAAGCGAAAGGCGGCTTCGCAGGTTCTAGACCACCAAACCCAGCGGCTCCGCTCTGCTCAAGCCGGCCCTTGCATTCCTCCTCGGATTTGCGGTTTTGTTGGGCGGAGTGCGCAATGGGGGGCGGTGGATCCGGATCTTTCCTCAAGGTCTTGGTTAATAACCTGGATGTTCTCGCCGGGTACGCGCTCCTGATCTGATTCATAATCCCTCGGATGCTTAGCTCTTGAGCTGGTTGTCTCTGCGTTTCTCGTACGATTCGTGTGCTGTGCTGCTATTGCGCTCGAGGCACAGCGTCATTCCGTTGTGCCAAGTGAGCTAGACGGAGAGTGCGCTAATCATTGCGTGATTCGTGGACAGCAGTGCTCGGAATTTGTGGTTCAGGTTTTTCGTTCCGTAGAGATTGTGAACAATTTATGTCACATGTGGCGAGGGATAGCGAAGTTGCCCAAAAACCTGTAGCATGGGTGTAATGAACATGTGACCTTCCAGATTAGGACTTCAGCATTTGGTCCTGGAAGGTGAGTGTTAAATTTCCAACAAAAAAAGAGAGTGAAACCTCCCTTGACTATGTGTATTAGTGACCGAGATTATGTTTGCGGACAGAGGTGCTGTGATTTGTGTTGCGGTATAGTGGAATATGGATGGGTTCAAGGTTTCAGGAGTATTATTCACGATTTTTGTCATATGCGTGAGTGATTGTGAAGCTTACCGTGCATAGCATGACTGTGATGAAATTCAATGTAACCTTCCCGATTAGGACTTTAGCATTTGGCTCCGGAAGATGAATGTGTTAACTTTTTCCAAAAAAAGAAGGAAAAGAAAGGAAGAAAATCTCCATTACATCCATCAGTGACCAACATTATGTGAAATGTTTGGACAGCACATAAGATCAACCAGATGATGCTGACATTCCATTATTGACGCTGATGTTCTTTCCTTTTAGATCAGGGGAGTTAGTGATGCTGACGTTATTTCCTTTTAGATCATGGGATCTTTGCTGATAGTCTCCTTATCATTTTACAAAAATGAATAATGATGGGATTTAAGCTATTAGCTCTAATGATTTTGCAACTTTTACAGAACTTACTAGTATAGAACATGATAGCTTCTCCTTGTATAGAACATGATAATACACAGCCACATGGTATCCAGAGGATATGGCTAACTGGTGGTTACTAAATGTGATAGCATTTTAACTGTTTTTAGCTTTAGTTCTGTCAGTTAAGTGACACTTAGGTGTAGTTAGGGTTTTCGACTGCACTGAATGCTCACCTGCAATTTGAAGAATTCTGATCCTCTATTTTTTTTTGTTTTTTTCAGGCCTGTAGTTTCACTCGCATATCCTCTGTAAGTTAATCTGTTCGCTTGTTCACTTTTTAGATAAACATGTAGAAGCTTACCTTCTTTCATTTGATGGTAACTGTTTCTGTTGTTTTTCCTCATTGGACATTTTCCACAGGTATGCCTCTGTTAGAGCAATTGAAACAAAATCTGCTGTAGATGACTGGCTCACATACTGGGTGCTGTACTCATTTATCACTCTATTTGAGCTCACCTTTGCTCCAGTGCTAGAATGGTAAAGAGAAAAATCTTTACACTTCTTATTACTTTTAGTTTTGTGTGATTAGATCTTGGAACTTTTTACAATGTTCAATTGTTCATTGGTGAAATATTTGTTGTGATTGTAGAGCCTTGATGGAAGGGCTATAAACAGTATCGCTGTGTTTTACCTAATGACTTTCTTTGCTATTCACCTTATGTGCTTTTGTCCTGCACTTTATGATTCGTTGTTATCTCATTATTTGGTAAATATGATTTTTTAAGTGCACCAAGAGATGAGTGGATGTACTTACTACTGGATCATGTTTGCAGGCTCCCTTTCTGGTCTTATGCAAAACTGTTTTTCAATTGCTGGTTGGTGTTACCACAGTTCAATGGCGCTGCACATGTTTATGAGCATTTTGTGAGGCCAATGATTGTGAATCAGCAAGTTGTAAACATATGGTATATTCCTAAGAAGGGCGAATCAGATAGGCCTGATGATGTGATTTCAGCTGCACAGAGATACATCGAGCAAAATGGGTCGAAAGCATTTGAGAATCTTGTTAACAAGGTATTATCTATTTCCTGGTAAATTTTACCACTCATTATGAGAATGGTAGCAACTTGGCACCAGGTATTATCTATTCTCACAATGAGTGCAGCACAGTTGGCTTGTTGAGCTTTTAACGAAAGACAAGACTGGATAAGTTTGTTGAGTTCAACACAAGGATAAGTTGGCTTGTTGTGCTGAACACAAGACTGGATAAGTTGACTTGTTGAGCCGAACACAAGACTGGATAAGTTGGCTTGTTGAGCTTAACACAAAACTGGATAAGTTGGCTTGTTGAGTTTAAACATAAAAATGAATAAGTTAGCTTGTGAAAATCGAAGGAACGGTACTCAGCATGTACGGAGTATTCTTTTCTTTTATCCCATTAGAGGACCGAGCAGTAGCTCGGTTGGTCGAACTCCCAGGTGTGGGAGTGTGCCTCACCGGGGATTTTCCCCAAGGGAGCTCATGGTGCAGTTGGAAAGGCCACTGGCTGGGGAGCTCATATAATTTATGGAAAATAAAAAAAGGCCACTCATGCTATTTAAACAGAGATATACGTGGTCCACTGATGGTTGCAGCGTGATACAGGGCCGCAGGCGCGTCGTCGCCGTCAGTGGCACGTCCTGGGTAGCTGGGGTTCGTGACCTTTTCTCGACCCTGCGGAAGAGAGAACTTCTATCTTTCCAGTCAAAGCCTCGGGGAGGTCATTCCCCCAGGGGTCGAGTATATCCTAGTCCCATTCTTGCTGCAAAAACTGTTCAAACAGCACACCACCTTAGTTTCTTTTCCGTTTTGTGGCTAGCATATTTTTTACTCCAGTTTAAGGATCCTTTGCACATTAATATTTCCTCATTCACTTGTGTAGTTTAAGAGTTCAAACCCAAGACGGTCGATACTGGAGGAGGTAGAGGTTGAAAGGAGAGCCAGGGTTCGACGAGAATCTGAAACAAGGGAAGTTAATCCCTTCTTCAATCCAGATTACCAATACTAGGCTACCCTGTTGCTTTCAGTTCCCAGGTGAGTGTAGCTGCATAGTTTATGCCTTTTACCTTTGATGTTTCTTTGAAAGTGGGACCCTCATTTGGGCCTTTTCAGAATAAAGGCTTTCTATGGTTGTCATACTTGGCAACTGGATGCAGGAATCTGTAGGATCAGGTCGAAGGAAGATGCCTGGACATTAGGACTGCATTCTGCGCCTACTGAATAAATAATATTGTGTAGCTGGACAACCATGATTGTTGTAAATATTTACTAGCGTTGAAACTTCTTGTCATGTAATGGCCATGTCATGAATCTTTCATGTTACTGGAAATTATGTATTCAGTATTCATGCCACCGAACTCAAGGTTTGTGTCTAGGTGGCTACATGGAGGTTTTTTGTGATCTGGGGAGAAAGGCTGTTACTCTGTCATTTATCCAATGTTGCTGTGTGTAGATGCAAACCATCTGGTAGTGCCATGTAATGTAACGTGAGCACATAGCAGCAGTGGCCATCAAATCTGTAAGACAAAGTTCTCCCAACAGTTAGGAAGTACGGTTGCAGTAGAAACTCCGAAGTCGTAAAAGAGATTCACAGGGTAGCTGGAGAGATCAACCAATGCAGGCTTTGGTGCAACCGGTTGGTCCATTGTGGAATCCGCCTATTGTTCTGGCTGGAAGCAGCGGTGAGCTGGTGATGGGTCGCGGAAGCATCGGATTCAGCGAACCGGCCACACCTCAAGCTCGGGCGAGGCTAACACACGTCGCGACGCTCCGTTGGCCCAGATGATGCCTACAAGCTCCAAATCTCCCACTTGGCATGCCACAGGCGCTCCCGGCTCCCCCTCACACGGACCGCGCTCCTCCTGATCCAATCTTGCCGTTGTGCCGGTGGTCCGCACCGTTCGTTGTCACGAAAGCACTCGCGCGCAGGTATCCAACCATCAACCATGCTGCCAGCTTCCTCCTCCACGCAGGTATGCCATTTGGCCACAGGTCCACCGGTGCTGTTTCGGCAGCCCGGCTACTGCAGATGACCAGCAGTATTTCCGGGACGGCGACGTTGCTCCTGACATGCGACCAGCACAAGGGTCTGGCATACGATTCTGTTCTGGGAAATGGCCAATGTCAGACGTGCAGCAAGCGTGATGCGTTGCTCCTGACATGCGACCAGCACAAGGGTCTGGCATACGATTCTGTTCTGGGAAATGGCCAATGTCAGACCATCCAGATGAGTTAGAAACTGTCGGTGATGTGCCTTACTGAAGTGCAAACAGCCGAGGAAGGGCAGCAAACATGAATACAGAATGGACGTAAATGTAGATGTATGCACTGGTCATGAGGAAACATGGTACCAAACATTGTTGGATAACAAAAGCTAAAAGAGTGGCAAATATACAATGCTCCCAGTCCCAGGTAAAATGCATTCCCCTGAATTACGAGAACCATTCTTCAGAAATAATCTTAGTTACGTCCAAACATTTCCAGAAAGATCAATCTGACAAAACCGAAGCTATCAAAACAGAACACAAACATCGACTCGGTAACATTTCCAGAAAGATCTATCCTACAAAACCTATGGTACATGCTCAAAATCTTCCTGACATGATTTTTGCTAGGCGATTGAATAACTGTAATCTTAAGCTTGAAAGCGGGAAATATTGACAAGGTGCAACCAGTTCTTCTATCTGTATGTACCACTAAATCTCAAATCTGTCTGGGTAGATCAGCTCAATAGTAGACAACACTGCATCGAAGATCAAGTAATTATTCTGGCTTCGATGCGAGCAGCCTCAAGCCTTCCCCTTCTATACAATGCATACCCTTGTCAACATAGTTGCTCCGGTCAAAGTTGGTCACAGCATTTTTGCCACGTATCTCAATGGCAGCAATATCATAGGCCTCCGCAGCCTCTTCCTCAGTTTCTGATTCAAAACATAAGAAAAATCATCGGTACACTCAATCCAGTAACTTCTCAAAAACATGGGTATTATCAAAATTATTGTGCCACGTACTGAATGTTCCCAGGTATATGTCTCTAGTTCCAGCAACCAGTCCTATGCGTGCTTGCCATCTCCCATCTTTCTGCCTTCTGTCATTACGACAAGATGTTTAGCCTGAATTCAGTGATTTTACAGAAGAAAAAAGGGGGTCCTTTAAAGTTTGAACAAGCTGAATAATAGAAAAGGAAAGGTAACCTTGTCACTCCTCTATAAATAGAAGCCCCTCTTGAAAAGCAGCTGCTCCTCCTGCAGGAAGAAACGTTATTCTTGCGGCCATTTCTGTAAGCAATGATACAAATGGGCAATATTGATAACATACCTTCTCAAATATGTCACACATTCCTCTCGAGACAAGTCCTTTATGTCCTCCAGTTCCTTTTCGTATTGTGAAACCTGGAATAATTCTGACACATAAGATCCCGAAATCGGCATATATCACACTGAAAACAGCGAAAAAGGGGAAGAACTTGCCGGAAAATTAAGTCTTGTATTTTGACCCCAGTATTTAAGAGCTGCAACATCATAAGCCCTGGCAGCTTTTTCCTCGGTATCATAACTTCCTGCAAGGTAGGAAATTTGGAGGAAATTAACAAACCCTAAACACAAGAATCAGGAAGGGAAATGAACTAGCGATTTACAAGAATTGGTAAGGGAAGCGAAGTAGCAATAGTTACCTAGATAAACTGAAGCGCCGTCACATGAGAACAGCGTTGAAAGAAACAGTTAGTAATATGCCACAAAGAATTAAATACAGTTGCTATAGACAGAAAATAACAGAAAGGCTAAATGGTCCAGAAAAGCTATTCATACCATAGATAGAAAAGAGTTGCTACAAGTTAAGCCAATTTAAGGAATTATAACTATGAAATGCTCAAATCATTTAACCCAAAAAAAAGTGTCCTAAGAAAGATTTATTTCATACGTGGGCAAAAACTAACTTTGAATGCAGGTCAGAATACAAAACTATAAGTTAAATGAAAAGTACCAACAGTATTGTGTAATGCTTTTTCATCATATCATATGAACGTAGAAATTTGATTTATCATGCAAGAAAGAACTGTAATAAAGAAGTAAAGAACGCAGCTACTTTTGTAGTTATGAATAACTGTTTACTTCTACTAAAGAACGATATCTACCTTAGTACTTATTTAGGATAAAGAGACCCATAGGTCTCTAAAGGGGTACAAAATGTGAGGTTCAACTAGGTACATAACATACTATTTGCCATGACCAAATGTATACTGAGCTATATTTGCTGGAGTTTGGTGGTAACTGTGCAATACCAACAATAGTGAGTGCACAAACCATAATGGGGCACAGAAATATCTTAAAAATGATACCCCCACCCCAACAACCACCACAAAAGAAACAGCATTTATATGTATTCTTATGAAATAGCGTAATTTATGCTAAGTGAAATGTGGCCTGGAGAGTGCTAAACAAATTTGTACTAAACAATCCTAGTTATGTTCTACCACTGCCACAGCGAAAATTGCTCATGATTATCGCAGTGGTGGATATATAAGAATAAATTTTGAAATAAAAACAGGAAACATCGTGCCACATATGAAACCTATTTTCGTTCCATGACCATGTTTCCACGCCTAGCAATGTTGTAAAATTAACGTTTACTAAGAAAAGTGGTAACGGTTATCGCAGTGATAGATATATAAGAAACTGAAATAAAAACGGGAAATACCATGCCATGCACGTAACCTATTTTTGTTCCATGGCCACGTTTCTAATCTAACAATGTCATAAAATTGACGTTTACTAATTAAAGTGGTAACCGTTCAGTATATAAACAGTAGTTCCCATTTAGATTAAATATTTCACACTGCCATTAGACAGTAAAAAATAAATGCATACCTTGTTTCCCTTTCCTTCTCCGTCCTTCTACTCTGCAAGAACTGTCCCACAAATGAGCTTCATATTTCCCACTCCATCTATGCCTGCACAAAGTAATGCTTCTTTAGCAAGTCTGTCCCAGTATGCTTAGAGCAGAAAAAAAAAAGGTGCATATATGTAAGACAGCAAAACGACAAAATCAATCAGTTATTCTGTTTCCGCTTAGCAATTCAAATTACAAGGAAAGACCCGCCAAGCTCACCTGGTCACACCATGGAAACTCGATGATCGAGAGCCAGCAGGTCGCACTGCAGAAATTCCAGCAGAAGCACCTACGGCCACTGTTAGAGGATTAATAGAGTCGCCAACTTCATCTGCAGGCTCATCCTTCTTGACAATACTGAGGATCTGAGCTCTCTCATCATCATCACCGCAATCAGCATGTCCTTCATTTCCCACAACAGTAACCAAGGTGGCCTTCTCGGTAGGGTTCTCATGAACTTCAGGTTCACTTTCATAGTCGACTTGCTCGCACTTGGGTAACTTCTTCTGATCAGCACCACTGGATTGCTCTGGCTTCCCGGTACTTGAATCCTTGGTTCCTGACACCCCTGCGCTGTGCGTCTCACCATTCTCCGGAGTGCTCCTCGCCTCCACAGGGACTGGCGGCACCGTATTCAGATTGATAGACTGGCTCCTCTCAATCGTACCCTCATCTCCCGATTCCCTCGCCGCCTTATCCTTTTCCATTTGCTTCCCAAGATTAACCGGTGCCTCCGATTCCTCCATGTAATACGGGAGACGAAAACAATTCCTAGAACCCTAACTATCAATCTATCTATCCCCCTATTCACAACCACCTGCCAGAGAGGAGATGAAAAAGCACAGCAAACAAAAATCGCATAGTTAGATCCGAAGAACAAAAGAATAAACCACGTGGTCACCTAAAATCTACGAGAATCGGAGAAACCTAGAAAGCAGTGGGAAACCAGTACCTTCGCACCGCCGCCCGCAGGGATTGACGGGGAAGCCCCCGGACGGCGATTGAACCCTAGCGGCGCCGTGGATATTTAACACTGGAGAGGAAACAAAACTGGAAATTTTACGAGGCAATCGACCATCGACTATCGAGGCAGGGAATTAATAGGGGTGCGGGCGAATGGCGCCGAATTCAGCAGGAAGCGACGAGCACCAGCGCGGAGAGGGGCGGAGCAGCTCGGCTTAGTGGAGAGTGATGCGGGAAACAACGAAAAACTTTCTCGGGCAAATCGAGCGAGAGCAGAGAGGGAGAGGACGAAAAAATCGCAGGATAATTTCCCTCTTGCTCCGGCGGATTTATCTATCTAATCCCCCGCCGCGGAGCACAATCTGGGATAGCTTAGCCCACCTGCAGGCTGCAGCTCTCTGGCGCTGCTGTTGGGGACGTCAGGGAATAGGTAATTAGGCGCGTTTATAATTCGGTTTCTTGGGGTTAATCGGGTGGTTAAGCGCGAGCTAATTGCGGGGGCGTTCGCTTTGCTTCGTGGGCGACGCCCCTCGTGATGCGTGCCAGCCTGGGGAGGGACGGGCGGCCCGTGCTGCCGTGCACGAAGGACCCGCAACGGCGGCGTGAGGACGTGGACGGTGCGGATGCCGTTTGCGGACTGCGGGGTCGATCTGCTCCGTTCAGGGATCCTGACGGGGCTGACGGCGGCAGAACTGGAACGTTCTAGGGCGGAGGGAGACGGGAGCTGATCTCTAGGCGTGGCAGGTCGCGTGGGGGCGTTGGACGGCTCAGAGGGGCGGACGGTTCGAGGGAGGTCGCCATCCTGTGGCTAGGAACGACAGGTCTACGGGGTGTCTTTGATTGCTCGTATAGTGCTCTGTAGACCGTATCGAATATCCTGAACGAGGGAAAACACGCTGAGCGAATGTAGTGACTTCGAAAAAGTGACCATGGTTGGTTGCATGGGTGGATGCAGTAGATTTTGTGCAGACATTTGATTGGTTGCATGAGCGGATGTAAGTGACCTGTATGTGAGGCTAACGAGTGGGAGAAAAAAAATCATATACAG
The DNA here is from genome assembly GCA_033239725.1 of Echinochloa phyllopogon. Lineage (NCBI taxonomy): Eukaryota > Viridiplantae > Streptophyta > Magnoliopsida > Poales > Poaceae > Echinochloa > Echinochloa phyllopogon. The sequence continues at coordinate 55,049,150 of BTCW01000010.1, forward strand.
TGCATTCATCGAGCCAGCATGAGTGAATGCGGTCAATTCGGACGTATCCACCGAGTCAGGATGAGAGCGTATTTTTACATCCGCTCATGCAGCCTGCATCCGCTTATATAATTAACCAAACGATTTTCTCTACAAATTTATACGGTTCCACCAATGCAACATAGCTCATGCGAGCAACCAAACACACTTTTTACTTTCGCTTGCTTGCTGGAGAACCAAACGTAAATCCATGCCGATAAATCCATTCCGACTCCTTGACGGCGAGGCAACACGGTACTCGGAAAAGCTGATGCTCGCTTATGCCAAATTCTGGACAGTGCAAAATCATGGCTCTATAAAGCCTGTAATACTGGTGCTTGGCTGATGGTCCTAACAAAATCACGACGGCAAAGCTAAAACACTGAATAGAAGTTTAACTTGGCTCGGCCGTGCTTAGAAGTAATCCCTACGTCATAAAATAGACATCAAAGCATTTTATCCTTAGATATAAGATAATATAAACACGTTCGCAAATTGTTCATTTAACTCCTTTTAAATTAGCAGCAACTCTCGCTAAAACATCTAAGCAGTATGATTTTTTACATAGCCCTCTTGGTTTGGTTAGTGGCTGGTGCTGATTTGTTTTGAGAGAAAAGTACTGCTGGTTAGTGGCTGGTGGCTGATTAAATCTGAGAGAAAAGTACTGTTGGCTGGTGGCTGATAAGCCAAACGAACAGGATCTATCTTTTTAATATATTATGAAAACTCTAAAATGCTTAGTATTTCAAAATGAAGGGAGCAATTGTCTTTTACCCATATAAATCCCCTTTCGGATGACAATAGAAAGACAAGGATAAAATATCTCCTACTGCATATGATGGAAGCAAGTAAAAGAAACAAATCTCCATTCATCAAGCAAAATTTTGTCAATATCATCTCTACTTGTAGCTAACACTACATGTAGCACGAAACAGTAGCGATTGTTCCATTTAGGAAATCTCTCTGATTCGTGGCTGGCACGAGTGGGATATGTGATGCTACTTGTGTTCAGGACTTTAGGCCCACTACATCTCTTCTTCAGCGGAGACTTTTTCTGAGGCCCGTTCAGCTATTAATTCTCTAATGGGCTACCGTGGAGGCCCACAGTTTCTAGATGGAACCTCCTCGGCCTCTTGTGAATCTCGACAAGAACAAGCTCGGCGAATGAACGCACACAGAAGCTGCAGGCCACTTTTACCTTCTCGTCCAGCACACATGGCTCTGCCGCGCGCTGCTCTCCCACGCTTCGGAGCGAAACGGCAAAGGAAACCGGAAGTCAAAAGGGATCGTGCGGCAGCAGCCTCGCCCATGACCCGCTGCTCGCCCCCGCACTGCACGGCATCGACCCAGATCGATCCGCAGAAGAAAAGGCTAGAGAACCTGTGGCGCCTGCTCTGTTCACATCCCTGTGCTTTCCGGTGGGCAGGCACCGGTCAAAGATCTCCTCGGCGGCCCGATCCCCCGGTGGCGGACCGGACACCCGGATCTCCCGAGAACCGGTCACGCTCAGATTGCGGTTGGGCGGGCAGCAGGGCATGGAGCTTCCAGGCCGTTGCCTGCCTCGGCATACCTGCCTGATTCGTTCTATCCCGCTCTGCCGTCGCAGGGCATGGGCCACGGTAAGCTCACTTGGCTGCTGCCGTGACAAGTGACAAGCTAGGTACATACAAGAGAACGTGACTCCAACAACCATGTGTACGTGAGTCTACGCGCGTCAGTGTACTGTTTGCGTGGACGAGCGAGCAAGACTAGCTGGTGTTTGACCGATTCAACGACCGTAGACTAGAAGAGGAGTGAAGAAGAAGGTCGCGCTTGCTGCTTAATCGTGCCTGAAAAGATTCACCTTTTACCGCAGCATAGAGGCCGTGTTTCTTTTCTTTATGGAAATTTTTTTAAAAAGAATCTTGTATGCATGGAGTATTAAATAAAGTCTATTTACAAAACTTTTTTAAGGATGAGTGTAACTTTGTGGGACGAATCTAACGAGCCTAATTAGTCCGTAAGATTTACCACAGTAATGCTACAGTAATCATCCTCTAATCGTGCGGTCAAAGGCCTCGTTAGATTTGTCTCGTGAATTAACCCGAGGCTGTAAAGATAGTTTTGTAAACTGACTTTATTTAATACCCTTGCTAAATTATCAGTGAAACGGAGTGGAAACCCGAAAGAAAGTGGGAGAGACACTGACGGCTGACGGGCTGGGTGCTGACACCGGAAGTTTTCTTCGTGTACATTTGTCAGCAGGTATAACAAAAGGCTGCCACTTGTACTCCGTACAGGGTATAGCCAAGAAGCCAAAAAGCCACCCCCGCATTTTACAAGTACCGATCCGTACGTACGTGCAGATTTGCACACGCCTCCGTCCCTGCAGCAGTCACCAGAGCTGTGTACTATCGGCAGCGTGCTTTTTCCACTGGCCGTCGTTCAGGTTCCGCGTCCCAGTTCCGCCCCTACCGAGCGCTAGCGCGGCGTAGCCTTTTTCCGATCCTGTTGCCGCGCCCTGTAGGGGCGAACCCGTCATTGCCCACGACCCTCTGTCCCTCACTCTCTGGCACCCAACCGCTCGCTGTAACCGCACACCCGGGGGCCCCGCGGTGGTTTCTGCTGGTTGGCCGCAGTGGCTGCCGGCCGTTAGACGAGCCCCCCTCCCGCCGCCGTGGGGCCGCCGAAAGCGCCCGGTCCTTCTCCTCCACTACTCCCACCCGCTGCTGCTCTATCTCTGCGTGCTCGCACGATGCCGCCGAGCCGGCCCGGCCGGCCACTCCACTCCTACGAATCGCAGCAGCAGCCGCGTCGCGAACCACCACTGCCGCGGCACATGCCGCTGTCCTTTTGCCTCGGATCACCGCTAGCTACCCTGTACCGGCACCGCACCTGGAGATATCATATATATATATGTATCCATCCCTATTTTGTGCTGCCTGCGCCCCCGCACATTTTCCACTGGCGCCCGCACGCGGGCGCCCGCGCGTTATAGAACGTGTAGCGATCGTACATGTGATATTATCGCGTACTGTACGCAGGTCATCGCCGGTTTTTGTCGCGCGTACATTGCAATGCCAAGGTATGTACTAGCTCGATCATGCATGGTAGTGCCGTGTTTGGGTCAAAGAAGCGGCAATCATTTTTAGATGGAAAGCTGCAGGGGGATAGCTGGCGCCGAGACTTTTGCAGGACTGGCAGCGCGTGTCAGGAATATCGTTTGCAGATGCAAGCGGATTCGGTACACTACCAGCAGCAACGGGGAGCTGCGTCTCGATCGGTTTCTCACGTAAGGCTGTGAGGGAGCCAGGCCGAGTGCTGGACGACTGGAGGTAGTGCATGGAGAAAAGGGCAAAGGAAACCTCTGCCGCCAGAAATTTTTCACGGAGCTAGGCACTGCTGGTGTTGCCGCCGATGGCATGCAACATATGATGTAGGCTGGTCCAGGGCCTAGAGTGCGGGACAGAGATTTACTATGCCACTTTTTCATGTGAAAAGATGCCTCCTCTGGCAGTCGTTAACTTTGAGTGGTCAGATCTTGACTAGGCGCAGAGCGAGAGTAGTGCAGAGAGCTGGTCCTCGTCCTCGCATTATATTTTTTTGACCGCTGGGCCGTACGCGCGCGCAATAGTTTTATTCACGCGACGTTGGCCGCTGCGGCAACATATGCCGCCCCTGATGGAGGAAAGGAGGATGGAACTCTGCGTCTTGCAGTGGTAGTTACTGCACCGCTCCCTATAGCTAGCGCTCGCTATACTACATACTCCGTACCTCTCTATACTACTAGATCAACCAAACGCAAAGTACTATACTACCACTACCACGCTAGCTAACTAGGTTTAGTGGCACCTAGCTAGATAGGCCGGTTCAACCAAAACTACAACGAACTCCCGATCCATGGCTGCCAGTAGTGGCATCTGCAACGGTGGCCCATTGGCCAAGCACGTACGTGCTCGCGATAGCCCCAGAAAGATCGATGTACGACGGAAGAAAATAAAGAACTCGATCAAGGTCTTTGCCTCGTCGTGTCCCTGGCCTCCACGGCACGCGGTCGATCCATGGTAATGTCCGCGCCAGATCGTGCTACTGTTGGTGGCATGTGGGGGTTCCTTGCAGGACTTAGCCACGGTGCCGGGCGGGCGCGGGGTGCGTGGTCGAACGGCCATGGCCGGCCTAGCGAGTAAACGGGCTTGCTTTGCGATAGGGCACATGCGTCCATAAATAGCGCCAGCTTGCAGGAGAAAGAGGCACTGTTCACGCATACGTACCGGACGAAAGAGCCGTGCGCGTTCCGGGGGCCGCGCCCCGTTTGCACGTTCGCCTGCTACGTTGGATATGGCTAGCTTATATTAGCCAGTTTGGTGTGCAGCCAAACCCGAGAGGCTTCACACAGTACGTGAAATTAAACGGGCAGCGCAGCGCATCAGCACAGGCCGGCGCGCGCGGCGATGCGAGCAGAGATCGCGAGCTAGCACCGGGACGGCAACACAGGGCGGTGCCTTTTGGTGGCACGTACTGGAGCGTGACTTCTCGGTCGCGCGCACGCCCCGGAGTCGTCGGTCGCCGGGTGGATGGATCGACCGGCCGGGCGCGGCATGTGGGGGCGCGCGCCGCGGGGAGCGGAGGAAGTTGCCCATCGATTCATTCGGGGAAGCAAGGGATCGGAAGACAGCGGCGTCGCGGGCGCTAGCGGCCGAGCCAAACTGATCGAGGCACGCCGTTGACGCGGGCCGTTTGATTTGGTTTAACTCCCGATCGATTCCTTTCAGGCCGGCGAATTAAAACAGGCTATATAGGGGCGACAGGCCCAAGTGGGGGGAGAGAGAGAGAGAGAGAGAGAGAGAGAGAGAGAGAGATCGACACGCGCGGCGAGCACAGAGCTTTGTCACGACGCCGCCGGCCGCCCCTCGATCTCTGCTGCGTGCCGTCGGCGTCCATGCACCGATCATATGCCACGCGCTTGTTGCCGTAGCCCGTAGCCTGCTAGCTTGTAGCTAGTAGCACCACAACAGTCGACGCCAGCTGCTGGGAACGCAGCAAAGTGTGAGTGTGACAACGCACGGCGCTTGCCGAGCGGGGCCATGGCGACAATGCATAATACGTACGGTTGCCAAGTGGAGGTAGTGCATGCCGTCGCACTTTTTAGTCTGCAAGTAAACGCGGCATTTCACGTGCCTGCGGCGTACGGGCAAAACTACTACTTAACCCGTGTACGTATAGTATGATGGAGAGCGCGAGCCAGTGGATCGTTTGGCTACATACAGAAATACAGTAGACAGAGCGCTGTTGCATATCTTAACCGTGGCATGCTGCGTGAAAAATAAACAAATTAAGTACTCCTCGTAGGACGTACGTAGCAAGTAATTAAAGCCGTTAAAAGTTGGAGCAGTACACCACATGATGCTGATAATCAATTTGCTCTAGGTAGTAGTGGTCGGTCGGTTGTCTGAGAGAGCTAGCCAACTCGATCCAAGCCACCGACTAAATTTACATACAGAGAAATTAACAATACAAGGGGGGCATCAAAAGAAGAAAACGGAGGACAGAGAGATCACATGGAGGACGAGGCGTGGAGGAGTGATCGACGAGACGAGAATCGAGTGCGACCGAGAGCTAAAGTGAGGACTGAGGATAAGCTTAGCTTGCTTAGGCCCTAGTGCTAGTGCCCTACCCAGTGAAGCTTAGCAGAGATCATCATACGCGTGTACGTGCGTGCAGCTAGGACATTTGATATATGGAGCTAGCAGCTACAGCCACATGATCTCAGATCTAGGGGAGACAGGTAAAAGGAAGAAGAGAAAGATACACATATATGTAGATATATATACCCTAGCTAATTGAGCTGCCTTGCTCGCTCCCGCCCTGCACGTGGCCAGCCAGAGAATGGCACCGTAGACTCGTAGTCGGCGTTGACCTCTCCTGTCACGGCCGGCCGGAGAGCAGGCCGGCGCCGGAGCATGATCGAAGGCGATCAGGAGCGGAGGATGCTGCGGATGATCTCCGCGCCGGGGCTGTTGTGGTCCATGGTGGACATGAGGTCGGAGAGCCGGTCGCTCAGGTCGTCCACCTCCCGGTGGAGGCTCTTGATGTAGCTGCAGGTCTCCTTGAGCAGCTTCGTCGTCGACGCCTGCATTATATACACGCGCCGCGCGCGCATTAGACGACGTTTCAAATTAAACCGAAAAGGAGAACATTTCCAATAATAATCACCTACTTAGCTTGGCCACACGACCTTAACTACTACGTACTACACCATATATCATTAGCTGTATACGGATGGAGCGATGATGCTCCAGCATGCTGGTAATATACATGCGGCGAAAAACACGAACAGCAAAAAAATGCGAATGCGAGTTGACGGGTCAGCTGGCAACGAGACGATGGACGCACCTGGCCGGAGCCGCGGCGGCGGGAGCTGGGGAGCAGGGCCTGGAGCTTGGAGATGAGCTCGTTGATCTCATCCTCGGAGATGTTGCTACTCGACGACCTCCGGCTCGACATCCTCGCTCGCTCTCGCTCGTCGTGCGTCGCCGGCCGAAAGCGCAGGTCACTCCTCGCAGCAGGCCGGATCGGGCCGGTGCTAGCTACGCTAGCTTGAGAACGGAGAAGGTAGCGTCTCGTCTGTGTCCACCGGCGGCTTCTCGCTCAGCTGGCAAGCTAGCTCGCTGGTGAGAACTGAGAAGAAGCTAGCTGAGTTACAGGCCGCTGGACCGGAGGTCGCTCTGCAATAGCTGGAAGGCCGGAGTGAGTTGTGAGGGAGACAGAAAGGGAGAGGGTTGCTTTATAACGAGCTGGCCGGGTCGGGGTGGATCCAGATTAATCAGGGGGAGAAGAGAGCGAGAGCGAGAGCGGAATTCATTTGTGTGTGTGTGTGTTGTATACTCGGAAGGAAGAGATCGATCGGCTGCAACAACGAGAGGGAGGGGCTAGTTGGGGCCCCGCGTGTCACTCTCTGTCTAATCACCGTGGATGGCCCAGCGGTAGGCAGCCCATGGGCCCCAGATTGCTATAATATGCTATGACCACCCACCACTTGCCACGTGCCCGAGTTGAGTAGAGAGGTGCTGTATTTGTGTTTGCAAAAAAAGAAAACGATCCCAGAAAAAGGAAGAAACCCGGCCTCGCCTGATCCAACGACCAGCAGCCATGTAAAGTGTTGACCTATCGATCCGTCGGCAATATGGAAACCAGAGTTTACTCCTCAGGCCTTGGCGCCGTAATCGACGATGCTACTACAGCCAAGCCCCTTGCGCGCTGGATCAGACCAGACCCTAGCATTACGCTATACATACATACAGGAGGCCAGACAAGGGACACGGGCGCGTGTATTATTGTACAGCTGCGCGCATACGTGCAGCACATCGACTCTAATCATCGGGAGTCTTAATAAACACCGGGTCGATCCTGCAGTGTCTTCTAATATAAAGAAGGCCGAGTCGAACACCGCTGCAGCAGACTCGAGAGATGCCCTGTCGCCCCCGGTGCCCTGAATCTAGCAGCTCTAGCAGTATAGTACGTGCAAACCTCCATCCCGGTGCCTGATGTCCGCAGACTCTCCAGTGTCGCCATACCATACACTATTTTAGTGTCTGATGATGAGCAACAAAATACGTATAAATAAACGCTTGATGAGAGATTGTGCTAGACTAATGCCAGGCTAGATGCCACGCTACGATAATCAAGGAGCATGATCGGTGGTCTCGATCAGGTGTGCGTGTGCGTAGCTAGCTAGAACACACACGGACGCTCGAGTTTGTCCACGCCCGCGGCCGCAGGAGGCAAGAGGTGTACGCCAGCCAAGAATGCGATGCCCGGCCGGGCCGGGCTGTGCGGCTGCGCGCCCTTGAATTGGCCGCGTCTACCGAACTGAACGCACGCAAATCTCGGGGGGGCCGAGACGACGACGTGGAACCCCCGCGCCGCTGCCATGTCTCGGATAGAAGCATTCGGCCAGGGCACGACGGCCCCGACCGACCCCGACAGGACAGCGTGCGCCGAACCTATCACGTGACAGTCGCGTGGCGCATGCATGCGATGCCTGCCTGCGCCGCCGGCCGGCCACCATGTGGCGCGCGATTGACGTCCGGCAGGGTCAGGCTGGCGGGCGACCCCGGCGGGCGCGCGGCGGCCCCGCGACCGAAGATATATCCACGGCCTGCTGGCTGCTGCATGTGAAGGGGAAAAAATGGCCGTCACGTCACGGGATCATCGCGGGCCGGGCGCGCGACACGTCGGGGCCCGGCCCGGCGCTGTGCGCTTATTAGCTTCTCCCGTCGCGTCGCGGAGAGCGAAGGAAACATGTGAGCGCGCGCGGGCGCTGAGGGCTACGGGCGTCGTCACCACCGCGCGCGTGAGAACGAGACACGGCCACGACATGCAGCGCGCGGGTGGCCGGGCGGTCGCGCAGTTGGTTGCCGCTGGCGTGATAGGAGGTGGTGTGGATGGAGCAGGCCGGCTGGGGGCGAGAGACAGCTGCCACTTGTGGCGGGCGGGGGATATAGGCCCCCATGTGAGGGGCGTGCATGCCGCGGGCGCATGGGGGTGGGGGTACGGTGGGCTCGCGCTCGCCCTCGCTGATGGCGACCCAGGTCGATCGGGGGCACCCAGGCCAGCTACCCACCGGCCGGCCGGTCGATCGATCTGATGGGTCGTCGGTCACGCGGCCTTGGCGTGCGATTGCGTTACACGGCACGTACGCCTGTCGCCACGGCCGGCTGGCCGGGTCGTCGTAGCATGCGCACGTCGTCCGCTGCTGCCTGCAGAGACACGGACTCATCTGCGCAGCCTAGCCTAGCTAGCTGCTGGCGATGGATGTTTTCTTTCCCGCGGTACGTACGGCACCCTAGCTGTCTCTTTCTCCGTAGCTAGGCTCAGCTCGATGTACAGCAACGAGTGGTACTATAACAGGCTTTGTGAAACAACGACCGGACCAGCTAGCCGAGCAGAAAACGCCCGATCGGTTGGGGGAGGAGTAACTTCCCGGCCGATATATAAATGCTCAACGTGCAGGTCACTCCATGTGTAGTAGACATGCATCCGTGGTGCGTGCTACGGTGCTAGTAGCGACCAGGGCCAGGCCCTATTTTTGACAAAGCCATAACCAGACCCGGTCGATGCAGCTGCTTGGCCGGCTACACTACCACAACAAGGCTCCATCTCCTCTCACGGATAATGCGTGTGTGCCTAGGGGGTGCATGCCGGTACCTCTGCTTTCTGGATCCTATCGCCCTGCCGTTGCCACAACCAGTTTTAATTTTTTTTTTGCGGTACACACGCGGTCGCTGTGTCTGTATGTAACTGTAGGCCGCCGGCGCGCGCAAGTCATCAATAACAAAGATCGACGCGTACGTTTACATTACATGCATATATCCATCGCTCGTCTAAGATTGGTAAGCCTGCCGGCCGGGCGGGCCTAGACCTAAAGGTGGGCGCCTAAAGATATGATGGTACGGCAAAGGCAAGGAACAGTTACGTGTGTGTGCCCGGCCGGCTGCCCGCAGGCCCCTTCTGCAAAGTCATGTTTCCACTGTCCTCTCGCCCAAAAAGCCCCCCGCCCGCTCTGAAAAAGCAGCGGAAACATCTGCCATTTCGCAACTACTACTAGCCACTGCCTCTGGAGCTAAGCTAAGCCTAGTAGGGTTCTTCGATATTTAGGCCTGTGCCGCGGCAGCGGCAGCAGTTATATATCGTACCACGTACTGCGCGGTACGTGCGTGCTCCTACATTTGTGGGTGATCGGTAAAGCTGCGGCAGGTACGTGCCCGTCCTGACAGTCCTGTGTAATTTCCATAGAAATTCAGCAGGGGCGGGTAGCCATTGCCCAGCTACGGGTAGCTCGTACAGTAGTGTAACGGGGCCGTTCCGGTAGGGGGAGGGAAAAGGAGAGAGAGAGAGAGAGAGAGAGAGAGAGAGAGAGAGAGAGAGAGAGAGAGAGAGAGAGTGGGAACGAAGGAGTTGGAAGTGACATCGATCGACCAAGTTGCACGTCGCCGTCGCGGTGTTTATTGCATGGGGCGGGCCCGAATGCATGGGCTGGCCCCCCGCGCGGAAGGCAGCCGTGGGCTCCCACACGTGCCTGTGCCCGACGTCACAAGCAACCACCTCCATCTTCTTCTTCTCTCTTCTCTTCGACTCTAGCTTAGCTTCCTTCCTTCCCAATGCAATGCAAGTATGCAACCCAATGGCAGTTGCCGCGCAGGTACTCTCTCTTACCTCAACTAGGCGTACGTGTAGGCTGGCTTGTACTACGAGCTAATCCAATGCAGTTGCCGCCATGCATGCTCTGCTGATGATGTTAATTAATTGCAAGGAATCCTGCGATGATCGAGGTCACCTGTGAGCTGGGATCGAGTCACATCAAGGCTAAATTAGCTTTTTACTCCGTATTAGTTTATTAGTCGGCACGATAGATTATATATTATTCCATATATATAGTACGTATGAGAGATAAAATGGTCCAGGTAAGCGACTTGGCTGAGCAGCAGTGTTCTGGGTACAGCGTGGACCACGGATCACTGTAAACATATATCATCGTATTATTGATTGGATCGTGCATGGCACACGGTCGGGGTAAACCAAGTGTGTGAATCCGACCAGATGAACGCACGGCTGCCCCCACTGCCGGTGTTCTCAGGCTCTCAGCTATCTCAAGCTCTGGGTCTTACGCCCGGCGAGCTTGATGCATGAACCTCCAAATTCAGATATATGACATCGACGTGTCACTGATAGATGGGGGCCACCACAGTCATTGTCAGTGTCATTTTTCAAAAATTTGAAAATTGTAATGACACGATTGAAATTTTTTCAAGAAAATATCGTGTGGCTGACACAGTAAGACAACCGTTCGCCGACTGACCCCATGTACAAGGTCTTCTGTCGACTGTCGTCAGATGCTGAAACTTCCGCCATTGGCCGGTTCCATGTACAGCGCGTGTGTATCTCTAGCTAATAAGCTAGTGCCTATCGAAGCCACACAATTAAGTCGCTGCAGGATGAAAAATGCGCTCATCTGTGGATGGATCTGAAGTTATCGTACGGGGGGCATAAATGCATAATTGTTTCTTTTATTTTATGGTGATGAAACGAAGGGGGGCATCATTGTTTGGTTTTACACGATTGATCTGATCCACACGCATTCAGCTAGAGCAGTACGTCCCAGTCCTGAGCGTAGACGCGCAGAGGTCCACCTCACATGCACCGCCGCGCGCGCGGATCAACTCGTGCTCATCCATCAGCAGGCAAGCCGCCAGCTCCCAGCTGGCGAGGAGTACGTACCAAGCGTGGCGGCGCCGGCGGCGGCGTCAACTCCTCGGAGCCAATCAGGAGCAGCTGCTGCGCGCGCCCATCAACATCAGTACTACTCAGCACATCATATGGGACGATCACGACCCCCCTCTATCTAGGCCTCTTTCCCGGCCATAGACGACCTAAGCTCCTACCGTAAACGCGCGCAGCACCACTCCTCCCTCAGCTCCGTTGTCTAGCTCGTCACATGCATCCATGGATGTGCAAGCGGTGCGCATAATACTACATAACACACCCGCCGTTTAGGCCGGCGCGGCGGTGCACGGCGACATCAGGTGCCTGTACGTGCCTCACACCGAGCGGCCGGCCGGGGAGATGAGATCGCACGCGAGCAGAGAGACCGACGAGCTATAGCAGCGCGGTGGCGTACAAGGACCGGGGGGCACGGTACGGTGGCGTTGCGGTCACACGCGGGGACCGCCCGGGACGAAGCGAGTGCCGTCGGGGGCCGCGGGGACCGGGCGGTGCCGGTGGTGGTGGCCGGGCTGCACGGCTGCCCGCACGGCAAGGTGGTCTGCCTGCCTACCCCGGCCTGGGCTGGGCGCGGGCAGGCCACGCACCTACTGGTGCCGCCCGCCGGATCGCTCGCATCAGAGACCGGAGCGCCTCCGCCTGTCCCTCTCGGCCCCGTCTTTTCCCGATCGTTAATCTCTGGGCGAGAGGCCCAGGGTTAGGTGCGTGATCAGTGACAGACAGCATTAGCCGGCGGTGGTTCGGGGCCGGGAGGCACGCGTGATTAAGGCGGCTCCGCGGAATCTTTTCTCCTGCCCGGGCCCGAGATTTGCAGCGAAAAGTTGTTGCGCCCCTCCGCCGCATTAACGCTGCGGTTGGGTCCGGCCTGACACGGTCTCCATCCGTCGACGTTTGGGAAGGGAGCTGGGGACGGGGCGAGGAGCTCGCGAGCAAGCTGAGAGTGAAGAGATCCAAGTGTTGCCGATGGACCGGGTGATTTCTCATGGATCTGCTCTGTGCAGAGTGATGCTCTGTTACTTGGGTGAGAGTAGCGGCGAGACTGGAGCGGACAAAGAAAAGGGAAATGCATGGTTCCCTGAAAGAGGCAGGCCGTCAAAACCACACAGATTCACCAGCCTTCGGTGTTGCCCAGCACTTCAGTTCCAAACGGTACAGCTTTAGAGAAAAGCTGTTTTCTCGGTCCTTTCAGGGAGAGGGTGCACAGACAGTCTTTTCTGTAAAAAGAAACACAGGAAACAAGAGAGCATTCGCGATATCATAATTCATCTGTCTCCATTTATATATTTTTAATAGTGTACCTTATTACACCAATCAACAAGTCACGACTCACGAGTGGATCTGTCGATGAGAAGATACAATTCTGTATGAGCTATGAAGTAAAACAGTATAAACTCTTTCAAATTTGATAATTCATTTTTCAACTTCAGACTGATGTTAGTACAAACTTTGTTAGCATGCCTCATACACCCGATTTTTTATAATCTTCTCAGCGTCAGCAGTTGTCAGATGCCTAATACCGAATTCCCTCAGCCAATTATTATCTGCAAACACCCCGTCTCTTAGCTGCTGCTCGTCCACATTCAGTAACCTCAATCCTTCTGACAGCCTTGGGAAGAAGCCTTCGGGCCTTAGACACCATGCTGAGAAAACAGCAAACAAAACGCTCAGGTCGCCCTGAAGCCTTTCTACTCCACCATCACTAATCTTCGTGCTGCCTGTGAAAATGCCAGCGAAAAGCAGCTGGTCTACACCACTCGCAACACTTCTCCAAACGGTCACAAAATCAAGGGCATTTAGGCCACCTTCCAGTTTAGATAGCTGCACTTGCATGTAGTCTAAAGATTCTACAAAGCCTCTGGACACAGCAGGCCCCTCTGATTTCTCCAGCCACTGCCTCTTGTTTTTCAGATAATCCCGAGAACGAGAATCAAATGCACGCAAAATGACAGTGGCAATCTTATCGACCCATTCCACTCTAAACTCCTTCAGATGATTTATCTCTTGCTGAAAGATACATCCACCCTCACCATTTACAGATAACTTCTCCATTTCAAGAAAGAAAACATCCTCACACCATTCTGTCACTGTGGATTCCAAGTATCGAGCAGCATTGATGGATTGTGATACCTTGAGTAGAGCATTATCATCTGCCAGAGCAGTTAGCCCCTCTGCTTCTTGACACCTCCGTAGCATGTAACCAAGGAATTCTGATATAATGGGGGAAGCAGACATCCTAATGAATTCTGCTCTAAGTGTAATGCTTGGGATGGGATGAGCACGATTAATTAGCAAAGACAAGCTCTGCTGAACAGCAGTGGTAATTGCTGGAGACTTGTAATCATCTGATCCATACTCAAGCATTGCTCCTTCAATCCTTGTACTCCAATTTTTCTCTGACTCCATTGCTGATTTCAGTTTATCAAGAGTCTCCTGCCTCTCAATCTCTGCCCAAACTTCAAGCCAATCTGGCCGATCACAGAAGACAGAGAGGACTGAGATCCTCTGCCAATTGTCATCATCCTTTATTGTAAGTAGCAATCCTGTACTCGAGATTAAATCTTGAGTTCGCTTGTCAAAAGATATCATCAGATCAACAAGGCCGAGCCATGAGACCCTAGCCTGATAGGGTGTGCAGCCTGCATCGCTTGAGCTACTTTCCTGAAGAAGTTTGATCTGCTTAGGAAATATCTCTTTTGTCAGGTATGTAGACAATGCAATGACCATTCCTGAAATCCATTCCTCCCTACAACTATATCCAATAAGTTTGGCCTTATCAACAAGGGGCTGTAGAATCTCATCCATGGAATCAACAAAATCTCTAATTATCTTATAAGCAAGAGCAAAAACAAATTCAGGCTTCTCAGCCCATTTTGAGAAATGGAGTTGTGCTGCTGTAGATATTGGATTTACTAGCTCTTCAATTACCCATAATGGTTGACGTAGTTGATTGCCTAAATTATGACCTTTCAGCAGTCGAGCTTTCCTGCGTTTCTGCAGTTCCTGCAAGTTGCATAGTGAAAGAAAGCTCTCAGAATACTTGCTCTTCAGGTCACCCGTCATTGAAAACAATGGGTTAACAATCTCGGCCTGTTTCCCTGAATCAATACTTGAAAATTTGGAGCCAGCTAGTGAAGGAGGCCAGCCAAGGGATGAAAGAAGAGCTCGATGATCAACAATGGCTTGTGGTCTTAGTATAGCTAAAGATCGGTCCACTCTATGATCCACAGCAGATAGAAGGTGAGTCCATTGTGGTCTAGTCATGGTTAATGAGGCTAAAAGATCTTCTATGTTTTTAAGATATCCAATCGCGGCATGATGTGTTTTCTGGGAAAAAAGATAGGCAATGCAAAAATCAGCAGCTGTCAAATTTATTATCCCAAGAATGACAATATGAGAAGATCCATACCTCCGAATTGTCTCCAAGAGATTTAAGTTTCCCAGCAACAGAAGAAGAGACGGCATCTTCTACATCGCCAACCAAACTGTCAAGCTTCAGAGCCGTTTCTGTACAGGATAACCTACCGTTAAAAACACACCAATTGCAAAGTTAAAAATAAAGTACTACAGTGACTTACTGAAAAATAATAATCAAGCCAAGAGAAGGGCTTGGAAATATAGATAGTGGATTTGTTATAATTGATAAGCATACAATTGATGCAGGTCCAATCCAAGATTACCCTTCTCCATAAGTTTAATGCCATTGTAAATTGTATAATTAAAGTGCACAACAGGTTAGATCTATCATCTTTTTCATCCAATTGCATCGCATATAATGTACATCTTCTTTAGGTTTTCAACAAAAGTAGAGAATGGTTGCACAAAATAATGGATATGAGAAAAAGAGATCACATCAGTTTCGGATTGTTTGCTTAGGATTAACATGAAGTAAATAAGATGATGAAACACACTCAAACAACTTACAAATCTCAAGTGCATGGCAACACTATCTGAAATAATTTATTGCAATGCCAATTGTCAATAAACTTCGCCAATGTTGTTTCAATATAACCAGTCCAAAGTGTTGATAAAGGGCTAGGGTTGCGATAGACCTAGGAAGCCAACATTTTTACCCAGCCACTATTGTGGAGATGCACTCTAATTTACTTTTGTTATTGCAATACCAGTTGTCAGAACACCCTTTCAGCAAACAAATAATGCCAATGAACTCTGGGCATAATCTATGAACTGGAACTGCCAGTCTGCCAAAAATGTGAAATCAATTGACGAAGATTGCCAAGTAGCCAGTAGGTACATACAATATAATTGGAGTCACTGTTAACTATGTTAAACGTTCATATAATCTCAACACACACCAGCACACTAGACTACACATCCGAGAATAGTCTAATTTAATACATAGTACTAAATTCAGTGTAACAAAAAAAATTGAGTAATGCATTGTGATATATATTTTTTTCTTTCCTAGCTCTGGTCTGATTGAGATAGATATCTTGTGAAAATGCATGCGTTAACAGTGATTTTACACTTTACAGTAAGGCAAAGTAGATGCACGTCCAATTGCAATGTGTACAAAAAAAGCCCTTGTGGTTAAGTTTTTGCGGGTACCTTCCATTATAACCGTTAAGCTAATTTAGGATAACCCCACCTATCTAGTTGTTATCCACTTCACTTTCTGAAATCTCTGTACAGCCCGCATCTGTGTTATCCCTTTTGCAAAAAAATTATCAACTCTGTAAGATTTTCAATTCAAAATTCAATTTACACTGTCCAACTGCCACGAACTCTACCACATCAGAACATCCAATGATAAGAAATGACGAGATACACGATAAGGGTAGGGTTGAAAATGTGAGATGTTAGGAGATCGAATAGAATGGGTATTCATGCTTCAATATTATTATTGGTGAAAACTCATCAACTATTGCGGTTGTACAAAGAATACCTAGTGAAGGTCTAGTAGCTACTTGTGACTTGTGAATCAGGAAACCTGTTGCTCAGTGGACACCACAATGTAATGTCCCCCATCACTCCAGTTAATTATGAGAACAAAGGCAACACATATATCCACATGATCAAATTAAGTCCCCATCTGGGAGCGACCGGATCCAATGACAATTGATTGAGTTAGCATCGGGACAGATATCATCATCACTCCCAGCTGTATCAGGCTAGATCTATACCAACCAAACCTAATTATTAACCAAACCAAACAGCATATTCTATCACCAACACTGGCCTGCTCCCACAATTAGTAGCCCATTTCCCAGTGCACCAGAAGTCATAGTGCACTGCTAAAAGTAATCCAGTTCCACACTGGAACATCGTTCATAGTTAAACATCTGCCAGTTTCAACATCATGTCTAGTAACTTCAGTTTTCTCTTATACACCTAAAGTGATGGTTCAATTCATAATTGATCCTTAACCAAGCAGATATTGATCCTTATGCATCATAGGTTGATAGCACGTACTCCAATGCCTAACGGGATATAAATTTAACGAGTAAAATTGGCAGTGTCGAGATAGTGATCCAAAATCTCAAGCCTAGCAGGAATCTAGTTTGCAGAACCTCTATACTCACCGGCGTACTCTCTGACCATCTCCACTCTCGCCACCTCGGAGGCTAGAGCAGGGAGTTGCTCAAACTGCATCAGCACCGTTCCCACCTCCACCTCTCCTCCAGCCCCTAAAATCGCAGGATATCACGAAATTACAGAAGCAACCTACTTAGTAGCTCTCAACGTGAGAGCCTCATGAGTATGAATTCGAGATACCAGTAGAGATGGAGGCTTTGAGGGCACTAAGCCCATCGTGGACGTCACGGAGGGCCGAACCAGCGGTCTCGCGGCAAGACGAGTACGCTGAAGAAGCTTCGCCTATGCGTACGGAGAGGTCGGAGACTAAGGATTCGAGCTCCGCGCAGCGCCCGCGGATCTCGGCCTCGACGTCGGCGGCCGTGGCGAGGTCAGCCGCCGAGCGGAATCGGTTGTCGAGGAAGCGCCGGACACCTGCGTTGATGTCAGGGAGGAGCGGGAGCGGAGGTGGTGGAGCTGCCGCTTCCATGGCGGAACGGATCACACCACGGCTTAGGGTTGGATCGGGAGGAGTATAGATGGGGAACAGCTGAGCCGGAGAAGAAGACGACCGGCAAGATGGTCTTTTTTTCACTTTGTAATCTCTAATCACGACCGTTCATTTGAGCGGGTAACGGTTGATGCAGGTTGGGCCGTTTTGCTGAAACATGAAAAAAGACGAGGCAAATAATTGGGGCTTGGGCCTAGCGGCCTAAATTTTCGTACGGTCTATCTGTGAGAATTTCGTGGACCCAAACCAATAAACGGGCCTTTTAGACCATGGGCTGAATGGTGCTTCAAAAGAGAGAAAGTGGTTTGAATTTGAGGCCCATGAATAAAAATTATATTCGTCTTGTTGGGCGTGCAGCATGTTTCGGCCCTGCAGTGTGGTTTTAGATTTCAGTGGATCATGTTTATGCACTTGTTTCATTACTCGGCAGCTCAAACAGGAACAAACATAGCAGGTGTTTATATGATCTATGCTCCTTTTTCATTGAACTGAGATTGTCGCTTTTCTTTATTACATGCGGCCTATTATAGCTTTTTGGTGTGACATGGGATGCGCATGCTCATGCGCAAACTCGTGTGGGCATGGTGCCTGACGTATGAAGATGAGCAATAGTACAGTACACGGAGTAGATCTTTACTCTTTTTGCTACCACAGCAATCGGGAAATGCAGAACGAATGGATCACGGACGTGAGAGCCAAGAAGTTCGTTGCAAATAGTAGCCATCGTAAAGTAGACAGCAAAACTAAAGGAGCCCAGTTGTTTGGGGAGCTCAAAAAGAAAATGTGAAGAAGCAGAATTACACTCGCGTCGAACCGTACAAGCTGCAGTACAAATATCTCGATTCCCGACTGACGCAAAGAAAAGACAAGCCAAGGATCACCAAGGACAGCAGCATGGGAAAAGGAACAACACCTCGCTGGACGCTGGCCTCGCGGCTGCGGCAGGGGGGCAATCAGGATGGGAGCCTGCGACCCCTGCGCGTGCCCACGCGCTGCCAGGCTGCCGCTGCGCCCCACGCATCCCGAAAAGTCTCGTAGGTGTACGCTGCCGCGGCCGTCGTGCGCGCCGCGCAGGCGCATCCGTCAGTCACACACATGCCCGCACGCGTCCGCGGGGGGGCCGTGGTCCATGTCCAGGTCACCCGAGACGAGGACACGGAAAGAGCCGCGTCCACTCCGAGCCGTTCGACGCCGGGGACCGGCCCGGCCGCGCGCCCGCCGGGACCGCGTCAGGCTGGCCTCGCTCGCTCGCTCGCATCCCTCGGCGCGGCAGCCGCAGCCAGCAGCCAGCAGGAAGGAGACGGCGGGCCGGCGTACGACCTCTCCCGTCTTTTCCTAACCTTGGCGCGGGGGCCGGCGTTAGGGCGCACGGGCGCGGCGGGGGCAGGAGACAGCCGGAGGACCAGGCACCAGAGACGGACAGAGAGAGTGGCACCAAGGGCAAAGCGCCGGCATGTACGCAGAGCTCGGGCACGGCAGGCGCAGGGCAGGGCAGGGGGGATGTGCGAGGGGGTAGCCGTGCGATACGGGCACACGACCCCCATGCCGCTTGCCCGGTCACGTTGCGCAGAAAACCCTGCTACGGTGCTACCGACCGTTGACATGCCAGGTGCCAGGCCAACTGCTCGAGGTCTCGGCCCATCCCAGAACCCAGAGCCGTGCAGTTCCAGGAGCGCTGCCAGGAGAAGACCTGGCCTGCGTTTGCACACGCCTGCAGCCCGTGCCCTCGCGGTCGCCTGCCTGCGAAGCGCGGAACGTACGCCCGCGGATAACCGTATCTTTCCCGTCGCGTCGCTGTACTAGTAGGCCTGTAGCACTCATGGACATGACTGGAGTATCTTTCCGACGTCCGCAGGATACGATTACGTCGCTGCCACCGTACAATTGTGGTGCGCTCCAGTCTCCACTCGTGCTCGCAAGCCGGAAGTGGGACGACGAGCCGCACAGCGCACAGGCTGCAGCAGCCCACCTGCCCAAGGGCGCTGCGCCACCGTACCGCACGGGCTCTGCAAGGACTGCAAAAGTTTTTTTTAAAAAAGCCGCTGGGAGTTGGGTCCATTCATCCGTGACTTGTGTCATCGATCCCACTGACTTCCTCTGCTTCCATTTTCGTGAATCTGCGTGGATAGAAACGGAAACTGCACAGCGACAGGCCTGCAGCCTGGGGATGATGATTTTGGGCTCTCGTCATCAAGGCAGGACGCCAGGAGTTGTTGCCCAGTGATCATACAGAGCTCAGGTCATGATGCAACAACAACCACGGCAGCGTTAGAATACCAAGACATTGAACGCAAAGGATGAGAATCCGGAGTGCTATTGCCAAAGCAGAAAAATGCTCAATGAGAAGAAATGATTGCCTAGAGACAGCACAATAATTAGAACCGACCAAGACAGATCTATTCTATTGCAGATTCATTTGCGTGGTGGATAGAGTGCGCATTTTAGGTCCGAATTATCTTTTTTCCTAATCTTGTGGATGATTCTAGCCAATTATCCTATTTCGAATTGATGCATAGAAATTTTAATCAGCGGATTTTCATAGATATGCTGCGAACTGATGGATACAAACAAACCCAACAACTAATTGTAGGCACAACTCGACAAATAAAACATGGCCTCCCAATCTCAAAGATGCAGAGCACGAACCAGACAATGATCTACTGATTAGCTCCGGCAGTTGTCGCCATCTTGAATATAATAAGGTCCACCTGCCTAACAGTAGATAATAATATCTCATAGGCTAAGCAACAAAGCTAGCGTAGGATCCCCATTACTCGAAAGAAAGTGGAAGGACTTCAGCACCAATTGTTCCAAAGGATCTAAAGGTACACTACACACATGGACAGGTCGGTGCTCCAATTCATGTTGGGACGTGTACAGGTGAACATTTTAATTCATGCTGTTCTTGCCAAGAGACATTTGCAAGATAAAACCACAACGTTGACACAGTTCAGAACAAGATACAATCATATAGATGCACGGTTATCTCAATTACAGTTTGTCACCTATATGCATCCATCTCAGAGAACTCATTTCAACAGAGTATATGGAGCAAAGGTACAAAACCTCAACTGCAAATCAAATGTGCTGAAAACAGAAACCAATGGGTAACTATTAACGAGTACATGGAACTGACTACTCTATTGAACCCTGAGTAAAATCTGAAATGTCAAAAAGAATGCAGAGATTACCCATCAGGTAGAATCAGTGCTTTATGCCATTTGATAAAACCAATATCACAATCTTTCTTGTCGACGGTATGTTTGTGAGAGCACAGATCAGCACCCCATAACAGCACAGTTATAAACAAAGTTACCAGAAGGTTTGCTTCCGATCATGTTCCATTGCAATGGCCCTTCCCTTGGGATCCAAGAATGGAGCTCAATCATCCCGCCGCCCAACACTCTTGGTCCACCAATAACCAATAGCCGCTCTCCACAGCCCCGGAAAGCAATACCCCATCCATTGACAGCTTCAGGCCGCTCTGGTAACTCCCCCAATGTTGTCCATGAGTTATCCCTTTTATTGTACTTTCTTACTAGCTTTCCTGCGTATTGGGCTGCATATAACTCATTTTCAACTACAGCGACAAGTGGAGGAGCACCACTTGCACCATTGAGACCCTCAGACATGTTCTCTATCACCCGCCAGGTACCTCTTTCCAAATCATACTCTTCTCCACAGGTAAGCACTTCTGTGTTACTGGCCATACCACCAATTACATAAAACTTGCCATCCATAAAGACACCAGAACACATTCGCCTAGCTTTATTCATACTTGGAAGTGTTATCCATCTCTTAGTTTCGGAGTTATACAGCTCGGCAGAGCGAAGCACCTGGCCATCAGCATCCATTCCACCAGCTATAATTGCTTTCTCTCCAAAACTAGCTGATCCAAACAAACATCTAGGGGCATTCATTTCAATACCTCGCGACCATGAATTTGTCAGAATGCTATAGCTCAGAATAATATGTGATCGAATCTCCTTTCCAAACACCAGAAGTTCAGTGCCTACAGCAAGTGACTCCTTGTCAGAGCACATGAAGCATTCGTTGTGGGGCATCCTTGGAAGCGTCATCCACCGTGAACGGTAGGGGTCATACGCCTCCCACTGCTGCACACTGCAGGAGAAGTAGACCCAGTGTTCTGAAATCCCTAGCTGTCGACGTTCCTTGTACAGGTCACCATTGCGGACAAGTGACCGGAAGCTCCGGTTGAGTGATGCAATAGAACCATAATCGGAACGAGAGCAACGGGCAAGGCAGTTGATAGAGTTATCCCGGCCAATGGAACTTATCAGGGAGCTTGAATCTGAGTCACCCTGATCATTACTGCCTTGACTCTCCAGTGGCTCACCCTTTTGGTTCTCAGCGGATTTGGTCCGTTTAGTCAACGCTGCCACTGCAGCAACGTCGTGCTCAATAGACAGGGTCCCAAGTGGCCGCTTACTCCTCGTGATCTCGAGGAGGCGGTAAGTCATGTAAGCTAGTTTGGATTCCTGCTCACAGGAGCTTGGCAGTGACCTCGATATCAAGCAAGATTGATCCTCCAACATTCCGTCAGAATCTGCAACAGTTGATCAATAGAAAGAGAACCTATACACAAGAATACAGCACCCCCCCCCCCCCCCTCTGTACACATCTAAATCTGCAAGGGACAAAAAAGACAAACATGTCACAAGGAATTGAAACAAAGCAAAAGAACTACTTTAACTAAACAAATCACTGAAATCTGCAAGAGATTACAAGCATCAATCAGCTTAATCAATTCTCATGATTACAACTGAGGGGAAAGCCTGATCAAATGGCACTAAATCATTAAATGATACACCATTATCAACTGGGCAAATATCTCCTTGAACCAAAAGCAAAACACTGGCAACCAATCGCTGACAAAAGGGGATGGCTGGGAAATAGATTGTGATTCATAGGGAACTCTGAGCTATGTTCCTATGATTAATAGAAAACTACAGCGCTAAATTCAGTTTCAACAGTTCTCTGAAAAGCTCAAAAAATGACCTAATTTAAACAAGAAATTTATTTTTTTAGTTAACAGATCGCTTATTTGCATGGGTAGATCTCTTGTAGCTAAACTCGAAAAATGGTATTCCAAGTTGGTCCATAGCCCAGCTCATGTCATATTGGACATACTAGGCCTGATATCACTGCCCACCTCCTTGTGCTAGTAACTATTCTACAGTCCAAACTAATGAACTTACATGGATTTAGACAAGAATGGCATTACAGTGTCAGAATGTGCATCTAATAGTTAGTATAGTGAAAACAAAAGAAGGGTGCCAATTCTGGAGCTTTCCTTTTTATGTTTGGTACTCTTTATAATCCAATTTGGCTTATTGGTAATTAAGTGGTCATATTCCATTTTGGTACGACTAGAGCATAATATGTTTTCAAGGACTAAAGCATAATACAAAAGTATCTTCTTGAACGGTAACGTTCATCCGGGGCGGACTTTGAGTAGGACATGCGCATGAGGAGTCAGTAAAAACTGCGAAATTTCCTTGGGAAAATAAACTGTACCCGCACCTTGGAACAAGTTCCATGGCGTCAGCTGAGATCGATCTTACGCTCACCGCAGAAGAGCAACAAACAGAACTGATCCAGAACCATGGATGGAGGGATGGTTCGCTGTGAAGCAAGCAAATCTAATACTAATGTGTAATGAAGAATAAAAGTGATTTGGATTTGATTGCTCTTGTCAGATAAAAGATCTCGCAGAACAAAACCCCACTCCAGGGAAATTCCTCCAACCAAGCTAGGTGTCCTTAACGAGAAAGAAACCTATCCAAGTCCGGATGGATCTCCGCACCACGCGCAATTAAAGGAGGGGAAGGAAGCGCTGGCAGCATCGCCAACCGCGCGAGGGGTAGACCTTCGAGGGGGCTGGCGTGCTTCGGTGGACGCACGCTGGACGCGGGTTTGGCTGCGCGGACACCGGCGATTAAGAGGACGGATGAGTTATAGAGCAGATTTAATTTGCTGCATGCTAGTCTCACAAAATTAGCAACGGAGCGAGCACTCAGCTTCTTGATTTGGTTGACAAAATTTTAGTGCCATCTCCTGAATTTGCCCCCATTCCTTTGTCACCCATTTATTTTTCCAAAGTTAGCCGTCAGTCGCACGCACCTCAAGGCTCAAGTCATGTCAGTCCGCGCGGCGACAAGGCGCGCCGCCCTCGCCTCGCTCCCGCACCGCCGCCGGCATGGGCCGCCGACACGGAGCCACTCGCGGGCAGCGACGCCGGGCGAGAACAGCCGGACGACGAGGGCACCCTAAGGCAGCCGGCGAAGGTCACGGCGACCAGCCGCCCGGAGCTCCTCGCCGGCGGGCGCCGAGGGCACTCCGGCGGGAAGGATCGGGGCAGTGTGCGCCTAGCTGAGGCGGGGCGCGCGGCGAGGCGAGGCGGGGTGGAGGCGGCGGCGCAGTTATGTGGGACGCGACGAGGAGGGAGGGAGGGAGCTCTCAGCCGGAGCAGCAGGCGCAGGAGCAGGCGGAGGCGGAGATGGGGGCGCAGTAATGCGGGGGAGGTGGAGTTTATGGGGGAACGGGAACGGCAAGCCAAGCCCACATGAACGAGCGAGATGAACGGGGGGAGCGCGGGCGGGCGCTGCCGTTGCGTTTTGACGCGGCGGAGGGTGCTCACGCTCACGTTGTTTCCTCCGCTTCGCTTGGACGGTCAGCCACGCACATTTTACATCAAACTTTTCTCCGCCGCTGGCGAAAGCATCGAACCCAATTAACGCATCTATCCATCCATCTGCCAATTATTAAAAAAAGCATCATCCAACTCCTTTAACTATAATTATTAATTAATAAACGGAAATGAAAGAAACTCGCAGCCGAAATTTAATTAAATTAAAATGCTTCGGCTGTGTGTGTCCGGTCCGGCCGGGTCGCCATCACGTGGACGCGGGTAATCACAGGGGCGGGCATTGATTTGATTTATTCGGCCCATACTAAATTTCAACCCCAAAGTTTTTTATTTTCATCACGGCAGATACATTAAGTACTAAATATTAATAAAATTAAAAATTAATTACACAGTTTTATTCTACTCTGCGAACATTTTAAATCTAATTAATTAATTTTTTGATAATTTTTTACAAATGCTACAGCAACGTAATGATAATGAAGTGATCCTGGACTTTCAACTTTAACCCTCTTATTTTGCGTCTAAACGAGACCTCAATTTCGGCTTGACGTTGCCCTCTGGCTCTGGATGGTTGCGTTGCGGCTCTGGTTCCAGACTCCAGAGAGTGTCCACTTCGGATTTGACCTCGCCTTGTTTCTCGCGCTGTAAACTGTAGTAGCTTGCGCCGCGCTGTAGCTTCCCGTCGGCCTTCTTCTTGGATCCACATGCGATGCCTCTCGCTGTTAACCTTGATGGCATCAATATGACGGACGCGCGGTCCATTGGCCAATGCACACAAGAAACACATGCTGATTTCGGTCGTGTACTTGGTAAAACACGCTCGCCCATGGTTAGGTATGTACAGTAGTTATTACTCGGCGAAAACTAGGTCAGGTTTTGAGTTTGGACGTGCGAGAGTTTCGTACGGGACTGATTGGTTGCCCGCATGCTCCCCGGTCAGGCTTCAGGGATGCAACTCGGTGTTGTTTGGTCGCTTGTTTCGGCTCCACATCTAGGCTCTGTGGATGCAAAAATAGCTAGCGTTTTTTACGGATCGGGCTCGTTATGTACACCGTGCGCATAAGAGTCGATTTTGGTCTGCTAGCTCGTTGCCTCACTGCTTCATTCAGGCAACTAATCAACTGCAATACTGAACCTGGCTACGAACCAATCAAAACGGTGTTACGTATGAACCTTGTCCGTCTACGCGGAGCCTGGCTCAACTAATGCGAGCCTGGTTGACGTGATACAACAACCAATCGAACCCTAACTGTTTGATAAGAGTCCCCTCGAAACCACATTGTTCCAACTAGTTAGATCCAGCGCTGCCTAAAAAATAGAGCAACATGTGCGGCTCGGAGAAAAGAATCGGCTCAGCAAACATGTGCTGCTCTGGCGAAAGAATCGGCTCAGCAATTAGCAATGGCGATCGATGGTGTACTTGCCGTCGGCATCCTTCTTTAATTTGCATCTTCTTTCCCTCTCCTTTTCCGCCTCCTTTTTCCTCCTTGGAACAGCCGCAACGCCTTTGCTTGGATTCGTTTTCTCTTCTTCTTTATTGCGGCGAATTGAAAGAAGGTCACATTCCAGAGTTCATTCTCTGCACGCACGCTCCGAGCTGTGTACGTTCTTCGGCACGGCGTGTAGTACTTCACCTCTACCTCCTTCTCCACCGCTCCGGCCATTATTCTTTTCTTTTTAGTTGACCCCAAAAGGCTCCCGTCCTCTTTCAAAGAACCAGAGGGGCCTCAAATGCCTTGTTACTTGACATTGTTTACTTGTCAAATTAGGGACCCCAAAGTTAGAGTTTTATAATCATTACGTCACTGTAGCATTTCGTTTGTATTTATGAATAATTGTCCAAATATTGATTAATTAGGTTCAAAATGTTTGTCTCGCAAAGTACAATAAAATTGTATAATAATTGTCTAAATATTGATTAATTAGGTTCAAAATGTTCGTCTCGCAAAGTACAATAAAATTGTATAATTAATTTTTAATTTCATCTATATTTAGTACTTCATGCATGTCCCGATATTTTGAGATG
This sequence comes from Echinochloa phyllopogon, assembly GCA_033239725.1. Taxonomy (NCBI): domain Eukaryota; kingdom Viridiplantae; phylum Streptophyta; class Magnoliopsida; order Poales; family Poaceae; genus Echinochloa; species Echinochloa phyllopogon. Next base: position 55,075,166 of record BTCW01000010.1, read on the forward strand.
AAAAAATTGCATAGTGAAATTTAAGGTAAAATTTAGGAACTTATTTATAAGGTCCACTGCCCGTCAGTCAGGGGCGCAGTTGTTTCACCGCTGGAGATCATTAGGCCGCGTTTAGCCGTCCACCGGAGAGTATCCGAATGACTAATCTGTGGACGCCCGGCATGTTTTCCACGGGCTGCCCGGGCACGCGTCGCCAAGCTAGTCCGGCGACCATGCCCGGGGACCTTGCAAATCTAACGGCCCGGCGTGGAGAATCGGAGGCGGCGCCGTGTCCGCGCGGGCCGCCTCCGCCGCTGCGCTCGGCTCGCTCGCATGCAGGTCCAAGCACGGCTCTCGCGCGTAAACCATCGGTTTCTGACGGGCTCTTTGCTGCTCGGATTGCCTGGAACGATGAGGCACGGTTAGGCAGGGGGGGAAGAAGGGGTGGCGCGCCGTGTGTTTCGGCAAAGATCTTGGGTATTTTCGTTGGTGATCAGCGCGGCTTTTAGCTTCGTCTGTATCTGGGATACTCTTTGTAGTTGTAGCAGCCCTATTGCTTAACGAGGCTGGAGCATTTTTCATTATTATGATTGGCGGTAGAGTGGGCCTTTTTCTTTCTGGTGATCCACGTAGCCGGTTTTCTGTTTTTCCTTGTGCGATGTGTCGGGATAACCTATCCTAGGCTAAAAGGTTAGGCGGGACCTAGAGTTTGAGTGCAACCGTACATATGATTGGCTATCTAGGCAAATGCGTCAACAAGCTAGAACCAAGAAGCAACCGCTAGGCAAGCGGAAGCCAATTTGTTTTGCTATGCAAATAAAGGGTCTCTCTCTCTAAATATGAACATGCATGAAATGGTTCAGGTGAGCAGCTTGTACCTTGTTTCATTGGGGGAAAATGAATATGGCTGTATATATGAATGAGAATGGGCACGAGAAAATAAAATAAAAGAGGAAATAACTAAGCTAAGATCTAGTGCATCTTTAATACAATTCCTAGGATTGACCATGTTATGGAGAAAATTAAAGTAAGCTCATTGCTAACATCATTTGTGTCTCACCCAATACGGGTTTCTAAAAAGAAAAAAGTAACCACGCCACTTGTACTAGTCTTTTTCACTTTCAGCAGCCATGTTATTTGTACCATGACCCAGAACTTATTGGAAACAACAGACTAAATAAGCTCGAGATTTTGATTGTTTGAAACCCATGTTATAAGTTGTCAAACCAAACGAATAAGTGAACGTCCTTACATCGTCCAAATTGTGATGTGGACATACTAAAAAAAGGTTGAATAGGACTTACCAACCTCTCTAACCAAAATTTGTTTTTGCAAGCCGTGATCTCATCATTTCTTTTGTTTGTTTGACATAAACCATTATCTTTTAAAGAAAAATCATCGTAGGGTATGAGCTGGTGATTTGTCAGCATAGACGTGTTGGATGGCTAAATGATTATTTGTATGTATTTCTTTATAATTGTCATATCATGAGTTGGAAGGATATGCACCAAGGACGTCTATTAATGCTTTGTCAACAACAAGACAGCTTGCATATGCTCGTTCTGGTTAAGGCCTTGTTGAGATCCGGAATTGGGGATGTCAAAGTTGACAAAACGTCATAAATGTGTCGCTGTATCATTTCGTTTGTATTTGTGAATAATTATCCAAACATTGATTAATTAGGCTCAAAATGTTTGTCTCATAAAGTACAACAAAACTGTGTAATTAATTTTTGATTTGATCTTCATTTAGTACTCTATGCATGTGCCGACATTTTGATGTGATGGAGATCTTCTTTTTATATAGTGGAATTTGGGCTCCTTTTGGGAACTTAACAAGGCCTAAAACAAGTTGATACACCACATATGTACCAGGGTTGGATTTGCTTTGTTTTTTCGTTGACCAAAACATATCATGATTAGGACGAGCAAACAAATATAGGTCAATGGTTCATTAAGTTGGGTTTGCCAATTGTCAATTCTGAATTGTTTGATTCATAAAAATATGTGCACGGCAGAGTGTTGAAGATTGGTCCAACTGGTTCATACAAAAAAAAGATTGGTCCAACTGAAATTAGTATGGGTCAAAGGAAGAAATACTTTCATTTCAGCCCTACGTACAGTAAAGGTAGACCTTCTTAGGACTGCACGTTAGTCAATGAGCTCGTAGTATTTATTTTCCAGTAGTTGAAAAATCCTGGCGTCAAATAGTAGTAACTACCAAAATGGTTACTTTAATATTTATACTTTGATTGTTAAGGCCAGCCTCAGTGTACAACTTCATTGATTTATCAGTAGATGAGTATCATGGGAATATTTCTTTCATCTTATGAATTTCTGCCCAGCCACATTAACAAAATTGATGATGTGATATATAATTTGATGCCCATAAAACTCTTTAATATAAAACTCCTACTGAGACTAGCTAAGAAATGCAGATGCAATAGTCTTCATTGTTTGCAAGATACTCTGTACATGTGATTGGTCATTATAGTACAACACGCTTCAGGTATTTTTAAGATAAATCTACCCGCTGTTTTAATTTTTTTACTTATGTAAATATCCAAAATAATATTAGTAGTAGTAATAGAAAGTCAAAAGTGACAATACATTGTTGGGTACTGTTGCAATAAAGCAAAAGTGATCTTATTCTCGTTTGCATCCTCTCGACTTACTTCAAGTTTGATGCCAGCATAAATATAGTTCTAATTTTTGTGTACACCATCCTCACGGTGCAACACAAAGTTTACTTCATATAGTTGTATTTCGTTTTGGTCAAGCATGCAGTCAAACTTTGGTCATAAACAAGAGGGAATACTATGGTAGACACTCATAAAAAATAATTTATCTAACTACTACATTGTCATAATTGAATATTGTGTTAGATCTGCGGTAGGAGTTGCCTCTCTTAGATCATTCCAGGTCCAGAACGTCATTTTTTAACACAATAATGGAATTGTTATTCTCTTCAGTCTCAAGTTCTCAACCGAAAGAGAAAAGCATATCTAGTACAATATATTAGTAGCATTATTTTCTCGTGGGTCTCAACCGCAAGAGGAGAGAGATCGTATCTTAGCACTTAGCCGTATGTAGTATAGAAAGTGAGGCATTATTTATTTTATTGAATAAATACAAAAAAGAATATAAGCACTTTTTTGCGGCTTATAAAAGACTAATCGAAAAGGAGAAAGAAAGAAGTACCACCGCTACAAGCATTTGAAGAATGCATGCCAAACAATGCAGCCTCGGAGTATTCCTCTGCGTTTCCATGGCCCACTTCCCCCGGGAGCACATCTGTTTAAAGTTTAAACTTGCATTGACACTCCTCGCAGTCTCACGGGCTGAAAACAGTCCTCTACCTTTGCTGCAGGTTTCAGTAAACATTTTTTTTTTTTGAGATAGGCATGTGTAGTTTGAAACAGTAGAAGGCATACATCAACTGTCAGCACGTCAAATTGACTGCTAGCTAGTTACATGTGGGCGGCGCGAAAGGAGCTTGGATTCTTCCTCCCGCCTCCCATTTCCTCTCGTGTTCGTGCCCATATTCGTGCCGTCTCGACGTCGCTCTCGCAATGATAAGAGTCGGAACAGGAAAAAAAATCAGCCGAGCGCGCGCAAGTAGGCCACGATCCCGCGACGGCGCGACGTGGCAGCTCTGGCGCCCCTGCTCCGTTACGTTTGGCCCCCGCCCCCCGGCGTCCTTTTCCGTCGATTTCCACACGTTTCTTCTTCGGCGGGGACGTATCCCGCCATGCGCCGGCTCCAGCCATACGACGACCGCGCGCGATGACGATGCCCGTCGTCTTGCGCTGCGCGATCGGGACATGCCAATCTGCGCTTCGACCACACACGCATACGCGATTTGTTCCAAGTTTGAATTCAGCGCCGGGGAGCGTCGCGCATACCGGGCAGCTCATTCGGAGTTGAACCGCGACCGGTTCAACCCCCGACGTATTGGTTCGTGTGGCCGGCACGATAAGGAATTAACGATGAGCCAGAGCGGAGGAGCCGAGCCGAGCCGGCGGGCGGGCGGGTCCATTTGTCAAGCGTGAAAACGCCTCCATGGCTCCGTCGGTATCTATCAGCCGCGCGTACTACTTCCCCAGACACGACACGCGCTAACCACCCAAAGGACCAAGAGGCGAACACGCAACGCTCTCTGCTCCGCCTGCGCGGGGACTGCGAATTCTCTCGCACGGCGGAGCCAATATCCACTGGCCTGGCCATGCACGCGCCACCACCACGGTGAAAAGGCCGCTGGCAGATGGAGAAAGGCTGCGCAACTTCTTTCCCGATACGGCAACGGGGCCCGTTCAACGGCATCGAGCGAGACGCGCACGCGGGCGCAGGCGTCCCTTTCCCTCTCGTGCCCGTGTCGCGACCTCCGGCAAACAAACCGGACTCGGGCGCCGGCCGGCCCGCCGTGGAATTCCAGCCGGGGGGCGGGGCGGGCGGCCGCGCGCGTTGCCCTCACGGAAATGGCGAGCGCACTAGAGGATCGAGCAGCGGGCGGCGGATGAGTCCGGCCGGGCCCGGCGCCGGCTAGTTGCTGGCCAATGCGGCCACGCCTCCGGGTGGCCTTTTGGCTGAGGCGCCTTTTCCTTTCTCCGCTTTGCCGTCTTTCTTTTCCCGATCTACTAGAAGGGGATGGTTAACCAAAGTGGCGGCCCCGCCCGCGCTCCACGCCAACCTCTCCTCCGATCCCCCCAACCCAACTTGATGGACAGGGACAGGCGACCCAGGCGAGAGCGCCAGCGCCTCCATTCACCGATTCGGCCAATCACTCGCCTGGGAGTCCTCTTCCCCCCCCCCCCCCCCCCCCCCCCCTATACAGTAATCGTTTCACGTTGGGTAAGAAAAGCAAACCCACACATCTAGGCCTGACTCTGACCGAACTGAGAGTCGGTAAAAGCTTCATCTGCCTGCACTGCACCATAGTCCACTGAGCACTGAGCTCGTACTCGATCGCTTTTACTACAAGACGTGCGTGCCTGCCTGCTGCTCACGCTCTGCTACTGTGTCGCGATGCTGCGAGCACCAGGGAAGAAAAAGCTAGGAAGCGCGATGCTTTGGCATCGTGAGCACTCGTGGTTGGTTTGGTCACTAAGCAAGTAAAGACGAAAGGCGCTCATCTCCGTGCTACTTGCGCTGTTGCGGAGTCCAAATCCTTTTGTTGACAGCGCACAGCCTCCAGCACCGGCCGGCCGGCCGCCTCGCCTTTTTCCTTTCCATTCCATCACTGCGCTCTCGTCGGATTGGATATGGACTCCGGACTAAGCTAGTACTCTCGATCTTAAGGCTACGGTTAGCATGATTATTGTTTCCTCCCGTAATATAATTTACAGAGGGAGATCACAGCCACACAGGGTCATGCAGTAGCGCACACGGCGGCCACTATCGCGACGCGACGCAGCTGCCATGATCCATGGAGGTTAACGTCCCATCTCACTCGAACTCGCTGATCCCCCATCTCTCTCCCTCTCGCTGAGCGCGCGCTGCTTGGAAAGGAAAAGGATAAGAAAGGGACCCGGGCAGTTAGCGCTCCACGAACCCCCGAGCACCGAGGTGACAAGCATAACCAGACAAGGCCGGGTGCTTTACACGCGTAGCCTCGCCGTTCGATCGGTGGCCGCGCTTCGGAGGTGTTAGTTTTTGCCGCTCGCGCAATGGAAGCCACAGGTTAAAGGAGAAGATCGAGGAGGCTTTGAAGTGCCCAGCGGATCACAACCGACGAGCCAACCAATGGCGGCGCTTTCTAGATCGATGACCCAAAACCAACCGCCCTCAGCTCTCTCCACTCGATCATCCGCGTGCATGCCTTCTTCTAATTTTTACTCCCAGCATGCTACAGCACGTGATCTAGATGTTTTGTTGCCCTGCCCGTCGTCGTTTACTTGGCCAGCTACTAGAGTATTTGCAGCTAGCTAGCTACGGAGTACACCACTTGAGATATGAAAAGCCACTTGGTAGTGAAAGTTTGTCTGTCCCGGTCGTACGTGCATGCATGCACGCATGGGGGGCATGATTACAGCGGCGGACGTTTTGCCGTGGCGACACACGGTCGCATGATTGCGCCAACGCCAACAAAAATCCGTCCCCGTCACGTACAGCGCGCAGGAGCTGCAGTGCATTGCATGACAAAAAAGCTAGTTGGCCCCCGGACCGGACGACGAAAAAGGTGAAGGGCCGGTGGCCTTAGATCGGTTGGTGTTACGACGTTCTCATTGTCCCAAATAATTGCCGTGTCGTCGTCGGACGGATATGATATAGCTAGCCTCTAATCTCTGATGGAAGACATGTAACCGAAGCTAGCCAGAGAAAAGCTTCCTTTCGTTCATAGCTACAACCTACAAGCTAGCCGGGTACTAGGAGGCTACAGCAGTGACGTGTGCAGTGCAGTGTGCAGAGAATGATCATCAGAAGGTCCGGGGAGGATGCTTACGTTAAGGAATCCAATCGGTACGAGCTTGACAGACTACTGCAGGTAGGAGCAGTAGGCTCTCTATATATGTGAGTGAACTGAGCACGGCAGGCTTTGTCTGAATTTATTTCATGGGTGGGACTGAAGGCACTGTGGGCTCTTCCTTGGTCTGATCATTACCAGCAAGGATTTTGTTCCAGAAATGATCCGAAGCTGCGCGTGGAGGAGAACCAACTTTTTTTTTTGACATGCGGAGAACCAACTTGATGGGCTGCCTAACGTGTTGGAGCTGATTCGTCCCAGGCTTTAGGACTTTAGGCCTGGCTGTCTGCAATGAACTCGACTCGTCACTGGCTGTCCTTGAAACGGATGAAGAGTAGGTGATGGCAGCAGGCAGCTAATGCACTGTGCGTAGGCTGAAACAAAAGAGGTTCGGCCCGGCAGCCAGCTATATTGGGCCCAATGACTACTAATCTTCTTTGTACCGGCGGCCTCTGTCAGCCGGATTTAGGGCCTGCTACAACCTGGCCCTGGCCCTATTAGATTGCTAGCTCTTCGTCTCTACTTGTGGCCCAGTCTAGGATTTCAATCGCAGCTTCTTGGGATCAATGAAGTATGGCACCATATAGCACCAATAATTTATCCCGTGAACTTTCTTCCTTTTCGCCGGTGCAATTTTTTTTGCTGAAAAGCGTACGCTATTTTTTTTTTCGGAACGCGATGTAATTGTGCTACAGTACTCTTTGCCTAGATTTAGTTCGTTGCGGTTGCACACGCCTCTTGGTCGGTCGTGTGGGCCAAAGAACAAGACGAATGTGGAGGGCCGGTGGCCGGTGGCAGATCAACTTCAACTCATTCCATAACTTCCAGACACACTGAAGCACCGAACAGAAACGTTTGGAGCACCAACCTTGTAGATTCTTCCGCAGCGTCAGGTCTCCTTGTACTCCGTAAGCTTGAACACTCAGTCCTTCTTGAAAGTGTCGATGAGTTATAAAAAGAAGCGTTGGTGTGGATGCGGATGCGACTCCGTACAGCTCGTGCTCTTTGGAAGGGGAAGCTCTGACAAAACCCAGCGGTGGCAGTTGACATGTGGCTGGACGAGAAGTCCAGACGTGCATGTGTCTGTCACCGACGATGAGTACAGAGATGCACTGCTCCGACTGGTCTCGGGCGACCCCGTAGCAGTGGCAGTTCTTACATGCTGCCGGAGACGGCGCGCACGTGGCGTCGGCGTATCTGCGCGCGACAAGCACGGGCCACCTGCTTCGTCGCATCTTCATTCATCCAATTCACGCATCTCTCTAGTTCAGATGGCACATCACAGAGAAAGGCTCGATAAAGCCTTTCAGAGTTCCATTTCACGCAAGGCAGCAACAACCAGAAATGGGCAAGCTACTTCCATTGACACCACCAGCTTCTAAAGATCTCGTCTTGTTGTCCAGGGCTCGCAACTTTAGCATTGTTTGATCGCCAAAGGATTCCATCTCATAATGTACTTCAGAAGCAGACGATGAGAGGTGAGAAATGCAATGCATACCTTTTTGTTCAGATTGTTATGTCTTGTACACATCCAAATCCAGTGAGAAACAAAACACAAATACAGTCATATGTTGCTCTTCATCAGTCCTAAAGTTACATGTGCGTGTAACTTCTGTACAAACCCTGAACTAAAACGACAAGAACTCCTCAGCAATCCTGCAAAACCACACTACCAAATCATCCGATAGCAGCTCTGAGATTTTCACAGGGAGCAGAGAGGACACCGCACGAGGCCATTCTCGTTGCACTCGGGGCACCGCCTGAAGGTGCCCACCTCCTCGAGGAACACCTTGCAGCTGCCGGAGCACTCCTCGCAGGGCACGAACCGCACGCCACCGCAGCCGGAGCACGCGTCCGTGGCGACGCCCTTGCCGCCGGCGCCCGGCGGGGGCGCCATCTCGCAGGCCTCCAGCGCCCTGGACAGCTCCCCGGCCTCGTGCATCCGCCGGATCTCCTCGGCGCCGCCCAGGTGCCTGCCGTCCGCGAACACCTGCGGGAGCTTGCCGGCCGGGAAGCCCAGCGCGGCGTGGAGCTCGTCCTTGAACCCGGCGTGCATCGACAGGTCGCGCTCGTCGACACGCACGCCGTAGCCGTGGAGGATGGACCGGGTGGACCAGCAGTCCTCGTACGTCTTGCGGATGCCGCGGAGGCTGGTCAGGTACAGCACCACCTTCCGGGCGCTGTCCGGCGGCGGCGGAGACGGCGGCTTCGGCGGCGCCAGCTTCGCGAGCTTCGCGTCGATCCTCTGCTGGAACGCGCTCACCCGCGCGCGCACGATGCCCGGGAACCTCTGTATCTCGCGCTTCTTGACGCCCACCTCGTCGCCGGCCAGGTCGCCGGGCTTCTTGGCGCGCTCCTCGTTGCCCGTGTCGTCCGGTGGCGGCGGGGATATCTCATCGAGCGCCTTGCGGAACGCCGCGATGACGTCCGGGTCGAATTCCGGCGATCCCGGCGCCGACGACTTCTCCCGTCGCTCCACGGCGTCTGCGTCGGCGTCGCCATCCTCCTGCTGCTCCTCCTCCTTGTCATCGAGGCCGTCCATGAGCTCCCACACGTTGATCACCTCGGGCTCCCGGACCGGTGTCTTGGCCGGCGATCCCGTCACCTGTTTCTGCCGCCTGACCAGCTGCTGCTTCATCGGCGGCGCCTTGGCCGCACCGACGCCGCCGTCGTCGCGCCACTTCATCATCTCCTCGTCCCGGTCCAGGCTGAGCGACCCGAGCGTGGACGACTTGAGCGCGACGGTGTGGTGCACGCCCCCGGTGACCGGCCCCGAGGAGCTCCGCGGATACGGCGATCGGCCACCGCCGCGGACGCCGCCGCGCAGCGCGTGCCTGGACCCCGTGCAGCCCATCGGACGCCCACCACCACCACCACTGTACAATCCGGAAACCCACCACCACGGACCGGCAGGTCTAAGGCACAGCTCAATGTCGGCGCTGGCCCATCCCTCGACAAGAACAGAGCAGCTGGACCAAGAACAGCTACGACCAGTTCAGAGGAAGGGGCAGGCAGGTAGGTAGCTTGGCGCGTCGATCGCCACCGCCCCCTCCCCGTCCCCCAATCCAAGCGTGGATGGGGCCAGCCAAACGTGGGGGCGGGAGCTGAGCTCGACGGCGATCGGGTGGGGAGGTAGGCGCGGCGCGGAGTGGAAGCTACTAGCAGTTGGGCGAGTTCTGAGGCGAGGCTGGCTGCGATGCGAGGGTGGGGGGAAGGAAGGAAAGCGAGGGAGGAAACGCTTCGCTTTAAGTCAGTAATGAAGCGAGGCCGGCCGGAGCGTTTCGGGTCACGGGGCGGGGGGGCCGTGCCCGCGCGCAAAGAGTAATGAGACTCGCGCGTTTCGGTTGGGGGTCGGGTCGTGGTGGGCTCGTGCCGTGCGTCGAGTGCCCGGCCCGCGCCAGGTGGGTGGAATCATTGCTCGCCGCTTGGAGCCCTTCGTGTCAGTGCCCGCCGGGAAGCGGCTCGTGGCGGCTGTGATAGGCCGCTGGAGGCTGGAGCTCACCGGGGCTATCCGCATCGGCGGGCGAGGCGACTACAGCATCGGATCGGGGGCAGCAGCCAGCCGAGGGCGTTGTCTCAGGACTCGCGCCGCGATCGCCCGGTGCACAGGAGTTCGGGTCTAGGTGGGTGCTGCGCGCGCGCATGTGCTTTGGACTCGGAGCGAAAGGGCCGTACGCACGCTGCCGAATGCCGTACCTGTCAAATCGCCGGCACCGGCGAGATTGGGTTCGTACGGTGTCGCCTCAGCTGCGCTGCAGTGCCGGAGCGGCACGGGTGACGCCATTTTTTCACTGCCCGTTCATGAGTTTACTCCATTCCTCTTGCAAAGTTTTTCCTTTTTGAAACGAAGTCCTCTTGCAGAGTGGATGTGAATCTTCAGGCACGATGCGCGCGCGAACTCGCTTACAGGGTGTGGGGACACTTTTAATCGGGCGATGGATGTATGTGATCGTCTGCTGGCGTGGTATTTAAACTTGCATCGAATACGGTTCGTGGACCACTCGCGTCGCCCGCTGCGCCTTACCTGTTTAAGCGCAGCAAGTTGAGCGTCCCTGAATACAGTAGTGAATTCCGAGCTTTGAATCTGACGCCGCGGGCAATCCTGCTCCAGTGCTCTTGCACCGAACGACGCGAGCCATGCAGTAGACAGCAGCAGCCACGGCCTGCACCTTGAATGTCCCCGCCGCTGCTACGACGCATAGCAGCTCGCCCTTCTCTCTTTGTCGCTACGAAAACTCCGCGATCGCCCAGCTGAAACAGCGAGGCGTCGGCGTCACTGTCGTCACCCGGTAACGTACACACATGTCAATCCAGCCACGTCCTGAAACCGAAAGCTCGGAGTCTGAACTGGCAAGTGGGAACAGGCCAAAGCTTTACACGGTCCAACGCACCCCCCCCCCCCCCCCCCCCCTGCCAAGTCCTTCTCGTCCCCCTGCCGCAGGCCCGCAGAACAGTTCAACCTTTGAGCCGCGCTGCCGCGCGCGATCTCACCGACGCGGTGCCGGAAGTCGGACTGGACCAACGCGACGGCGATCCGAAGTTTCCGACCCTCTCGGGCACGGAACCTGGTTGTTTCTTCGCTTTGTTGGTTGGTGGCGCCGAGGGCCAACCGGCGACGTACGTACTGCTGACCGTGGCGAGCAGGTGAGGCCGAGTGGCCGCGGGGAAGGGGAGAGTCGAGAGTGCCCGTGCCCGTCGGCCGCTGCTGCCAGGAGCGTCGCGTGCGCGTGCGCGTGGGTGGCATGTCGTCTCAACTCACCCGCCCCATCCACTCGTCGTCCTAAGCTAGTCGGTGGTTTGTCGTCGGATTCCGGCTACCGTTTAGTGCGTCGCACTTCCCTTTGGGGTCTTGCTTATTTTTGTGCCGACGGTCGGCTTCTGATGGCGCGGGGGAGGCTATTTTTTAATCCCAGGTCGGATCTGGGACGGACTGGTTTATATTTGGTAATGCATGACAGGCATGCGTGATCTACCGGATTGGCTCTGATTGTGATCGAGATGGGGAGATTGGGATTGTTCTTCACGCGCGTGGAGGACCGGGTTGAACGAATAAATTCGTGATCCCTAGAAGAAAACATTCGTGAACCGTGAAGGATCGATCATAGATTGCGAAGTGCTGGCATAAGCAGCCATCGCGTTTCTCTCATTCCTCAACAATTTTTTTTTTGAAAAGATAGAAGGAGCACTGCTATGTCATTTAAGAAGAAGAAGCAAGTTTACATCACGCGCTGAAGCAAACACCCCACAACACACGCGAACAACGCACACAACAAATCACTGCACCACCACAATCTGGGAGAAGAGTCCAAAGAAACCACCGCGAACTGCGCCGTCGTCGCCAACGCTGTGCCACGTCAAAGGTCGTGGCCCGCTGCAAGTCCGAGCGACATCCCAAACTCCTCCACCAATGGACTATCACTCTCAAGTCGAACCCACACGATCGTCGATCCCCCTGCTCCAGCGTTGCTTCAGCAGAGCACTCCCGTCACATCACCATTGAAAACCACCGATTCTGGCCACTCTGCGTGGGGGGCTCGCCTCTCCCACCACCTCACACTCCTCTGCCAAGGACTCAGATATCTAAAACCACTTCGAGAGCATCACCTCAGCCCAGCTGACACCGAGATCACCACTGCATCTTGCGCATCAACACGAGACATCCAGCACCCCTGGGTCCTCTGCACCTCCCGTCGACACGGACGTGGCACACATCCTCCGCCTCTGCGCACAAGCAGCACCACCAAGCATACCACCACCATCACTGTCACAAGCCGCGACAGGTCTCAGGAAACGACACCTCCAAGGAGGAGGTGACGCCGATGGCGCCCCCGTCGCTCGTCCAAAAATAGACAGTGTTTTCACCCTAAAAACCCCATGCCGCAAGACTAAGCACCCCGCAAAGGCACCCTCAATAGGGGATCGATGCCCCAAGGACGACGCTGCCATCGCCACCGACCAAAGTGCCGGTGAAGACTTTCGCCCGACATACCTTGTCTGCTGCACGCTCACAGACTTGTGACAGAAAACCGCTCCCCGCCGCCACCGCAACGCCCCTGCCGGGCAGATGGCTTACCACACTCCACAACACCACCACGGCGCCATGAAGGTGCCCCTGTACTGGAGGCAAGAAACGCCCAGCACAGACCACCCGGCTCCGCCACCACAGCGGCGCCGAACCCAGCAACGCCGTCGAGAAGAGTAGGGTAGCGCCGCCCACCTCACCATCGTGTCAGACGCCTGCACGTAGACTCATCGCCGCATGCCGGCGGACAGACCGACCGCCACGCCGACAGACGGCCGACGGCCGCAACTGCCGCCCGCCGTGCGCCAACATCCAACGCCCCCATGCACCGGCCACTATTAGCGCCGCCGCCGGGCCGTCCACGCTAGCCGCAATCGCCGCCGCGCAGCCCACAATCGCCAGGCCGCCCAATGCCGTCTGCCGCCTCTCCCACGCACCAGACGCGCGCCCCCGACACAGGGACCCCGGACCCGGCCGAGGCACCGCTGGATCTGGGTTCCCCGGTCGCCGCCGCCGCGAAGAAGATGCCGCCGTCGGCAGGCCGCTTCCGCCGGTCCGGACACCCGCGCCCGCCCAGGCTGCCGAGAAGAGGGGTGGGGAGGCCCGCCGCCGCCCTCCCCGCGGACCACATGGCCATCCAGTGGTCCGCTCCGGCGGCGGCGCGGCGGTCGGAGGAGCAGCTAGGATTTATTTGGGGAGGGGATGTGGTGCGCTCGGTCGCCCCGCGCGGGGAGCGACGCGAGCGACGGGCGGTCTTTCCTGGGCTGCTTCCTCCTCAACAATTCCGAGTCATCACTCCGGAGACTCGTCTGTCATCTGAAGCAGAGTAACTGCGAAGACGAGGACACCACTTTTTGGTGAGCTGTTGTTGCCTGATGAATCTAGAAAGGGAAATGATGCTGCAAAAAGACGGCGCCTAAAGTTTTGCGAGAGTACCACTCGACCCTGTGCGCGAGCACTCACCTAGACAGCTCACTCCTTCCGTTCTTTCTGCCTTTATCGGCCGAACTCGATGGCTCGTGAGTTATGCCTACACTCTTGGTATCGATTCCGATGCTTTGCTAGATCTTCCGGCTCGTGACCTCGTGAGAGATCACAATGAGTTTTTTTTCCCTTATTTCTTTTTCTGGGCCTGACCATCCAAACATTGATAGCGAGTGACGTGGGCGACGACTAGGATCGCAGCCGGCTCGGTGCATATTTATAACGAGCTGAGCAATAGTTTTTGCTCGTTAGTATAACGAGTGAGTTAGAGCTGGCTCGTGAGCCAAACGAGCTATAAGACTTAATAGACTAATAAGCAAATTATTAATTAATAATAATATATGTATACTATATATGTAGTTTTAGATGATGTTATGGTTATATTATATTATTATAGTATGTCATAATAGATTTTGAAGGTATTAAGACCATATAAATACTATAATTTTTATATTATATATATATTATTGTGACAATTTTATATTTAACTCTAGCTCGCGAGCTTAACGAGCCAGCTCACGAGCTTAATGAGCCGAGCCAAAATTTTAACTCATTTCTTTAACGTGCCGAGCCGAGCCGGCTCGTTTGTATAACGAGCTCGAACGAGCCTCGACATCCACCCTAACGATGACGACGGGCTAATATGTTCTAACGTGGGCCGGCCTTGGGTCGAGATTCAGGACACAGGTCATGGGCAAAGGTGACGGCAGTAAGAAGATGGATGGGCTGGGAATGGTCAGAAGGATGGATGGGCTGGGAATGGTCAGAATTTTACCTCTATCTGGCCCAAAGGTCCACTGCATTTCCGATCCAGGCCCATAGTCCACTTTGTAAACAGAAAGGGAGCTTGGACCCGATCTCATTTGCTGGCGGTGTCCAACTCGGGCCCAACCCCGATCAGGAGCGGCAAGCCGTGAGAAGCGGATTAGCCGAAGCCTGGAGTGGAGGCGTGGTGCCGTGGCGTCTCCGTCTCCCTCCTCTACGTCGCCCGCCGTCGGGCGCCACCGTCTCCGCCGCGCCACCCGCAACCCTGCTCCGCTTTCGTTCGAATCCTCCCACATCACCACCCTAATCCCAGTTCCTCTCCACATGCTCAAGCTACCGATCTAGGCCGCCGATTTCTCCCATTCTGTCCCGAAGCCGCCCGAGATGTACCACGCGATGCGGCTGCGCTGCCTCCTCCTGCACCCGCCGCTGTGGAGCAATTCCAGCTCCCTCGGCATCTCCGCCAGTGGCGTCAGCGGCGGTTACTTTGTCAGGAGGTTCAGCGCGGTCGGGGCGCCGCGGCCGCACGGCCCGTCCCGGCGGATGTGCCGGTTCTACAGCTCCAAGGGCGGCGTCGGCAGCGCGGAGGCGCATGGAGATTCGGCGGCCTCTTCGACGGCGGGGAGCAGCGGCAGGTGCATCGAGCAGGAGCACGCGCGGCTTGGGGAGAGGGACCAACAGGAGTGGCTAAGCGGCGAGAGGTTTCTCACCGGCTGCAAGCGGCGGGAGTCACCGTTCCTCTCCAGACGGGAGAGGTTCCGCAGCGAGTTCCTGCGCCGGGTCGTACCATGGGAGAAAGGGACACTCTCGTGGGAGAATTTCCCCTACTATGTCAAGTGAGACGCGCACGCCATCTGTTCGACGTTTTGTTTGAACGAAGCTAAAATTATGAGATGACGACTAGAGAATGTTTGTTTGTTCCTTTTTTGTATTACAAGTGAGAATGCGAGGCAGCTGCTGAGTGAGTGTGTGGCGTCCCACCTACGGCACAAGGGTGTCACATCAGAGTATGGCTCACGGCTCGAATCATCAGGAGGGAGGATATTGCTCCAGAGCTCACCAGGTATTAAGCATCAACGAGGAAGATACTTAATGTTGCTGTAAATGCTTGGGTTGTGAGATTTGTTTAATGCAGGAACTGAGCTTTACAGGGAGAGATTTGTTCGAGCTCTCGCACATGAGTTGCGAGTGCCGCTACTTGTTCTGGACAGCAGCGTTCTTGCACCATATGTAAGATACTGCATCTTTACAAAGTATAAGGAATGTTGCAACCCGCAAACGTAACATCTCAAGGAACTTGTAGGATTATGGGGAAGATTACTCAGAAAGTGAAGCAGAGGATGAGAATGCTGAGTCTGAGGATGAAGGCTCAGAATCTGAAATGGAAGATGAAGGCGACGAAGATTGGACAAGCAACAATGAAAAGTCTGGTGAAAGTGACGATGAGGATGCTCTCAAATCTGTGGAAGACCTGAAGAAGTCTGTGGATGACCTCAAAAAGTTGGTCCCTTGTACAATCGAGGAATTCGCCAAGGTTATTTATTCTAATACTCCGTCTAATTGTATAAAAAATTACTTTGCATGCTTCTCCTTACTCGAAAAAACATATATTTGGTCGTGTTCCGAAAAGCTTTCCTGTTTAGCTTTCCAGGTTATTGTACCTAAAAAAGAATGATATTGTGCCACTTTGGTATCTTTGTAAAAAAGGGGGCCCGCTAATGATTTCATGGAAACTGAGTTTTAAATAAAAGAATGTTTGAGAGAACTTCTCTCGTGAGTGTCTTAGCATGATTTTTAGGCTTAGTTCTCTGTTTTGCTCTTTGCTTAATAGAGAATAGACAAGCTGGCCAACATTTACAATTAGCTGCCCTCATTGATATATTCCTTACATGAATTTCGGGCTTACAACTCTCTCTTTTGCCCTTGTTATTCTAGAGAATTGTTGGTTCAGAAGAAAGTGCCGCGTCAGAATCTTCTGAAACTCCTGATTCAGCAGAAGAAGAAAAAAGACCTTTCCAAAGGGGTAATTTCCCGCGATCATTTATTCCCTTTGGATTTTACTCAAGTGACCAAAGTTTGTCTTGACCACATCGCATTGAAAAATAAGCTGCTACTGGTTGAACTTAACCCATGATTGCTGAGCATATTTGAGGCTTGGCCCCTCTTTATTGGCTCTGCTTTAAATGTAGCTGCACAACGACGAAGTTAAATCTGCTTCATCTAAAAAACTTTGGAATCATACATATAACTTTAGGTCTTTGGTTGTTGGAGTTTAAATCTTATTTTTCTATTTTTGTAATACTGTTTTGCAGGAGATAGGGTCAAGTATGTTGGGGACCCTGCAGCTTCTGAAGTAGATCAGAGGTTATTGTTGGATGTTGATTCTCTTCCTTTTTATTTTTCTGTGCCCTGATAAACTTCTGCTTGTAGTGGTATTAGAGTTATCAATTGGGGTGCACTGAAGATGAATAGGGGTAACATTAGCAGCGCTACTGTTATTTATTGTTGGAGTAAGGTGCAACACGAAATAAACAGGAACCCTCGAATACAATTGAATAGATGGATAATATTAACCTTTGTAGATTAAGGTGGTGGATGTGGATGTAAAGAACAAAGAATTAATGTGTTTCATATCATTATAGATGTTGATCCGAGTTAACTTCCTGGTCCTTTAGCTTGGCACCATGATTGGGTCTTGACTCATTTATCTTTGTTCTGTTACTCAAATCTTAAACAACAGTGGCTGGTTTGGGTTTGTTCTTGTGGGTGAGCATGCGTGTGCTGGCATAGCTGCATAGTGATATTATTTTTCTCCACCATATTTGTGAAACTAGGAAATAAACCTCTGTTCTGGTTTCATGAGTGAAGCTATCACACTAAGTTTACTGTACTTCATGCTAAACTTCAGTTTCTTCACATTAACGCTGTTGTGTACCACATATACTGTACACAGGATCATTTTGGGGAAAATACCTACTCAAGATGGCAGCTCAAGAAATGCCTTTACTTTTGTTAGTGGCAGGTGGGTGGATACATCATTCTCACATCGAACAGTATAGAATGGTTTTTGCACCACACTCAATTCCACTTCTTGCCTATCCATGTCAATCTTAAAACTTAATTGTGATCTTCCCTTTACCAGTGGACCTGTCAATGTTACCATGTAGACTTGGTGGTGTTTGTAAGCTGAAGCATTCATTGTTAGTAAAATGAGAGAATGTATTATGGGATTGAATATTGTCCAAGAGTTTTATCTGGAACATGCTGAATATCTCATGAACTTACCTTCCAGTTTGAAAGGTATAATAGTTTAGGAATGTAGTTTCTGTAATAGGCCAACAGTTCAGGCAACTTTGCATTCTGAATTTGAGTATTTTTTATTTTGAAAATCTGTCCTGGTGAAATGTATTGGCAAATCCTGATCGTGATTCCTTAGACAATTTGTTCTCTAACTATTGTTATGGTCCTTTTTTGTGAGCAAAATTCTTTCCTCTCAGCATTCTATTGTGCATGCTTAAGCTTGCCCAAACAGATCCACCTTTGTGCTTGTGATTACATCTAAATAATTATTCTTATTGATTTGATTATGAAGAGGGACATTTCTAACTCTAATAATCACAGGACTTTATCAAATGGACAACGCGGAGAGGTATATGAGATCAATGGGGATCAGGTTGCTGTCATATTTGATCCTCCTGCAGAGAAATCACATGATGGCGATGAAGATATAACTAGCAAAGAGGAAAATGCAAAACCAAATATTTACTGGGTTGATTGTATGTCTCTATTCTGTATCATTGACAGCCAATTTTTTGTTTTGTTTTGATCTGATGGTTCCAGCACTTTGATTCCATCTGATTTCCTTGTGCCTTAGCTCAGGACATTGCGCATGATCATGATACTGAGTCAGACGATTGGCATATCGCACTTGAAGCGCTTTGTGAGGTGATTTCTCAAAATATATCTTGACGCATGTTTTACATAAGTTTTGAAAACATGGTGCTTTTCATGTGTATATAACAACTCCTCACTATTCACTACTTGTTTCAGTACTCCAATATCGCCATTGTGTTGCCAGTCTCATTCAATATATTTTATCTCTCATATGGATTTAATGAATGAGCTTTTCTATGTCTAGATTCTGCCATCTCTACAGCCAATAATCGTCTACTTTCCAGACAGTTCCCAGTGGCTGTCTAGAGCACTCTCAAAATCAGATCGCAGAGAGTTTGTGCAAAGAGTTGAGGAAATGTTTGACCGACTTACTGGACCAGTTGTATTGATATGTGGGCAGAACATACTGGCTGCAACACCCAAGGACAAGGAACATGTAAGATTTAATAACTCTTGCTTCTGCATAATTTCAACTTAAATTAGCAATTTGTTAGTTCTTATGCATGCTATGAACATGTACAGCCGGCACTGATGTTCCACAATCTCTCTCGCCTATCATCACTGGTAATTGTTTTACATTGTTCAAAATGTTTATTGTCTGGTACCTTTTTGTTCTAACCATGATTTATTTATTTTTCCTTTCATCTATGATGCAAATCTATATTGTCTCTTAAGTGCTTGCATCAAATGCCTTTCTTAACCTTTTTAAGTTAATTCGTGTTTTAACAGATTTTATTATTCTTGTATCAAGGGTCTTGGTTGATTATTTCCATTCTTTTAGTAACTAATGCACGGGCTTTGTGTGGTTAAATTGTTATTCCCGTTTTGCATTGCAAGTTGTGCATAAAACATCAATGGTTGGTTTACATTGTGAAGCATGATTGTCTAGCAAGCTCATTTAGGTCCATTTTATCAGTTATCAGCACCTTATTTGCAAATAATGACATGATGATATATGTTTTACATTCCTTAGAGTGGGTAGAGAACTAGAGAATGTGGGTCAATCGTATTACATGAAGGATGGGTAGAGAACTAAGACATGGTTCATACTTGGATGTAAGGGCTATTTGGTCTGGTGACAAATCTGCCAATCCAAACCTTACCAAAGTTTGTCAATTACATATTTTGGCCACCAATTTGGCAACCCATGGGACTGGCAAACTTTGACAAGGAAATGAACTAGAGTTTTCAGTGGTGAAATCTGAAAAGGGTCTTACCAAAGTTTGGTAGAAAATGAAATGCAAGCATTGGCAACCTTTGGCATTGAACCTAAACCTGTTTGATTTAGCATTGATTGAACTTCTTGTGCCCAAATGAAACTACTTATAAAATGTACTTCGCATAATTTGTGAAAGCTGTATAATTAGCCTTGTTTTCCCATGTCTTTTGTACTATCCGAAAGAACTGCTTTCTTTTCAATAACTATTGTCTGCAAAAATTTTAAGTTTGTCTCCTCAGTTCTCATGTTAAACAATTTATACAACTCACTTGAAATTTTTAAATGCAGCCATCACCACTGAAGCGGCTGGTAGGGGGACTCAAGGGACAAAAATATTCGAGATCCAGTGACATATCAAAGCTCTTCACCAATAGTCTCACTGTTCCTCTTCCAGAGGTTATCAATGTTTCCCCAATCCGATTTGCAAAGCAGCACTACCAAAACAAACCACTCCCTCCGTCCCAAAATATAAGCATTTCTTGTTTTGTTTTAAGTATCCCAAATTTGGCCAAGTTTATAGAAAAAAAGCAATAATATTTAGGATATCAAATGAGCATCATTAGATACATTATGAAGTTTGATGTGGTAGATGCTAATACTCTTCTCTACAAATTTGGTCAAACTTGACTTAGGACTAAACTAGAAATGTTTATATTTTGGGACGGAGGGAGTATTGGACATCACTCCATCCGCATATGATGATGATGCCATAATGGTGCCTTTTGTTAATAAATCAATGAATTGCAATGCTAGTCCACATTTCAATAACAAGTGTCGTGTAGCTTGAGGTTCAGGGCACACAACCCCTAACTTATTTCCTTCTTTGTTTTACATACAGGAAGATGAACAGCTACGATTTTTTAACAATCAGATCGAAGAGGATAGAAAAATTATCATTTCAAGGCATAACCTCGTTAAGTTACACAAGGTTTGTATGCAGATATTGCATTTCCCATCCATCTCCTTCATTCATGCAGGTTGCCACTTCTTTTATGTGGTTCTGACTTCATGCAAGCCATTATTGATCCATGTAGGTGCTTGAAGAGCATGATCTTTCTTGCGTGGAGCTTTTGCATGTGAAGTCTGATGGTGTTGTTTTAACAAAACAAAGTATGTCTGCTCAAAATTTTCAGCCCATGCTTGAGCTGGAATTTCGTACATATAATATGGGTTTAACATTTTTATTACTGGCTTGTCTTCTGCTGGTTCACTGCAAGAAAAAATTGGAAGGACAAATAATTTCTTTGAGAAATGTAGGACTTTCTCACAAACTATTTGGACAATAGCAGTGTTTCCTTTTTTGGGTTTAGTGCTTCTACGCCTGTTCACGAGAACTACTACCATTACTAACTTGAAGTGCCACTAACCCCCAACAACTGCAATCAACTATACTTGCATCCTGTTTTCACCTATGTGGCAGTGGCTGGTTTGGGGCTGGTTACCGGTACTAGAATCCTGGTGCCAGATTAATGTTTTCGCACTGAAGCTTTCATAATGGTAGCATGATGGTTTCTACACGTAATTATGTAAATATAATGTAAAATTCAGTTGTATGATGAAAAAGTGAAAGTTCTCGACACATTCGCATATGGTAAGATCGGGCTGGGGTATCCAGTAAATGCTATAGTTGGTAGGGTATAGATGGAAAAGTATTAAAATTATTCATTATCCTAATTCCACACTTTAAAAGTGCACATGTTGAAAGAACAAAGTGGGATTAAAGGCTACTCTTGAAATAAATTTCACAGGTTCCCATTGCCAGTCCGGTGTACCTGATGTGGATGAGTACTCAATGAGTTTGTTGTTCATTGCAGAAGCGGAGAAGGTTGTTGGATGGGCTAGAAGTCACTATCTATCATCAACAACTCTTCCTTCAATCAAGGGTGACAGGCTAATCATACCCCGCGAGAGGTACATCTGCTTCACATCGAATATTTCTTTTAGGGAAATATTGAATACTGTTTTTAGTTGGTTATTTTACTTTGGCTAATCTCTTACCACTAATGTTTTACATTTATGCGAAGCCTGGATATAGCAATCGAGAGGCTAAAGGAACAGGGCATTACAACTAAGAAATCCTCTCAAAATCTGAAGGTATCCATTGATTTATCTAAAGTTAGCTTCTCTTCCACCTTTCTGTTATCTATCCCATCCACACTCATAAATTTTCTTACTTCAGGTTTTGGCTAAAGATGAGTATGAACGCAATTTCATTTCCGCTGTTGTACCTCCGAATGAAATTGGAGTGAAATTTGATGATATTGGTGCACTTGAGGATGTCAAGAGGACGTTGGATGAACTTGTTACTCTTCCTATGAGGAGACCTGAGCTTTTCTCGCACGGAAATTTATTAAGAGTATGACTTGCTTTTCTGTTAGATAATCATTTTTCTTTCCCTTTTCTGCTAGAAATATGAGGGAACCCTGAGTATTGCATTTAAGTCCTTACTTTATTCTAGACAGAAACATAAGTCACTTTGTATTAACATGAACTCAGGTTAGGTTGGAAGGAATTAGTACTAAGATGCCGTTACTTTAGCATTCTTTTCAAGGTTCCAGAATCATGTTTCATAGCTGAGAGATTATGATGTGTTGTTAGAGATCACATGATGTAGATGTTAATTGAGTTCTTTCTGCATATGCTGTTGCTATAGTAGAAAAGACGCAGTAACAAAAAAATGTGTCTCTTTTTTGGTATAATCCTATTCCCATTCTACTGCACTTTTACTGCATTGTTTTGCACTCTAGTGAAGTAATACTAATATTGGTAAGTGTAAGCATAGCTTATTTGGATGCATGCATTATGTCCTCAAGCCTTTAACTAGTTAACTGTGATCAGCTATTGGACATTGGGCTATTCTTTATCTGTCAAAAATTAGTTGCTGAGTCCTTTTGGCGGGAATATATTGTTATCTCTTTTTTTTTCTTGACCACGAGGAGAGACTCCCCATCCGGGCATTTTTAATTGTAAGGTAGAGGAATACCAAACCCTGGCTGGCCAAGAAACTCGCTGAAATCAGTTTCTTAGGGTATTACCCGCAGGCCATAGATTGGTGAGCCCCCTTGAGCTGAGGTGTCCGTCCTGTCAACTGGAGGCACTAACCATCGAAGCTAGCGCTCGTTTTAGATTGCTACCAATTTATCATACATAACTGCATATTTATTCACCTAATTGTATTTAAAACTTTTTTTTATGATAATTGCTTTTTAATGCTCAGTGATGATTGAAGCATAGCAAACAATTTCATATGAATGCAGAAACAAATTCTAGCGTTCAAGTCAAGCAGATGAACCAAACACTCTTAGATATACTGTTTCATTTGCAGAATTGAAGTACACACTTGTTGCAGATAAATGAAATGTGGAGATTCTGCAACTAGAACCATCACTTTCATGGTTCTTAGTTTGTTGCTTGAGCTCCATTCTCTAAATGTTGAGTTCAATCATTAGCCTACTTCCATATTTATCTTATCAGAAGTTCTGCCATGTTCGAATTGGTTTAAGTGTTTTACTGAATTTCTAATAAGGACTTGTGTGGACTTTCTCAGCCCTGTAAAGGTGTTTTGCTTTTTGGCCCCCCTGGGACAGGAAAGACACTCTTAGCAAAAGCCCTTGCAACAGAAGCTGGAGCAAATTTTATCAGCATAACTGGTTCTACACTAACATCAAAGGTAATTTCATTTGCTTTTGTCTTTTGATGGACTTATCCAATTATTTTTTAGTTCACGTAATCATATGTAAAGTGAATTATAGCTGCGAAGTAAGATTCTTAATACCTGTCACCTGAACTATCACATCTTGCAGCAACATTCTAAAAGGTTGTATAATCCATGTCGCTTGGTAATCTGTGAACACCTGAAAATGATTTATCAGTAGAACAACATTTAATCTTGATAGTTTCTTCCATGTAGGCATACATTTTGGTGTTGGCCTTTGACTTTGGTACTTAGGTTCTTTGCTTCATGTAAATCTACCTGGTGGGCTCAGCACATACATGAAATTTCTTTTGGGCAAAGATGGGTTATTTTTTAGGGGGAAAAAGTTAAGTTATTAGAATAGGTTGTCTGGACACGCTGTCTTGGATGATGCAGGATGTGAGCACTTCTGCGTGTTTGATTGAACTTATGGCATGAATAAAATATATATGCATGATAAGTGGATTCTAATTATGAATAATGTTTCCAAATTTGCGAGATTTTTGTTTCATGCTGTACTGTACTGGATTGGTGCAGGCTTGCCTAGTCACTCAATGGTGACTGCTATTGGGAATAATTTTCCTGTATTCCTCCAACCCTAATGGGTGGGTATATAGTTAACCATACATGGGCCTAGATGGGCCTATTACATGGGCCCTATGGCCTACACAACTCCATACTCCAACACCCCCCCGCAGTCTGAACTACCGACGCAGCGGTGTTCAAGACTGGACAACAAAGAAAGACACCACACAACAGGGCCCCCGCAGCCACAACTAGCCACCCGCTATGTTGAGGCTGGTGCGAAACTCCGAGAACGTCGAGGAGGGAAGACCCTTCGTGAAGATGTCTGCAAACTGGGAGGTGGTCGGTACATGGAGGACCCGAACATCGCCAATGGCAACCCGGTCGCGAACGAAGTGTAAGTCGATCTCGACATGCTTCGTCCGCTGATGCTGAACTGGGTTGGTGGAGAGGTACACGGCGCTGACGTTGTCGCAGTAGACAAGTGTGCTCTTGACGAGCGGGATGTGAAGCTCCGCCAAGAGCTGTCGAAGCCAGGACGCCTCGGCCACGCCGTTAGCAACAGCCCGGTACTCCGCCTCGGCACTGGAGCGGGAGACAACCGGCTGCCGCTTGGACGACCAGGAGACAAGGTTGCCGCCTAAGAAGACGGCGTACCCTGAGGTGGAGCGGCGAGTGTCCGGACACCCAGCCCAATCAGCGTCGGTGTAGACGACAAGCTCAGCAGGAGGAGACCGGTGGAGGACCAGCCCGAAGTCAACCGTGCCACGGACATACCGAAGAAGGCGCTTCATGGCAATAAGGTGAGGCTCCCGGGGATCATGCATGTGGAGGCAAACCTGCTGAACAGCATAGGCAAGGTCCGGCCTGGTGAAGGTGAGGTACTGCAAGGCCCCCGCAATGCTCCGGAAAACAGTAGGATCAGCGACTGGAGTACCCGCATCAGCAGACAGCTTCGACTGAGTATCAACAGGAGTAGAACAAGGCTTGCAATCTGACATGCCAGCCCGCTCCAGGATATCAAGAGCATACTGTCGCTGGTGAAGGAAAAGGCCAGAAGGACGAGTCTCCACAGTGACACCCAAGAAGTGGTGGAGCTGACCCAAATCCTTCATGGCAAACTCCTGCTGCAGAGAGGAGATGATGCGCCGAAGCAACTGCTGACTGGAGGCAGTGAGAACAATATCATCAACATAGAGCAGCAGATATGCAGTCTCATCACCATGTCGATAGACAAACAGAGAAGTGTCGGACTTGGTCTCCGTGAACCCCAATGTCATCAAGAATGTGGCAAACCGAGAGTACCAAGCCCGAGGAGCCTGCTTCAGACCATACAGAGACTTGTTGAGCCGGCAGACCAGGTCCGGACGACTGGAGTCCACGAACCCTGCTGGCTGGCTACAGTAGACAGTCTCGGACAGAGTGCCATGGAGGAAGGCATTCTTGACGTCGAGCTGGTGCACATGCCACGAGCGAGAGAGAGCAATCGAGAGGACCGTGCGCACTGTAGCAGGCTTCACCACTGGACTGAATGTCTCATCATAATCCACTCCAGGCCGCTGAGTGAAACCCCGGAGAACCCAACGAGCCTTGTAACGCTCGAGAGTACCATCAGCCCGACGCTTGTGCGTCCAGATCCACTTGCCCGTCACCACATTGCAACCAGACGGACGCGGTACGAGGTCCCACGTCTGGTTGGCAAGGAGCGCCCCGTACTCCTCTTCCATCGCGCGACGCCAGTTGGGATCCGCCAGGGCGTCGCGGACAGAGGAGGGCACCGGGGAGATCCGCGGCTCACTCTCGGTGACAGAAAGAGCCGCGGGTCGGAGAACACCAGCCGCCTGCCGAGTCACCATGGGGTGCACATGGCGAGGGTCCCGATGGAGAATCGGCGGGTGGTACACGGCCGGCTCGACACGGGAGCGGGGCGGCGGTGGTGGCGGTGGTGGAGGCGGTGGTGACGGCCCGGTGTCGGTGGAGACGGGGCCGTCGGACGACGCTCGAAGACGCGCACAGGGTGCGCGTATCGAGCAGGAGCCTCTGGGCCCGGAGCCGGAGGGTCGGGCGCCGGTCCTAGTACCGAGCGACGCTGGTACACTCGGACCGGCTCGGCGAAGCGCGCCGGGGCCCGGAGCCGGAGGGCCGGGTGCCGGTCCCAGTACCGAGCGACGCTGGTACACCTGGACCGGCTCGGCGAAGCGCGAGGGAGAGGTGGAGGCCTTGCGTGGCGCGGCGGGGGGCACCGGGGCCGCGCACGGCGCGGCGGGGGGCGCCGAGGCCACGCATGGCGGCGTTGTAGGCGGCACCGGGGCCGCGCACGGCGGCGCTGGAGGAGGTGCCGATGCCGCACCACGAGGACCTGCAGGAGAAGGAAAAAAAGGAAATGGTGGCTGAACCACCGGGTCAGAAAACATGGACTCCAGCTCAGGTTCAGGAGAAGGTGAGGAGGAGGTAGAGTAAGGAAAATCCGACTCGTTGAAGACAACGTGTCGAGAGATAATGACCCGGTGAGAAGTGAGGTCATAGCAGCGGTACCCCTTGTGGTCAGGTGAGTAACCAAGGAACACACAACGTGTCGAACGGGGCGCCAGCTTATGAGCAGCAGTGGCGGTGATGTTAGGGTAACATGCACAACCGAAGACACGAAGGTGATCGTAGGTAGGAGGTGTACCGAAGAGAGCGTGGTGGGGAGTAGGAGCAGGACAAGCGGTGGAAGGGAGGCGGTTGAGAAGGTAGGTAGCGGTGTGGAGGCTCTCAGCCCAGAAGCGCGGGGGCAGAGAGGCCTGGATCAGAAGGGTGCGCATGACATCGTTCGTGGTGCGAAGCATGCGCTCAGCCTTGCCGTTCTGAGCGGAAGTGTACGGACAAGACATGCGCAGCTGAACACCCCGAGAGAGGAAGAAAGAACGAGAGGTGTGGTTGTCGAACTCACGCCCGTTGTCGCACTGAACGGCCTTGACAGTGAGACCGAACTGAGTGGACACCCAGGCAAAGAAGTGGAGTAGGGTGGGAAAAGTCTCGGACTTTGCGCGTGAAGGAAAAGTCCAGGAGTAATGGGAGAAATCATCAACAACCACAAGATAGTATTTATAGCCTGAAATGCTGGATACAGGAGAGGTCCACAGATCACAGTGAATAAGATCAAAAGCATGCGAAGCATGCGAAGAAGAAGAAGAAAAAGGAAGCCTAACATGACGACCGAGCTGGCATGCATGACAGAAGTGCTCAGCTGAAGTCCTAGTACAAGAGATGTCTGCAATACGACTAAGCTGAGACAAAACATCCCGACCAGGGTGACCGAGACGGCGGTGTCAGGTGGTGGAGGGAGTCATCGCCAAAGCAGCTGACGGAGGAGGCGCAGCGGAAGACGGAAGGCGAAGAGTGTAAAGGGGCCCCTCGCTGTCACATCGGAGAAGAGGACGACGGGTGGCCAGATCCTTCACAGTAAGACCAGAAGTGTCAAATTCGATAGAACAAGAATTGTCAGCAGTGAATTGACGAATGGAAAGAAGATTGTGGACCATCTGAGGAGCTACAAGAACACTGGAAAGGCGAAAAGGACCAGAAGTAGAACCCACGGAGGTGACGGGAAGACAAGAACCATCACCAACCATGATAGAAGTGGGATAGGAGGGATGGGGGGATGGACAGAAGAGAGTATACCAGCATCTGGAGTGGTGTGGAAAGAGGCCCCCGAGTCGGCGATTCACTCGGGACCAAGGGGTGGAGTCAGGCCCATGGTGCTGAAAGTCTGAGCCAGGGCAGCCTGATCCCACCCCGGCCAGGGCTGGGGCCAGGCCGGCCCAAGAGGAGGACCGGCAAGCATGGCCGGCGACGGACGAGATCCTCCTCCCCCCTGCCTCGGGAAAGGCCACATCGAGATACGCCCTGACCATGGGTTGGTGAAGGATGGCAAGGGCATACCTCCAGGAGCAGGGGCAGAGGCAGGAGGAGAAGCGGGCGTGGACGTCCCACGACGACCCCCACCAGGGCCACCACCGGTCGAGGAGGTACCACCACCGCGGCCACCTCCACGCCGACGACCACCACCACGCTCCCGGCCCCCGCGCTCGCGCCCCCCCACCTCCGCTCGGCCCGGAGGGAGGAGAACCAAGAAGAGAGCTGGACGGAGAGGCAGAAGCCGGCGGTGTAGCTACCAGCGCCTTGGTGGTCGTGGAGGCAGACGAGGGCGGGGGGGGGGGGGGGGTAGTCACCTTGGTGCCCCGAGTGATCTCCTCCAAGACCAAGTCATCCCAGACCTGCAGAAAGGT
This sequence comes from Echinochloa phyllopogon, assembly GCA_033239725.1. Taxonomy (NCBI): domain Eukaryota; kingdom Viridiplantae; phylum Streptophyta; class Magnoliopsida; order Poales; family Poaceae; genus Echinochloa; species Echinochloa phyllopogon. Next base: position 55,102,981 of record BTCW01000010.1, read on the forward strand.
GGGGAACGGTTTCTGGCGGGTGATCCACGTGCGCAGGTGGTCAAAGGAGCTGTTGAGACCCCGCAGCACATTGAGCACCAAGGTGGGCTCAGGCACCGGGTGCCCAAGGTCACGGAGAGCGTCCGCCTTGGTCTTCATCTGCCGGCAGAACTCGCCCACCGACAGGTCCCCCTGCTCGAAGGTCCGGAAGGACGCGTCAAGCTGGAGGGCACGAGCCTCGGCATTGCCGAGGAACTGCCCCTCGAGGGCCAGCCACGCCTGGCGAGCCGTGCCGCCGCGGGTCCTGACGAGGTCCTGGAGATCAAGGGAGATGGTCCCGTTGATCCAGGACATGACGACGCAGTCGAGGCGCTGCCACGTCATGTCACGCGCCCCGACCGGCGTGTCAAGGAGGACGTGGTCGTCAAGGACGTAGCGGCGGAGGGCGAGGAGGACCTGATCACGCCAGCGGGCGTAGTAGGTGGACGTCTGGTCGAGGACGACCGAGACGAGGTGCTTGATGTGGAGCACGCCGGAAGCCTGGCTGTGCAGCTGGGCGACCGAGGGATCGGTCAGAGCCAGCTGAGACCCAGTGGACGGCGCCTGGCGAGAGGAAGAGGCTGCCTGCTCGACCACGGGGACAACAACAGCAGGAGGTGGTGGCTGCTGGCCCATGGAAGCGAGCAGGAAGTGCTCCGCCTCGGCCACCTGACGAGCAAGCGCATCGGCCGCGAGCTGCTCCCGCTCCCAGGCCAGGGCAGCCTCGCGGGCGCGCGTCTGGGCAGCGGCGGCCTCCGTCTTGGCAGCGAGGAGGGCGGCAGCCAGTGCCGCGGCGGCCGGTGGAGCGCCAGCGAGGCGGAAGGCGGCGGAGGAGAGGGGCGCCGCGGAGGGCGGCATCCCCAGGCCGTGGCTGGGCCCGCTGGATGGAGCAGCGGGCTGGGCCGCACCCCTGGCCCCGGCGTCCAGGACCCGGGCGCCAGGCACCTCTGCCCCAGCCGCACCGACGTCCAGGGCGGGTGGAGCAGAAACAGGGGCGGGCGGAGCAGAGGAGAGGGCGGCGGAGGAGGGAGGCAGCACCGGCGCCCCGGCCGCGTCGTCGTCCACACCCTGGGCGACGGCGGCAAGCACAGGCGGCGCGACAGAGGAGGGAGCGGCGTCTCCTGGCGCGGCGGCGGCCAGAAGCGGCGGCGCGCGCCCGCGGGGAGCAGCAGAGGAGGGAGCCTGCGCGACAGAGGAGGGAGCAGCGGCTCCTGGCGCGGCGCCCGCGCGCCCGCCGGCGGCAGCAGCAGCCAGGACAGCGGCGTAGGAGGGGATGGGAGGGAAAGAGGAGAGAGGAAGGGCCGGCGGCGGCGGCTGCGGCGGCTAGGAGAGGGAGGAGGCGCCCAGGCCGGCGGCGGCGCTAGGGGAAGGGTAAGACCTAGCTGATACCATGCTATTGGGAATAATTTTCCTGTATTCCTCCAACCCTAATGGGTGGGTATATAGTTAACCATACATGGGCCTAGATGGGCCTATTACATGGGCCCTATGGCCTACACAACTCCATACTCCAACAGTGACTAGTGACTATTAGTGGTTGAGCTAAAAATTGGTTGTGCTTTGTGCCAATTAGTGATAACTGGTGATAGGTGATGACCTACATGGTCATTGCTATACTGTAATAGTGACCAATAAATACTGTTTGGAGCTGACACTGTTAATATTTTTTAACATAAATTTTGATTTTCTCAAAGTCGAACTCCATATGCTTATGACATCTAATTGAACACAGAAAACAATAGTCAATCTTCCATCCAAATATATTGGCAATAATTAATTTTTATACCTTGTACAAGCTACCGAAGAATTTGCATGATCCTAGACAAGATGATCATTGACCAGCGCTATCCCATGCATGTACTCCCTTAAAACTATATTTTCTTTAAACAGTGGTTTGGAGACGCCGAGAAGCTCACGAAGGCCCTTTTTTCCTTTGCGAGTCGACTAGCTCCTGTTATCATATTTGTGGACGAGGTATGTTTACTAAAATGAAAGAAGAAGAAACAAGTGCTTCTGTACTCTTGAACCATTGGTTGCCGTTACTTTGGCTGTGATTAGGACAGGATTCAACATATGATGGTGCTGCATGACCTCCTGGTATGACACAGTTTGGTTTATAGGTTGACAGCTTACTTGGTGCAAGAGGTGGTGCATTTGAGCACGAAGCAACAAGAAGGATGCGAAATGAATTTATGGCAGCTTGGGATGGACTCAGGTCCAAAGAGAGCCAGCGGATCCTTATTCTTGGTGCGACAAATCGTCCATTTGATTTGGACGATGCTGTCATACGGCGTTTACCTAGACGGTAATGGCTTAATCCCTGATATTGCTTCAGACAAGATTTAAGCTAGCTTGTTTAGCAAGATGTTAATCAGTTCCATGGTCTACAGGATATATGTTGACCTTCCAGATGCACAGAACAGAATGAAGATTCTCAAAATTTTACTTGCTAAAGAAAAGTTAGAATCTGATTTTAAGTTTGATGAGCTTGCAAATGCCACAGAAGGTTATTCAGGGAGTGACCTAAAGGTACCAAACTCGAGAAGTTATTATATTTTTGTTTCCTGCAATGCAGAAGGGTGGAATTTTTTGTTCTCTTTTAAAGTCTATTGCAACCATTCACTCTTCATGTCTGCAGAACCTATGTGTAGCTGCTGCATATCGGCCAGTTCATGAACTTTTAGAAGAAGAAAAGAAGGTGCTGCCCTTCTAAACTGTTACACGTGCAAAACTTTCTTTCTTTCTCTTGGTTATTACTGACATGATTCCCATCTTTATAGGGAGGTGCAAGTAATGAAAGCAGTTATTTGAGACCACTAAAATTAGATGATTTTGTACAAGCGAAAGCAAAGGTATCTATAAGACTATAACCCAGATTATTTTTGTTCTAATTTAGCTCTTTGTTTTGTTTTGACATTGGTTATTTTCTTAATGCAGGTTAGCCCGTCTGTTTCGTACGACGCAACAAGTATGAATGAATTGAGGAAATGGAATGAACAGTATGGGGAAGGTGGCAGCAGGACAAAATCACCCTTTGGGTTTGGCAACTGACACTGCAGTGGAGATTTTCCTACCCTGTATCATCTGTAACCTCAATAGATGCCTGTTTTAGCACAGGAAATCAGTCTATTTTGTTTTCACGTGGAGCCATGTACAAATAACAAAAATATCTAATCTAATACCAATTTTCCCTGCTATACTATATACGAGATGGTATTGTCAGTGTACAATCAGAATAAACCATCTTATCTTATATATACATTAGAAATGGCTCCAGAATTAGGCTTAGCAACTGAGCTACAAGCTTCGTCAGGTGAACATTAGGCGTAGCGAGATGTAACTGACTCCAGAATTTTCTGCTTATTATTTAATATAATTCTAATCCTCCATTCAATATGGAACTCAATAGTGGAAATTCAATCGAATAACTTTTTTTTTTCAAACCGAATCTGAAGTACTGCTAGAGAAGTTTGGTATTGTTGTTTTGCCGTCGTATTGAAGGGGTGTAGGTTAGTTTTGCTTCAGACCTGGCATAGAACTGAACCATCATCTGAGTCGTCCATGATAGAGATCGAGACCACGATCACTTCAACATAGATTCCTAATTAACCCTCTCGTATTTCCTTGACTAAAATACCCCCTACTGAACCGGATAAATTGAGGAATTCCGAACTTAGTGTCTGGACCCTAACCCCATAAAATCAATAGAGATACAAACATTTCACCAATCCAAGTTGCCACCATCCTCCTTTATGCGGAATACATTCAAAAGAGTCTTTTAAAAAAACAACTAACAATACTATATCATTGTTGATTTTTTTTCATGATATTTGTTATTTTAAAAATTATATAAATACTATTTTATTTATTTATGATTTATTCTATCATCACATATACTTTAAATATGACTGATTTTCTGAATATTTGAACTAGGTTTCTTAATAATATGATTTCTCAAACATTATAAAAAAATCAATTTCAAACATTATGAATAATATACAGACTGTAAATTAATCAATGAAATTGAAACTGAATATTTTCCACCAAATAAACGTGTGGCCCTGCGTGCTGCCCAGGCACACCTACTACCAAAGATCAAAAGTTCACTACGGACAAGCAAATCAAATGAACCAAAGGGTAGGTAGACATGCCAGGTCAAATACCAAGGGCAAAACGGTAACTTACACCTCGAATTTACGCAACTACTCGGCAGCGTCTGGGGGCGTCCCTGCCCGATGCGCACCCGTCACTATTTTACGTCCCCACATTTCCACCGCTCGCATCGCCGCCACCAGCTACCACCACCTGCCGCCTGCGCCCTCCCTCCCCTTCTCTTCATTAGAGCTCCGGATCGCACCAGAGATTAGAGCCGTAGCTGACTGGTCGCCGCGTCCCCGCCCTCCGCGCGTAGCAGCACAGCACCACCGTGCAAGCGAGCAATGGAGGCTGGGGGCGTGGGCCTGGCGCTGCAGACGCGGGCGGCGGGCTTCGGCACCGGCCGGCGCCGGGGCGGCCTGCAGTCGCCGATCGGGAGCTTGAGGGTCGCTGACCCGGCGGTAGCACCGGTCGCCGTGCGGGCTCGCGGGTCCAAGCCCGTCGCCCCACTCCGCGCGAAGAAATCGTCCGGAGGTACACGGTCTTCGCCTCTCTGTTTTCTTTTTTAACCTTTATGCGTGGTCAGATTGGCGTGATTATTCAATTTTGTTTTTTTCCCGTTGATTCAAGTGCACTTTTGTTGTTCCATTTGATGTGAATTCGGTCTGTTATAATCGAATAATGCGAATCGGGCATATTTTGATTGGCCATAATTGTGCGAGTTGCATGGACTTGGCCTGTGATTTGGTCTTAGGATTTTTCATAGCGAGTTTGGATTCGAGTGATTTTCGGGTGGAATTTTCTTTCGAGGGTTCGCGGGAGTATTTCAAATGGATAAATCAGTTGGGTTTGTGATTATTGGAAAAATGGAAAAATAGGTTGATGGAGCTCCATGCTTATATACCTATGGTTGGCACATCTCGTGGAAATCTATTTTTTATAAGAAATCATGGCATGAGGTGTGATATATTCATACTCTGAATCCAGACAGAATATCAACTTGACATTTTCTCCGTGATCTTACGCTTATGCAGGTCATGAAAACTTTCATAACTCTGTTGACGAAGCACTCCTGTTGAAGGTATTCGCCAATACCTTGGATTCCTAATATAATCAGATCAATAGTTATTCAGGAGAGTGCATGTGTTTCTGTAGCCTAATATTGTTGTATTGTGATTTCAGAGAAAATCTGAAGAAGTTTTATTCTACTTGAATGGGAGGTGTATTTACTTAGTAGGTAAGTTTTCATCCTCCTATGTTACTGTTGGTAAAGAACGTCAACTTTTAGATGGAAATGCGATATTTGAATTTGTGATTGACGAGTGAATGTGTATGTGCAGGAATGATGGGTTCTGGAAAGAGTACTGTGGGGAAGATTATGTCTGAAGTCTTGGGTTACTCCTTCTTTGATAGGTTTGTATTTTTTTCTCTGATAGTGAAGCACTAGGACCTTATGAAGGTTCTTTAGATGTTCATGCTGATGCAGAGGTAAGACTTATTACTCAATTATATTTACAGTGACAAATTGGTGGAACAAGCTGTGGGAATGCCTTCAGTTGCACAAATATTCAAGGTTCATAGTGAAGCCTTCTTCAGAGATAATGAGGTAACGGACTAACAATTGCTGAACTTATCTGCGACTCTAATGCTCTCTGGTGTATAGTTTTTGTTTATCTGTATTGGGCCCTTTGAGTACTGATTTCCCGTTCAATCTGTTTCATGCCTTGCAGAGTAGTGTCTTGAGGGATTTGTCCTCGATGCGGAGATTAGTTGTTGCCACTGGAGGCGGCGCTGTTATCCGACCAGTTAACTGGTATCTATTATTCATCTTTTGCCATAAATAGGGTGCCTTCCTTCTTTGCTTTGAATTAATAATGTTGTGATCTGTTATTGTGTTATCAGGAAATATATGAAGAAGGGCCTATCTGTTTGGTTAGATGTGCCCTTGGACGCTCTTGCTAGGCGTATTGCTAAAGTGGGAACTGCCTCTCGTCCTCTTCTCGATCAACCATCTGGTGATCCATACACAATGGTAGCTACCTATTCCTTCATTTTCTTTCACACTGGAATCTGAAATGAATAGATAATCTGTTTCTTCTATTTGATTTGGACAAAAAAACTGCTACATAGATCCACTTAAGCCGCCCTATCTTGGATTCTGGGCCTTTATTTGTGGTATCCGTAGGCTTGCTCAAACTTTTTCTGTTAGTTCTAATATGGTATACCTCACTGAGTTCCTTTAATGCTAGGCCTTTTCTAAGCTCAGCATGCTCGCGGAGCAAAGGGGTGAGGCTTATGCAAATGCAGACGTAAGGGTTTCTCTAGAAGGTAAGGTTCCCGTCTAGATAATATGGCTGGCTATATGTTCCCATGGATTAACACATCTGTGTGACATTTGCAGAGATTGCATCAAAACAGGGTCATGATGATGTCTCTAAGCTGACACCAACTGATATTGCTATTGAGGTATGCATAAATTGATAATACCTAGCACTTGGCACAATGTGAAATTTCATTTGCTCCTCCCACATATCAAAACAAGGTTCTAACATATCACTCTTGGTTACTTTGCAGTCACTTAATAAGATTGAGAGGTTCGTCATCAATCATACCACTGACAATGCAGCTGGTGACTCACAAGCTGAGTCCCAGGTCCAAAGGATACAGACCTTGTAGAGTGTTGCTCCTTTTTGTTGTACCCTGTAGTGTACCACCACCTAGAGCACCGTTTATTTGTTCATTGCAGTGTCATGAAGGTTTAAAAAAAGAGAGAGAGACCTGAAGTCTCTTGTATGTTGTAAAGGAACGGAATAAGAGAACTAATCCGAAGTGTCCCGTTGGCTGAAACATCACTGTCTCCATTCCTGGGTTTGGTTTTATTTGCCGAATGTGGCTGTCGCCCCACGGTATGGTGAACATGTGTATTGGAATTTGGACGTCTCAACAAACATCGTGGGCTTTATCCGTAGCCAAGCAGCGCCAGTAGAAGCGTACGGTCAGCGTTTGCTCGGTCGACCGGAGGAAGGACCTCGACCTACGGATGGCTCGACGGACCGTGGCGTTGAAGTGGCTGCACTGCCCGCTCAGGGCTCCTTCGGCAGCACCGGACAGATAAGCCCCGGGCAGATTTCCCCGCACGGGGATTTTTCTGTGACGTTCCAATCCCCTCCCGCACGGGGCAGCCCCACCTCCCTCCCCCGTTGCTGTTTGGAAGACGCGTGGTAGCCCCGTCGGCCGTGAGTCGCTGCGTAGCACCCGTGTTGTCCAACTATCTAATTGCACGCATGTGATTTCTGCTGCTGTACATGCTTTTTGCAGTCATTCATCGCAAAATACGTAACAACAGATATGCTATGTGAATAACAATGGATGGTTCATGAAATATATATCGACAAGTTATGTGAATAAACATCATGAAGACCCTGATGACTTGGCTTCATGTAGCAAGATCCTTCAACGTCTACGATTCTGAAAAAAATAAAACAAATAATTAGAACTATTGTCAAACGGTCCTAAACAGGAACTAAATATATTATACAATGGGTACATGCCGTAGTGCAAATTATAAGCTACATGAATGGCAAAGAACTGTTGCCAAAGCATTAATGATAATAATAAGTTATTTATGTAGCAAATAATATTGCCGATTAGCAAATTAAGGATATATGAACCAAATGTTGCTAAAATGAAGTGATTGCAGCCACCATTGGCCAATAGGAGTAAACAACAAATTAAGCATGCTAAAGAGAGAGAGCAAGCTGAGCACGCAAACAACAACTTGAGGACGCAACCCAATCAACAAGCATCACATAAGCACCTCCAGAAGGTACACTAAAACTCTTAGCTGATTAGGAAAGAGGATTAAAAATACCAAACATGGCCATTCTTAATCCAAGGGATGCTTTTAGATGGACTTCTCTACGTCCAAAACAGTTTGAGTACATTCACGAGAGCAGAAGCCGTCGATGTTAGCCATCAACACATTAATTGAACAGAGAGAACCACAAATGATGCTCCCAAAGCGATTGACTCCAAGCACACCACACCAAGGCACATACTTTATTACCTAACAATAGACGTGCGAATAGATAGCATCAGCTTTCCTGAGACACCATCCATTCATGTCCAACATTAGAAAGCAGTAATTCTACTTGCTGCATCAACCCATAAACAGGACCAGAATAAGTTCAGGAGAAGAAGAACGGTGAGGACCAGACACAGCTTGTGTTTCTTTCCCACCGGTAATGCTTATTTTTTGGGCTGTTATTTCGAACCGTACTAAAAACCAGGAGAATAGAAATGGGGTCAAATCAATTTCAATTTCAATTGCCAACTAATGGCAGCTAGACAACTGTCTTCCTCAAGCCTTATCATCGTTATATCCTGAACGATTGATTTCAGATGTGAGAGTTTTAAATCATCAAATATGATATAACTTGCAACAAAAAAATCATCCTTGGTAACCGCCATAATGGGAGGCTTACCTGGATGAGAACTGAATATACAATACAGTACACGTGCCTACTCCAGACTGCATATATATGCTAATTTTTCAGGTTATATGTGCAGAGAAACATGCTATACAGTATAGTGTAATGCATAGATTGATTTTATCAGGACAATCAAAGCTAATGGAGGGATCTCAGGAAAGCTGAACTCTCGAAGAATTGGAAAGTTGAAAAGACACATCATTAAACTGTAAGTGATTGGCTTATGCTAAGAAAGTACATAGGATATCCAAGTTATTGTTTCTACAATCCCAATTAAAGATGACTAAATGATGCAATGTTTTAGTATGGCTGTGCAACTACCAATTTGTAGTAGAATTCAATGATATGGATAAAAAGTTTGGAACAGATGTGCATGATGAAACACAATAATGGTGGCATATAGATTGGAGCAATATCCTCTATCACAAGGAGGGATAATACAGATAAACAAATGGGATTAAAGGCAAGTGCAAATCTTTGTCATGAGAAAGGACATTCAGTCAGTAAGAAGAGCATAGGGAAACAGATTTAAGTGAAAACAACAAAGAAATCAGCTGATTAACAATCACGCAGTGCACTAAGCCTTATCTACCAGATTATTGTTGCGGGTGTGATGGCAATTGGTAAAGCAAACATATCAATCACTGGGCCCAAATGCAACATTTTTCTTACGGGTGTGGTGGCAATTGGCAAAGCAAACAGATCAGAAGGTATCAAGCGTCAACCGAGATCGATCTTGTGCACTAAAAAAGATGCCAACTCATCGAGAGAATTAGAGTTACTAACTCACCAACTAGAGAGATGGAGCGCTGCCCGCTCCTGCTCGTGCTCCCCAAGATCTGCGAGAAGCGGTGTGAGGTGAGAAGAGGGCAGGAGAAACCCTATCAGGGACAGGGCGATGCAGGCGGAGGCGGGAGTCACCTGCGGAGTCGGAGGAAGCGGCGTGGTGGCAGACCCGCGACGAGGAGACGCGGTGGAGGTGCCGGAGGGGAAGACGGCGTCGCCTCACCTCGGGGAACAACTGCCTCGTTGCAGATCCAGATGCCAGGTAGCGGCAGATGAGCAGGAGGACGGCCGGTGCCATGACGGACGCGGAGCGGCAGCGCCAGGACAGGGAGACGGAGCAGCAGCGTTGGGACGGCAAAGCGGGGCGGTGCGGTGCGCCATGGACGGCGAGGCGAAGTCACAGCAGTCGCCACGGCCCACGGGGGAGCCGCGCCCGATGTCCCGAGGTGGGGAGGGCTCGCCCCGGGGAAAACACGCGGATCGGGTGTGGCACCCCTGTGGTCGTGGGCTCCCAAACGACGCGGTAATTTGGCCCGGGGCCGATTTCCGCGGGGATTGCATGTCTGGGGAAAACTAGGGGAACCCGGCGGGGTTCGAGGTTTCCAAAGGAGGCCTCAGCACCGATTTCGCATAGAAAAACTCACTGCACATGCTTATGCAAGATGGCGAGGGACTTTTGCACTTAACAATCCATTTTATTGGATAAATAAAATTAGGGCTTTAGAAACGTTACATGTTTTAACACCAAAATTCTCTGTAGCTAAGCAAAGCGGAATATACAATTTTGCTTCTCATGCTGCTTACACACTGATATGGTATAAACACGAACTCGATAGTAGCATCGATAAAAGAACAAAAGAATGATCACAAAAGAAGTAAAATATACAGTCTTTGCACTGATGGTGCGTGAATCCACTCTGCCCTAAGTCACCACGTCCTCACTGCCCAAGCTTCCTCCATATGCCTTTCTTTGCTGTCAGGCACTTCAATTTGCCAAACACAAATCCAGACTTCTGAGGGTTGCCATCCACGAGCGAGTTCTCGTATATCTCCTTGCATTCTTGTACAACCTAACAAACGATTAGGGAGTAAGAATCTATGAACAATTACTAAAACGTTTACAATCATCGGTGACACTAACAACCATAGTCATCAAATGTTCCCCTGCCACACGAGTTGGCACTTATGGCTGGACCACCATCCACAGGTTCATGAAAACACAAGACGGCACCGCAGATGCATATGATGTGAGAATATTGTGTCCTTACCTCCTTGGCTTCCTTTCTGGGGATGCCTTCCCGCATTGCCACAAGCTTCTCAACGACCTCAGGCTACAAAACACATATGTCATGTTGCAGAGCATAACAAGAAATGAACACGCTGTTTGATATTTGAACAGTCAACCATCTGGAAAACTGAATATATTTGTTAGGCAGAAAATTACCGGACAATCAGGTTGATGTTCCAGTATATTTGTGTAAATGAGAGTAAAGCTATCCAAACTCTCAGCTGAAGCTAGCTCCCTCATATCAGCCAGTATCCGGACTCTGCTTTCGACTTTCTGGAAAAGTAAGAAGAAAAAAAAACTTTACAGTGAAAACCAGTTGAAGTTCATACAGAAGAATCAAACCTTGGAAATGTCATTTTAGGACAATGGGTGTTCGACGAAAAAAGTTGCAATTATGTTCCTAAACTCCTGGCAGAAACTATACTTACTGTCACATTGATGTGCTCCCTGAAGAAATCCATAAGCACCTCTTCATCTAACCTCATCCTCTCGATTGTATCTTCTTTTATGTAATTTTTCTACAGTCACAAAAGGAAACACATATTAGCTATTTGAAGGGCATGTCAGGCAGCACTTGTGAGAACTAGAGAATAGTTTTTGAAAGGTTTTCTCAGTTCTCAGAGATAATGACATATCGTATGAATTTTCTTTTTGGTTGGGGAAGTAATAATCTGGTTAAAAGGAAAGACCAACAGAACCCAATTTACAAGAGACGGTTCAGTACAGCATGTTTGTAGGAAACACTGCACAAATGTTCCTTTCAGGGTGTCAATACATCCCATATGTTCCTAAAGGTCCCTCCAGATATCAATAGACATTTAGGGTACAGAGACAGGATTTAACTTACATGGACACTATTTCAGATAGTACTAAGGGTGGTTCTGCAAACCTGTGAGAGAAGATGATCAACATACACAACAATTGTTTCCTCTATACAAGCCTCCACAAATCTTCGAAATGATCTTTCCTCAATATACCTAAAAAAGTACAAGAGTATTAATTAAAGCACATAAAGCTCCACAGCTAACTATTATCAGCAAAACTCTGGATTGTTAATGATCAACTTTGAGACTAAATTGACGGGAGCATAAATTTGAAGTGTACAATCAACCAACACTTCATAGCTTACAAGGAATGCTACCGATGCGATGAAAATATAGAATAGTAAATGTTATAGATAAAATTAAATTAATTGCACTGGAGCTACATGTACTTTTAACGTTTGCAGATCCATTCCAGCATTTAAAACCTATTAAATTCACATGAATGCTACTGTGAGATCAAAGTATGCATAAGCAACAGGATTCTCCAGGGAATATACTCATATACATTCCCACATAGTTCCATGCCACTTATTTCAATTTTACTAGGCAAGTAGAACTTACATTTTGACATCCCCAAAATAATCAGCAAACGTTGCGACAAGATATTCCGTGACCATTCCCTCCATCCAATCTAAACAGAAAGAATCAGTGTGAGAAAATAAATTGCATAAAAGACACCACAGCCAGTTTGTCATAAAAGTAGAGTGCATTTGATTCTTGGCACCCTGTCAAACAGTACATCAATCTAGCTTACTTACTAGGAGCGCATTAACAGAATCATGTGGGACTCTACTGAATCACACATCCCTGATATACCTATACTGATAAACAGACCCTGAGTGTTAACCGCAAACAAGCATAACTATTAGCACCAAATATGCCAAGCTTCTCGCGATGGACTTTCTTAGAACAAAGCCTTGGAGGGAGTCTTCTCCCGTGGTCGAGTTTTTAGTAGCACCAAACATGGCAAGTAGCTGTTGAAAATAACAGGCAACATATACAGCAAATCCATCAATACCAGTGAAAGATATTAAGATGACTGGGAGAATCATTGTAATAGTGTGAGCATGCAGCCCTGTAATCTCCCAGCACTTATCTGCCTGATAAGCGTCGTATGTAATACGAGGAGTTGCCGTGCTATAAATTCAAAATTGACCAAGAACTGCCATAAATGACTTTGGTTCGAGCAGTGGAATGGTAATGAATCATTTTATCCTAGCTTCAAACCTAACTTTCTTGTTTGGTTTAAGGAATTGAATGGGCAGATGCATCACCACCTTGTCCCTCACATCAGCATTATCTAGTGTAATCATGAGGAACATGGTCATCCTACAAAAATTTATGGGATTATCTCATGATCGGCAGAGTTCTCAAACCACACACACCCAAAAGGAGAACAAAGTACAATGCCGCTATGAAAGAATTACCTTTTAGCTCCAAATTTGGTCAGAACGGTTCCTAAGCGTGCTATCAAAAAAATAACCATGGCCCAGGCTCTACAAAATCGAAAATGGGTGGAGGACATCAAGGGGGCCCTATCAGTACAATGTCCTGGTCGAATACCTCAAAATCTGGGACATGGTTGATGGTAGGGTTTTGCAACATGAAATACAAGAAAAAAAAAGATGGAGGCTGACCCAGATGGGCTCCTAGAGCAGTAAATCGGCCTATGCCGCCTTCTTCGTGGGCACCATCAAGTTTGCCCCACGGAAAAGAATCTGGAACATTTGGGCACCTCCGCGCTGCAAGTTCTTTGTTTGGCTGGCAATTAAAAACCGTTGTTTGACGGCTGATCGCCTAGCAAAAAGGGGACTGCCACATTCGGAGTGTTGTCCCCTGTGTGACCAGGCTGACAATACAACATTTGCTGGTGGGCAGTGTGTTCACTCTGCAAATCTGGGCTCTAATTTTCCAGCATTTGAATCTGAATGTTCCAGCACCTGCAACATCTGTAACACGTTTCTCTGGTTGGTGGAGGAAGGCCATCAGGGCTATACCTAACGAAATGCGCAAAGGGATGAATTCCTAGATAATTCTGGTGGTGTGGGAAGTCTGGAAACACAGTAACAGTTGTGCGTTAGAGAGGGCAAGGCCAAACATTCAGGAGGTACTTAGGACAGTATCTGATGACAGTATCCTTAGGTGTATGGTTGGAGCTTCTAACCTCTAGGAGCTGCTGGCCAGGTCGTTGACTCAGGCAGTTTAAGCCTGGCAGTCCCTGGTCGCATTCCTTAGTTTTGCTGTGGCGCGTCGGTTATCTGTTTTTTGTTGTCGAGTGTGAGTGGGGTCTTTTCTCTGTACTTGGGTTGGGTCTTTCCTGACTCGTGTACTCCGTTTTTTCTACCTTAATGAAATGACACGCAGCTCTCCTGCGTTGTTCGAGGAAAAAAAGAATTACCTTTCTGGTAAAGCTTCGCAAGTAGATCCTGCACACCAGGGTCTTCAAAAATAACACTAACAGTTTGAAGAACAGCTTCCTGTTGAAAGAGCAAATGCAAAAGCTTCAAATAACAGTTTGATGGACGATTTAAATAGCTATATCATATGCATGCAGCACAAACCTTGGCAACCTCGAGAAAACCTTTGCAAGTGTCTTCAAAATTAACCTGCAACATAATATTTGTTCTTATAGTTTTTTTCTCTCTCGAACGACGCAAGAGAGATGCGTGTCATTTCATTATGACTATAGACCCGACCTGAGAACAGAAAACCCTACAGCCACACCCACACCCACACACACCAAACAACAGAATATTTTTGTAGTTCAAAAGGCTTAATGTGAGTAGAGAGATAGAAACAATTTCCAACAAAAGCAATTAGAGTCAAGCTCCAAATAGGGTTAATATTTACAGTTTTATGTGGGAAATAGGACCCTTGCTCTGGTATGATGCATAGTATTTCAAGTTCAGAAAGAACTTCAAGAATGAGTGAGCTATGAAACTCAAAAAACACGAAGCCATCTCCAAACAAGTTAAACACGGTTGAAAGAATGTCATCTAAGAGAGAGCAAAAGCTTTATCGCAGATTTGCACCTGTTCTGCGTAGTTTTGTGGAAGTGCCTCCAATGTACTGCTACTTAGCTCTGATGAAAGTTCATAGCAACACAGGTTATTGTTAATCTGCACACACATACACAGTATAAAGATCAAATAATAAGAAACAAAAAAAACAGAGAATTCACATCTCATTGAGTTCTAAATGCAGAAAGCTACCAATGCACATAGTGATTCCAGACCAACATCAGAAGCTGGCTCCTCAAGTCTTTGCCTCTCAGCTGCTTGAAAATCAAGCATGACCTGCAAAGGTCCAAAATAGAATGTAAAAAATAGCATATTAACTGATTCCAACAGCGTGAAACACAGCACAACAAAAACAGGTAGACTCACAATCCCAAAGGCCAACTATATAAATACCTGAATAACTGCAAGAGCAATACGATATAGCATGACGTCCGTGCTGTTGTCCCTAACTATCTGTACTTGCTCGGTCAATATTCTGAACAGATCCACTGCTGCAGGTGT
Source organism: Echinochloa phyllopogon (assembly GCA_033239725.1). Lineage (NCBI taxonomy): Eukaryota > Viridiplantae > Streptophyta > Magnoliopsida > Poales > Poaceae > Echinochloa > Echinochloa phyllopogon. Next base: position 55,118,003 of record BTCW01000010.1, read on the forward strand.
ATATAGTTTTCCATCCTCTCTAGTCTTTGGTGGTTGTGTTTTGTCTGCCTCCAAAATGTTGCTGTACCATTTCTACAGAAGAAAAAAAGAAACATGATTGACATGATTGAGTTCATTTATAATTCAACAGATCTAGAAAGGAGTACCTTAGTTGTTGCCTGCATACGCTCGACATACATATTCATGAGGGGATCCAATGCACCACTTTCAGAACAAACTTGGGCAAGTGATTCATCCACACCAAGACCAATCAGATTTTCTTGATATTGCACGACCCAACCAGTAACCTACAGTGATTAGTCTATAAATGCTCTTGCTAAGAACAAAAGTTAAACATGTTTACTCATGATTTAGGAATCAAAGGAATACAATATGGAAGTATGTAGTTTCGACAAATCATCTTGGGGAGCATAAAACTATGATATTTGAAATGAAATGAGGTACCTTCAGGATATTAATATTTTGAATATCATTCGCTCTATCGCTGAGAAGTCTTAGCATCTGAATGAACCTTTCCGTATATAGATTTACCATGAGCTGGAAAATTTCATATCTGCACAGAAGTAAGAAACATGACAATTTAAGGTGTTAGAAACAAGGAAACAATTGTGATTTTTTTTTGTAAAATACTGTTTCTAAGGATAGCCCTCCTTTCAGATCATCAATATCTTATGCAAGCAAAAACATCTTCCCTTTACCCCCATCATGCCAGTTTTTGGTAATAACATAACCTCTGTATGAACTGATTTATTGAGAAATTAGAAGGAACACATATTTAGAAGCAGTCCAAAAAACGTATTCATGAGATGAATTATGGCCGCCCATTATATGAGCTCTTAACATGTCTTTATCTTGTTAGTTTTTTTTTTAAAAGTTCCATCAAGAGCTGCCTATTGCAGTATGTCAAGGTGTGCACACTTGTCTATATATAGTAAACCCGTTACCTACTTCCTGTGTATATGGAAGACAGATATTCCAAACCTAGCAACTACTTAGTTTATACTATTTGTCAACAATCAACATACCTAGGAGGAAAGCATGGTGCAACGTAGTCATATATATCGCCAAGCTCCTCACCAATCTGTATTGAGATAGAAGCAAAGCAGTGAGCTACAAGTCAAAAAGATCCATTAGGTAAATCAAGGTAAATATGTTTTCTATAGAAACATTGCTAGATAATGGTAAGATCTACCTCAACAGTCAAAAAACAAAACTGAAATAATGGAGATTGGTGCAATCAACCAGTTATAAGTTCACTCCATATGTGGTTGGACTTTTCATATGGAAATAGTATGCACAGATTGTCCTCAACTTGACAGGTACATTATATCATACTCCCTCCATCCCAGAATATAGCTACTTTTAGCTTTGTCCAAAGTCAAACATTTTTGTCTTTGCCCAACAATCTCTAAAATAATTTATTTGAAATAGAAAAAGTTACATGTTAGGAAGGTTGGTTTCACGATGAATCTACTAAAATCATTTTTAAGACAAATCCAAAAGTATCTATACTCTGGGACGAAGGGAGTAACTAATTTGGTTTTCAACATATGTTTTGGTAGAAATAAACGGCCAAAGCTTTTTTGGGGGCCATGTCTGTGTTCAGAATGCTACTTTTTGTGATGAGGAATATTTTTGGAGAATCCCAACAGCAACAGTTTCACTCGTGCATGTCAGATTGTCAACTAGGTTTAAACTAGCTGGCAATACTGTATGGTCGGGCATGAACTGCGATTTGTTTCTTAACTGACATACCATTCTTCTGTAGCTCAGGTTATCAACACTAATATATGTAGCAAGCATGTTTTGACCATGAAAGCTTCAGCATCATGAATCACATAACCCTTAAGAAGTCTAGAACTCATTGATGTGCAAATTGTCAATCAATAACCAAAGCTAAGAAAGAGTACTTACTGCTTTGGCTTCCTCCAAAGCTTCCATCAGATCCTCCGAAAAAACAAGCTGTGTGATAAAAAAAAATTAGCTATGAACTGTGAAAATCGTAAGTGGGCCTTAACATCTTGGATTGATCGAAGCAGTACCTCAGTAAGCAGCTTGTTGAAGCGGGCTTCAACAGCCATCCTAATACACTCATAGCATTTGTCCTTGTAGCCCTTTCCCTGAACCTTAGATTTTTCTTGAGTGCCCTTTCTTGGGGTAGCTGCTGCCCCTGCACCTTTTCTGCTAACATTGATGAAGAAATAGTTAAAACCATCAGTAAGTAAAGAAGAGATAACCTGGTAAGTTAAATTATTATTCATGCTTTTTCACATATGTTATGGTTGTCGGTTGATATCGATACCTTAAGCTGATAGGCTAAAATAGTGCTGTAAAGGGGCAAGTTGTGTGGAACACTAGAAAGGGCAATATATTCAATAGTATAAGCGAGTCATCAGGTCTTTAGCATACATATAGTGCAAGTTAAACATCTATACAGCTACAGAAGGCCAGACTAAAGTGGGAAATGAAAACAATGTTGGTAAAATGTACCATGATAACTGAAATCTATTGCCCTGTTTGCTCATAGGTCGATTAGTTGAAGGTAAATTTATGTAACATGCTATTTCGTTTATATGTATACATGAAAGCTGGCATCCTATGTCACGCTATGATCATGATCATCTGAACAATATCAATATGTAAAAATGGCTGAAAGGTTCCACATCATCATTATTGCTTGTAAATTTCATTTACTGAACTCAGGCACAACTGTACGGTGGACAGTGCAAATGATGATATAAACCAAAAATGCAATAAATACTTCCATGTCATGTATATCAATAATAGCATAAAAATAAAGGGTACTAGCAAAAGATTTATGACTGTGCTCCTCTAAGGCATGAAATATATAATACTGGAAGAACACAAATTTATCTGTACTTTGCAGTTCTACGTTGGTTTGTTATAGTCGCCATAGCGCCTGCACCCTCAGCCTCAGCTGCTTCTTCTGCAACTTGTTGATCTATGATCTCTTGCATTTCAACAACCCTGATATAGTCCAAAAACAAATTGATGTAGGAATATAATTATAAAGGTACTATACTTCTGTGATATATCTCTACCAGAAAACAAATAGGAAAGATAGACGATACAACCAAATCTATAACTCCACAAATTGTATTATTGAAAAACCTATTCATTGACAAAGTTATTTAAAAAGTGAAAGTGAGCGAGGGAGGGAGGAAAATGTCATTAAATGAGAGCACACAGATATATCTACATAGAACATAGCCATAAAGCAGGATGTAACCACTAGCCTTTCAACTATCCACCTCTAAGATTGGCACTTGAAAATAATCAAAGTAAAAAAATGAAGAATGAGATGTACCTCAAAGCTCTAACCAATGTCTGAGGGCTGCAAAAAGAAAAGGTGGAAGTATAAATACTAGCATACATGGCACATGAGATACCTTTAAATGTAATTAAAGCATGTAATTTTTGGATAAACATATAGAAAGCATAAAATCAACATGTCATTTACATCATAGCAAGCTGTAACATGTTTAGTGAATGCATTTTGATTAATTAATGAAATATAAGGTGGAAAATGCCTAGAACAATAGAATACCTATCACATTTGCAGATACCTCCAGAAAAAGTCACAGGCTGAGGGGGAAAAGGGAACAGCAATGGCAACAGGGTGCTTTAAACATGAGATAGCCTACACTTGTCTCTAGGGATTGTTATGGTTCAAGAATTTGAATCTCTCTTGTTCAAAGGGAAAACATTTTCTTTCAATTTCGAAAAGAAATTATTTCATCTGGTCTTTAATAGTAAGAAACCTGCTTCTTGCAAGACCTAATACCTAGTATTTTGCACAAGGCACATAAGATTAAAAAAACATAAGTGACCAAAATCTAGAGATCCAAAACAGTGCCTCGATTTTAAAAGTATGCATAAAGCTATAAAGTCATTTTTCATACACAGTACAGAGAATGCACACAGCCAAAAGAAGAAGAAAAAATACCTCTCTTTTGCATGTTTGAAAAAGTTAGTGATATGCCCCCACAATGTCTTCTCAAATGTTTCCCATGTTCGATCAACATCCTCGAAGTATTCTCTGCGGAGTGAAGAACCCATCAATAAAGGCCACAAGAAAGATTTAGCATTTATCGATACATTGTAAAATAGGCTAGTTCTGAAGATGAAAAAATAAGTATCAGCTAGGTAAACTTCAAATCTAAACACATTATCCTCACGTGAATCGATGAAGGATAAGTTTTATTTTTCTTCAACTGTTTTTTATTGAGCTATCAGCAATAGTTCTATTACCTGTGCATTGAACACAAAACAAGATTGATTAAAAAAAGAACTAATTGTTCCATAGATGAAATAAACTTTTAAAAAATAGAGCATGGCTGGCTGAGTACAGTTGCAGGTGCAGGGAGGTTGAAACTTCTTTGTAACAAAAGTACATGCTACTGGTAGCTAGTTAATTACTGATTTATGTGACCTTAGAATGAACTCATGAATCAACGTCTGTTAGAAATGCTTAGCTTATTCTAACGACTAACAAGGGAGGTGAAAGGAAAATAAAATAAGGAAGGTGTGTCACACGACAATCAGCTATAAACTAGTTCAGCTTTTGAAGTTAAAAAAAGAACCTTAGCCTGCCAACTTCTTCCTTATGAGATGCAGCAGCAGCTAAAGCAAAACGCCTCTTTCCATCAAGAGCTGTTAATCTCTAATTTCGATACAAGAAAATGACACAGAAAAGTCAGATAAATAAGGTATTACCATTAGGGCATCCAATATGGAGTTAGCTGATAAGTCAAACAAAGAAAAAATCAACCTCATAAGTGTGAATTAACTCTTTGTCATTGCTTAATGAATCGCGTGCTGCAGCCGCCTCAACAGAAATGGACATCATACCTCCCATATCCTACCAGCAGGCAAACAAAAATAAAATTAAGTTTCCATGGTCCTGTAACGTGGTTAGCTTGATCTTTTCAGAATTGAGAAAATGTAAATAGCATAATGCAAAAGAGTGTGAATATAGTGGTATTACTAAATTCAATCAGCGAACCTTTAAAGTTGTATTCAGATTGTTTCTTGCGTTGCTAAGGAGCTTGATCTTGTCATGGTTCTCAATTAAAGTTTGACACTCCTGACACAACCTGCAATTGATTTATGGTAATAGGACTGATAAATGAAAAGAAAAACACATATTTTTTTTTGAAGTATGCTAGTCTATCATATCACATATCAGTCAAGCAAGAGCGTGTGAAAATGTAGAAATCAAGATAAGTAGCTTACTTGTCAATATCTATGAAATTCTCACGTAGTTTGTTTATTGTTTCCTGAGATAAGGCTAGAGCACTGATGCCAGCATGGCCTTGCTCAACCTGTCGATTTTCAAGCAGACTGAGAAATAACTCAAGATGATAATAATAGTTCAGTTAATAAGTTTGGAAGCCCATAGCAGATATTAAGGGATACCTGTCCTGCCACCATTGTACTGAGTTGTGCATCATTTGTCTGAAAATTTTGTAAAAGATAGTTAGACAATAAAGGGGTACATGAAGTGATTGAAACAGTGAATGAAATGATGAAATCTAAAGAAGTTGCATATCTCCAAACCATTTTCTACAGATCATGACTCAAGCATGCTAAAATCTTTTCTAATTTCATATATACAATTAAAGATTGCCAAGCTATGCCCCTGCAGCCCTGCCAAAACCTGAGAATCGACAAAGCTTTCTCCACGTCCCAAGCCTTTTTATGAGATGCCCAATCTATTTTAATACATTTTCTGCACATATCTTTATGGTGTAAACCGTGGAATATCAGCATTCTGTTCTGGTTTATCTCTCCACTTTTCTTATTTCTTTATCACTTTGAGATATAATTTTCTGAACAAAATGTGAGTATATGGGCACAAATTCAACCACTAGAGCATGACTTTCGTATTAGCAATATCAGATAGCTAGCACCATTATCTGCCACTGTGAAAAGAAAAAAAATTATATCAAAACTACAGGTAGCTCATCAAACTTAGCAGTTCCAGTTTGAATGCAGATAAATGTTTTGGAGAAATTGTGCAAGACTTCAGAGAACTACACGAACATCAGCTAAATATCTGATACAGACCAGAATATCTTGGCACATAATTTCACCCCACATCAACGGACAAATTGTCTATACCTATGCTGACTCCAGATGAAATTGAACCTAATCACTCGCTTCTCAGCGTGACACTATAATAAGCTGACTCGCACACATAAGTTACATTAATAGTCGTCGTAACTTCACGAATCTAATAACCAGGAGCTGGGAATAAGATTGCGCTATGATACACGCCACGAACACAATTGCCGCCAAAACAGAAAGCATTGTATCATGGCTCAGAGCGGATGAGGAAAAACTACATGGAGAAGCCGCGCGCAACCAGATTGAGAATGCCAGACAGGGTTTACCCCGACCCATTCGCCAGCTACCTGAGATTCCGTTGCAAATCACCGCGAGTAAAATTGCGAGGTTGGGGTGGATCACGTCACCTGCTGCCGCGCGAGGTAGTCGGATTTGATGGAGGCGATGGATGAGAGGAGCTCCGGGAGCGGGAGCAGCTTCGCAACCTCGCGCACCGCAGCCTCCTTCGCCTCGATGCCCAGATCCTCCATGGCCGCCGGCCGCCGCGGTCGCCGACGCAAGCAGCCTGCGCGCCGCCGGCCTCGCGCTGCCTCGGGGGTCGCCTACCAATCCGGTGGGGAGACGGTGGGAGGGGCGCGGTGGGGATGGGAGACGGAGAGATCGTGAGGAAGGCTGGTGTTCTGGTCCGGGTGTGGTGTGTTCCCCGGTCCTGGTGGTTGAAGGTGACCAACGGAGAGAACAGCCGCCGGGGTAAGGTGCCAGATCTCATATTTCTACGAGGAACTCCTAGAAATCCACGCGGGCAAATTGCTTGCAAGTACTACAATTTTCATACCATTTTTCAAAGAAAAATAATTTTCGTATTTCTAGAAGCTCATTATTTTCACTTGTTAAAATGATATATTATTGCATGATTTATACTTCTTCTGTAAAATTGTAGAAGTCTCTTGAAGATTTTATGGATGAAGTCGCATGGGTTCACATAGACTTTTCTACTAATAAAATGCATTGTTTCCACCTCTCTGCACTGTTTTTTCCAAGAAAAAGACTACTGAACTAAAGAGGGATAGTGGGCCCTATTTTGAATGGTATGAAAAGCTTAGAAATACAAAAAAAAAGGAAAATACATAGAAGAAGCTCCGTGACTTTTACCACTTTGTTTTCATCTATTAATCTTTGTTGCTCCTCGTGCTACCTTGAAAACAGGGACTCGTGTTAGAATATTTTTTAGGTACCGATTGTCTTATCAGTAACATTTTTAGTCATAAATTGCCAGGTGCCTTGTGTAATTAAAAATGCTAAAAAATTTATCTACTAAGTGTTATTTTAATCATATCTTGTTTTCTTTTTCTTTTCTTTCGTGAGGGGAGAATTAGGTCAATTTTAAACTCGCTACAGAAATTCAAATCCGAATTTCGTTGTAAGGAGAGGATAAGAATAACGAACTAAGAGGGTGACTTAGGCTATTTCTAGTGGGGATTTCATTTTTATGTTTCCAAGAATGCCACATAAGCAAGTAGACAATTAATTCATAGATGAAATGGTTCATACAATGCATTGTTTCATTTTGATGTTTTATAGGCAATGCATGCAAGATACAGACTTATTGGAAACTGTGTATATAGAGTTTCATCTAGATGAAACTCATTTCATCTCTCTCCTCATTAACTCTTTACCACATCATCTAAAATGTTGATTTGGCACTCTATTTAATGTGCATGAAACTATATAAAACATTGCACTGTGACTGGCCTTGGACTTCCTGGATAGCATGCACGTATTTACATACCTGCTGCAAAGATGTAATAGTGTGTTTCCATTCAATGAGAACAAGCACCAATTTATCTGATATGTGAGTGAAAAATCTTGAAGGTTGAGATATGACGAGGCTTGCAAGCACACAGCTAGTGGAATCGGAACATATTAGTCTTTAAGTAATCATGTTTCTACGAAAATATTTTGTTGTTTTTCTACAAAATCAGGCAATATGCTGAAATGGCCATGATTTTATCATGGCAAAATAATATATACGAAACACATACTTATATTAAACTTTCATGAGTTACAGAACATATAGCTCCATAGGACACATTGTTTAATTACAAACTATATTAGCTACATGGATCTCGTTCGAGCCTCCCTTTATTTGAACAACAACTCTACTTAAAATATGTACCATTAATAATCAAATCAATCAATTACAATTGGTTATTTTGCCAGATCATCTTGCAAACCGCGGTCGTGGTTGTTTCCTTAGCACTTTGGCACCTTAGAAGGACGCGGCATCATTTGAGCATTCGGAGTCTTGCCATTTTTCACAATGAAAACGGTCTCCATGCCCCACACCGCGTGACGATCAAAATGGCAATGCATAAACCACACACCTAACACAAGAAAAATGGCACAAAGTTAATAAATTAAACAATATCTCATAAAGAGATCGAACACACATATGTAACAGTTCATTTGAAAAGTTTGTAACCAGAAATTGTAAATTCTCACCAGGATTTGCCGCACGGAAGCGGATTGCGGCCCACCCGGCCTTGGGCACCGAGACGGTGTTCTGGTACGGCGGGTCCACCAGGTTGTACGTGGCCGGGTCCTTGTTCCTGTCGAAGTTACCGAATCCTCGGCCGACCGTGTAGAAGCTGAAGCCGTGCAGGTGCATGGGGTGGCTCTCGGCGCCGAGGATGCCCGTGTCCTGGAACACCACCTCCACCACCGTGCCATACTCCACAACCTTCACCTTGGTGCCCGGCTTCGTGAACGAGAGGTTCAGCGGCAGGTCCGTGGTGAAGTTGAAGAAGAACGGCGGCTTGTCGGGGAAGTCCGGCTCGTACACGCCGGGGATGGAGGCGTAGTAGGCGTCGAGGACGTCGATGGATGGGTTCACGAAGCTGACGTTGGTCAGGCTCGCCGCGATGCGGGTGGTGTTTGGGATGGGGCCCTGGCACGTCTCGGGATTGGGTCCGCAGGGGAGCACGTTGACGGCGATCGTCACGAGCATGTGCTCGTCGACGTGGGCTGGCACGTCGACGGGGTGCTCCTCGGTGACCAGGGACCGGAGCTGCGCCGCGTACGCCGTCGCCGCGGCGATGTCGTAGACGTCCGGCAGGTTGGGGAAATCCGGTGGCCCGGCGGAGGGCGGCGCGTCCGTGTACTCCAGGATGGCCGTGGCGGTGGTTTTGTCAAACGAGATCCCCGTGTTGGTTGCGAACGTCCTCGCGGCCATGTAGTAGCGGTTGTTGGCCGAGCCGTCCGTGGCGCAGTCGGCCTCGAGGAGCACGTTCATGGTCTGGCCCGGGGAGATCACGATGCTCTCGACGGTGAACGGCTTGAGGTAGCGGCCGTCGGTGCCCACCACCGTGAGGCGGTGCCCGGCGACGCCGAAGAACATCTCGTTGGCGAGCCCCGCGTTGATGACCCGGAGCAGGTACGTCTTGCCGTGCTCCACGAGCATCTTGAAGGCGCCGTTCCTGGAGCACGGGAACATGTCGCCGGGCTGGCCATTGATGGTGTTGGCGTCCGAGATTTTGACGTCGCCCCCGGTCCGCAGGGCCTCCTCGAGCATTTGCTCCACGTCTACATTCCACCACTCCCCTGCAGATTTTTAAGCCATGAATTCAGATTAATATATACACCAAATTTCAGTATCAAAACGTCGTCGGAATCTAGCAGTACGGAAATTAAATCCAGTTAATCTTGTTGCATACCGAGGATGATGGGTATCTCCTTGTGCGGCTTGGGGTACGGGTAGGTGCTGCCGCGCTTGGGGTGGATGACGATGGCGCCGTGCACGGTGGCGCGGTCGAAGTCGCTGTGCGCGTGCCACCAGAGCGTTCCCTCCTCCTCGGAGAAGATGATCCTGTAGGTGAAGTTGGCGCCGGGCTGGATGGGGCACTGGGTGATGTACTCTGGCCCGTCGAACCACGGGCTGCGCGGCTGGTCCACGCCGTGCCAATGGAGGGTGATGTTCTTGTTGCCCTGGTTGTAGACGTTGACGACGACGACGTCGCCGTAGCGCGCGTAGATGGTGGGGCCGGGGAACTGGCCGTTCACGGCGAGGAGGGTCTTCTCGTGGCACAGCCGGGTGACCTTCGTCTCCGTTATCTGCAAAATACGACACGCTCTGTTAAATTGTGTCTTCGTCAAGCTAAGGCGTGGAGCATTTAATTAGCAGTCGCCGTCAAGGAGCTTGAACTAGCAAAGCAGTTGGCCGGTGCGAGCTTTCCATGAGAAGCCGGGAGTAGATTAAATAAAAGAGATTAACCAGTGGCTAAGATGCGTCAAATTATACTGTTGCTCTTCCTAAAATGATGACGGTCACCAGTTGAAAATTATTATTTATTTATTTATTGCGAGGAGAGCCAGTTGACAATTGACACATGATAAATGGGAAAATCGTCGTCGTCGCTTAGCTTGCTTCCATGATTAGCAAGAAAACTAGGATTTCTAGATGATAGTAAAAAGTCAATCAGCACCTGTCGGGAAGAACTCGGAATAATACAGCTGGCTAGGACGACAAGTTACTTGATACACGTACGACTTCGCAATCCATACTAGATTACTAGATACTTACTCCCTGACGACATATGCAAATGATGAAGGAATGCAATCACATTAACATATATATGAGCATTTCGAAATTAAAACTTGCACTGCTATTGATTTGTGAATGCATATGTACTAAAGTAAATGCATATATGCTGCAGCTCGATCTGAACGAAACGAGATCATAAGTCCAAATGATATAGATCGATCTACTTACAAAGAAATCGTAGTGATTAGCCCTGGCGGCCTGAGCCGGGCTAGCTGCAACTCCAAAGGCTAACACCACACCTAGCAGTAACCAACAAAGCCCTGCAGGCATCTTAGCTACACCACCCATCGTCGGGCGTCGCCGGCAGCCGGCCGGGCACTCGACTCGATCGATGCTGATGAAGGAGCAGCGAAAGCTAGCTCCCTGTCTCTCTCTGATATGTACGTGTGTGTGATCTCTCTCTGAGCAAATTTGGAACGTGCTTAGTATATATGTAGCGAGCAAAGCTGCAATGTGTATGCTCTGCGTTGCTGCGATGATCGATGCTCGTCCGAAGCGGATGTGCAGGTATTTATAGGCGACCGATGCATGCATGCTTCGTCATGTCAGCTAACCTAAAAAGGAAGAATAAGTCGATTGATAACTTCGAAAATGATTGCCTTGTCTGGATCGGATTGTCCACTTGTCCACGTTTGAGTTTAGGTTTTTTCTCGCCAGCGACAAAATACTATATGGTGGCTCCACCAGAAGCCGCCTGTCTGAAATGCATCGCCCTAATAACAATTCGTTAGCGTGGGTTGATTGGTGGCCTGCTGGCTCGCCGCGGTGCGGGCGCGGGCGACTCGGCGAGCGAGAGCGCGTGATGACGGCGTCGTCGTCATCGCCGACGATCTAGGCCGCCGGCTTGGAGAATCTGCTTTCCCGGTCGGGGAACTTTCACGACGGCGACATTCCGTAATGGCGTCAGGCGTCAGCTTGGAGATTAAGGAAAGCTAGCATGCATTGTTCTTGCTGATCACCTCATCACTCTGCTCTTAGGAACGGGTCAAGGTCAAGAAGGAACTAGATGCAAGTTTTCAACGCATTTTGGTATTGGTAGGTATGCATGGAGAGGGGCCGTTACGTTCCGAGAGAGATATGTACTGTTGGCATACAGCATATATGGATCGAGACCGTTTAGGGCTAGTTTAATTAGATTAATTATTTGGCACACCTAATTTTGAAGCTAGGTTGATGTGATCAATTTGACTACCAGTGAATGAAGGTTGGTTATAACGAACCTAGGTAGCTATGCCGACTCTGCAATCAAAGGAGATATATCCATCCTCGTTCAAGAACGAGGACCGCCGTCGTTCAAATCTGTGACACGCACGCTCACATGCTAGTTTACACACACACGTGCATGATATTTATTTTTAGCCTTTTAGGTGATGAATACATGATGGCTGACCACGCCAATTTACCGCTACAATCATGGAATACAAACAATATGCATGTGGGAGCAAATGTTCTGTCCAAAGAGATTAATCAAATGCGCTGCAATTGAGCTAGCTAGCTAGCAAGGTGAGCTGATCAAATCGCGGTGCAGACTAAAATAAGCTTTGCTGGTGGTCTTACAATGACTACTCCATCAGTTAAATTATTATCTGCATCTCTTTTTCGCCAAGCACTGGTGCAGCCACAGCATATGCATGTAGCATATGCGTGACAGCCGGTTGCCAGGTGCATCAATAGGTGGTCCGAAATATCAGCCTTTTACATGGTTTTAAACTTGACGCAATCGCCAAACGCAAAGCAAACAAACTCTGAAGCCAATGCTAGTTTCATTGCATTTTGATCCATGAGGACGGAGGACGTCGATCGAAGCATGCATGTCAATGCTCTACCTACTGATCCAGTCGCGCACACAGAGACACATGTACGTTTAGAAGTTCAACCACCTAGCTAGTTGGGTGTTCTTGGCGAGTAGGTAGCTAGCTTAGCTGGCTAGGCTTGTATGCACGGCGAGGACGTCTGCGACACCGTGACACCAACAGCAAGAATGTCCCGTTGCGAGTCCTGATCGGATCGGACGGCCGACGTTCGGTAGCTAGCGCTTGTCCCTGTCATCTGAAAATCTCAAGCAACCGTTTGAACTCCGCGTGACGCAAGAAAAAAAGCAGACCAATTTCCAGGCTCCGTTTGACTTTTTTTTTAAATGATTCCGTTCTGACTTGAACCGATGAAATTCGTGATGCGCGCAGACTTTTTCAATTCGTGCATGCATGACATGGCTTACGAAAGCAAGCACGTATATGTATGAGCCAATAGGCCGGGCAATAGGCAACAGCCCAGAACGAGCGAAATGGGGCGCGTTCATCATATATGCGAGGCTAAGATGGGGGAACGGCCCGACAAGACCGAATGAAATAGTTCAACACGATGTTCCACTTGCTTGGACATCCTCCATTCAAAACGACTCGACGTCTGGATTTTTTCCTGTTACGTTTGACCATTCGTCCTATTTAAAAAATTATACAATTATCATTTCTTTTATTTGTAGCTTACTTTATCATCACATAAACTTTATGTATAACTTATATTTGGACAAAATTTTTGAATAAGACGAACGATCAAACGTTGTGGAAAAAAGTCAACAACGAATAGTAATTTTGAACGGAGGGAGTAGAAAATATACTTTGTGTCATCTTTTTTAACTTTAGCTTAGCATGCATATACATTCCATTAGGCTTTTTTTTGCGACCCATTCCATTAGGCTTTTAGTATTAGCTCCTTAGATGTACTGAGTATCATGCACGAGTTTGTCTTAAAAGCTAATATCCCTACTGGATATACAAAAGTGACATGCGTAGGTCTTTCTCAAAACTTATCGCTTCGGTTAGATATAAGAAAGTGGCATACTATATACTACAAAGCCTTGTCTCCAAACTTACTTTTGTGTTATATATTACTCCTGTGCCATGGGTGTATGTGTATATATGCCAAGTTGCCAACGAAAATTAATGCAAACAAAAATGTAGTGTGTATGAAAGACCGTTTTCATTCCTACACGTCTGCTGTGTGCACATGGAGCTAGGAATGTCAGCATTGTTACACGTTTTGATCAGAGTTAAACAGAGAACTACAACCGTGTGTATCCGCTAGTTTCTAGCTTTCCGTGTTCCTTTATTGTTTGTTTGCATCGTAGGTGTAGGCCGGCAAATGATAATAAGAATTAAGAAGGGAAGAAAAGGCCAATCAGCTGATGGCAGTGCGACGAAAGGTCAATTCCAATCTCCGCGTTGACAAATTACGTCTGAAGATTTCAGTGAAACTGAGTAGCCTGTGGGCAGAAGCTTTCAAACTTTCTCGCCTCGCCTCTCAGAAAGAACATTTCAATGCATGCTGTCCTGGAGACAGAGAGATGCTCAGGTCAAACTGTCATGCACTCACGCTAAGTCTGCAGGAAACAGAACAGATGGTTCGTCTCTGAATCCTGCTGTGATATATTCCGTTTGGACCTCGCGCTCGCTCAGCCGTGATGGGGCTCTTCTAGACGCGCCACCATGGCCTCCAGGCTTCAATCATCTGGCGAGTCAAAGCCGTGGGTGTAGAGCATCTCCAACAAATTAGCTAAAAATTAAATTTATTAATTTAGCTACTCTTAAAAATAAATTTGACTATTAAATAACAGAGTAATCCAACAGATTCTGTAAATACAGCTAGTGAAGTAGGCTAGCTAAAAATAGCTAGCGAATGAGGTGGGGTGAAGAGTCACTAGATTAAATTTAGAGGGTTATTTACATAGTCTATTGAAAACGTTTTTTCTTTAACAATAGTTAGATTTAACTTTAGAAAACGATTTAACTGGTCTCTTGGAGATGTCGTGGCTTTGTGGTATGTAATTTTGCGCTCAGCAGTTTACGCTCTTCAGGGTTTGCTCAGAAAGTAGTTGGAGGGGAGAGGCCGTCATGGTGAAATGACGGAGTTCGAGTCTCGCGAATTTTTGCACGTGTCCGTTAGGCAAAAGGAGTATAATTCATAGAAGTGTTCCCTTCCATGTGAATGGAATAGTTTGGGAGCTTTGGATTTTTCATCTTTGGATTTTCGTCGGCTATAGAAGCTGGGCCTTATGTTTTATCGGTATATAAATGGGACGGTAGGGAGAAACGCGGCTAAAAAGCCTAACAAAAAGCCGCGAGTTATTTGGCTTCTAGTTTTAAGCTCTTCCAAACAGGGACTACTCATAAGCCACCTACAAGGAAATGTACAGAGAATGAAGATGCTTAACGAAAGATTGATATATAAGAGGAAGCAATGCACTGCACTCTGACGACGGCAATGAATTCAGGACTATTCAATAGGCGACATAAATAAATCACTACCGGAAAGTTTAGGTAAAATTTAGAGTTCCGCATTTTAAACTAAGCATGCAGTGAAATTCATTGACTGCACAATTTATGTACTCAAACAGCAGCCCAAGTGTACATCAGGCCCTAAAAAGAGTGTATATATATCAGATAAGTTCAGCTTTTTGCATAAGCAAAACTAGATGTACAGGTGGGTGGTCATGTATTCACAAGCATCACAGCATCAATCAACATACTATGAACTTAATCTGCACTCTTAGCTTCTATGTAACCACCAGTTTCCGGAGCAACAGAATTATCTTCTTGGTTCACGTCAACCATGGGGGTATCATTGTTGTCATTACTGGAATCAGACAAGGTAGCCGCAGCATCTTCTGAGGAAGAACCAATGCTGGATCTCTTTCTATCCCTTACTCTCCTACCTTTGAGCTCAAGTCGCCTGCGTTTCCGAGATCTCCGTTTGCCTCTAGGAAGGTCTTCCTGATGCAAATCAGCACTCCCCTCTGAATCCCTTTCAGGCCCATTCCTCATGTTCTCTACTTCCAGTACGTCAGCCAACAAAGAGTTGCTTTCCCCTTTTCTCCGCTTATTTGAATTCATCTGAAACAAAAGTTGGTTGAAATGATTTTCAACATCAAACTAAAGAAATTACATCAATAAAATAATAAACATGCAGCTATCAAACAATACAAAATTGCTAGTATTGACAAGAATACTACAGCAAGATGCTATTTCCGGGATAAAATAGAACCTTTAAGACAGTTTGGATAACTATTTGCTGACATATCTGGAAACCCACACCTTTGGGCTTTAGCACCATAAGGCAAGTTTTAGGAAAAGGCATGGAACTTGGAAGCTTACTAATGATGTCACTTCGAATAGAATCATGCCGTGAGAGAAGGCAACTGATTTGGAATTGATACGTGTGAAGTTTGAAAAGTTGAGATGTATTTAGCAAATAGCAAGATATATGCCAAATGACACAGACCACATGCTAGAGGCACAAAACCAAATTAACCCTCTATGATCTGGAAGGAGGAAAACAGAATCTTGCAATATCAAAATAGTACTCATACAGGACAGTGGAACAAGATAAAATGATAAGAAAAGATGAAGGCCACAATCTGACCTTTGAAGCCTGATCAACAAGGTAAGCCCACTCCTTCCTCTTCCTAAGACAATCGTTGATGGCATGCAAATAGCTGGGATACGCACAATCTCCCCCACTGGATTTCCTTGAATCTCTTAAATGCTGAAAAGTAATAGATCAACATGTATGACAATTGAGAATATATAGAAAATGTGCTCATTTAAAAAAAAGAACATACCTGATGAATAGCATCACAGAGTTCCCCGTATGTTATATTTCTGTCTTTACTAATAATTTCATCAATCAATCCTGTGCACAGAATATATGGCACGCTTACAGACTTTTACATTGCGCAAAAACAGATTAGTTGAGCAGTTTGAGCTACATACCAAGTAAATTGTGTGAAACACTGCTATCAATCGGTCCATCCTTTGCTAAACCAGTGTCAGCTCCAGTTGAACATATACCACGAATTTTCTGGTCTGATGCTACAATTTCAGCTGATCTGCATGAGTCCTTCACAGAAGAAGCATGTTCTGTGCTAGCATCTCTATGTCTTTTTTCTATTCTCTTGGTGTCCTCGCTATCTTTTAGTGAATCCTCTCTGTTTCTCTTTTTCAAAACCTGCAGTCCCAGGGAAGCATCACAACATTAGAACCCAGAAATGATGAACTGACATGAAAACATACCCTTATGTTCCCCAGATGCCAGTAACCGTACCGCTGCATGATCCCTTCCTCCGTGTGCTGAGGACCGCTTAGAAAAAACAGTAGCTCCAGTTGGATGAAGCATCTGCGTACCAGCTGCTTGGCGTGGCACCCTCGGTACTCTGGGGGAGCTGTTTAATTGTTGATGCAACAATAACGCAAGCTACAGGGAAAAACATGAAAAAGGTGAGAAAATCTAAACTTAGGATTGGAGTTTGGGTAAACTTCATACCTGTTCATCACTCAATGGAGCAGCCAAATCAGATGCTCGCAGCTCAGTTGATGCTGAATTATTGGAGCTCTCTTGTGTGACATTAATAATGCGGTGGTGGATCTTGTCTTTTTTCTGGGAAGAACTAGAAGCTGCTGCCTTGTTACGAGATTGCACTGGTGGCACTTCTCCATGTAATGATCTTGCTGAGGTGCCTCCAGTGATGCCTATCTTCTGTGATTGTTCCTTTGATACCGGTAATCTAGGTTTGACTGTAGACATATGTATTCTACTAGCTTGAGATGATTTTGGTGCAGAAGGCAGTGAGCCTTTCAGTTGAACTTTCTCAGAGCTCCTTCTCACTTCCTGGGAATCATCTTCAGAAAGTTTTGCAGAATGATGTTTGCTGCCAGTTGGTGAGACCAGTTCCTCTTTCTTTGAACGATCACTGTTCCCTGCTGATGATGGCTCTTTAGATGCCAAAGTGTGTGATAACTCCTGAGGTATAGAGATAGGATGCTCAACAACTGTGTGCATCAGATTTTGTGTTTCAGATTCTGAATGTTCACGACATAATGAATCATATGTTAATTTGGATGAATCTCTTTCACCAACTGAAAAACCTGCAGAGTCCCCTGGACATTGTTTATTGCTTTCATGGTCATCACTTACTAACTGGATACAATCGGCTTTCTTATTTTCCAGGGAACCAGGCTCAGGTTTAATGATCTGTGATTTTGACTGACCAATCTGTAAATCTGATGCACCAGCAACATCCTGCATATTTGACGTTTGATTAGATTGCTTCTGAAGGTCCTGCATGTCTTGCGTTTTGATGGGACCTGCATGGATTATCATATTTTCATTGGATGGTTGCCATCACCCGTTCTGATAACTGTGGAAGGCTCCAAGCATAAGCAGTGCTGAGTTTCAACATGTGTGCATGAGGTAAATGTCTAGGGAACTTGAGTTACCTGAACTCGGTATGCCAGACCTTAAGCCCGCATTATGATCCCCTTCTGATTGTTGCTTATGCATGTTAACCTGCATTGTGCCACAATGCGTCTTAAACTGATATTACAAATGGCAATTGCTAAAGTACTCCGAGATGAATATAAACCGTTGATTTGAGAACATCTTACCTCTTAGAAGGTAATGCATTAATTGATTTAAAAAATAAAAAGAACATGGACGTGGGCATATTGCTAGACGTGGCCCCGTGCATTGCGCGCATGACTGCGTTGCTGATGCCATGTTGGCTCGCCGTATGTATATTCATCTACGTGTGTGTGTGTGTGCTTGTTTTTTTATATAAAAATAAACATGATATGTTGGACGGTGGTTGTGCCTTGTGTGCGTGGATTGCTAGACGATGTGTATATTTGATGTACATGTGTGCACGCACATGATTTTGTTTTTGATAAATATGTTTTGTGCCGTTTTGCTGTGTTGGATGGTGCATACAATCTCTCTATGTATTTTGCGCATGATCGTGATGGTCTATTTTGTGTATGCAAAGTAAACCCTTTGGTGTATATCGTGCCTCGCAAGTATCAGGATATGCCATGTATATATAGATGTGTTGTTATAAATTTAAGTAGCCGGTCCTACACGTGAGCAGCTCGTGGTCACAACATCTTCCAATTGCCGAGTCAGCCTCTTCTGTCCGTATCCCCGTGACTTGAGCTTTCTAAATAAATTATAACGTGACATGTGCGTAACTATTGCCACGCACCTGACCTTTACATATTTGAAGAAAACAATAAAATAACTAGTGCTAAACTAGTGGTATATACTACTATATATTTCACTTTGTTTAAAAGGTGTACGTGACAATTGCTGATTTTTTACCATGCATGGCAGACTGTAGCGTGCATGGTTCATAATTTAATCTGGCAGCATTAACTTGATGCACATTATGTGCTTCAAGTTAGGTTTTTGCTTTTATTCATGCGCACAGATTGAAAGTTACTGACAACAAATCTAATTCTGGGCACCGGGCAATCAGCGGCATTTTTATTGGTTTAGTTTCAATCTCCCGTGCGTCAGTATGTGCGTGAATCCTGGGATGGTTACCAGAAGCAGTTATTTTTTATACTTTCTGATCTTTAATTCTTTTTTCTATAAAAACAAGGGCCCAGATTTCTTATAATTCTCTTACCTCCTAGGAGGTAAAAAGTGTACCTTAGCAGAGCCCATTACAAATAATGTAACTAACTAAGTTAACTTAATAGAGTAAATAAGAAAATAAATGGGACTTCAGATACCCAAAACACAAATAACTCACTGTTTTAGATGGATAATCCATAGACAAATTTAAAATTTAAAATTACAAAATTATCTGCTTTATTAGTTTACCATACATGTAGTCATATCAAAAGCATGGAAATCCCCAAAACTCTGGCTTTAAATGACATGACAAAGCAAACTAAATCTCCGCATAGATGGCAACATAAATGCTGCTTACTTGTGCAACATGAGAGGGGAGGGGGGGGGGGTTTAAATGACTGTCATATACCAAACTGTTCTAATTTCTCATACCAAAATAGGTGTGTTTAGTTCCCGCGAAAAGTCGGTAGAAAAGGCACATCGGATACTGTAGCGCACTGTAGCACTTTTCGTTTGTTTGTGGTAAACATTATCCTAACATGATCTAGCTAGGCTCAAAAGATTCGTCTCGTCGTGTACATCAAAACTATGCAATTAGTTTTTTTATTTATCTACGTTTAGTATTCCATACATGCGTCATTTGCTATATTTAATGTTTTGATGTGATGTTGATGTGACTTTTTCGTTTGGAATTTGGAGGAACTAAACACACCCAGCCCTTGCTTAGTTCCCAAAAAGCAACCCCAAAGTTAACTATGCAAAAGGAAGATTCACATCACATCAAAATGTCATAGCATGTATGGAGTACTAAATGTAGATAAAATCAAATACTAACTGCACAGTTTTGTTGTACTCTGCGAGACGAACATTTTGAGCCTAATTAATCAATTTTTGGATAATTTTTCACACATACAAATGAAATGCTACAGTGGCACAATGATTACGAAGTGACCCCAAACCACCAAATCACCACCACCCTATTTTGCATCTAAACAAGGCCCCAATGTATTGTACCACTGGAACCTGGTAATGATTTTATCACTATAGGTTATATGAAAACGAAAATACATGAATGAATCGGATCCTAACCGCTGGCCGGGGGTGAGGTTCGTTCATCTCTGTTCTGATTTCATTTAGTTGTCAAATACTCGGTCCATTATATTTTTTTGGCCGTTGCATGCCATGGTCAGTTAACCCCTTGACATTCATTCCTCTCACATAGTGGCAAATCGCTTGCCGCTCAGCCTCTCATACATAGTGCCAACTTTGCGCAACCAAGGGTAAGCCTGGTTCGTTGGCACCACACCTGGGTGCTCAACCATCGAACTAAATAAAGTAGAAACAGCACGGCTATTATATTGCACCAAAACAAATAAATCTACCATTCATACAAGTAGGCGATGTATGCAGTCATATGCAACATTCGTATGTGAGTTACTAACCTCTGGCCCAACGGATCCTGAGTGCACATCTTGTTCCGCCAAGGATGATGTAGTTCTAACTCCAGATAAGAAATCCAACTTCAATGTCACCTTTTTATCATCCTTACTCAGCATCCCAGGAACTTGCTCATGGGTTTTCTTCTCCCCGCTTAGCTCCAAGGATTCCTCCATTTTCTTCTTAGTTTTAACAGTTGGTAAATCAGAACTCGCCATATTTGTTTCAGCATGACGATCCTCACGTGTGGCATCTCGCATGGCACGGGCCCCACTCTGCTGACACCCATCCTTCCTACTATCAGTCTCTGCAACACATAGGGAACAGGAACACACTGAAAACTTAAATCTAAAAGTAAGAATGCTCTTTTTGCAGCAATTAAACAATAAATCGTGCCCAAACATTCACCTCTCTTCTTAGCCCCGGTCAGAGGAGGCATTGCTTGCTGATCGTCGTCAACCTTCTTGCCACGACAGCTTAGGCTTCGGACGTAATGCTTCTCCTTCTTTGGTTCAACGCCAATCGGAACAGCATCAGCCATCTCCCTGGGCTTCTCTCTAGCCAGCTCAAACAGAGCATCAGCGCCGTCGTTGTCGTCGGCCCAGGAGGGGAACTCGCAGTAGCGGAAGCCGAATCGCTTGGGCACATAGCCGGTGCAGCGCCACAGGGCGGCGGAAAACGCCGGGGCGCCACGGAACAGGGCGGCGTCGCCCCCTCCCGGAAGCCCGTGGACGTGGACGCGGGCAGGGAGCGGGACCTCGGCCCAGCGGCGGTACAGCGGGGGCGGACGGTGGGTGGGCAGCTCGGCGAGGAGCTCGGCAACCTCGGCCTCGTCGGCAGAGGAAGGGGCGCGCTTAGACCTCCGGCATTTGTGGCACGAGAAGGAGGTGTGGACGCCGCGGACGTAGCGGGCGCACCGCGTGTGCACCCACACGCTGCACTCGTCGCAGCTGACCATCTCCTCGCCGTCGTCGAAGGTGACGCCGCAGGAGCAGTCCACCGTCCACGAGCCGTCAACCCAGTCATCGGCGGGATTGGGGGCTGGGACCGCCGCCGCCGTGGCGAGATGGGTCTGCGGCGGCTCCGGGCGGTGCAGGCGACCGCCCTTCATCGGCGGCGAGCAGGGAAACCCTAATCGTCGGATCGATGCGGAATTGAGCTCTTCCTTCGTGTTAGCTGAGGGCGGGCGGAATGGGGAAGACCCGTGAGCGTCGACGCGGACGCGAGTTAGAGGGTTAGACGGAACAGAGAGAGGAACGGGTTTGGAGTCCGGGGAATTTCCACGTTCGGAGGCAAAATCAGGCCCATTTTGGGCTGGGTCGTCCAAAAGGTGGGCCATCGCAATCACGCGAAATCAGTATCGCTGTATCAGGTCAGACTTAGCCCATGGACTCTGGCCGGGTTGGGTTGGGTTTTCAAAGAAAATAATAAATTTGGAAAAAGTCCATTGAGCCTCCCTTAACTATCACGAAAGTCTGTGGATTTCCTCTCTGATGTATAAAACCGGATATCTTGCTCCATCAACTCTGAGAACCATTTGTTTTCCATCGCAGGTGGTATAAATGACAATTTTAGCGTGCCACTTCAACCATCCGACGTGCGCGCCATATCACCTTCGAGGGGTGCAAATTAGACTTTGTACAAGTTTGAGATGATCAAATAGACTTTACAAAAGAAACTATACCGATAATTTTCTAAGATATACAAATATTTTTTCCTAAAATCATATTTAACCTTGGAAATTTTGTTTTAGCTCAAAAAATATAAAGCTAGTTTTATTTTTTATATAAAATCATACTCCATATGGTGCCTACTATGAGGCCATAGATATCTTATGTGATCCCCTTCTAGTGTTTATTTACTAAGTAGCTAGCCTAGTTATCTATTCTAATTTTCATCGTGATCTAAGCAGATTGCAACCCACCCAGCTCTGGCACACACGGCCGAGGATGTTGACGGTCGGGCTCATGAAGCATACGCTAGTGTGGCCAGCCATTCGTAACTCGTAAAGTACGCGCTCACATCCCTACTACGGGGTGTTTGGTTCTCTTAAACTAAAATTTAATTCCATCACATCGGATGTAAAGATGTTAATTAGAAGTATTAAATATAGATTAATTAATAAATTCATTATATAAACGAGGACTAATTTACGAGACGAATCTACTAAGTCTAATTATATCATGATTAGACAATATAATGCTACAATAAACATATAATAATTATGTACTAATTATAAGTTAATTAAGTTTGTTGGATTCGTCTCGTGAAGTAGCAATAACTTATGTAATTAGTTTTATAATTAATTTATATTTAATACTTCTAATTATCAATTATTTAAGGGATTAAACTTTAGCCCCTTGATCCAAACACCCCTACGAACGTGTAACAGCATGCTTCCACTAAAACGAAACATGCACAAATTTGGCAATTTGTTTGATGTTAAGTTCGAGATAGGATTAGTCTTGTGAGCGTATGGCTATGGAACATGTTACTTAAATAAATCATCATGCTTTTATTAGATGTTTTATTGTTTTTCTGTAAAACCAATTAATATTCTAAAATGGTCGTGACTTTTCTTGTTGCAAAATAAAATGGTCACGATTTTATCATGGCAAAAGTATGCGTGCGTGCATAATACAAAAAAATACATGCTTGTATTGATCACTTTCACGAGATACAGACAATAAATTCATAGGATACACATTGTTTAGCTACATTTGAAATGGAACTGCAAGCAGGGAACCAACCAATTAATCAATACAATGAACATACTCTTTTCTCCTCCAACCAATAAAATAAAAATACATAAACAGCGCTAGTTACATGAATCTCAACTGAGCATATATAATCTTGAAGAACAACTCGGAAAATCTGTAACACGAACAATTAAACCAATCAATCAATAACGCCATTGTTCCTTAGCACTTGGGCATCGTACGAGGACGCGGCATCATTTGAGTATCCCAAGTCTCGCCATTTTTCACAATGAACACAGTATCCATGCCCCAAACCGTGTGACGATCAAAATGGCAATGCATAAACCATACCCCTGACAAGAAAACCAGCGCAGAGTTAATAAAACAACATCGAATATAATAACTCGCCTGCGGCCTAAATTAGCAAAATTCTCACCAGGATTTGCAGCTCGGAAGCGAATTGCAGCCCATCCAGCCTTGGGCACGGAGACGGTATTCTGGTACGGCGGGTCGACCAGGTTGTATGTGGCCGGGTGCTTGTTCTTGTCGAAGTTACCGAACCCTCGCCCCACCACGTAGAAGCTGAAGCCGTGCAGGTGCATGGGGTGGCTCTCGGCGCCGAGGATGCCCGTGTCCTGAAACACCACCTCCACCACGGTGCCGTACTCCACCACCTTCACCTTGGTGCCCCGCTTCGTGAACGAGAGGTTCACCGGCAGGCCCGCCGTGAAGTTGAAGGAGGAGGGCGGCTTGTCGGGGAAGTCCGGCTCGTACACGCCGCGAATAGAGGAGTAGTAGGCGTCGAGGATGTCGACGGACGGGGCCACGAAGCTGACGTTGTTCAGGCTCGCCGCGAGGCGGCTGCCTTTGATGGGGCCCTTGCACTTCTCGGTGGCCCCGCAGGGGAGCAAGTTGACGGCGATCGTCACGAGCATGTGCTCGTCGACGAGCGCTGGCACGTCGACGGGGTGTTCCTCGGTGACCAGGGACCGGAGCTGCGCCGTGTACGCCGTCGCCGCCGCGATGTCGTCGACGGCCGGCAGGTTGGGGGAGTCCGGCCGCCCCGCGGAGGGCGGTGATGATGCGTGCGTGTACTCGAGGATGGCCGTGGCGGTGGTGTTGTCGAACCGGATCGCCGTGTTGGTCGAGAACGTCCTCGCGGCCATGTAGTAGCGGTTGTTTGCTGAGCCGTCGGTGGGGCGGTCGGCCTTTAGGAGCACGTTCATGGTCTGGCCCGGCGAGATCATGATGCTCTCGACGGTGAACGGCTTGAGGTAGCGGCCGTCGGTGCCCACCACCGTGAGGCGGTGCCCGGCGACGCCGAAGAACATCTCGTTGGTGAGCCCGGCGTTGATTACCCGGAGCAGGTACGTCTTGCCGTGCTCCACGAGCATCCTGAAGGTGCCGTTCTTGGAGCACGGGAACTTGTCGCCGGGCTGGCCGTTGATGGTGTTGGCGTCCGAAATTCTGACGTCGCCGCCGGTCCGCTTGGTCTCGTCGTGCAATTTCTCCACGTCAACATTCCACCACTCCCCTGCAGATTTTTAAGCCATGAATTCCAGATTAAAACAACTCATCCAACATTCTTGCTATTAATCACAAATTATGTAGCATTAAATAAGGTGATTGGATTAATCCTTGTACCGAGGATGATGGGTATCTCCTTGTGCGGCTTGGTGTAGGGGTAGGTGGAGCCGCGCTTGGGGTGGATGACGATGGCGCCGTGCAAGGTGGCGCGGTCGAAGTCGCTGTGCGCATGCCACCAGAGCGTCCCCTCCTCCTCGGAGAAGATGATCCTGTAGGTGAAGTTTGCGCCGGGCTGAATGGGACACTGCGTGATGTACTCCGGCCCGTCGAACCACGGGTTGCGCGGCTGGTCCACGCCGTGCCAGTGGAGGGTGATGTTCTTCTTTCCCTGGTTGTAGACGTTGACGACGACGACGTCGCCGTTGCGCGCGTAGATGGTCGGGCCGGGGAACTGGCCGTTCACGGCGAGGACGGTCTTCTCGTGGCAGAGCCGGGTGACCTTTGTCTCCTTTATCTGCAGCACATCACACGAGGGGCGTTAGTTGTTTTGGTCAGTTGACAATGGCCGGGTGTATTAGTGGCCTTCGAGAAACTGAAATAGATAATGCAGCTCTGAAAACAACTATTCGTATTCCAAGTATGCCCTAAGAAAAGAAGCTGGTAAATCCAAGTAGTACGACGGTCGACTTACAAAGAAATCGTAGTGATGATTAGCTCTGGAGGCCTGGGCCGGACTAGCTGCAACTCCAAAGGTTAACACCACACCCAGAAGTAACCAACGCAATGCATGCATCTTATCTGTACCCATCGTCAGCGTCGGATTATTCTCAGTGCTCGAGCAGGCCAGAAAACGAAGAAGCTCTTCTATAGTATATATATGTACTGCTCGAGCAAATGTTGGACGTGTCTATTAGCAACAAGCAAGCTACTGTGTGCTTAATTAGCCTTGCCTGCTTGCCGAGATCGTTTTTTATGCTCGTCCGAAGGAGATGCACCGGGCATTTAATTTGTAGGGAACCAAACGCGCCGAGAGCCGGTGCACGCTCACAAATTAAAGTACCTAAGCTACAGCTACTACATACCCGGCTGAGATCTCATAGTCATATGATTGTCTGGTCTCTTGTCTAGCTAGCATACACACTCTTGCCTGTTTCAGTCTTTTTCTCCAGCGACAAATGGTGGCGCCAAGAAGCCTTGTATGCTTGAAATGCCTCCTTGGCTAGTCGTCGCCGGCTAAAATTGGACAGTGGCGCGCGCGGGCGTGTGACGAGCTAGAAGACAGCATTTCTGTTATTAGCTCCGTTTAAGCTGGCGTGCACTCGCTCTGAAGGCTGGAACGGGTCAAGGGAACTCAAGTTCTCAACGCACGTGGAGTGCACGCAGGAGTAGTTCCCAGCGCCGCGCAATGCTGGCATACAGCGAGCAACGGATCGAACTGTCTTCACCCTGTTTGAGTGCTATAGTAGTGGTTAATAAAGGGTAGCTTAGATTATTTAGTATATAATAAATAATACTCCTAGCCCTAGGGAACCTTTTCGTTCACACATATAGGGAGTATTCCATTAGCATAAAAAGACTGCCTTCCCACCCTGCACATTTACAATGGCCAAGCTTCTACAGGAATCCAGTAAGTGTGCAGTCTTCCATTAACATAGTATATAATTTTGTCATATCAGGTTCTCCCAAGGACATATTGTGAAAGAATCATGTGCAAATTCTTTAGGAGCAGATGAGCAGTTCATCATTTTGTACTCGCAGGTCACTATCACCAACAGAAACACCCGCATGTTCATCAGCCAGCTATATATAAAATCAGCAATTCTCGTTTACCTACGATTCTATTTCAACATGCGATCTTACTATAGCTATTCCAAGCCATATGGATAAGCTCTTTCTTTACGGAGAGGTTCTACGAAATTTCGTTCACAGTTGGATCTAAGTTTGAACAGATAATAATGGTTTGGAACGAAAATAAAAAAAACATGCCCTTCTTTATAGGAAGAAAAAGTGAAAAAAAATACATGCCTAAGGTTTTTTATATATAAAATATATTTTTTGAAAATTACACAGTACAACGCAGCACACGCACACACACTCACTCCTATGAATACACGTACGCAAACCCTACCTCTATGAGTACCTTTGAAGGAACCAGGAACCATTGGCGCCTCGTTGTCGACGGAAACGTCGCTTACCACTTAACGCATAACGCTGTTAAATCCTGAGAAAATCCCAGAAAAAGGTGCGAGCACCAGGATTTAAACCCTGGTGGGTAGCGTTCCATTGGACTTTACTATCATTGGACTACAAGCCCAATCACATATAAAAAATTCATGCATAAGTGCCTAAGCGGCACCAGAAGTCAGGTCAAAATCCGCCTGAATGAAATCGACTCTAGCCAGGCCGGCGGCACACAGACACACAAGCCTCGGCCCATACCTGTCACCTTTGTCGGCCCAGCACAGCACCCCTATCTCGCTGCATACCAAAGCACAGCACCACTGCCTGAGCCCTCCATGCGGAATCAACCGGGAGCACGGTCTGGTCAAGCGCGCAGTTCAGTCTCACCTCAGCAACGCAGCCAAATACGAACGCGTGAGCCGTTTGTACGATAGAGCCCTTGGCCAACGTTTCAACATACTTACCTGGACGGGTCGATGGGCGATCATTAAGGCCCATGGCCTAGATTAGTGGCCTACATTGCACTTGGTGGGTGCGCTGGTCTACCATCTCCCCAAGCGGGAGAGTGGACCAGTGGACGTCATAATTTGTGGCAAAGGGATATGTGTTCGCGCGGCCCCTACCAATTCTAAGAAATTAAATTTTGATCATCAGCATGGCAGCAATTGTGCCGTTTTGCTAAATGTTTGAAACGTTGGTTTTTTGAGTTACTATTATGCCATTATAAAAGATGGTTGTTATCTTTATGCCACTAAAAAGTTTGTAAACGTATATGTGCCATCGACCAAACTTTCTTTTACCCACGCGTCATTCCGTCCATGTTCTATTAGATTGCTGGATCTTACGTGTGGGCCCACGTAGTAAAAATGACCCTTTTACCCCTATGAACCCTCTTCAGAAATCGTTTTTTCCCGTCGCCAGTCCGCCGCCCCCACGCGCCACGGTCTGTCGTTTTGCATTTTTGTTGTTCTGTTAAGTTTGCCTGTGTCCTGTTGCGGAATTCGGATTCTGTGTTGGTCTTGGTAAGGACGGGTGAACTTGCCCAAGGGAACATGCCAGTCGGTCAAGATTGCGGTCCTCACACAAGGTGGGTGGTGATTGAAAATGCTGTTCAGAGTAATGAATTTGCAAATAGAGAATTGTAGGAAACAATCCAATTAATTCTCTTCCTAAATAGTTACTACCACGGAAATCGGAGTTCAAGTCATTTGCGGCCTATGATGCATGGGTTAATTGGACCGCTGTTTGACAATATGTTGTTCCTCATGGGTGGCTATTGATTTAGTTGGAAGCGTGCTTGTTCTTATTTCAGTGTAGTATGGCGTATTGATATTACGGACTAAGCTGTTAGATCACATCAATTTGATTAGCCTACTATTCTTCATCAAGACACAACACGTACAGTGCAGACACCAAGAAACCCACGTGCAATCATGAAGAAGCTTACACCAAAGAGGGCTCCAGTTGAGATAGCCAGCCCAGAGAGCCCATCTTCAAATACTAGAAGCGAGAATAAACTTCAGATAGAGTAACTTGTGATTGTTGAGTGTTATTTTGCGAATAGTGTGATGGAACTACTTCTTTTGCTATGATGCTTTCTGTAATGAACATGTAAATTGCAGACACTTGTGGTGTGAAGAACCTACTCCTTTTGATATTTTCTGTAACGCTCATGTAAGTCAGCACTTATGTCATGGTTGAATGTGTTGAATATTGATGATATGACCCACTTGCTTGAATGTTGATGATATGACCCAAGTAATTCACTAGTAATATCATGTATTTTTTCTATTGTATTTCCATATTTTTCTGATTTATTCTGATAATTTATTGATTAATTTGGATATTTTTCTGATTTTTATGAATTATCCTGATTTTCTGTGGATTTTTTATTAATTTACGAATTTTCCTGATTTTTTAATTTTTCCTGAATTTTCGTGACATTTTATAACTTAATTACGAATTTTCTTACTTATTTCCTGATTTAAAATTATTTCTGTAATTTTTAAATTATTTAATGATTTTCCATATTTATTTATTGTTTTAAATTTATTTCTGTCATTTATTTACTAACAAGGGTAAAATTGACTTTTTACACCTCCATTTGACACCTTTAAGTCTCCATCCATCCAAAATGATGTGTAGGTAAAAGAAAGTTGGGTCGATGGCACATAAGTGCCTATCAACTTTTTAATGGCACACGGGTAACCGGCATCTTTCTTAATGACATATACGTAACTCTGGTTTTTTAGTGGAGTCCGGGGTTGCTTGAAGGTCCATGGGCCGCAAAATGCAAACTGAACCCTTTTTTTGAGAGCCTTTTTTTCAATATTGACTCGCATGCTGATTATAAAACTGATAAGTGACAGTAAAATCTATCTGAAAACTAAGAAATATGTAGATATGTAATTAGGAGCCCCTTTTTTTCAAGATTGACTCGCATACTGATTAAAACTGATAAGTGACAGCAAAGTTTATCTGAAAACTAAGAAATTTGTAGATATGTAATTTTTTTGGCGGGTGAATTATGAGTTGTTCTTTGGCAAGCCTAATGTCAAAAGCATGTCGGGAGCTCCCATCATTTGAGCATTGGAGGTCTTAGCCATGTTTCACGATAAACACGCAGCATGCAGCGATCAGAGTGACGGTATAAAACCACACCCCTAAACAAGCAAAATGAAGAGTTAAACTAGAAACCACGAAAGCACATATTCCACCTAATTCTAAATATTTGTTACCATTAACTTCATGCATTGCATTTGACTATTTTGTCTTATTCGTGTATAAGCACATAAGTTTTTTACAAGCATGGCACTGTAATTCTTTTTTTTTTTGTATCTAGACGCTGAGAGAATCTACATGACACACTAGCCATAGTTCAGTTATGATATGCCTCCGAGGCCCAAGGATTGGGCTAGTAATCCAGGACGAAAATTGGTTCCATGATCCATCCGCCATGAAAACAGCAGCCTTTATCATCGACGCCCAGGCATCCCTGGCGGCGGTGGCATCATCTTCGCCTCCGCTCCATTCCCGTCCTTCATAGTATGTCAGTATCCATCCCCAACACCATGTGCCACTCGAGATTGCAATGCATGAAAACACACACCTTAGATAACCAGAGTCGTGACAACTGAAACTCGGCTTAGAAAATGAGCAAACGGCACATCCGCCCCTGGCACTGCTCGCCGGGCGCGCACATGATCTCGTTCACCGCGACGGTGACGATCATGTGCTCGTCCACGCGCCGGGTGCGCGTCGCTGGCGAGGGATCGGAGCCGCGCCGTGTACGCGTCCGCCGCCGCGCCGTCGTTGGTGGCCGGCAGCATTGGGAAGTCGGGTGGGGTCGCCCGGCCGGCGGGCGGCGCGTCGGTGTACTCCAGCACGGCGGTGGTGTCGAAGAGAACGAGCGGGTTGGTCGAGAGCGGCCGCGCGGCCATGTAGCACCGCGTGTTCCGGCGGCCGCCCGCTCGGCTCCGAGCAGCGCGGTCACGGTCTGGCCCGGCGCGATGAAGACGTGGTCGGCGGTGAACGGCTCGACGAAGTACGACGCGTCGGTGCCGACCACGGTGAGGCGGTGCCCGGCGATGTCGAATAATAACTCATTGGCGAGCGCCGCTTTGATGAGACGGAGTATGTACGTCTTGCCACGCTCGACGGGCAGCGTGAACGTGCCGTCCCTGGAGCACGGGAACAGGTCACCGGGCAGGCCGGCCGTTGATGGTGTTCGCGTCCGATGGCTGGAACTCGCCGCGAACGGTGGCGCGGTCGAGGTTGCTGTGCGCGTGCCTGCCTTCTTCCCGAGAGAGGATGACCCGGTAGGCGAAGCTGGCACGGGCTGGATAGGGCACTGCGTGATGAGCTCCGGCCCGTCGGACCACGGGTGCCGTGGCTGGTCCACGCCGTGCCAGTGGATGGTGATGTTCTTGTCGCCCCGGTTGTGAACGTTCACGGTGACGACGACGTCGCCCTTGCGCGCGTACACGACGGTGATTAACGAAGCAATGACCAATCAGGCGCATGCATGACAGTTCCAAGGATGCTTTGTCGCCCACCAGCTTCCAACTCTGTTCTCCCGGTGGGCGTTGGCAAAGCACTAGCAACGAGCAGTCGCGACACGGATGCAAGCGTACATCCCAATGCGCCGGCTGTGCGTGACTGATGACCTGCACAGAATTAGAATTGGTCAGTAGGCCCATCCAGTTCTGTAAGAAATCCGTGAATGCATATGAGGATGTTGATGTCCTAGTCTGTCACAATCAGGATCGCTGAAATTTACCTGGTCCTCCTTCAGCGGCACGGTAACAAGAGAGCAAGCCGCGCGATGATATTTTGGTTTTGTGCATGAATGTTCTTGGCACCTCGTGAGTTGTATCGCTCGGACGAAATGATGGCAAACCCCTCCTGTGCGCATGGGATCATAACATTGCATTTTGTTCCTTCTACTTCACGTGCAAAGCGAAAAATGCAAAGATTATACGTCTTGAAATCTAGATTGGGGGATTAAGGTCAGGTCTTGTGTTTTGGGATTAAGGTCGATTGGGGGACAACAGGTTACTCGGTCCAACGAAAATCCGGCTGGACAACAGAAAAGTTTAGCCCAACAAAAATTGGCACGGCGAAAAGCTTACAAGGCTTGGCCCATCTACTGGCAACTTCGTCGGCCCATCATAGCAACAACACCTTACCGATTTGCTTTACTCAGAGCAACCTGTGCCTCTCAGGAGCAACAACGTTTAGTACCACCTCGACAACGCAGCTGAATGCGGGCGGGAGAACTTTCTATATAAAAAAGCCCATGACCCTCCTTACTCCATACTTACCTGGACGGGGTCGATGGGCGATCATGAAGGCCCATGGCCTAGATCAGTGGCCCACATTGCACTTGGTGGGTGCGCTGTTCTACCATCTCCCCAAGTGGGAGAGTGGATGTCATAATTTGTGGTAGAGGGGGTATGCGTTCGCGCGTCCCCTACCAATTTTAAGGATTTAAATTTTGGTCCTTGGCTTGGCAGCAATATTTAGCTAATTGTTTTGTACTAGCAAAATGTCTGTATGTTGCTACGGTTAAATAGTTATTTTATATATAGTTTTTACTTTCACAATATTTTTATTGCACTGAATGGGTCTCCATGTATTTAATTTTTTGTCTTCATATATTTTTTCTTTCAGGCACACATTACATCTCTATTATTTTTATGTCAACCGCAAATAAGACGTCGACAAGGTAATCATCTCTGCAACTACCAATTTACTCCAGCACCACAAGCGGGGTTTGTTCCTAAGTGTATATACGCCTAGACCACTATAGAAAAACCGTCCAAAAATGTGACCTTTAGCTATATATATACAATGTAAACTAAGTCGTAAATAAAAAATAAGTATATTTGTTTTTCAAAATTGTGCTAGGTACGATATTAAATTAAGACAATTTTGATTTTCAATCTACGACGATTACTTAAGTTCGTAACAAAAATCAGGCCCGAATTTGAGCCCGAATGGGCTATTTGCAGATCCGCGACGTTTTCGAAATTCATCGCAAAGAATCCATCATAGATTAAATAGTTTGTTGTAGTGGTATCTGTCAGAGAAGGTGACGGGATCCAGCGCGCAAAGATGTTGAGGGAAAGACAAAATGTTTTATATTCTTGTACTCCTTTAAGTCTGAAAGATAGTTAATTAAGTGTAGAATCATTCTTGTGCCATTTGTGCGTGTACAAATTGATCATTTAGATCAAGCTGAATTAAATAATCCATATTTTTACTTGCAATAACCTATATTTTGATCTAATAACAAACATTCATACATAAAAAATGACATCAAGTAAAATTAAAATGTGATGATCTAGATAATTGCTATGTTATCTTAGCATTATCTACCATTATTCCTGCACTTATAATAATAATAATAATGATGATGATGATGATGATAATAATAATAATGAACCTAGTTTTGTTAAAAAATTGGGTGCTCAGACAAATAATAGACCTAATTAAGAAGCCACGGTAATAAAACACACAAAAGCCTGCAACATTGAAGTAGTAATGTTTCCCATCCTAGGTGCAAATCTCCCCTCCGAGTTGCACAGTAGCGCAGACAGGAGGCTTAGTGCCTTGCGTACAGGCGCATGACTCCAATAGGGGAACTGACGAAGGAATACGATGCTAACACGTCAAAGGTGAACCCACGTGCAGTGAAACAAAGGATTAAATGATGTCAATGGATTGTGGGATTATTTTGAAAATATTAAGAGGTTATTTGTAAAATTATGACGTACCACAGAATCAATTCTTGCTTTAGTATTAGGCAGAGACGTACCTTGGTTGCCTCCTTTAAGTTGTAGCTCTTGGGCCCGAAGCCCACCTTTTGCCGTTTAAACCTTCAGCCCATGGACAGTTTGCAACTCTGCATAGCCCAAAGCTGTTCGAGTTCATCTGTTACTGGCGCATCGCTCATCCAGTGAGGCACCTCCTATCCGATTCCCCGGCTCATCTCCACCGGTGTTGCCGCGATGCTCCTCCTCCCGAGGCATCCAGTCCTCTCCGCGCCGGCGCTGCCATCCTCCCCCTCGCCCTCTCCATCCCACCTCCGCCCCCTCACCTGCACCAACGCGCCCGCCTCTGCTTCCACCGCCGCATCAGCAGAATCGACCTCTGCTTCCACCGCCGCAGCTTCAGCAGACGCCTTCTCGGTGGAAGACTACCTCGTTACCAGGTGCAACCTCTACCCCAACGTGGCCGCCCGCGTGGCGCCGGAGCTCTCCGCCATCAAGTCGCCCTCCAACCCGGACGCCGTGCTCGCGTTCCTCGCCTCCGCGCTCGAGCTCTCCCCGCCGCTCATCGCCGTCGCCGTGGCGCGCGACCCGACCATACTCACCTGCAGCGTGCCGAGGACGCTCGCGCCGCGCGCCGGCGAGCTCCGCGCGCTCGGGTTCACCACGTTCCAGATGGGCCTCGTCGTCGCGCGCTGCGGCGCGGCCGCGTTCCGCTCCAGCGAGCTCGTCTCCAGGGTCCAGTTCTGGCTCCCGTACCTCCGCGGCCGCGTCGACAAGCTCGTCGGCGCGCTCAAGGGCAACCCGGCCCTCCTCGGCGCGGACCTCCGGACGGTCAGGTCCACCGTCGCGCTGCTGCAGGAGGAGGGCACCCTCACCGACGACGACGTCGGCTGGTTCGCCGTCTCCTACTGCTCCAAGCTGCTCACCGCGAGCCCGGGCGAGGTCGACGCCGTCCTGGCCCGCGCCGACGAGTTCGGCGTGCCGCGGAAGACGCGGGCATTCAAGGACGCGGTCGTCGCGGCGTCCAGCGCGACGCCGGAGCGCCTCGCCTGGAAGGCCGCGTTCTTCAGGGACGAGCTCGGGTGGACGGAGGCGCAGGTGAAGACGGCGGCGGCGAAGATGCCGACGCTGCTGACGGTCTCCGCGGAGCGGCTGCGGAGGAACTGGGAGTTCCTGACCACGGAGGTCGGCATGGATGCGGAGCGCGTCGCCAGCTTCCCGGCGCTGCTCAGGTACGACCTGGAGGGGAGGCTCGTCCCGCGGTTCCAGGTGATGAGGGTGCTGCAGGCGCGGCGGCTGTGGCGAGGCAGGGATTTCAACAACATCGCCGCCATCACGGAGGAGGATTTCGTGGCCAAGTTCATCAGGCCCTTCCTGGTCAAAGTCCCAAACTTGGCTAAGATTTACGAGGCCGCCGTTGTCGACAAGGAATCACGGTAGCTGATAGTCTATCAAGGATACTGGACACTGCTAATACCTGTGGTTTCCGGTGTATAATAGTACAGTTCTGATAAAACATTTCATATGGCTTTGATGTAAAGATTAGATAGTAGCATGAAAAGACTGATCTGTGTAAACTCTTGGACACCGGCATACTGACGAGATAAGAGGGCATACTGATCAGAGTCGCCTGCTTCATTCTTTTCCCTTTCAAATTTTAATTATGCTAGTTTCATCTGACTGACAATGTCCACCGTTGCAATATGGTTTGGGGAAATTCCTTATTTGTTAGTGCTGAACAGAAAATAGATAAGAGGGCACCTTCAGTTTGGAATTAATGTGCAAACTCATGCTCCAACAAAGTAATTAAGCAAGCAGATACTTGCTGAAGTAGGATGTTTTAACCACACAAAGACAAAATTAACAAGCAGTCGATTACCACTAGGAAAGCATACTATGTAAAATATCCAAATCTAAAGAACATCTGATATCAAAGAATTTTAACAGCTCATTGGCTGCTTTCTCCGAGCAAGAAGCAGGCGTTATGTATAAGCAGCCTAAATCAGGTAAATAAGAGCAACAAAGAGCCAATGATATGTCTCCCAAATGCTTCAGTGAGATGCCAAGGTACAAGCGTACTCATGGCATGCTTAATCAGTTCACCAGTAAACCAAACTGGAGTGAGCATGATTTAACATGTCAAAAGGTGCCTCCATACCAGGCTTTTATGGCTGACTTACAGGAGGAACTTCACCTGCACAAGCAGCAGCATAAGCATCTGCAAGCCCTGGAACCTTCTCCTTGTAGGGATCGACAAATTTCTGGGCAAATTTCTTCTCAATTTTAGAAACCACAGAATAAAAGTCATGATCTTTCTTCAGCAACCCCTTCTCCTTCAGAACCTTTAGGACATAATGCCGGGGCATCAGCCGCCTCTTCATGCTATAGGAAAACAATGCTGGCCTACGCACAATGTACTCAGACTTCAGACCGATCTCCATCTTCAGGAATTCCACTGTTCGGCTCAGCTTCGCTTCCGAGAGAGCCAGGATCCAAGGCAACTTGCGAACTGCAATGCACATCTCGGCCTGGGAGCATCCAAGAGCCTTGTTCAAGAAATCAAGCTTTTCACTGACCCTCCCTTGTCTAGCGCCGCTGATGGCCAGGAGGGCGTGCTTGAACATGGCTGAACAACGTGGCACACCGAGCTTATCCGCCCACATGACAATTTCCTTGAGACGCTCTAGCTCCAATACCAAAATGCTTGGGATGATTGCAAAGAACTTGGCAATATCACAATCACTAAGGCCGCACTGCCCCAGGAAAGCGATATTGGGCCTGACCACTCTCTCCACATCTTGATCGAGAAGGTATCGATTCTTCTTCAGGGCAGCGTGCAGCTTGTCAAAGGAGCCTAAGTAAGAGAGGTAGAATGCGAGGTGGGAGATTATTTTAGGTCTCTGGAAGACTCGGGGGTTGACTGCAATGAGGCGGGAGATCTGTGGAGGGGAGAGGCCCATTTCGCGGAGCTGGGCGATGCGGGGGGTTAGGGTTACGCCCACCTTGGAGCAGAGCAACCGCGCGACCTTGGCGATTCCGGAGGCGATGTCAGCTTTGGTGAGGCCGATGTCTGCGAGGAAAGCGAGGACCGCGTCGGGTTTGGACGGGGACTTGAGATGAGCGAGGTATTTGGAGGATCTGAGGGCTTGCGCTGGAGTGAGGCCGCAGGTGGTGACGAGGTAGTCCTCGGCGATGAAGGGGGCGGCGGATTTGGTTGCGGCGGCGGCGGAGCTGTACAGGAGGAGGTGGCGGAGAAGTGACGAGGCAGCGGGGAGAGGCCAGGCCGCACGGCCGGCCGGAAGGAGGTGGCTTCGGAGGTGGAGCATCGCGAAAACTCGCGTTTGGCGGCTGGCGGCGCGGTGCGCCGGCGCAAGGCTTCGGGAATCTCTGTCAGTTTTGTTGCTGGGACGCCAGTTTCAGACTCCAGTCTTGAGCTTTTGAGTCTTCAGCTTGGAATTTGGCATCTGAAAAGAACTCGGAATATGGAACATATAGACAGGCCACCTCAAGAAAGATCAGCAAGTCAGCAGATTTAGAGAATGGTTATGCTGCAATCTTCCCACATGCGTACGAACCTTTTTCTTATTTTTTGTGAACCAATAAACAATTTCAATAAATTTTTTAGGTGAAAATTTTTACACCCGTTTGATCACTAATTAATTAAGTAATCAAGGGTATTAAATAAAATCAGTTTATAAAACTACGTACAAAATCCCCGGGTTAATTCGCGAGACCTATCTAATCAGGCCTCTGACCATATGATTAGAGGATGGTTAATTAGGCTAATTAGATCCGTAGTGTAAAGTTACACTCATCCTTGAAAAGGTTTTACAAATAGACTTTATTTAATACTCATGCAAGATTCTTCGGGGAAAAAAATTTAACCCTACAAAGAAACATGACCTATGTTATCACTGCTTCAATCTGGTTGCACTGAACTGTTATGTTTCAGTTGCCGCCCTGTTCGTTTGGCTGGTGGCTGGTGCTAATTTATTCTGAGAGAAAAGTACTATTGTCTGATTTATTCTGAAAGAAAAGTACTGCTGGCCGGTGGCTGATAAGCCAAACGAACAGGACGGCTCGATGCACGAGTTACAAGGCGATGGTTTACAAGTTACAATCTGTGTGCTAGGGCAGCTACATTGCTACGTATCAGCGGCTTGGTAGGTCATCTCATGCAGTGTCACGTAGGATTTTTGCTGATGTGGAGGAGAGGTAACGAGGTGAGAGAATAATGTCGTTGTTTCCGCCTTATGAGCTAAATTTTAGGACTATAAGACAACTTCCTCACTAGTCTACGAGTTTTGTTGTCATACAACCAATAATATTTCTTTATTTTCCTCTAAATTAAAGGATTTTGTATCCTAAGTCGTCTTAAATTTACGTGTCACTGCATAAGACCACATATTAGACGGCACTGATATATTTGCTCTCTAATGCGCAAATGAAGTGAAAGGCAATTGGTCGTGTACGGGGATGTACACATCTGATGCAGGTTTTATTGGAAGTATGTTCTAGTTTCTCAATGCCTACCCATTGAACATATAATTTCTTATTTGTACCGTAACTAATTGCTCCGCCAGCATGATAGGCCATATGTTCCAGGCTTCAGAACTTGTAAAACGAGGAATACAGTGATAGAGGCATTTCATGCTTGAGTGCACTTTCAATTCAAGGAACAGCAACCCAAATAAATGAAATGAAATTTTACAACATGGAAGTGACATCGACGCAGAGTTAGCCAAATCACGATGGAAGAAAAAAAACAAAGAGAAATGAAATTCTGCCAAACACAAAAATGCCGAGTATACGTCCAGAGAAGCAATCGAAATTTCTCTCTCAGTTAATACTGTAGTGCACAAAAGTGATTCTCAATATCTTTATTTACAGAATGAATGATAACCATAAGGCAAACGCTTACGGAGAAGATACAATTCAACAGAAGCATAACCTTCTCCAAGACAGTGCACAGAGCTCATACCACATACTACAGTGTAATGTAAACAAACCATGAGGAGCTAAGCACGTCCCATTATTTTCTAAAATGTAGGTAGACAGGATCTAATAAAAATATTGACAAGTAGCTTTACTAAAAAAAATGTTTTGAATACAGCATTTAGGGGAAAAGTCGCTTATATCTTTGTGCCGAGCCAGATGATACAAAAATAACTCCTCCTTATTTCTGAACAAACTAAAGGACCACTTTCACTTTCAAAAAATTGAACTGAAGAAATGAAGTAGGATATTTCAAGCACACAAATTCACCCAGACAACATTAACAAGCAGTCTGATACCACTAGATCAATAAAGCACTACTATGAATCCTTAATCCTCAAAGACATCAGTCAAACTCTCAAATCTACAGATTCATCCGGTATCAAACAATTTCACAGCTCATCTTAACAACACAAGGAGAAGCAGGCAGCAGGCACTATCGCGTAAAGCAAGAAAAGAAGAGCATCAAATAGTCAGTGATACGTCTCTAAAGGCTTCAATGATGCTGTCAAGGTAGAAGCATAAAAATAGCATGAGCAACCAGTTGCCTAGAAAACCAAATCATGCCAGCATGATCTAACATGTTAACATGTTAAATTTGCCTCCATTACAAGCTGTCATGGTTCATGGCTGGATTACAGGAGGGGACTTAACCTGCACAAACCTCTTGCAGCAGAAGCATCTGCACGCCGTGGAACACTCTCCTCGTGAGGATCAAGAAACCTCTTGATGAAGCTCTTCTCGATTTAACAAACCACATTATATAAGTCAACATCTTTATCCACCAATCCCTTCTCCTTCAGAAACTTTAGGACATAATGACGGGGCATCAGCCGCTTCTTCATGCTATAAGCTAACAGTGCCAGCCTGTGCACAATATAGGCAGAGCTGAGACCAACCTCCATCTTGAGGAACTCCACAGTATGGCTCAGCCTATCCTCTGCGGCAGTCAGAATGGAAGGCATCTTGCCAACTGCAATGCCCACCTCAGCCTCAGCAATCAAGAGCCTTTTTCAAGAAATCAAGCCTTGCACCCACCTTCCCAGGTTTGATGCCGAAGATGGCCACAAGGGTGCCCTTGAACACCCCTGAGTTGCGTGGCACACCAAGCATGTCGGCACATGCCACAATTTCCTTGGCGCCCTCTGGCTCCAATGCGAGCATTCTTGGGGCGCTCAAGACGAACTTGACAATATCAGAATCAGCTTGAACTTGTACAACGAGGAACACAGTGACAGGCATTTCATGCTTGAATGCATTTTCAATTCAAGGAACAGCAACCCGAATAAATAAAATGAAATCCTACAGCGTGGAAGTGAACCACATCGACGCAGAGTTAGTCAAATCAAGATGGGAGAAAAAAAAAGAGAAGAAAGTGAAATTCTGCCAAACGCAAAAATGCTTGAGTATACGTCCAGAGAAGTAATCAAAATTTCTATCACAGCTAATACTAATAGTACACAAAAGTGATAATCTAGAGCTTCACAGAATGAAAGAAAACCATAAGGCAACCGCTTATGGAGAAGATACAATTCAACACAAGCATAACCTTCTCCAAGATAGTGCACAGAGTTCATACCACATATTACAGCGTAATGTAAACAAACCATAATTGAGGAGCTAAGCACTTCCCATGATTTTCTAAAATATAGGTAGACAAGATCTAAAAAAAAGCAATACGTTTTGACAAGTAGCTTTACCAAAAAAGAACAATATGTTTTGAATACAGCATTTAGGGGAAAAGTGGCATAGATATATATTGTGCCGAGCCAGATGACACAAAAATAACTCTTCCTTATTTCTGAACAAACTAAAGGACACTTTCACTTTTGAATTGAACTGAAGAAATTAAGTACCACCTCCGCTCCAAATTATAGTTTGTTTCGTCTTATTAAAAAAAAAGGTAAATATAGTCAAATTTAAGGCATTTTTGAAGATTTTTTATTACTAAAGCAAGCCACCACAAAAAATATGATAATTTGCACAAAATTTTGAATATGACGAGCGGTCAAACTTAGAGTCAAAAAAGTCAAACAAACTATAATTTGAAACGGAGGGAGTAGGATATTTGAAGCACACACAGTCACAAAGACAACATTAACAAGCAGTCTGATACCACTAGATCAATAAAGCACTACTATGAATCCATAATCCTCAAAGACATCAGTCAAATACTCAAATCTACAGATTCATCCGGTATCAAACAATTTCACAGCTTATCTTATCAACACATGGAGAAGCACTGCTTTGTCCAAGCAGGCAGCAGGCACTATCGGTAAGCTGCGTAAAGTAAGAAAAGAACAGCAAACAGCGAGTGATACGTCTCTAAATGCTTCAATGATGCTGTCAAGGTACAGGCATAAAAATAGCATGAGCAACCAGTTGCCCAGAAAACCAAATTGAGTGAGCATGATCTAACATATTAACATGTCAAAAATTTGCCTCCAATACAAGCTGTCATGGTTCATGGCTGGATTAAAGTAGGAACTTGACCTTCACAGGCCACAGCATAAGCATCAGCAAGCTCTGGAACACTCTCCTTGTGAGGATCAAGAAACCTCTCGATGAATCTCTTCTCAATTTGACAAACCGCATTATATAAGTCAACATCTTTATCCACCAATCCCTTCTCCTTCAGAAACTTTAGGACATAATGACGGGGCATCAGTCGCTTCTTCATGCTATAAGCTAACAGTGCCGGCCTGTGCACAATATAGGCAGAGCTGAGACCAACCTCCATCTTGAGGAACTCCACAGTACGGCTCAGCTTATCCTCTGCCATAGCCAGAATGGAAGGCATCTTGCCAACCGCAATGCACACCTCAGCCTCAGAGCAATCAAGAGCCCTTTTCAAGAAATCAAGCCTTGCACCCACCCTCCCAGGGCTGATGCAGAAGATGGCCACAAGGGTGCCCTTGAACATCCCTGAGTTGCGTGGCACACCAAGCATGTCGGCACACGCCACAATTTCCTTGACGTCCTCGGTCTCCAATGCGAACATTCTTGGGGCGCCCACGACGAGCTTGACAATATCAGAATCAGTAAGGCCGCAGCTCCTCAGAAAATCTATATTAGGCTTGATCACGCTCTCGAGGCTTCGATTGAGGAGGAGGAAATTCCTGGTGAGGGCCGTATGCACCTTGTCGTATGAGCCTAACAAAGAGAGGTAGAATGGGAGGCGCGAGATCTTGGCGGGTCAGGAAAAGATTCGGGGCACTATGGTGATGAGGCGGGAGATATGCGGCGTGGAGAGGCCGATGTCGCGGAGCAGGGCAGCGCGGTGGGTTAGGGTTTCGTCCACCCTAACGCAGAGGAGCCGTGAGTCCCTGGAGATTGCGGTGGCAACGTCGGTTTTGTCGAGGCCGATGCCCGCGAGGAAGCGGAGAACGGCATCTGGATTGGAGGAGGACCTGAGGTGACTGATGTATTTGGAGGATTTGCGGGCTTGCGCTGGCGAGAGGCCGCAGGTGGCGACGAGGTATTCCTCGTCGGCGAAGGGAGCGGTGGATTTAGTGGCGGCGGCGGCGCTGTACAGGACGACGTGGTGGAGGGAGGAAGCAGCGGGGAGAGGCCATGCCGCACGGACGGCGGGAAAGAGGTGGCATCGGAGGCGGAGCATCACGAACTTGCGATTCGCGGCGGGGCGCGCAGAGAGCTCGCAAGCGGCTGATCGGCGGCGCTGTGCTCCGTCGAACCAGAGCAAGGCGAGCAGCACGGCAGCTCTGGTTAGGGCTTGTTACTGGGCCGGGCCGAGTTTAGGGCAGCTCTGGCAAGGGTTTAGGATTGTTTTTTTTCCGCCGTCGTCGTCGTCTCTGGAAACATCGGCACAACAAGAGCTTCGAATGTACAGACACGCCAATGCATCTCGAGAATATCTCTAGAATGCCGGAGCAGTGGCGGAGCGTGCACTAGAATCAAGGGGGCCAACTCGTGAGCTCTAGGCCATATATGTTAGCTATTTGAGATTGATGTTTCAGACTATACAATCAACACAGATGGAGAATGAAGGCCTAGATTAGTGCTTGAAAGGAAATAGAGGACTCAGGATACACTGAAATCTTCAATAATTTTGCTGTGTCAAGGGGGGGCTGGAGCCCAGTATGGCCTCCACTAGGCTCCGCCCCTGTGCCCGAGGACTAGAGAGATGATAGCTGTAGAAATTGTAAGTTAAAGGCAGATATAATATATCGTATATGAGCCGTTTAATAGGTCAGCTTATGTAGTGTTGTATTGGATTTTTTATTAATGTGAAAGAGAAAAGGCGATGTGAGAGAAGGAGATAGAGCTAGACAACGAGACAGGTCCTCCACCATTGTATTAGTTTTGTTGCTTTGCAACCAATAATATTTTTTTCTCTCAAATTAAAGAATATTATATTACTATGAGACAACTAAAATAATAATATATTGTATGGGTTAATAAGTCATCTTAACATTATGTGTCACTGGACTTTCTATTAGACGACACCGATATATTTACCTAGCGAATATTACTACTAAATTGTAGTACATTTTGTTGCAAATACGATACTGCATGAAGCTGCAGAATTGTGTAATCCATTAAAAAACAAAATGCAGAACTGTGTCTTTGCTAGCAAACTATTGAAAATAGGTACTGCGCTTGGTGCATGTCTATAGAGCGGTGGAATTGCCATTTATCCAGATATTGGTGCTTGTAGGTTGTAAGGTTAGGGCGTCTTAAGGTTTAGGCCAAGCCCAACACGAACAATATGGCGGGGTTTGTGTCAACCCTATGCCTCTTGTAGAGCAAAGGAAAATCATAGGAATTTTGAAGGATCTGACTTAAACAAAAATTTCCTATATTTTTGTTTGGAACAAAGGATTGAATGCTATGAAAAATTTTTAGAACTACTATGGGATCCATGGAACCATAGGAATTATGAGGAAAACTAACATGAGGTTGGACCTCATGGAAAGACCTCATGGAAATTTTCTTTGTGTCTATCTCTCTTTGAGTTCATGTATTTTTCCTACGTTGCATCCAAAGGTTACCTCACAAACTTTCCTGCATTTTAATTTCCCATAGGATTGCAAATTTCATTCAACTATAATCTTGTGTTTTTCCTATTCATACGTTTTGAGAATCCTAT
The DNA here is from genome assembly GCA_033239725.1 of Echinochloa phyllopogon. Classification (NCBI taxonomy): domain Eukaryota; kingdom Viridiplantae; phylum Streptophyta; class Magnoliopsida; order Poales; family Poaceae; genus Echinochloa; species Echinochloa phyllopogon. The sequence goes on from BTCW01000010.1 coordinate 55,161,323, forward strand.
GTTTCAAAGAAGCCCTGAATTTCTTCTTATGGTTTGTATAAGTATACATGTGGGAGCGATAGAGGGATCCATTTTTATAACGAAACCTGTGGCTACAGAAAACCAAAAAAAATTGCTCACACACACAATTAAGTACCAACAGACTATAAAAGCACTAGTTTATGGATCATCTATAGCATATTAGAATTCTTTTAGATTCTTACTAAAAAAACAATAGCATGCAATTTTCTGGATTTATTAGCATAGATCAGTTGGTAAGATCTATTCGTTAAAAAGATTAGTCGGGTAGGATTACTTGTGTTGAAACCTGTACACTAGGGTTTGAGTCCTCTTCTCCCGTGTTGTATTTTTCTAGATTTATTTTAAGATTTAACCGGTGGTATTCTTTCAGTGTGTTAGTGAAAGGACCTTGAAGTCACCTAGAGGGGGGGGGGGTGAATAGGTGAATCTGCAAATTACAAACTTTTTCACACAGTTAGTACAGAAACCGGTCAGACCGGTTTCTAAAACCGGTCAGACCGCTTTACCAAAGCGGTCAGACCGGTTTTCCACAGAGAAAACCAACTATGTAAATTTACCCCCTCTACAAGTTCTAGCACAAACCAAACTTGGTAATAGGCTCCTGTAGATGATAACTAGCAGGTCCACTTAGTCCCTGCACACAAGTAGAGCACAACCAAGTAGAACGATGCGGAAGCGAATATAAGTGCTAGAATTAAACTTGTGAAGTAAACCAAATGGGAGAGTCAATGATTTGTTTCCCGAAGTTCGGATTCACCGATGCCACCAAGGCAGTCACAAAGACAAGGTGAATCCTACTCTCCGTTGAGGGCCTACGAAAGGCGGGCTTATCAACTCCAAGCCACTTTCCTCGGGTTCCACTAACTTTTGACCCTTTTCCACGAAGGAGGCATGGCCAGCCTTTACAACCAATCCGTGGCTTACCACACTCACGGTAGCTCACCGGCGACACCTAGCCGTCTAGGAGGATCACCTCCAAGAGTAACAAATGCTTCAATTGGTTGCTAGACTCCACCGGAAGTGCTCAAGCTATGAATATGCTCTCACTGTTGCAATTAGCTCTCTCTTGCTATCTAGCTCATACACAAAGCATCCCTCAACCCAAAACCAAAGATATGAACTAAATCAATCAACTCTCACAAAGAGAGGTTTGGGGAGAGCTTGCTGGTGCTTGGGAAGGCTTGGGACGTGCCACAAAGGCAATGGAACCAGCACCCCTCACAAGAGAGGGATATGGGGTATAAATACCCCACACAACACAAACTAGCCGTTATAGCCGTTGGAAAACCGGTCAGACTGGTTTCCCAAACCGGTCAGACCGGTTTTTCAAACCAACTAGCCGTTACACCTGTCAGAGCCCCGAAAGCGGTCAGACCGCTTTCCAAAACCGGTCAGACCGGTTTTGGTCCCCTCAGCACACTAAGTCCCTAAAGGACTTCTCTCTTGAGGTTATCTCTCATGGGTTGATCTATTGAGCACTTTTTGGTGTTGTCAAGACAACTAATGTTGCATCCCTCTTGATAGTACGACATTCCTAAACTCAAGATAAAAACAATAGAAAGAATTTACCACTTGAGCTTTTATATCTTCATTGATGCCATACTTGATCATCTTCAACTTTGAGGGCTTCAACACTTCATGTCTTGCTGAGCAAATCCAATCTTGAGCCAATGGCTTAGAATTTCCATTGTATGAAACAATTCATAAGCCATTCTACTATATGATCAATAAAGATTAGGTGCTTCGCATTGCTTCACTTGATATGACTTGATCGACGTATAGAAACCAAACTATAATGTTAGACCTTTCCACCAACAAAGTCCCTCGGCTACAAGACCAACTTGCCCTTCACTTTGTTAGGAATGTTACTCCCATCTAGCTTGATCCCTTCCGTCCTCTCTTGCCAAATTAAGCTTCGCTTTGCATTGCATCATCAATGAAATCCATGTCTTCAATTAACTTGAAATGTATTCAATATTGTCTTGTATGTTGTCTTTTGTAGATAACTCGTCCAAAAGCTTCCATGCACTTGGGACCACATAATATCCATAGAATCGGTCCCAATTTGAATATAACCATAGCTATGGATCAAGCCCAAAGAAATCCTAACTTCTTCAAATAATTTATCCCAAAACCTTTGACAAGTATCTTATCAATGAGACCAATCCAATTTTCATAAGACCATGTCTCATTTATCACTTTCACACACTTGTCATTGTATTGCTTAGTTGTATGGGATCACACTCACTTGTTTGCTCTCATGTCATTTATACCAATAATAAGCACATATTCTTTTCAACAGGTATATTATATGAATGTCCATACGAATAAAACCCTGCTCATATACTTAAGCAAACAAGTTAAACACAAATCATGTTGTCATCCAAAATCACCAAAACATATAAGTGCCTAGATGCACTTTCAATCTCCCCCTTTTTGGTGATTGATGACAACATGATTAAAGCTTACAAAAGATATGAAATTTAAGCTCTAGATGACTAAGATATATAGTGAGCTCCCCCTTAATATGTGCTTTGAATAAAATCTCAAAAATTCGGCCTCAAATGCCAAAAGCACATATAAGCAATAAAAATGAGAGCTCCCACTATATCTCGGAATCCAATATGTGCAACAAGTGTGTGTGACAATATAAAACAATTTATGATGCATATGATAAGTATAACACTCAATAAATGGAAAAAGAATTACATCTGCTGTCTCAGGCCAAACCGGTCAGACCGGTTTGGCAAACCGATCAGACCGGTTTTGCCCAGACAGCACATGCACAGCAAGCATCAACCAAGACATGTATACCACACTAGCAAGTAGTCACTTAGAATACATAAATAGGTTCAACACACATAGTAGCACACATTACAAGTTCTCAAGTCCACAAATAGATAAGATATGAATTTACGACATCCATCCAAAGTACTACACGACTACAAGATCAACTAGATAAGCTTTAATCCATTCTTCTCCCCCTTTGTCACCAATCATCCATAAAGGGCCTTGAGAAGCTTGTAGTCACGCTCCCATCATGCATCCAATCTTCTCCGCTGCTAGAAGGTAGGGCTATGATCATCTGACGAAGAAGATGTAGTCCAATGAAAACCTTTACTCAATTGAATGTGCAAGTGATAATCTAGAGTGATTCGGATGTGCTAGTCATGGTCTAAGATAAAGATGTGCTAGACATACCATGACTAGGAGCAGAAGTGGGTCCGAAGATAGACGCCGCTGCTTGAGAAGCAAAATCTCCGGGAGATGGAGATGGTGCATTCGAGAACTGAACTCTCGCCATAGATGAAGATGTGCCACCATATGCATATGAAGAGGACGGGAGTGTGGCAGCTGCATAGGTAGGTCCTGGAGGTGCAAACCCAAATGAAGAACCAAACAAGTCACCCTCTGAAGTAGGCATGTATGGCATAGTCCCTGGAGCACCAACTGACTGAAAAGGGGGTGGTGGAGGCTGCGAGCTTGACCTAATGTGTCCATATCCAAATATGTCACCATACTCCTCAAAGTAGCCCGCATTCATGTGATCGGTCATGATGTCTCGAAGCGGGGGTATCTCAGGTAGCTCAAGTGGTGGAGAGATAGGTGATGGAGGATCATCCGGACTCATCATGGTATGTAATTTCTTCACCGCATCCCTAGTCTTCTTGCTCTCAATTCTCTGCTGTCTAATGTGAACTTCAACATCTCTCTGACCTTTGCAGATACCAGTGAACATGGAGATGAACTTCCGAATTGGAGAGGTCCTACGCTCAGGGTGTGAGCTGCTGCCAGGTCCAAACCGGTCAGACCGGTTTGGAAAACCGGTCAGACCGGTTTACCCCGGCTGCAGCTAACTGTGCTGCTGCTGCTGCTGAGGGTGCTCTCCTCCGTGTTGCTGCTCTTCATGCTGCTGAGGTGGATCATCCTGAGGTGGAGAAGGTATACGAAACTTGTGAGGCACGGGAGGCTTCAAAGGCTTGTGTTGGGTGTCCTTTTTGATTTTCAAATTTGTAACCCTCTCAATGATAAGCATGATGAAGGGGCTGTAAGCACAAATCTTCTGAGGACTCTCAGAAATGGTCTTGATTTCTTGCCAAATGAAATCAGCAACACTAAAGGGAGGTGTCTCCTCTCCAATCCTCAAATAATACATCAAGTTTCTCATATAGAGTGAGATATCTGAGGTGTTGCCATCTCTAGGGGTGAGTGTCTTGCGAAGCATCCTATAAAGTGTTCCATAGTAGGTATAGAGACTATTCACTTTCCCCCAGCTGCCATTCTGATTTCTTGGATACATGAATTTCAACTCTAAATTTTCTAGTACACCACTATCATGTATCTTTACGGTGTTTTCATCGTCATTGTCAACCCTCAAGAGAGTAGCAAAAACAGTGTAAGTGATGTGATAGCGTTGTCCTTCTGTCATCCAATGCATAGCTCTCTCCTGCCTACCACCCTGCTCGTAGTATCCGAAGTACACAGTGGCATAGAACTGAGCAATGACTTCCTTGTTCCAGTTGTGCCTGAAGCCCATGAGATGTTTGACCCTCTTTTCAGCACATACTCTGATGATCTCATTGAACACAGGATTGTCTTGCTTGCTCATGTACTCCCAGTCGATATACTGTGCATCTGATGTGATCTTGGTCTTCTTCATAATAGCTGTGGCATAAAAGTCCTACTGAAAAAGAGTCCAAAATCTGTAATCGGTGGCTGTCCTATCCACATCGAGTGGACTAGTCCTCTTCAACCTCCTGACGACATCAGTCATCCCACTAGCGAGGTAATCTGTCACTCTCCTACTAGCTGGGCCAGTGGGTCTGACTATCACAAGAACGAGAGGGGCATTTGCCTCAACTGACTCATCATCACCTGCCTCCTCTTCCTCATCATCACCAGCAGCCATCTCCTCATCATTATCATCATCATCTCCCTGCGGACTGTTGGCGGTCGTTGCAGCCCAAATCTGACCACAAATACTCGGGAATAAATGAGGTTATATGCAACATTCCATGTACTTAGGTTTTATTTCTAATAAAGTTCCACGAGTTTTGGTGGGTGTCACTTGTGCAGGTACAACTACGACAAATATGTGCTATTGGGGCCGAAAATGACCGAATCGGCCGAACGACTCCGTTCGGCCGGTTACCCCCCTTAGCTGAGCAGACCACCGGGAGTCGTCCACGTCAACAATGACCAAGAAAACACATCACATGACACGTGGGCGACCGCCAACTCATCCTGGACCATGCCACGTCATTCTGGGCCAGATCCACACGAAGTCATGCATCAGGAGGAAGCCCAGGGGGGTCCAAGCAGCAGAGGCGGTGCTGGGGAGGCCGGCCACGGGCCAGGCCCAGTTCGGCCGAACTGGGCCCTTCGGCCGAACCGCCCCCAGCTGGAAACCGACACCAGGGAGCAAATCCCGACCGTGGGAAGCAAGGTCGGCGGATCCTCTGGTTCGGGCGAACTGGGGAGTTCGGCCGAACCGACCTGTTCGGCCGAACCGCCTCCCCTCGCCCGAAATCCCAGGGGGTACCCCCCTGGCTCCCTTGGCCGCTACCCTACCTCAACCGCCTTGGACTCCTATAAATAGAGGGTCACTTTCACTTGTAAACACACACCAAGCCAAGGAGCTTATTTCCACTTTCATTCTAGTAGAGTTAGGATAGTTTAGTTGGGAGTTAGAGTTGAGTCGATCTTTGCCTCGGAGGTTCTGGAGTCGTCTTCAGAAGCTCTGGTATAAGCTCTTGTATCTTTTACCTCTTCCTTTTGCAAGACTTTGAGTATCAATATAGTTATCGTTATCACTTTGCCTTTGTCATTTATATCTTGCTTCTACTTTATCCTAGTTGCAGCATATATCTTGTTTAGACTATAGTCAGTTATAGTTCTAGTGCTTGTAGTCTTGTTTAAGTCTTTGTCTTGGCTGGTTCTTCGATCTTGCTTGATACTGGAGGTGAATTGTCACCAAGAGTATTGACAAGGTTGCTTGCTCTTGCTAGCAGAGTAAGTAGTCGTTGCCTAGTGTAGGAGTGGTTCCTAGACTAGTCGGTGGCCTTAGTTTATTCCCGTCGCAACGGAGGTGGTAGCCGGGAGGTGGTGACAGCCCTTTCGGTCTTCGTAGCCCATCACGTTAGTTCCGGTCCGTAGGATCCCCCAGTTGGGAAATAGTGGCACCCCTTCTCATCCCTTTCTGTGTGTTCACCGGTTCCCTTGTCCCGATGCTAAGACATTAGAGTTATCCCAGATCTCCTAGTGCTGGCTCTGTAGCCGCTGTATCTCTAAGCTAGAGTGACATAGGTAGATAAAGAATCCATGAGTCCTCTATCTCTTCTCGTTGTCCTCCCAGCTATCTATCTCTTCTCTCCCTTACCTGAGTATCCCTTGAGCTGTGTGTCCGGTATATCCACTCCTATCCAATACCGTTATCCCCTGTCGAATACCTGTTCACTAGTAATCTTGCCAAAGCTTCCCTGCGGAAATATAAATTACGATACCTTGGAATACTCCCAGGTGAAGTGCTACAACGGTGATTCTGTGCGCTTGCAGAATATTTCTATATTTTACTAAGCCATAAGGAAAACCACTGAAACACTCCTTACCCCAGTACCAGGATTCTCAATTCTGATATTGGATCGTAAGAAGTGCCAACAAGCATTTCTGGCGCCATTGCCGGGGAAGTCTTTGGCTAGATTATTTTTGAACTTTTATCTTGAGCTATCTTAGTTGAGTACCGCTACTCAAGCGGGTTTATCCTTGCTCTGTTCGTTGGTTCTTGTGGAACAGAGCAGTGCATGACTGGTTTCCAACTACCGTCAAACTTCCAAGAAAATCCGGAGTCACTTGTGAGGACAGTACGACCCCGTGTTGTACCTCCTCAGAAGCAACTCCTTCCGACGAACCCAGTCCTTCCCGTCGTTGACCAGGCTACATCGAGGATGGCAACCAAGACGATCCGTGAGTTCTCCGCTCCATCAAGCGAGAACGTACAAATCGGACCAGCTCCGCCAGTCGGAGATGGTAGCTTCGAGCTGAAGCCAGCCCTCATCAACATGGTACAGGCTAGCCCATTCTGCGGCAAGCCACACGAAGATGCCAATGCTCATCTCCAGCATTTCCTGGAGATTTGCAACACCTTCACCATCCGCGGAGTAAGTATCGATGCCATTCGCATTCGTTTATTCCCATTCTCATTATTAGGCAAGGCGAAACAATGGTTTTATGCTAACCGCGAAGCAATAGATGCCTGGGATAAATGCACTAGCGCTTTCTTGCTAAAATTCTTTCCGGTTGGGAAAACCAACGCCCTCCGGAACAAAATATCTAGTTTCCGGCAGTTAAAAGATGAAACAGTCCCGGAGGCATGGGATCGCCTCCAGGACTATATTTCTGCTTGTCCTCACCATGGTATGCAGAGTTGGTTCATAATCCAAACTTTCTATCACGGGCTGAGAAATTCTGCCCGTGAATACCTGGATGCTGCTGCTGGAGGCTCGTTCTTCTCTCTTGAGGAGAGTCGCGCGAAGGCCCTCATAGAGAAGATGGTTGAGAACCAAGGTTGGTCCGACGACCGGACCCAACCAAAGACCCGAGGAGTTCACCAAATTGAAGCTCTGGACATGCTCGCTGCCAAGATGGACCTCCTGATGAAGAAACTGGAGGCCCCTGCTCAAGAAACGGTGCAAGCCATGGACGCTCGCATGACCTGCGAAGTCTGTGGCAACACTGGCCATTCGGGGAATGACTGCCCCGAAACGCGAGAAGATGCCCACTACGTCAACAACTCCAACAACAACGGGTACCAACCGAACAACTACGGCAACCAAGGCTGGAATCCACGCCCAAACCTCCCTTTTGAGAGGCCTCAACAAGGTAACAATTTCAATTCCAGCAATTTCAATAATCAGCCGTCTCTTAGAGATCTTGTGTTTGGCCAGATGAAAATAATTGAAAACATCAATAAAAAGCTTGCTGCTAATGATAAAACTCTGGAAAGCATAGACTCTAGGATGGAATCATTTTCTTCTGCTATGAAAAGTCAACTGAGCTTTAATAAAATGATAGAAACTCAAGTCGCTCAGTTAGTTGCTGCTGTTCCTGTCACTGAATCGGGGAAGATTCCGGGGCAACCCGAGCCTTCCATCGAGACAGTGAATTCCATCACTACCAAGCAGGGTAAGATGTTTCGTAGTGTATTCCGCACTAACCACACAGGGAAGGTCGCACGTATCCAAGTGCTGACACCAAGATGGACCTACCTGCCGAGAGCTGCAAAAAGGGCAATCATCAAGACCTCTCCGGACAGGAAGGAAGATCCCGGAGTGCCCATCATTCAGTGCACGATCTGGAATCGTCGCATTGATGATGCACTTTGTGATCTGGGGGCAAGCGTCAACATCATGTCTAAGGTATTATTTAAGAAATTACACTACCCTACTTTGTCACCTACTACTGCCCAGGTACAGCTTGCGGACTCAACCATCTGCTACCCCGAGGGGGTGATCGAGAATGTACCGGTCCGGATTTGGGGACGATATGTCACTGTGGACTTTGTTGTCCTCGACACGGGGAACGAGCATTCGTTTCCCCTTGTGTTGGGCCGACCATTCTTGAACAACACCTGGGCTAGGATCGATATGGATGCGAGAGAAATCTCGTTCCGTATCGACGGAAGGTTGACTTACTTCAAGTTTCAACCCCGGGAAGAAAAGAAGACAGAGCCACTCACACCGGAGCAGAGAAGCGCCGAGTGTTTCCTTAAGGCTCTCATTAATGGAGAGCTGGAAATACTCGGTGGTGAGCAGCTCAAGTGGAACGAGCCGACAAAACCGACAAGTGCAGAAGAAATGGATTTCCTCGTAAAGAAATACGAGGAAGAACAAGCCCTCTGGAATTCTCCAGAGACGCCGATCCCACCGCCACCAACACCGAAGAAGAAGAACAAGAAAATGTGGCAGAAGAAGGTTGCATCGTCCGAGTCATCCACTCCGGGACCGGACGATGACAAGAACAACTGAAGACAGGAGAAGTCCCGCTCGCGGACTTAAAAGCTGAGCTCTCGCCGCGAGGAAAACCGGTATGTATCCCATATTTCCCTTCCAATTTTTAAATTTCCAATTGCATTTGCATGTTTCCCTTTTCAAAATAAATGAACCACTTGAGAAATTAATTTGAGAAAGAGTAGAAAATTTTGCAAGCTTAGTTTAAATAATTGGACACATGCTGAAATTTTAACTAGGGTGGATGTAATTGGTAATTTTTATCATTCTCATCCCTTCTATAACATATCCAATTATTTACCATCACCAACAACCAGCAACAAACATGTCTACCCCACTAAAAATGGCTGCACACTCACCAATTATCACAAACATGGCAGCATGGGGGTGACTCCACTAATTTCCACTTTGGTCATGTCACATTTCCATCTTACCTACCACTAAAATCCACTAAAAATGTCCTTGGGAATTGTGGCCACATATTTTGGCGTGGAATCAAAGCAAAGGAGGGTGCTGCACTCACATGGGGGTGGGCTGGCCACCAGACCTGGTTCGGGCGAACCAGGCCCTTCGGCCGAACGGCCAAGGGTGCCCCCTCTCGGCCTATAAAAGCTGGGGTGCTTGCTTGCTCTCTCACACACACTTCCATTCTGAAAATTTTCTGCTAGAGCTCTCTCTCTCTCTCTCTCAAATTCTTTGCTCTAGTGCTTGCTCAAGTTCTCCCCAAGTTCTTGCTCAAGTTTTGGTTCACTTGCATCACTAGAAAATCCCAAAAATATTTTGCTCTTGTTGTGATCTTTGTGCTGAATTTCTGGACGATTTTGTGGTGGTCACCGACACCCGCAAGAACGACTAACTATCTCGAACGACTGACCTGATTTTCTTGTGCTAACCATATATATTCAGTCCTTCGGGTAGTTGTTGTTGCACTAACTTTTTGCAGGAATTATGTCGAAGTTCTTCACTTCGCTCCGTCGTTCCGCCCGGCTAGGCCGACGATCGGACGATGCCGTGAGCTCCCCAGCTCCGTCTCGAGGCTCGAGCCGGATGGACACAGACGAGCACGGAGCAGCCAGCTCGGGATGGGGCCATGCCACGCCCCCAGCCAGGCAGCTCCTGAGCGAGAGTGACATCAACCTTAGAACAGAAAGGGAGCGGAACACCTTCAACGAGCTTCGACTGAAGGAGTTCGAGCATTCCCGTGTGTTTGAGCAGGATTTGCTCAGGGACACGGGGATGGACGTAGAGTTTACAGAAATCTTCCAGGCCATTGGCTGGGAGAATTTCTTGCACATCAACGAAGAAGGTTCGTACCTGCTCACCCTTGAATTCCTCTCGACTTTGGTTTCTGAAACTGGGGGGATTCGTTTTCGGTTCTTCAACCAAGAGTTCTTCTGCTCTTGGAGGGATTTTAGTTCGGGTCTCGGATTTTCAAGTCGTTGTTCATTAGACCCGAACAAAGCGCTTAAAAGATTTGACCGGGTGGCATTTTGGAAAAAGATTTCGGGGGATACCAACTGTCATGCGCCACGCACGAACAACATTCATAACCCCACTTTGCGTTTCATGCATCGTTGGGTGTCTATGACGGTATTCCCCCAGGCAGACTTGCGCCCTGTCAACACCATCGAGTTGCGGGTTCTTTTTGCCATGGTCAAGCAGATTCCCTATTCACCTGTGAAAGACATGGTTGGTCACTGGCTATCTCATATTTCTCGTGCGGGTAGCATGGCGATGACTTCTCTGGTCACTCGCCTTGCTAACCACCTGGGCGTCCTTCAAGGCGCCCAGCTCACGTACATCGAGACAGCGCGTTCCGTCGTGGATGCCGAGCACTTCGTGCAAGCCCACATGATACGACGGACGCCTGACGCAACGCTGGCAATGATTTACCGTGGCTATACAACTGAAGTGCCTTTGCCTTGTGCAGCACTAAGGTTGTATACCACGCCGAAACTAACTCTTCAGTGAAGGACCGAGTCGGACGATTCTCCACCTTGGAGAGAGCCCGCTCGGCACAGCGTTGCAGGTGACGGACCCGTCACGAGGGGACGAGCCAGGCGTGATGTTGGGCTCGCCACCTCACAGGAGCCGGAAGATGCACCACAAATGCCGCATCGACACACTTCCGCTTTTGAGGCCACCTACGACATGTACACCGGCGCTGGGACGTCCGGAGCAGGAGGCTCCGGGCAACACCAGGAGCCGAACTACTTCACCTCAGGACGCTGGGACTACGGCCAGGACACGGACTCTGAGTGGTCCGGGAGTCGGTATGGAGGGGGATACGACAGTGCCTCCCAGCCATACTACCCCGGATACTCACAGTCCGCACGCTTCGACTACGGCCGGGAGTTGTCCTACATCTCCGACCGAGTCGAGCTCATCGACGACCGTACCCGAGAGATCCAGGACACACTAGCCCGCCATTCTCAGTATCATCAAGAGAATAGCGGGATAGTGGCGTCTATCCTGCACGACGTCCACGAACAAGCGGAACAGCTGAGCCAGTACCTCTCAAGGCTCAACCCCTACCAGTGAAAGTCCAAGCTTGGGGGAGGACCCCCACCAGGTATGTCCCGATTTATCCAGCACTTTGATCATTTAATTTCCCTTTTATTTCCCTTCATGATAGTTTGCATTTTAAAAAAATGAAAATACCAAAAATATTTCCCTTAAACAAAATTTCCCTTGAATTAAATAACTCCCAACTATGCATGGAATGAATCATATGCCTCTCACCTCGGAGATGATGAATAGTTGCTCTGTCATTAATTTTGCAAGTACTTTGCTTCAACTAGTTGATAGATTGTGCTTGAGTTATTTGGCATGAGTGAAAATGATCCTGAAAACCTTGTGGGAGCACATGCTTTATTCCAAGTCTAAGTTGTTGTGGGGATTGATATAGTGAGAATTTGGTTAAATTCTATTATGCTTTTAGTACGGGGAAAATCTCAGAAATTTATGCTTTCAAAATAAAACAAGTTCCTCATTGGTCAAAATACCTACCAGAGCCATATGATAAGCCTAGTTGAAAATTTCTACTCATATGCTGCTTGTTATCTTAGTGAGCTTTGTCAAATTGTTGTGACCTTTGAGTGAAGCTTTCATATTCTTAAAGATCGAGACCCATGTACACACACCACCTCTCACTTGCAATTCCTGCACTGGGAGTTAGCAAACATTTTCCATCATCCATCCATAAAAAAATAAATGCTCCATATTCTATGATCTCCCTCTCAAAATATTCTTGATAGAGACATGGGCTATGCAAAAAGAAAAGCATGCCAAAGAAGCATGGCAAAAATAAGAGAAAAAGAAAAGCATGCCAAGTGGCATGGCAAAAATATAAGAATAAAAGATAGCCCATGTTCTCGAAAATAAATCAAGGAGAGGGAAATTCATCCAAAGAGTTCCACCATATTCCATCCCACCATTCCACCATATTCCATTCCACCATTCCACCATATTCCACTCCATTCATATCCACACACTTGCACGTCTCGATCTTAAGATGTGATTTGTCTCCTCAGAGATCCGGTCTTTCACTTAGCAAAATATAAGATGCATGCATGCCTTCATCCTTTGTCCCTGAGCCACACAAAAAGCCATATTAGATGTTAGGATGAAAAGAAGGCACAAGCCTTTGGTGAGGATTCAAATACACCTGAGTGATTGAGTGTGCCAATGAGGAACAATTTGTAGTTTTCAAAACTTATGAAAAACTCCGAGATGGGATCCTGAAAAGAGTAGAGTGGGATAAAACTAAGTTTAAACTGTTCATCCTTTCAACCGCCCAAGATAAGGAGATTGCTATAAGCCCCATAGGTAAAAAGGTGAATTGAAACTTTGCCTATGATTCAAGTATTTTTGAAGACTAGTTGTTTATAAAGTTACCTGCAAAAGAAATGACATTGTAGCAACTCCTGATCCACCGAGCCTAAGTTTATATCTTTGCTCGAGGACGAGCAAAGAGCTAAGCTTGGGGGAGCTTGTTGGCGGTCGTTACAGCCCAAATCTGACAACAAATACTCGGGAATAAATGAGGCTATATGCAACATTCCATGTACTTAGGTTTTATTTCTAATAAAGTTCCACGAGTTTTGGTGGGTGTCACTTGTGCAGGTACAACTACGACAAATATGTGCTATTGGGGCCGAAAATGACCGAATCGGCCGAACGACTCCGTTCGGCCGGTTACCCCCCTTAGCCGAGCAGACCACCGGGAGTCGTCCACGTCAACAATGACCAAGCAAACACATCACATGACACGTGGGCGACCGCCAACTCATCCTGGACCATGCCACGTCATTCTGGGCCAGATCCACACGAAGTCATGCATCAGGAGGAAGCCCAGGGGGGTCCAAGCAGCAGAGGCGGTGCTGGGGAGGCCGGCCACGGGCCAGGCCCAGTTCGGCCGAACTGGGCCCTTCGGCCGAACCGCCCCCAGCTGGAAACCGACACCAGGGAGCAAATCCCGACCGTGGGAAGCAAGGTCGGCGGATCCTCTGGTTCGGGCGAACTGGGGAGTTCGGCCGAACCGACCTGTTCGGCCGAACCGCCTCCCCTCGCCCGAAATCCCAGGGGGTACCCCCTGGCTCCCTTGGCCGCTACCCTACCTCAACCGCCTTGGACTCCTATAAATAGAGGGTCACTTTCACTTGTAAACACACACCAAGCCAAGGAGCTTATTTCCACTTTCATTCTAGTAGAGTTAGGATAGTTTAGTTGGGAGTTAGAGTTGAGTCGATCTTTGCCTCGGAGGTTCTGGAGTCGTCTTCAGAAGCTCTGGTATAAGCTCTTGTATCTTTTACCTCTTCCTTTTGCAAGACTTTGAGTATCAATATAGTTATCGTTATCACTTTGCCTTTGTCATTTATATCTTGCTTCTACTTTATCCTAGTTGCAGCATATATCTTGTTTAGACTATAGTCAGTTATAGTTCTAGTGCTTGTAGTCTTGTTTAAGTCTTTGTCTTGGCTGGTTCTTCGATCTTGCTTGATACTGGAGGTGAATTGTCACCAAGAGTATTGACAAGGTTGCTTGCTCTTGCTAGCAGAGTAAGTAGTCGTTGCCTAGTGTAGGAGTGGTTCCTAGACTAGTCGGTGGCCTTAGTTTATTCCCGTCGCAACGGAGGTGGTAGCCGGGAGGTGGTGACAGCCCTTTCGGTCTTCGTAGCCCATCACGTTAGTTCCGGTCCGTAGGATCCCCCAGTTGGGAAATAGTGGCACCCCTTCTCATCCCTTTCTGTGTGTTCACCGGTTCCCTTGTCCCGATGCTAAGACATTAGAGTTATCCCAGATCTCCTAGTGCTGGCTCTGTAGCCGCTGTATCTCTAAGCTAGAGTGACATAGGTAGATAAAGAATCCATGAGTCCTCTATCTCTTCTCGTTGTCCTCCCAGCTATCTATCTCTTCTCTCCCTTACCTGAGTATCCCTTGAGCTGTGTGTCCGGTATATCCACTCCTATCCAATACCGTTATCCCCTGTCGAATACCTGTTCACTAGTAATCTTGCCAAAGCTTCCCTGCGGAAATATAAATTACGATACCTTGGAATACTCCCAGGTGAAGTGCTACAGCGGTGATTCTGTGCGCTTGCAGAATATTTCTATATTTTACTAAGCCATAAGGAAACCACTGAAACACTCCTTACCCCAGTACCAGGATTCTCAATTCTGATATTGGATCGTAAGAAGTGCCAACACGGACCATGACGGTACTCAACCCTGTAGTTCTCATCCTCAACCTCATCTTCGTCACTAGTGGAATTTTCCACTACATCCACCTCCTCGATCTCCTGCTCAGCTGCTCTCTTTGTCCTCCTAGGCCTCAAAGATCTGCCACTGCCCGCTTGTGAGCTGCTGCCAACAGGTGGATCGTGACGCCCCTTTTTGATTCTCTCGGCATGCGATCCTCTTGGCATCTTGTTCTGTTTCTCCTGGGTCACATAAGATGGTATGCATGACATAAGTCCCCAAAAGAAGATTGACAAGATAATTGATCAACTTGAGTTCCTTTAACAAGTTTTGGGTCAGCTCAGAGCCAAACCGGTCAGACCGGTTTCAGAAACCGGTCAGACCGCTTTTGCCTGAGCTGAGCCAAAACGAGTTGGGGATCAATCTGGACAGGTACTTATCTAGATATTGAAAGGATATTGCAGTACAGGCTATCCCTAGTCCATATGTGAGCAAACACGTTGCAAAACAGGGACTTGAGCCTTCACTGCCCAAACCGGTCAGACCGGTTTCAGAAACCGGTCAGACCGCTTTTGGCAGTGAAGATGCAAATCCTTGTTGCGCAAAATGTAGCCCACCAAATCGATTCATCTCTTAGGTATAGGTTCGTAGGCATGCCAGAAGATGTTCTACCAAAGGGTTTTGCAAGATATTCAACGAGTGAGTAGATCGGGCGATGGGAAGATTTGAATACCTTGAGAGCCAAGAACTTCGAGAAAGATGAAGTTTCGAATCCAACACTCGATGGGAATCCAATCACCAGCCTTGGGGCACTCCAATCCCAAAGAGAAATCTCCTTTTCCTTGGTTGAATCAAGAAATCGCCATGGGGGCGTTTCTTACGGTGAAGAACAGAGGATAGAGAGAGTTCTCGTGGTGAATGAGTATGGGAGGAGAGAGGGAATCACGGGATGAGATAAATCCACGTGGGCCCGCTGTCCTGGCCAAACCGGTCAGACCGGTTTGGGAAACCGGTCAGACCGGTTTCACCCAGACAGCAGGGAAAAGATTGAAATAAGAGGATTTGATCTTCCAAAGCTTGCTCACTTGTCTTGAGAAAGTATATGACGACCATTGTATCCAAATTCTCAAGGTTGTCCATGAAAAGGTAAGATTTCCAATAAATCATTTTCTTTCGTTTCTTCCGAAAGATATGGGAGAGGATAGATAGATAAAGGATTTATGGACTTGAGAAAATCTCACTATTTTTGACTAGCCATCAATCAAGCAGGGGTAACTATAGTCACAAATAGATAGACGATGGTCAAAGGACCGAAACTCAAATATTTTCACAATTGCACAATCCTATCATGCTAGTTGGGTTTTTCAAAATCTATCCTATGTCACCCAAAGACATGCACATATATTGAGCACATAACGACATTAACATATTTAGCTTACACTATTCACCAAGAAAGTGTTAACCAAATATATAATGGACGCATGGGAGCTTTATATATTTGCATGTAAATGCACACTCTAGCATAATAGAGCCTAGATGCACAAGGTAAATACTAGTTCATAGAAAACATACCTTGGCCTCTAGTAGAATGTGTTGTGCAATATTGTCAATTTTGTCCATATGAGTTCTCTCATGATATAATCAATTTGATCAACATAGAGAGAAAACGTTAATGTGCACAACACATGATTTCATAATCAATGACTTTTATAAAAGCATGATAACATGTGCCATTAATTACGAAGCCACACAATATAGACCAAATTCCTTATTTTAGTGCATTTGTGATGATGTGGTTAGAAAGAACTCATATGCACTAATTTTGAAAGATTAAATCAATTTAAGGAATTTAATGCTATATTATGGTGAGTAGCCAAAACAAAAAAAATGAGATTAAGATTCATGATAAGGATGATTATAGGGTTACCGTCATGAATCACAAGATGAGTTGACAACTCCAATTTTGAGAGAAGTGATCTCTCATTGATGCGACTACAAATTCACTAAAAGAAATGTTAGACCCAAAGACACAAATATTGAAATAATCTCCCCCTAAATGTGTGCATCATATGTATACAATATGAGACATGCACTTTGTCTTGTAAATGACATGGAAGGGATTAATTCAATATTCGGTCAAGTCGCACAGTAACTTACTCAAAATTAAATATGCCAAGTAATCATACCATCATGAAGAAGTAATATAGATAACATATGCCAAGAGTGAGAAATTCATGAAATGAATTACTTGCGTCTTTATTTCTCACACAAATGGCCAAGTCCCAACTTCCTGAGCCAAACCGGTCTGACCGGTTTCCCAAACCGGTCAGACCGGTTTCTGCTCGGATCTTCCGATAGATCATCCGGCCGGGAGAAGTTCAACACAGAGCCGCCCGGATCATCTGGTCGGATCTTCCGGCCTCAGTGTCGGATCTTGTGTGGTATACCCTACAAATGATAGAACTTTGCTCCACTGGAGAGCCATTAGACATACCACGTGGCATATGCTTAAAAGTTCAATAAAGAAATCTAAGTCACTATCAAGCGTCTCATGAGTCAAAGGCTTAGAGACACTTGATCCTACCAAAGGCACTAGTGACTCAAATTTAATAAATTAAGCGCAAAGTTACCGAGATGTCATTGGGTATAGAGTATGAAGCGGAAGCAATTTTTATTGGCTTGCTAGTAGATCATTTGAAGATTGTCATTCAAGCCAAGCCACCAATGCATCTCGTAGTCCCTACAATCTCATCAAGCATGCTTTGGTACCCAACTCATGTTGGGTCCGATGTTGTTAGTCCCAATATGCTTAGGAACCCAAATTGCTCTTATGCCACTCTTTGATGCCTTAATCACCTTAGAAACACAAGAAGCATTTGGAGAGTCCCTAAGCTTCATATGCATAGAATGGACAATGTCGGGTTTAGTAGTTTTACCATTGGGACAATCTTTACCAAAGTGCCCTTTCTCCCGACATGAGTAGCATGTCTTGTGCTTGATGTTGATTGCCTTCTTGAGTTGCTTGGCTGCTGCTGCCGGAAACCGGTCAGACCGCTTTGTGAAAGCGGTCAGCCCGCTTTTGGCAGGGCAAGCAGCACTTTGATGTGTTGAGCTCTTGACAGCCACTTCTCCATTGAATTTTGCTTGGGCCTTGAGAAAGCCTTTGTTGAGCTTGATAGAGGGCTTCTCTTGGTGTAGTCCCACCTTGCTTGGACATGAAGCAATTTGATGCCCCTTCTCAAGACACCCGAAGCATCTTCTCTTTTCAATGTTTCTTTGCTTTTTGGAGAGTGTTGGCTTGCCTTCTTTCTTAGTGAAACACTTGGTATGAGCCAACTTTTCACCATTGCCTTGATCTTGGCTTGTGTTGGACTTGACTTGATTTACACAAGAGCTTTGCACGGTTGATCCCTTCTCAAGCTTCTTCACCATGGATTCATGGTTATCTTGAGAATGTTGTGCATTGCTCTTCCCTTTGAGATTTGTCAAGTTCTTTGTGAGTCTTTCCACCTCTTGCTTGAGTTGTTCATTTTCCTTTGCAATGAGGTCGTCACAAGACTCTACACACACTTCATCATACCAAGATCGTTTTGCTTGAGAGCAACATGGGTTAGCACATGATAAGTTATTTTGAATTGAAGAACATGTGCATGTGTAAGATTGAGGTTCAATTGATTTTACCAAAGTGATTATAACCTCATGAGCAATCTCTAATGAAACATATGATTCTACAAGTTCTTCATGAGAACACAAGAGTTCTTCATGCGTCACTTGTAGCATCTCATGCTTGCTAGCAATTAATTCTAATTTTTGCTTGAGCATTTTGTTTTCTTTTTCTATGGAAGCCATATGAAGAGCATCACAAGCATAATCATCAACAATAGCATCATACTTACAAACCAAAGCGGCGTTTGAGAGTTTGACTTCCTCAAGCTCTTTGATAAGAGCTAGGATAGTCTCATCCTTTGAGTTTTCCGCCTTCTCGTCTTCTTTGGACTTGTAATATATGAGTGCCTCATCATTGGAGGATGATATTGCTTGTGAGCTTGAAACTTTGCTTGCACGGCGACGACCTCCTTTCTTGCAGCCAGCTGCACCCTTCCTACCCAAACCGGTCAAACCGGTTTGGGAAACCGGTTGGACCGGTTTTGGCAGGGAGCAGGCAGCTGAGCTGTCTTGATCTTGTGGCTCCACGGTGGTCATCTCATGAGGCTTGGTGCATGATTTTGCTGATGTAGAGCTCTCCTCATGTGACATGGCTCTTGTTTGCACTTGGTTGTCGCCTTTGATGTTGGCATATAACTTCTTAATTCGAGCCCAAATAAGATGAGCATCGAATAGAGTTGCTTCATCTTCTAGAATCATTTCTCTAACTTCATTGCTCACAACATCAAATAAGAAGTTAGCGACACGAGCGTTGAGTTGAAAGCAATTCATCTCATCTTCGGTTAGATTGGACACGCTCCAATCAACACTAGGACGATCAATGCCTTCAACTACAACCCGCTCAAGAATAGGACTCATGACCCTAAGATCATTAAGCACATGATAAGACCAAGTTGAATAATTTGAGCCGTCACTAGCTAGTGGCTCATAGGTTACCTCACAAGTGGTCGACATCTTTCCTCATGGCGGTTAAGCTTGGATGTGAGGCCAAGCTCTGATACCAATTGAAAGGACCTTGAAGTCACCTAGAGGGGGGTGAATAGGTGAATCTGCAAATTACAAACTTTTTCACACAGTTAGTACAGAAACCGGTCAGACCGGTTTCTAAAACTGGTCAGACCGCTTTCTTGAAAGCGGTCAGACCGCTTTACCAAAGCGGTCAGACCGGTTTTCCACAGAGAAAACCAACTATGTAAATTTACCCCCTCTACAAGTTCTAGCACAAACCAAACATGGTAATAGGCTCCTGTAGATGATAACTAGCAGGTCCACTTAGTCCCTGCACACAAGTAGAGCACAACCAAGTAGAACGATGCGGAAGCGAATATAAGTGCTAGAATTGAACTTGTGAAGTAAACCAAATGGGAGAGACAATGATTTGTTTCCCGAAGTTCGGATTCACCGATGCCACCAAGGCAGTCACAAAGACAAGGTGAATCCTACTCTCCGTTGAGGGCCTACGAAAGGCGGGCTTATCAACTCCAAGCCACTTTCCTTGGGTTCCACTAACTTTTGACCCTTTTCCACGAAGGAGGCAAGGCCAGCCTTTACAACCAATCCGTGGCTTACCACACTCACGGTAGCTCACCGGCGACACCTAGCCGTCTAGGAGGATCACCTCCAAGAGTAACAAATGCTTCAATTGGTTGCTAGACTCCACCGGAAGTGCTCAAGCTATGAATATGCTCTCACTGTTGCAATTAGCTCTCTCTTGCTATCTAGCTCATACACAAAGCATCCCTCAACCCAAAACCAAAGATATGAACTAAATCAATCAACTCTCACAAAGAGAGGTTTGGGGAGAGCTTGCTGGTGCTTGGGAAGGCTTGGGACGTGCCACAAAGGCAATGGAACCAGCACCCCTCACAAGAGAGGGATATGGGGTATAAATACCCCACACAACACAAACTAGCCGTTATAGCCGTTGGAAAACCGGTCAGACTGGTTTCCCAAACCGGTCAGACCGGTTTTTCAAACCAACTAGCCGTTACACCTGTCAGAGCCCCGAAAGCGGTCAGACCGCTTTCCAAAACCGGTCAGACCGGTTTTGGTCCCCTCAACACACTAAGTCCCTAAAGGACTTCTCTCTTGAGGTTATCTCTCATGGGTTGATCTATTGAGTACTTTTCGGTGTTGTCAAGACAACTAATGTTGCATCCCTCTTGATAGTACGACATTCCTAAACTCAAGATAAAAACAATAGAAAGAATCTACCACTTGAGCTTTTATATCTTCATTGATGCCATACTTGATCATCTTCAACTTTGAGGGCTTCAACACTTCATGTCTTGCTGAGCAAATCCAATCTTGAGCCAATGGCTTAGAATTTCCATTGTATGAAACAATTCATAAGTCATTCTACTATATGATTAATAAAGATTAGGTTCTTCGCATTGCTTCACTTGATATGACTTGATCGACGTATAGAAACCAAACTATAATGTTAGACCTTTCCACCAACAAAGTCCCTCGGCTACAAGACCAACTTGCCCTTCACTTTGTTAGGAATGTCACTCCCATCTAGCTTGATCCCTTCCGTCCTCTCTTGCCAAATTAAGCTTCGCTTTGCATTGCATCATCAATGAAATCCATGTCTTCAATTAACTTGAAATGTATTCAATATTGTCTTGTATGTTGTCTTTTGTAGATAACTCGTCCAAAAGCTTCCATGCACTTGGGACCACATAATATCCATAGAATCGGTCCCAATTTGAATATAACCATAGCTATGGATCAAGCCCAAAGAAATCCTAACTTCTTCAAATAATTTATCCCAAAACCTTTGACAAGTATCTTATCAATGAGACCAATCCAATTTGCATAAGACCATGTCTCATTTATCACTTTCACACACTTGTCATTGTATTGCTTAGTTGTATGGGATCACACTCACTTGTTTGCTCTCATGTCATTTATACCAATAATAAGCACATATTCTTTTCAACAGATATATTATATGAATGTCCATACGAATAAAACTCTGCTCATATACTTAAGCAAACAAGTTAAACACAAATCATGTTATCATCCAAAATCACCAAAACATATAAGTGCCTAGATGCACTTTCAGTTAGACGCGTGCTTGTCGACAACATATGATGACTTAACTAATCTCAACATTGCCGATCCAATCTCTCGTGTAGGTATGGTTTGCGAAGACTTTGTAAAAAGAAATATCCTAGGCAAATTATGACGGGCCAATCCAACCCCAATGATGATGTTTTTTAAAAAAAAAAGAAAATCCCAAAGGAGCTCGTCAGTTCCACCAAATTATGGACGTGCTAGGTAAATGCCCATGCGTTGCTATGGGTACGATACATAGAGCAAAGATAAATAGACCACACGAAAAATTCAATTTTGACGATTCACACCGAAGTCCATGAAAGTCAGTACTTTTGTTTTCGTAAAGGCATGAATGGTGGGCTATTAAATCGTGGTTGATTCTGTTGCATATGCTATGACTCTATTAATTTATATATAGTGCAAGCTATTAATTACCACTAAATATCAAATTGTGTTTTCCATAAATTCCATGTAAATAGACCCGATTACACTTTCGTGTCACATCTAATGCATGTAGTAATGAAACTGTTGTTGAAATTGTAAATCAATAAAGTCCTAAGATCTATCTAAAATTTGATGGAACAGTTGGGCGAAACTACGTGAGCGTGCGTATAGATATATCACAGACCAAACGTTGTACTTCATTTTGCAGACCACATAATAACCTTCCGGAGCTTTCTCCTCCACTATTAAATTGCTTGTGATGTACCATATACCTCAAATTTAAATCAAACCTTTTACTAAAATAATACACGAACATTTAGGAAAACAGAAATGATACGGAATGCACTTCATATGCCGTAAGGTACAACTTTAAGGTCTATGTCAAAACTACTTAAGCCCACCAAGAATTAAAATTCAGAATGCACAACAAATCAAGAAAATTCAAAATTTTAAGTAGATGGCATCCATCAAATGGAAAAAAATATTCAAATTGTTCACATAATTATGGTGTTTGAGTAACCAGGAACCTAAAAAAATTCGCAAAAACAGTGCCAAGTGAATATGCAGTGGCAGCACAAATTGTATGTACACCAAGATGGCATGTTGTGATAGCACAAGTCAGCACAAAATTCACAAACTAAAGGAGCACAAACTCATTGGTATATAATCTTTAGTTCTTTACATATATAATAAAAGGGTGTGAGGAAACAGCACTTTCAATTTACAAAACTTGTCTTTCTCTATCCCTCTTTCGACACAACCATCGGGATCTGAAGATGCCATTCTAGGTCTCCACTCCTCAAACTCCCAACCTTCCAAAAGACAATTGAAAGGAAACGCATAGGGAGAAAAATATTGGCTAGTGCATGGAAATTAAGTGAAGCCCTTCGCACTCATGATTCCCAATAATATCGATGATTTGATTATCATGATTCATTTTTTCATCAACATTGCTCAATTATTTTCACACAAATGGAGGACCCACAACGAGTTTAAGAGAAAGCAACAACATCTAGAAACAACTACAGACATACAGGTAGTGCTGATTTTTTTTCCATTTAGGTTACAATACATAGCAGCTTTTTTCAGAGAGCAGAGCACATAATCAAAACATGCAAATCTATACCAAATGCAAAACAAAATAATGTGACAAAGGCAGGACTTAGGTGGACAAATTACTTACCTTCAAGATTTTAACAGCAGCATTTTTCTTTTCTGAGTCAGTTCCTTGGTAAACCTTCGTTACACAAAATGTAAACAATTTTAGAATTGATTACTGTTTTAACTGTAACCGATGACATGACAAACAAACAAGACATGGGATATATCAGATATTCAGATTGGCAAAAGGTAGTAATATATTTCAGAATATTACCATTTTCAGTAACCATGGCTCTCCCTCTTAGCCCAATAGGTGCAAATTAGATTAGGATAGTGGTACATAGCTGCATTATCATTTGAAACAAAAAACAGAAATAGAAACTGGGTGCCACTCTCTTCTAAATATGCATCATCTAATCATTCTAGTAAACAACAGCGGGGAAGTGGACTGTTCAATGCATTTTATGCAAAAAAAAATTAAAAAGTAATTGTAGGAGTGTGGCCTCATCAAGCCATCAAGTCCCCAACTACCATAATAAGCACATAATACTTTTATCCAGTGTGCTATTGTCAGAGGTTGTAGCATCAGGACGAGCTCTTTATCAGCTGCTGATTCCTGAGAAATATGTTGGCATAAGATATGTGGGCATTTGACTCAATGGATGATATTCATTAGGAAATCCATAACCTGTCTTAAAATTTCCACCAGAGCCTTGAATGAAATTTGCTAGGTTTTCAGAAAGCACAGTTTCTTTGCACTTCGTGTTAGTAGAATCCTCATACAGTTCAATAGGTGATGCATCACCAATTTTTATGCGAGGAAACTTTGCAAAAATTTTCGGAAAGTCAATTTCTTTTAAGACATTAATTAACTCAGTGTTCAGAAGAAATAACCACTTAATGGCGAAAGGGGAATGAGTCACTCATCTGTGCACCTTGTTGATTGATCAAATACATGTGGGTGGATGGAGACCGACGCGGTTCGCCTCGGTAGAATTCTTAGTAGTAGAGGTAATCAGCGGTAACGGCAACACACTTATAAGTCAACATCTCAGATTGAGTGCTGTGAGCCATCACAGATTGTGTGCCTCCAAGCTATGGATGTATACAAATACTATCCTCATAACCAGTAGAGGAAACCAAAACTATGGGCAATTCAATGTAATTAAATTCCCAGAAAACTAAACTGGGATCATTAAACGAAGGCATCACCTTTCTGTTGGACTGTCGTTGCTTCACCTTGGCTGGTAATCTTCTCTCTCCTCAATTACCTGGACGTGGTCAGTTAAAAATAATGAAATTAAATATGAGAGTGGTCAGCAATATTAGTGGATCAAATATATGAGAGTGGTCAGTAATGAAAAAAATGGAGTTGCAAGGACATCACAAAGATCTGCATAGAGACGGCAACCATTGTTCTATGGGCGTAATCTCCTTCACAATAATTCTAAAAAATCACTTATCTCAACTGTTATTTAGAATTCCAAAAGTCTAAATTCCAGAAACATACCTTCTCCTTGCAGGTCCTCTGATATCCACTCTCGTTTCAAACTCAACTGTATTCTGCAGTACAAAATCAAAATTCAAATATTCTTGCAGATAGCAAGCTAGTGTTGGGCATGGCAGCAGTCAAGACAGATCACCTAAACTTTATGATGGTTCAACTGAGAGCACTCAACTGAACATTTGTGATGTCTAAGGTTTTCTGCTAGTCACAAGAAAAGGAAAAGAATATGCACAATACAAGCACACCTTTGATCTCATGCCACGAATTTGTTAGTGCTTTCCTAGACACATGTTATGCCGACAACCAAAAAAAATAAACAACTAATGTGGTTATCAACTCATATAGTTTTCAGCAATGACCATTGATCAATAGGTTCTACTATTCCAGAATTATGTTCAAAAAGAAAGAATTTTTCTTACGACAAAACATGCCAGTCAAGGTAAACAATTCATATAAAGGTCTAGCCAATCAAAAATTATGTTCTTTATGTTAGCCCAACCTCAGCTGCCTGCACACAGCACAAGTCCTCACACACACCTCACACACTCACACTTGGTGGCTGGAAGAAGAAGGAGATGAGAGGAAGAAGAACAGGAAGAGCACACGAGAGAAATGGTGCTGCTTAAACCCAGGAGCTGCAGCTGCTCTTGATCAACGGGTGAGCTAGGTACAAGGTATGGCCAATCTGCCACTACCTGCTACTACTATACAAGGTATGGTTTTCAACCACTACCATCTACTCTACCACTGCTGCTACTTGCTGCTGCAGCTATCTACTCTCTGCTACTGAGCAACCACTGCTGCTCCGTTGACTGAAAAGAAGAGGAGCAAGGCTAAGGCCTTGTTCAGATGGAGAATAGGGGGTGGGGATTTGGGGTTTGGGGTCACATCGTAATCATTGCGCCACTGTAGCATTTCGTTTGTATGTGTGAAAAATTATCCAAAAATTGATTAATTAGGCTCAAAATGTTCGTATCGCAGAGTACAACAAAACTGTGCAATTAGTTTTTGATTTCATCTACATTTAGTACTCCATACATGTTATGACATTTTGATGTGATAGAAATCTTCTTTTTGCATAGTAAACTTTGGGGTTGCTTTTTGGAAACTAAACAAGGGCTAATTATCTATCACTTTAACAATATGGAAATCTTGAGGACCCACTACATCTTTCTAACTATTTTCCTGGACTGTTTCAGCCACTAACATGGCCTAAAAATGAATAGATCTATTTACCATCTAATTTTGTCAGAGAAGAACAACCAACAAAAAAAAAGAAGTTATCTACCTAACTGAACTGCTCAGTCTGCCATATAAAAACAACAACCTAAAATTCGAGGTTAACATTCAATTTCAGTACAGAAGCTTGCAGAAGATATGCTAATGGATGGTGAAGTACAATAAAAATAACATTACATATTATCATGTCTCCAGCTCGATTTACACTAATGGATGGATACTTTAATTGCAACAAATCAGAAAAGGAGAACATGTACTGTCAGTTGCTAACACGCCCCTTGGTTGTCCTATTAGACAATGTGCCTTCTATCTAATAAAAACAGGAACTCATTACTGGATATTATTGGGATACCTGAGCAGCTAGGGATTTATCATACTCTCCCTTCTGTTGGGCAAGGACTCTCTCAAGCTTCATCTCCCAGTACTACTAATTAGAATCATAATTAGTTCTCATCCGAGTTCAATAACAAAAAAACATTTAACATTATTCGTCTACTGATTACTATCAACACTCATATGCTACTACTAACTAAAATTATACAGTGCAAGTAATGTTAGTTCAAAGTATGTAGCAAAACATGAAGTAGTGCTATATTTCCACTCTTACAATTGAATTGACGGTGCACAGTTATTGATGATGGAATTGTACCTGCAGGCAGGTGTTCCTCATCAGACTTGCAGATTCCTTCGCGTCCAGATGACGCTCCAACCTGTTGAGGAACCTGTCAAACCTCTCCTCGTCCTCGAGGGCCTGCTCAATCACATCCGTGAGTACCATTGAATTGGTAGGACAGTGCTGCAAGAGAGATTGAACAATCGACTTGTACCTTATCTTTGAGCTCGAACTTGTTGGTCACCAGAGTTGCAATTTCCATGTCGTCCAACAGCCCATCGAGTCTGGCGACTAACTTGTCAAACCTCTCGGTCTCCACACATTCCTTGTCCTCCAACAGCCACTCAAGCCTGGCAAATAACTTGTCGCACCTCTGGGTCTCAATCTCGTCCTTGAGATCCTTCTCAAGCACACCCAAATTGGGGGGAGGGGGGGATAACATAATTTTTCACCCTAGGGTTACAGGAATTGGGGCGGAGCGGATGTGGAGTAGTCGTACCTGGGGAAACCATATCACGTCTGGTGAACCGTGGGCCTCGTGCGAGGGCAGCTCTGCGGGGCGAGGGATCCAGGACCGTGGGATTCGCGCAGGGGAGCTGAGGGGAGGCTGCGGGCGACGCAACGACGGCAAAGCGGCGATGGCGGCGCGGCGACGACGATGCGGACCGGGCAGCGGCAGTCTGACGAGTTGGAGGGCGAGCGATCGACGGACGGGCGGACCGAGGGCGCACGCGGTTCGCCAGGAGTAGAGAAGAGGAGAGATTTGGCCCTTTGTTTGGGGTTGGACGGCCGGGTTGCGTCCGCGCGGTGCCTGCAGCTTGCGGCTCCGGCCTGCGCCACCGTCCACGAGCTGCGGATTACACAACCCAAGTCAAAAAATCACCACCCGCTTTCTGCCACGCCTCGCCTCGTCCCTGTCCCCCCCGCCATGCCTCTCCTCTTCCTCCCCGCCGGCGCCCCCTTCGCCGCCGCGTCCCTCCTCCCGCCCCCTCGCTGCCGCCTCCGCCTGAGTGTCACCCTCGCCCGCGCGGCCGCCACGAGCACCACCGCCACCCCCGCTCCCGCGAGCAGCTTCGCCGTCGAGGACTACCTCGTCGCCAGCTGCCACCTCACCCCGCCGCAGGCGCTCAAGGCGTCAAAGAACCTCGCGCACCTCAAGTCCGCCTCCAACGCGGATGCCGTGCTCGCCTTCCTCGCGGACTTCGGGCTCTCCGCAAAGGAGGTCTCCGCCGTCGTGGCCTCCAACCCGCGCGTCCTCTGCGCGCGCATCGACCGCTCCCTGGCGCCCATCTCCGCGGAGCTCCGCGCGCTGAGGCTCTCCCCGTCCCAGATCGCGCGCCTCGCGCAGATCGCCGGCCGCTACTTCCTCTGCCGCAGCTTCGTCTCCAAGGTGCGGTTCTGGCTCCCGCTCTTCGGCTCCCCGGAGCGGCTGCTCCAGGCCAGCGACTGGAACTACTGGCTCCTCACCTCCGACCTCGAGAAGGTGGTCGAGCCCAACGTCGCCTTCCTCAAGCAGTGCGGGCTCAGCGCCGCCGACATCGCCAAGCTGCTCGTGGCCGCGCCGCGGCTCGTCACCATGCACCCGGAGTACGTCCAGGACGCCGTGCGGCGCGCCACGCAGCTCGGCGTGGCGCCAGGCTCCCATATGTTCCGGCACGCGCTCTCCACCGCGGGATGTATAGGCCAGGAGAAGGTCGACGCCAAGGTCGCCGTCCTCAAGGAGACGCTCGGATGGTCGCAGGAGGAGCTGAACCTGGCCGTCAGCAAGGCGCCGCGGATCTTGGTCGCGTCCGAGGAGAGGCTGCGCCGGAACGCCGAGTTCCTGCTCAACGAGGTCGGGCTGCCGCCGCAGTACATCGCGCGCCGGTCGGTGCTCCTCATGTACAGTCTCGAGAGGCGGATGGTGCCCCGGCACCTCGTGCTGAAGGCGCTCAAGGAGAGGGGGTTGGTTGAACAAGAACGGTGCTTCTTCAACGTGGTGGCGCCGACCGAAGAGAAATTCTTCGAGAAATTCGTTGCTCCCTATGAGGAATCCATCCCCGGCCTTTCTGATGCTTATGAGTCTGCCTGTGCGGGAAAGGTGCCAGAGGGATTTCAACATTGACTGGAACGCAAGGAGAATCGGGTGCGTTCCCCCCATTTTGTATTTGTGTAGCCCCATTCCACTGATCTGGTTTCAAAAGAAAACTCATTCTAGTATTCTACTGATGGAACTGAAGTAGCTTCATGGTTATTTAGCTTAGGTCCATTACAGGTGACAGCATAAACTGATGTCGATAACCATAAACAATTTCATTTCTAACTGAGTGATGGTTTAGTACAAGCAATGATTTCCTTTTGCTATCGGATTCTAGTTAACATAAGATAAGTATAAAAACATCCTGTAACATGTGTCACAGTTGTGTCCTTACTGAAGTTAACATTGAGCTTCATCTTGTTTATGTGGCAAATATGTTCTGATATATACACTCTAACACAAGGGATTGTAGAAAAATGCCTTGTGAACGCTTTTAAAGCTACATTGATTCGAAAATGCAACCATGATGCTTAGTGTAAATTACTCTCAAGTAATCAGTACTATTCCGTCGTGCTTAATGGCGGGAGTATCTTTGGTCACAGTATTGATTATTGGAAATACAAATTAACTAGGAGTGAAGGTCTGCATTTCTTTCTTTGGGCTGGAAGTACAAAATTAGTATTTTTCTTGAAGAAGTGAACCCTCTCAGCCAAGCTGTGCATAATGCTCAGTTGTTAGTGTTACCTAGGCATCCATCGAGGGGATATAGGAAGATGTCAGAATACAGGTAACACAGCTAAGTTTGGGATTTGGATGGAAGGAATGCTCTTCTTCTAGAACTCCTCATGGCTGGAGAGGCCGAGAGGCGAACTTCAGTTGGACAGGCTAATAGACTGTGACTCTGTTGTATGTACCCCAGCGTGTATTGAGGGGGGGTGGGGGGGGGGGGGGGGGGGGGGGCAAAAAAAAACTTTTTGAGAGTTTTTTCATGGAGCGGATTCTTTAAGCTTTGTAGAGTAGGTGCTCAGAGCCTCAGGGGATTTCAACACTGACTAGGACTGCAAGGAGAGTTTGGACTATGTGTGTCAACCAGTTCGCAAAGTCTCTCAAATTATGAACTAAGCAGACCAAGCAGATTCGTGATCGTTTGTTGTAGGTCTATTACTGTTGACAGCAAAGCTGATACATAACTGTGAAAAACGACCATTGCTGAATGACAGTGTTGTAGGTCTATTACTGTTGACAGCAAAGCTGATGTTCATAACTGTGAAAAGCGACCATTGCTGAATGACAGTGTCAGGTCTTGATGCTGGATCAATGTATTCCGTCTGTGATCAGCTTGTTATTAACAGAAGCTGTACATTGCCACCTTGTAGAATGTACCGTGCATGATGATGTATGCCAAGCTAAAGTGATTAACATAGAGCTTCATGTTGTATTCTGCCTATGCCCTTTTGTTTGCCAAAGATGTTCTGATGGAGACCCTTTCCCTGCATAAGCTACACTGCACCAAGAAGCCTAGCTGATTACGCTAATTCAAAATGTAAAGCAGTCGTCAGTAATCAGTGTTGTCTCTTCAAGCTTAATGATTGAGATAGTAGGTCATAACAGGACCTGATTAAAACTTGGGAGTCGTTACTGTTGTACGTTAGCAAAAGGAAGTTATCTGAAATCGTACTGGATCACCAATACTGCAATGCAAGTAGTATAATGAAGAAATGGACTTCTGTCTAAAGAAGCCGCTTACGGTTGTATTTTTTTACCATGCAACTGTATTTTTGGATGTTTTACCATGTATAGTTGTAAGCCTGTAACTTGTGCATGAAGAGGTGACTCCTGATACTGGAAATTTCTTTTTTTTAAAAAAAAAATAGAAAGGATGACTCGCTGGATCAGGCCTAAACTATTTATTTTTCTTGCATATATATCTCGTGCGTTGGTCCCAGTAGCATAATTAAAAATCCAACGGTGTTTATTTGTGCCTCACACTTATGGGCTCAAACAATGTTTTTTCGGCCCAAGCACCGGACGGAATCCTGATCCTACTTGTTGAGCCCAGCAAATCTCCAGTTGCGGACCGAGAGAGAGAGAGAGAGAGGAAGGAGGGGTTGCGCACTTGCGCCGGAGTCGCGGACATCGTGGGATTCGTGGCCACACCAAACCCCTAGCTCTCTCCTCATCCCCCCACTCCCCTCGCCGCCGGCGGCCGCCGCCATGCTCCGCCTCCAAAATCATCTCCTTCCCCTCCACCGCTCCGCCTCCCCAATACACTTCTCCCTCCAGCGGGCCCTCCTGTCCATCGCCGCCGCGGCCTCCTCCTCCCCGGGCCACTTCGCCGCCGAGGACTACCTCGTCACCACCTGCGGCCTCACCCGGGAGGATGCCGCAAAGGCCTCCAAATGTGTATCCCACTGGAAATCCCCCGCCAACGCTGACGCCGTGCTCGCCTTCCTCACCGGCCCGGCGCTCGGCCTCTCCAAGGCGGACATCGCGCTCCTCGTGACCAAAGACCCGCGCATCCTCAACTGCAACGTTGACAAGACCCTGCGTGCCCGCGTGGACGGCTTCCACAGCCACGGCTTCTCCGCCGCCCAGATCCACAGCTTCGTCCGCCGGGTCCCCTGCGCCTTCCGCACCTTCAACATCGATGAGAAGCTCGGCTTCTGGATGTCGTTCATGGGCTCGCCCGACAAGTTCCTCCGCATCGTCAAGCGTAACTTATACCTCGTCACCTCTGACCTCGACAAGGTGGTGAAGGCCAACATCCGGTTGCTGCAGGAAAGAGGTCTATCTGTTCAGGACATTGACCATATGTGCATTACCAACCCGAGGCTGCTCACCAGCACCCCGGACCACGTCAGGACCATCCTCTTACGCGCCGACGAGCTCGGCGTGCCGCGCAACTCGCTTATGTTCAGGCAGGCGGTGGGCACCGTGGCGGGCCTTGGTCCGGAGACGATGGCCTCTAAGCTCAAGATGATGAGCAAAATGTTCGGGTGCTCCGACGCTGAGGTTGCCAGAATGCTGCAAGTGAACCCGCTGGTGCTGAGGTGCTCCGTGGAGAAGCTTCAGCGTGTGTTTGAGTTCTTGACCAAGGTAGTCGGAGTCGATGCCAAGTACATCCAGGGCAGGCCCACAATGCTGATGTACAGCGTGGAGCGCCGGCTGGCGCCCCGGAATTACGTGATGAAGTTGCTCCAGGAGAAAGGATTGAAACGGAAAAATATGAGCTTCTACTCAATGGTTACAGTTGGTGAGAAGTTGTTCTACTCCAGGTATATACATCCTCATAAGGATGTTCTTCCTGATCTTGCCAATGCATATGCATCCGCTTGCAAAGGGAAAATAACCACCTGATGCATGCTATAAAGGATGATGTTTGTGCATTCCAGTGTTTTGAATCTTCGCTAACAAACTATCTATATGGGGAGTAACTGCAATTACATTTCATTCTTAGGGGATTCAGTTACCCTGATGTGTACTCTGCAACCCTGTACTTGGCCACTAGCATCAGAACTGCTGAAACTCATTATGTTAGCCTTACTTATGATGAGCAAAGCATGATGCTGCCATTTTCATTTACCTAGGTTCAGATTCTGAAATGAATTTTATCATATTTCAACTCATGCTGGAGTTTGCAGGGGACAGCATATAATGAATTCATGTTTTTTGTTATTTGTGTAGGAGGTTTTCTTAATAGTTTTGCATGCCTGCTATGACCCGTTCACAATGTTTAAACACAACATTTATATTGAGTTTTAGGATTTTGGCAACAAATATGTATGGCTCCTTGATCTTGCATTTCTACTTGTCTATTCAATTGCAAGTTTCGGGTTTTATGGCAGTATTCATGCCCTTTGTGCTTCACCCTGTCGGTATCCAGAATGATACTCTGGTTCAGAAACTAATCTCAGTTCTTCCATGATCCTGTTTTTATGGTCACCCGCTTAGCTTTGCCTTCTCTTAGCTGTGAATCAATGAGCATTTTCTCAGGTAGGTGAACATTCAGTATCAGTTAGTGGATTAAGAATATGGATGTAAATATGTAACAACTACTTCAGGTGCTGCCTCTCCTGAACTATGAATCTGTGAGCATTTTGTTAGCTACTGAATATTCTGGATTAGTTATAGGATTAAGAATATGGAGGTAATTACTGCATTAGGTTCTGCCTTTCCTGAACTATGAATCTGTGAGCATTTTGTTAGCTACTGAATATTCTGGATCAATTATAGGATTAAGAATACGGACATAACCTGCCTTACCTGTTGCTATATGCTGAAATGTCGTGATAATTTCCACCATATTATTACCCAGGGCCGATTTTGTGTCACATTGTTTGAAATTTGTCCAAAATGTTTTGACATTTTGTACTAGAATGCCAACATGCGAGTATGAAACTTTGTTTTAAAGTTTCTCAATAGTAGTCCTGTTGCTGAAGGACTACACTCTGCTATGCGTTCAGTGGTAAACCAGGGAGATTGGAACATTGTATCACCTGAATCTCCTGGATTGATGCCTTCTATGCCTGGCTGTAGTTTTTTCTTCATACATGTATAAACTCCAGTTTTCTGGTACCCTACCAAGAACAATTGCACATCGACTGCATTTCATTCTCATTCTATCCTACTCGTCCCTGTAGCAGTAATTCGATAAGCTGCAGCATTGTCTTCAGCTTTGGAATGTACCTTTGGCAACTTGTTCCCTTGTAAGCGCATACTGGAATGGTCTGATGAATACGAGACATCAGTGCACAGTGCCGCATGCTTCATTTCAGCTTTGTAGAATTCAAAGTAATTTTGAGAATTTGATGTGGATTTGGATGTCGCTTCTCATCGTCGTATGTTGTAGACTTGTAGCGCCGTAGTGCTACTAATCTTTGCCCAGCCTGGTCGGACGCGCGTGTCCTGCCGCGACTCGCGAACAGCGTCCTGAACCTCACCTGTTTCTGTATCAGATCAACAAAAGCTTCCTTCTGCAGGGTTGATGAGTCAAATAGTGCATATCCATGTTGTGGCTGTGGCAAAATATGCTAGTTTCTTTTATATCTGTGTTGGTTTATTACTATAGTTGGCACGCATGGTGCTCTGGATTTGTTTGGAGTGTTTCTAGTTCACTGCAAATTTGCGCCCCGTTCGCCTGGCTTATCAACAGCCAGTCAGCAGTATTTTTCTCTCTGCACAAACTAGTATCAGCCAACTAGCAGTATTTTTCTCTCAGCACAAACCAGCACCTGCCACCCGTTAGCCTTGTAATGCTACATTGCTACCAACCCATCTACAATTCTTTGTAGGAGTACCAATTCGTTTTGTTTGATGGTTTCGAATGCGTTAGTTACCAAAGTTTTAAAGCTCCCCCTTTGCATTCTAGGTCGTCAAATTGAAAAACAAAAGGCGAGTGTTTCTGAGCTTTGGTATGGTATACTGTATGGTGCCTTGCTGCAATGTGTATGTCCAGTGTTTCAGGCTTGAGATGAATTTGTTATGTCCTAGCACGAGGTGACAACCCGGATGCTGGCGTTGATCCTGAATTTTTTAGACGAATGTCTTAGATTTCAGTAGCACTCCAATTTTGACGCAATCTCCACTTGCAAGCCGGCCAACAGTCCAACACTGCCGTTCGATTCTTCGCGGTTGCGGCGCGCTGCCGCTTCTGCCGAAAGCCCGAGCCTTTAGCTCCCAAATTCCATCCCTAAATTTCACTACGTGGAAATAAGATTTTCATCACATCAAAATATCGACACATACATGAAGTACTAAATGTAGATGAAATCAAAAATTAATTGCACGGTTTTGTTGTACTTTACGAGACGAATATTTTGAGCATAATTAATCAATGTTTGGACAATTATTCACAAATACAAACGAAATGTTACAGTGTCGCATTTATGGCAAAGTTTTAACTTTGCACCCCAAAGTTGGGAACTCAAGGTGGCAATGGGTACCCGAAACCCGCATACTCGATGAGTTTTACCCGATAAGAAGGCGGGTATGGAAAGATATCTTCATCCGCGGGTGCGGTAACGGGCAGAAATCTCTACCCGTCGGGTAAAGCGGGTGCGGGTGTGGGTGCAAACTACCCATACCCGCCTACCCGTGGGTAAAATATACCCGCTTATAATATGTAATTAGGTCATAAACTTGTACTTTGATAGCAAATGGTGACTTGATATCAATAATAAACTCATAATCTAGTGATTTATTAGACTACTAATTAGTGAATGTTTGTCACTCGTACGCTTATTTACTCATATTTGTTAATATGTGCTTTCTATCATCATTATATTCATAATTTCTATACTTCTTAGTGAATGTATAATCGGGTACGGGTTACCCGACGGGTAGAAAAAACCCGGCGGGTACGGGTATGGGTAAGTTGTTCGGGTGCGGGTACTAAAACGGATAAATTTGTATTTGACGGGTACGGGTATGGAACGGGAGTACCCAGCGGGTACGTACCCGTTGCCATCTTGATTGGGAACTAAACAAGTGTCACGAACAACCCACTCCTACTACGGCCCAACAAGTCATCATGCGGCCCGTTTACGAACTCCTTTACAATTCACATAATAGCTGTAAGACGGCCTGCGAGCCGCGAGCGTGTACTAGGCTTAAGCCCATTAAACCTATATACTCGTTGTGTGGGTGGTTGGGCGGAAGCAATCAAGAACTAAAATCCTAACAATATTTCCCCTGTCTCCTTCCTCTGCTTCGGGGCGGCGGCGCCGCACTCGACTCGTTGCGCGTGACGCCGACGCCTACCTCCAGTTACCCTAGCCTCGTGACAACCTGGCATCAGAGCCATACTCCCCATTGACGTAGAAGCTCGAGTCCCACCAGAGTGGTATGCGATTTGGGAGCGAATCGGGTGAAAGTTTTTCCCCAATTCGCTTGCAAATCCTGTAATCCCCGGCGTGGCTGCACCTTGCTCTACTCCGTGGGCGATCCTGGCGTCTACCTCCACTACCCAGTTACCACCATCGCCATCAAATCCGACACCAAGTCCACCTCCACTGCCGCCGCCACCACCACCACCACTCAAATCTCGACATCGGGGGCGCAAACCACCAACCCTAACCATTCGGATGGCAACCGCGGAGGAGAAGCTTTACATCCTCTTCACCGAGGTGAAAGTGCTCCAATCGGGCCAACTCAAGCTCACGACATCGGTCGACTCCCTCACAAAATGGAGCATCGGTGTTGACAAGATCTCCACCGAGCTCGGCAAGGAAGTGAAGGACCTCACGTCGCGCATCCAAGCGTTGGAAGCACTCACAACTGCTCCGCTTGAAGCCCCGACGCGCGAGGAAGAGGGGCGGGCCAAGGGCCACGACGTCCACACAAGTAACCAGGGTGGTGACTTGGGGTTTCGCCACCTCAATCACACCCTGGTCAAGGGTGAGCAGCAACAACACACTCCTCTTGTCCCTGTTGTTGATTCCCCTCAGACGAGCACTAGGAAAAACCAACCAAGTCATGAATCCTATGAGTACAAATTACCTAAACTTGATTTTCACATTTTTTAAGGAGACCACCCTAAAATTTGGAAAGATAAGTGTGAAAAATACTTTTCCATGTATAAAGTGCATGTCCATCTTTGGGCTGATTTTGCTACCATCAACTTCAAGGGCAATGCTATGCTCTAGCTTCAAACCTATGAAGCTCAACACTGTTTAGACAGTTGGCCTGAGCTATGTGTGGCCGTTGAAAGGAAATTTGGAAGAGACTTGTACCAAAACCAAATGAGAGAGATCCTGTCAATTAAACAAACCCTTGATGTACTAGAATATGCTAGTCGCTTTGAACAGGCTACACACAAGGTCCTCATGTACAATAAGGATCTTGATGATGTATTCCTGGTCAGAAATTTTTGGATGGCTTAAAGTATAATATAAGTAGTGCTATTACCTTACATAAACCTAGAACTATTGATGTTGTGTTATCACTGGCATTGATGCGGGAGGAGCTTTTGGAAACCTCCATGAAGAGGTATCAATCTTGAGGACCTAGAGAGTTCTCCAAGTTTACACCTAAAGGAGCTCAGCAGCCTGCACCTGATGTTTTGGGCACAACACAAACTGACAGTAAAGCCACAACCCCGTCAGATACTAAACCAAGATGGGATGGCAAACAATCTGCTCTGCAAGCTCAGCGTAAAGCTCAAGGCCTATGCATGAAGTGTGGTGACAAATGGGGCAGGAATCATAGATGTCCCAAACAAATACCACTTCATATCTTGGAAGAGTTATTGGAGGTGACATAGAGGAACCAGTCCAAGACAACCAAGAAGAGTCATCTTCTGATGAAGAACTACTGTCACTATCATTAGCAGCAACAGAAGGCATTTTGGGCAAGAAAACTCTAAGATTACATGGTTTGATTCAGCATCAAGAAATATTAATTCTGGTGGACTTTGGTAGTTCCAACACATTTGTGAGCACTGCAACAGCTCAAAAACTGGGTTTGGAGACACCAGAAGCATCATCAGTACATGTCACTCTACCCAATGGTAATACATTGCTTAGTTCCAGAATAGTACCACATCTAACTTGGTGGTGTCAGGGGCATACATTCTCCACCACAGCAAGAATTTTGGACCTCAAGCACTATGATATGATTCTAGGGATTCATTGGTTAGCTCATCATAGCCCCATGTGGGTAGATTGGAAGAGAAAGAAGTTACGCTTCAAACACAAGGACAACATAATTACTTTAATAGGAGTCAGAGATTGTACAAATAATGCATCAAGCTCCAATCCAAAAAGTTGCATGGTCTGCTGCGCAAAGGAGCAGTACATCAGTTGGTTCAGTTGCATTCTGTTCAAGAAATAAGCCCCACCACTACCATCCCTGAGGTTGTACAACAGCTATTGAAAGAGCGTTCCAACTTGCTTCAAGAACGCACTGACCTACCACCACAACGGGAGTTGGATTGCACAGTTACATTGATTCCAGGGGCAAAAACCAGTCAATGTCAAACCATACCGTTATACACCATCCTAGAAAAGATGAAATAGAGAGTCAAGTGAAAGAAATGCTGCACAATGGAATCATATAGTCCAGTACAAGTCCTTTCTCATCTCCAGTTTTGCTTGTCAAGAAAAAAGATGTTAATTGGAGATTCTGTATTGATTATAGGCAGTTGAATGCCATAACAGTCAAAAACAAGTATTCATTACCCATTGTGGATGAACTACTGGACGAGTTGAAGGGGTCCTGCTGGTTTACCAAGTTAGATATGCGCTCGGGGTATCACCAGATCCGAGTACACCCACAAGATGTGGCCAAGACTGCCTTCAAAACTCATTATGGCCATTAGGAATTCAAAGCCATACCCTTTGGTCTGACAGGTGCACCAGAAACATTCCAGGCCACCATGAACACATTGTTCCAACCAATGCTTAGAAAGCAAGTGATAGTATTTGTGGATGATATATTGGTATACAGCAAAACACTTGCAGCAGGTTTTTAATATTCTGTAGCAACATCACTTTTTGCTGAAGGCATCCAATTGTACCTTTGCCCAACCAAGTCTTGAATATTTGGGCCACATTATCAGTGCCCAAGGTGTTGCAATAGATCCTAAGAAAGTTCAAGCTGTACAACAATGGACTATTCCGCAAGATCTCAGGCGGCTTAGGGGATTTCTGGGGTTATCAGGCTACTATAGAAAATTCATCGGATACTATGGAGTGCTCAATAGACCTTTAACAGATCTGCTCAAGAAGAACACCCAATTTCTCTGGACCTCTCAGCACCAACAGTGTTTTGGCTCACTTAAACAAGCTCTGGTTTCAGCTCCTATCCCGGCCTTACGAGATTTCTCCAAGAATTTTATAGTAGAGACAGATGCTTCGGCTACTGGTATTGGAGCTGTCCTAATGCAAGATCATCACCCAATAGCCTACCTCAGCAAAGCCTTGGAAGTTAAAGCACAAGCATTATCCACTTATGAGAAAGAGTGTTTGGCATTGATTCTGGCCGTCACAAAGTGGAAACCATATCTGCAACACAGGGAATTTACAATACTAACAGATCAGAAGAGTCTTATCCATTTAGGAGAACAAAAAATTTCATGAAGGCATGCAAAAAAAAAGCTCATCAAATTATTGGATCTCCAATACATATTGCAATATAAAAAAGGGCTAGATAATAAAGCCGCAGATGCTTTGTCTTGACAACAAGCACCTGTTGAGATCTTAGCTATGTCCACTAGCACACCAAGGTGGCTGGAAGTCATAATTGATGGGTATCAGCATGATGATACTGCTAGGAAGCTCCTCACTGAACTCAGTGTTACAGGATCAAATGATGCTGGCTCCTCTTTGATAGATGGTCTCATAAGATACAAAGGTAGAGTGTGGTTGAGAGCAACAACAAGGAAGCACATCAGTCAATGCTCTTAGCTCTTCATTCCAGTGGTATTGGGGGGCACTCTGGAATTACAGCATCCTACCAGAAGATCAAAGCCCTATTTGCCTGTCCCAATATGAAAGCTAACATCAAGGCATATGTTAACTCCTACCAGGTGTGTAGCCAGGCCAAACCTGAACATGGCAAGTTACCAGGACTGCTCCAACCTTTACCAGTTCCACCCCAAGCATGGCACACAGTTAGTCTAGACTTCATAGAAGGCCTTCCCAAGTCTAAAACATTTGACACTATATTGGTGGTAACTAACAAGTTCTCCAAGTATGGACACTTTGTGCCTCGATCCCATCCTTATACAGCTCTGACAGTGGCTTAGGTATATATGAACAACATCTATAAACTTCATGGCATGCCAAAGGTCCTGATATCTGACAGAGATAGAGTGTTCACAGGAGCATTATGGCAAGAGTTATTCAAGCTTTCAAATACAAAACTCGACATGAGCTCAGCATATCACCCCCAAACTGATGGACAGACTGAAAGACTCAATCAATGCTTGGAGACATATCTGAGGTGTTTAGTTCAGGTCTGTCCAACCAAATGGGCTTAGTGGATCTCATTGGCAGAATATTGGTATATCACAACTCATCACTCAACATTGGGCACTACTCCATTTGAGGTGTTGTATGGGTATGCACTAAGTCACTTTGGTATTACATCTGCAGATGTTTGCACAGTACCAGATCTGAAACAATGGATGCATGAGCGTTCTGTCATGACTCAGTTGATCCAACACAATTTGTCTAGAGCACAACACCGAATGAAAACACACAATTTGTCCAGAGCACAACATCGAATGAAAACACAGGAAGATAAACATCGTCAAGAGCAAGAGTTTGCAGTGGGTGATTGGGTATTTGTGAAACTTCAGCCTCATGTGCAGCAGTTAGTTCAACGGAGAGTGAATCACAAATTGAGCTATAAGTATTTTGGTCCCTATCTGGTCATGGAACGTATTGGTGTTGTGGCATATAAACTCCAGTTACCAGCAAGCAAGCAAGATTCACCCTATGTTTCACATATCTCAGTTGAAATAAGCTTTGCCACATGCAGCTCAAGCCGAGGATGATGAACAACTTAATTTGCTTCAAGAAGTCCTCCCAAAAGACTACCAGGTACTCAACACTCACATCTGTAAGATTGGTCACTCTGGTGTACCTTATGGTTTCATTCGATATGCTAATTGGCCACCGAGTTGGTCGTTCGGGGAGAATTTACATGTATTGCAGTGAAATGTCAATCTGTCATTGCTTCATTTTCTGCACTCGTGGGCGAGCAGCAGCTTCAAGAGGGGGAGATGCCATGAACAGCCCACTCCTAGCCCAACGAGTCATCAGGCGATCCATTTACAAACTCCTTTACAATTCACATAATAGTTGTAAGACTACCCACAATGTGATCGATGCTGAAAAAATAGATTCCCTGACACAACATATCGATGCTGAGAAGCCCATGGGGTGCACAACGTTTTCCTCCATTCCTAGATTAAAGCCCTATTTGTTTTCCACGCGCTAAACTTTAGTGCCGTCACATCGGATATAAATATGTTAATTAGGAGTATTAAATATAGATTAATTTAAAAACTCAATACATAAACGAGGAGTAATTTACGAGACGAATCTATTAAGTCTAATTACACCATGATTAGACAATGTAATGCTACAGTAAACATATGATAATTATGTATTAATTATAGTAAAATTAGGCTTGTTAGGTTCGTCTCGCAAAATAGACATTACTTATGTAATTAGTTTTATAATCAGTTTATGTTTAATACATCTAATTATCACTTATTTAAAGCGTTAAACTTTAGCTCCCAGATCCAAACACCACCTAAAATGGGCCCGAGTTTAGGCTGTGCAGAGGAGCAGTTCTGTAAATGCCAGAGAGAACGGGTGGAGAGAAGATCAAGAGCCTGTCGTGAAATCAATTGTTTATTGAATAAGCACCGAGTCATCTACATGCCTCACAGACCATATTTTTTGTTTCAGCATTGCCCTTCCCAGTGGCAAACCTCGATGCTTAGAACTTTATCTTTCCTAATTCAAGCACGGATGTGGGCAACGCCGCGGTTAGTCTAAGGTGGTGTTTGGATAAGTGCTAAACTTTAGCACTTTAAATAAGTGATAATTAGATGTATTAAATATTGAAAGTGCATCTAGGCTCTCTCTAGTGGGTTTTGGTTGAATGATGACAAATGTAACCAAAGAGCTAATGGTTTAATTAAGTTCATGGACATGTCGTAAGATGATAAAATTTCATGTGTGGAACTTGATGATAATGCCCTCAAGAATTCATGGTGGACGGCGAAAAAGATTGAAAGATTTAAATTATTTTCTATTTTGAATTTGAGTTAGGAACATCGTACTATCAAGGGGGATGCGTGTTGATCAAGCCACGAATGTCTAAATGCTCAAATAGATCTAACCAAGTGCACATAAGAGACACAAATGCACTCACGGGCACAAGTGTTTCTGCTGGCAGATGCTCCGGCAAGGGGTCGGAGTATCCTAGTACAGAACCAGGGCACCCTGGAGTTTTCGGGACAGGAGGAGTGTCCAGGGTCACTGTGTTGCACGTTCTTTTCTGTGGGAGGAGTATCCGGGGTCGACCCGGAGTCTCCGACCCAGATCTCACAAATAGCACAACGGCTAGTTTTAGGGGCGCGGGTATAAATACCTTTTCGGCCCCTCCTCTTGTGCCTGCCGACCTCACACGCAAGAAACACATTCTCAAGCTTCCCACTCACTCCCTCAACCCTCTAGAGCTAATCTAAATGAGATTTGAGAAGGGGTTTGAGGGATCTCTTGGATTTGGGCGCGTGGAGAGCATCAACTTCATCTCTTGAGCATTTGAAGCATCCTCGGCCATCAACTCGTGTTTGTTACTCTTGGAGCTTTTGCTCCTAGACGGCTAGGCGTCTCCGGCGAGCGCTCAACTCGTGTGAGCTTGCCCCGAAAAGTTTGTAAAGCCAATCCTCTCGAGGATATCATAGTAAGTAACCCTAGCTTGGCTTTTGGGCCTAGGGAGAGGGTACGGTTGTGGTTCAACCCGGTCTCTTGGAGGCACCTCAACGGAGACGTA
This sequence comes from Echinochloa phyllopogon, assembly GCA_033239725.1. Taxonomy (NCBI): domain Eukaryota; kingdom Viridiplantae; phylum Streptophyta; class Magnoliopsida; order Poales; family Poaceae; genus Echinochloa; species Echinochloa phyllopogon. The sequence goes on from BTCW01000010.1 coordinate 55,203,209, forward strand.
ACTTCTCTAGGGAAGTGAACTTCGGTAAACAAATCACTTGTCTCTGGTTGTGGTGGTTGTTCTTCGTGTTCATATGTTCTTCGTAGTTCATAGTTGACTTTCACATATTTGGTCCGATCTACTCATGTGTGAAGTTTGTGGTGCAACTCTTAGGTGGAAAAGAGTCCCTAGACGATTTCCCACCTTTCTATTTAAAGGAAATTAGCTAAGTGGATTTAAGTCTTTGCATCATGTGCTCACTCTTTTCTGTCGTAGGAAAATCCGGGAACCTACTAGATACTCCAGGGGTCGGAGTATCTGATAGGGTGCCGGAAGTTCTGGTTACTAATCCGACTGTGAGATAAATTGTGTGTAGAAACAGAAGAAGATCCTATTCACCCCCCTCTAGGCATCTTGTGATCCTTTCAAATATAAATTAATTATAACACTAATTACATAAGTCATGTCTATTTCGCGAGACGAACCTAACAAGCCTAATTTTGCTATAATTAATACATAATTACCATACGTTTACTGTAGCATTACATTGTCTAATCATGGTGTAATTAGGCTTGATAGATTCGTCTCGTAAATTACTCCTCATTTATGTAATTGGTTTTTTAATTAATCTATATTTAATACTCCTAATTAACATATTTATATCCGATGTGACGGCGCTAAAGTTTAGCGCGTGGGAAACAAACGGGGCCTAAGCCCTTGTTTAGTTCCAAAAAGCAACCCCAAAGTTCACTATGCAAAAAGAAGATTTCCATCACATCAAAATGTCAGTCCATACATGGAGTACTAAATGTAGATGAAATCAAAAACTAATTGCACAGTGTACTCTGCAAGACGAACATTTTGAGCCTAATTAATCAATTTTTGGACAATTTTTGACACATACAAACGAAATGCTACAGTGACGCAATGATTACGAAGTGACCCCGTACCCCAAATCCCCACCCCCATTTTGCATCTAAGGGGGTGTTTGGTTCAAGCCACTAAAGTTTTAGTCCCGTCACATCGAATGGAAGAATGCTAATTAGAAGTATTAAATATAGATTATTATAAAATGCATTATGATGAGGACATGACATCCATACATATGTCCATGAGGGGTGCATGGGGTGGAGAAGAAGGAGACCAACAAGGTTTTCCAAGTCAAGAAGAAGGCCCAAGGCTAATCCGATTCGAGTCCCCAAGGTGGAGGCCCAAAGAAACTCAAGTTCGAGTCCGCCTCGGAGTCCAGGAGCAGCCCGCACTAAATTCGTCGCCCAGGTCGCATACGGGCTCGGTTTTTTACGTTCTATATATGCTTGGAAAGATAAGGAGATATTCTTTCCGATGGCACTAGTCTCACCTCAAAATTCCTTCCGAGTCATCGGCGATCGTCGAAACAAATCGACGTCCAGAATCTGTCAGGGTGCTGCGCCGGCATCTTTTGGGCTGTTGGCCCGTGTATCATGTTGGTGTCCATTATGGACGTGGTTAGGGGGTTATGCACACCCCAACCGTCATATAATCAGTAGCCGCCGCCACATTAGGGTTTGGGTTTTGTTTAGATTAATCTGTCGAGAACAGTTTCGCCGTTATCGGTTTGTAGAACCCCAACTTTTGATCTTAATCTTACATCTGCAGTGTCACTTCCTTTGAGAGCTGCTTCTTTCGAGTTCTTGCTTGTGTTCTTCGTTTCGCAGGCAGGGATTAGCCTTCTTGGCGAGGTCAACCGGGTGGTGACACGGTTGATAACCAGAGGAGTCGTGGTGCTAAGATTGCAGGGTTCGAGTTTGCTGACTTGAAGCCGGATCGGTGAGTTGTGCTCCGCCCAAAACGAGTTATCCTTCACCTGACGGAAGATCGGGAGTTCCCATCAAGTGGTATTCAGAGACAGGTTTACCATCAGGTTCGTCCTTTCGCCTTTGTCCTATAGTCCAGAAAATAGCCCTACAAAAATATTTGTCATCGTATTCCGCTGTCCTAGTACCCCTTTTAGCCTTTGCAATTTCGTTTCATTTTTGCTTTGTTGAGTTTGTGTCCGTGGTCAAGTCTCGTTGCTGGTTTTAGTTGTGTTCGTGTCGTAGTTCAATCGCCCATTGCTGTGATTCGTTTGTTTCCGCCGCTATCCCATCCACGTTTAGCCATACAACAATTCGAGCCACCACATTACTCGATTTGCCTCGCTAGCCGCCTTGTGTGAACTCTCGTCGTGCAAGCCCTAGATAGGTTGCAAGCCGCTTTGATCGCTTTTGCATTGCATACTTGCTCCTTGTTTCATCTGGCGAATACCTATTGTTTGCTGCCGTAGACACTAGGAGGAAGTTTACCCTAGCCGTTGCTGTTTTTCGTGCCTTTGGAAAACATAATTTGAGATACCTTCCATAAAACAGGCATAACTTTTCACTCGGTGCTCCGTTTTGGCTCAAATTTTTACAGCAGATTCGTGACTCCGTTCGGAGGTAACCCAAACTAGCCTTAGGCTTGTTTGGTCGAGTCAAAAAATTCAAAAAATATCAGGAAGATAAATAAAAAAATTGATCAAGTTGTTTCAGGGTTTTTTAGAGATTGTTCCTGAAATTCCCTAGGCCGCATCTCACGTCAAAAACGGATGCAAATTTTTATGGTTGGAGCTTTTGATATCCTTATTTAGAGAAAAATATAAAAACAATAGTTGAGAAAAATAAAACATCTTAATTCCTACTAGTCTTACAGAGAAATTGCTGAAAAGATTAAAAAACAATTGGATAGAGTGTTGTTTTGCTTGTTCTGTGAGCTTTATCCATCGTCTCTTGTTCCAACTTGTTGTGCTACGCCTAGGACACGTCTAAGCCAGCAATTGTGACTTGTGCTTTGGATACTTATTGAACTTTGCTATTCTGCATTCGTTATTTGCTACTCCTTGCTACATATTTGGCCTTCCGAGCTCCACAAACTATACTTCAGGTCAGTGCAGCGAAAGACCCTTGCAATCTTGGTACTACTTTCTCAGAGGTATCACGAACCAGCCATCGGTTGTACCATCCACTGCTTTGCGGTGGTAAGAACCTTGTAAGAGCTTGGTAAGACGTGTGAGAGTGTGTATCCACCAACAAATATAATAGCTCATAGAGATTTATTTTGATCAAAACCAGACAACTAGTTCTGTTTAAAGTCTAAATTGCAGGAAATCAAGGCACAGATGTTTGAAGGGATGGAACAAAAGAACAAACCACAACTACATGTAGCCGACAGTCATCAAGGTATGAGAGGTAAAATTACCATACCAATCTACTCTGGATCTTATGATGGAGACGAATATCTTGACTGGGAGATGACTGTAGAACATGTGTTTAATTTCCATCTAGTTCCTGAAATACACAGAGTTCAACAAGCTACAAGTGAGTTTAAGGATTTTGCCTTTATTTGGTGGTACGAGCTAGCTGCAACTAATGCTTTACCTAGTACATGGGAACAACTTAAAGAAGCAATGCGTGATCGTTTTATTCCTCTTTCTTATAAATGTGATTTGCTTAGAAAAATACAGCGCTTATTGTAGGGCAATATGTCTGTTCAAGAATACCATAAAAAGTTTCAAAAGTGTAGAATATGTTGTGAAATTAAGGAATATGTAGAAGCAACAGAGAATAGATTTTTGTATGGTCTTCGACCTGAAATTCAGAATATTCTTGTTGATCACTCTTATAGTTCTCTTTCACAATTATTTGAACATGCTTGTATGGCTGAAAAACAACTTTTAGGTGATGATAATATGTCAAAATTAATTGCACCTATTTACCAAGATGAGGTACAATATTTGGAGGAGGACACCATCCCTTTTCTTGTCCCTAACATTTTGCAGCATGTACATAATAAAGATGGCCATACAAAAGAACAGGAACTGATAAAATTTTCAGGTAAAAACTCTCTTGATATGCTGAATTTGCCCTCCAATGATGCTAATAATGTTATACTAGAACATTCTCTTGTATTACCTTTGTCACAAATAGAGAAGGAGCATGATACTTTTGATTTGAAGCAATATACATGTGCTGAAAATAATATTATTATGCCGATTACTTGTGCACATGACGAACTAAAATTATTATCTTCTTTAAACACTTTGGGTTATGTTGAGTTTGATAATTTACGTGCTCTTAGTGGTTTGGAAGAGAAATTTAGATGTGCTGAGTTGCCATGTTTGTCTACTTGTACATATCATTTTATTGGTAAATATAATTGTAAAGGAGAGTACATGATGCACCGAGTCTATATTTGTGCAAATCTAAAATCTCCTTTTGATGTACAAGATTGTGATCAACTAGATTGTCTATCTAGTTTTACTATAACGAATCGGGTTCACTTTCAAGAAGGGGAGCATTGTTGGCTATTACCTATGTGTGCTAGTGCTGATTTTTCTTGTATTGAACAGATACTAGCGGTTATGCAACCATCTATGCCTGCATTGTGTTTGGTTAGTGCTAATCGTTTGCAGGATAATATTGACAAAGATCGTGTGTGTTTCGATCAAGGAGCCTACGTATTTGCCGACAACTCTATAGGAGAAGATGCTTTGAGAGATTGCAAATATGGTCATGTCACTCCCCACAATATTCTCAGTTCCTATATTTTCCACAACCTTGTGTTTCTTCATGTTGTACAGGGCCATCTTAGAGCACAAACGACGCCGAGGACGGCTTTTCGTCAAGAAGGGGAGGATGATGAAGACATGACACCCATACATATGTCCATGAGGGGTGCATGGGGTGGAGAAGAAGGAGACCAACAAGGTTTTTTAAGTCAAGAAGAAGGCCCAAGGCTAATCCGATTCGAGTCCCCAAGGTGGAGACCCAAAGAAACTCAAGTTCGAGTCCGCCTCGGAGTCCAGGAGCAGCCCGCACTAAATTCGTCGCCCAGGTCGCATACGGGCTCGGTTTTTGACGTTCTACGTATGCTTGGAAAGCTAAGGAGATATTCTTTCCGATGGCACTAGTCTCACCTCAAAATTCCTTCCGAGTCATCAGGAATCATCGAAACAAGTCGACGTCCAGAATCTGTCAGGGTGCTGCGCCGCCATCTTTTGGGCTGTTGGCCCGTGTATCATGTTGGTGTCCATTATGGACGTGGTTAGGGGGTTATGCACGCCCCAACCCTCATATAATCAGTAGCCGCCGCCACATTAGGGTTTGGGTTTTGCTTAGATTAATCTGTCGAGAACAGTTTCGCCGTTATCGGTTTGTAGAACCCCAACTTTTGATCTTAATCTTACATCTGCAGTGTCACTTCCTTTGAGAGCTGCTTCTTTCGAGTTCTTGCTTGTGTTCTTCGTTTTGCAGGCATGGATTAGCCTTCTTGGCGAGGTCAACCGGGTTGTGACACGGTTGATAACCAGAGGAGTCGTGGTGCTAAGATTGCAGGGTTCGAGTTTGCTGACTTGAAGCCGGATCGGTGAGTTGCGCTCCGCCCAAAACGAGTTATCCTTCACCTGACGGAAGATCGGGAAACCCTAGTGCCCATCAAACGTGTACTGGGCCCAAGGCCTTGTTTAGATGGAGAATAAGGGGTGGAGATTTGTGGGTTTAGGGTCACTTCGTAATCATTGCGTCACTGTATTGTATGTGTGAAAAATTATCCAAAAATTGATTAATTAGGCTCAAAATGTTCGTCTCGCAGAGTATAACAAAACTGTGCAGTTAGTTTTTGATATCATCTACATTTAATACTTGATGCATGAGCCGATATTTTGATTGATGTGATGAGAATCTTCTTTTTGCACAATGGACTTTAGGGTTGAGCAACCCCAAAGTTTACTATGCCAAACGAGAACGCCACAGCGCGCGCCGCCGCCGAAATGCTCAGCCTCAAACGGCGCCTCCTCTCCGCTCTCCGCGCCGCTGCCCATCTCCCGGCCGCCTCCCTCCACCGCCTCCCCCTATCCACCGCCGCTGCCACACCGCCCGTCGGATTCGTCGCCGAGGACTACCTCGTCGCCAGCTGCGGCGTCACGCCAGCACAAGCCGGGAAGGTCTCCAAGTACCTCGCCGGCATCAGGTCCCCCGTCAATCCAGACGCCGTGCGCGCCTTCCTCACCGGCATCGGTCTCGCCGAAGCCGACGTCGCTGCGGCAATCGTCAGCTACCCGCTGCTCCTCAGATGCAAGGTGGATGAAACCCTACCGCCTCGCATAGCCCAGCTCCGCGAAATCGGCCTCTCCCCTCCCCAGATCTCCCGTCTCGTTGCCGTCGCCCCTGAAGTCTTATTTAGCCCCGTCAAGATCTCCCGGCTCGCGTTCTACCTCTCTTTCTTGGGATCATATGACAGGGTGCACTCCGCCCTAAACAGGAGCGCTTATCTCCTCCGTCCAGACGTTGAGACTGTTGTCAAGCCCAACATAGCATACCTGCACCAGTGTGGCCTAACTGACTATGATATTGGCAAGTATTTTTTGCTGAAGTCGAGGATCCTCCTATCGGAGCCACAGCATCTGAAGGAAATTGCAGCGCGTGCTGAGGAGCTCGGCGTCCCACACAACTCCATGATGTTCAAGCACGCCCTGCTATGCCTCTACAGATTAAGTGTGGGGAGGCTCAATGCAAAGCTCAGTTTCCTCAAGAAGGTTATCGGATGCTCTGAGGCCGAGCTGCGTAATGCCGTGTGCAAGATGCCATCAATTCTATCATGTTCAGAGAGTAAGATAGGTCGTGCTGTGGAGTTTCTGACGGTGGAGGTTGGATTGGAGCCTTCGTACATCTTGCGCAGACCAGCAATGCTCGGTTATAGCATTGAGAGGCGGCTAAAGCCCCGGCATTATGTTATAAGGATTCTGAAGGCAAAGGGATTGCTGCATAAAGAGTATGACCTTTACACCTCATTTAATACAACAGAGGAGACTTTTGTAGAGAGGTTCCTTCTCCCTTATAACAAGAGTGTTCCAGGGCTCATAGAAGCTTATGCTGCTTCTTGCAGAGGTCAAGTAGCCCCTGAACTATAATTGTGAGATGTTGGTTTCCATTCTGTCTCGCAAGTCGCAAGTTGATATCTATTGATGTGGTAAGATGTTCCAGCCTTTCACTTTAGACATGTTGATATCTGGTTCCCTGAGAACTTATTCTGCTATTATGCTTGCATGTTGATATCTCTTTAAGTGTTTGGAAGATTGGTTCCATGCTAAATTAGTATATGTCTGACAAATCATAGATGCGACTGTGTTAAATACGAGACTGATGTCTTGCTGCTATGTGTCAATACATTTTATAAATTTTGACATGTAACACTGCTCACTGCTATTGGGTCTGTCGAAATATCCTTCTTTGTCAAGAGCAATTGTTTCATTGCTTTGTTGGAACTTTAGTTTTCATTCTAATTCTACATTTAGACTGTTATACAAGACCTATTGGCATGAACCAGATGTCCAGATTTGATATGCATGTTCGTGTTGCCATTGTTGTCCTTGAGTTGAAACTGCTGTTGTTATAGCTGAAAGGGATGTTTAGACTGTTACCTCTGTCCTTTTATGACACTATTTTCCATAGTTGTAAATGCAAAGCATGGCTCCTGCCATTATTTGGAAAAAAGTTGAAACCTGGGATAACCGTAGTGAGTACTTGGGTCTGTTTAATTTTCGTTTCCAGTGAAACATGGCCACATTGAGCTCATTTTTTGGAAATGGCATCACCAAAAAAGATCATTTAATGAGATATGGCTTGGTTGAGTACATAAGGGATTTGAAACTTTTGAAGGGATGTAATGGAGTAAGAGGAGCTGAGAGAGGTAGTAAGCGTATTGGTTCCGTTGGGTTAAGGGATAAGAGGCGATGTGATCTGAAAAGAACAGAAACTTATTAGAAATGAAACATACTCCCTCATTATCACAATTAGATGACGTTTAGGACAGCAACACGGTCTCCAAAGCACAACTTTGACTCCTATTTTCTATAGAAAATATTTATTAGAAAGTTATATATGTATACTTTTATGAAAGTAATTTTCAAGACAAATCTATTGATATGATTTTCACATTTCTAAACTCAACGGCTTAAAAGTTATCCATAATTTATATTCCCAAAGTTTGACTCAAACCTTGTCCAAAACGTCATCTAATTGTGATACGGAGGGAGTATATGATAACATGAAAGCTAATGCTGCCTATTTGTAGGGTAGCAGCTGTTTGCTGGGCAAGTCTATAGTGCACTTATGCTTTGTCATTGGCAGTCGGAGGCCTTATGACCTAATTGGGTCTATTTGGCCAAGTCCATTAGGGTAAGGTTAGGGATAAGATCGGATGTTTTACTTAGGCATTAAGTTAGCCTCTTCTCTATATAAGGAGAGGAGATGTGCCAGTTGAAGGCAAACAAGAAGAATATGAGTCTATTAGGATTAGCCCCTTGTATCTTGCCCTTGTGGTGTGGCTGCCGCCTATCGGCGAGGTCGCACCGCTTGGGTTCAGGGTCAACGAAATAAGGATCACTAGTAGGAGGCAATGAGTTACATGAATATATTGCAACATAATTAAAATTTTGTTTTTTTGGTGAGGTTATAAAGGAGTAAAGATGAATGTTGTGATTACACACGAAAGAAATTAGGAAGACTGTTGCCATTGTTTTCTCCTGTCAAAGACTCAACTAAGATGTTTCAGTTGGCACCAAATCCATGTGCTTCCTGCAGCCAAGCTGGTACTTGCTCAGTATATCACATTAATCAATAAATTGAGATGAAGGTTACCAACTGTGCATCAGCCTGGAAAAAAAGGGAAAAGATATTAGACTACAGATAAGGGTTTATGAAAGTAAAGTCTGCAATACTGTTTGGTTGTAGCCAAACCAATATCGCGTTGGTGTAAAGTGATTTACGTGGTATTTGGATTCAGGTGCTAAAGTTTAGAACTTTAAATAAGTGATAATTAGACGTATTAAATATAAACTAATTATAAAACTAATTGCATAAGTCATGTCTATTTCGCGAGACGAACCTAAAAGCCTAATTAAGCTATAATTAATACATAATTACCGTAGCATTACGTTGTCTAATCATGGTATAATTAGGCTTAATAGATTCATCTCGTAAATTAGTCCTCATTTATGTAATGGATTTTTAATTAATCTATATTTAATACTCCTAATTAACATATTTACATCCGATGTGACCGGGCTAAAGTTTAGACCGAGGGAAACAAACAGGCCCTTAAACTTATGGTGATTCTTGTTGATTGGTAGCATAAGAAATATGCAATGATTACTCTGCTGCCCCAAAAAACAGAAAAAGGAAAAAAAATGGTTCTTCAAATGTTATAGTAGCAACATTGCTGGGATTCTACCTTTGCTTCTGTAGGATACCCAGTGTACATATTACTGGTTAGTAAAAGTGATCAATGACTTGGTACATTCCTGTTCCTCCAGCACTGTTTTACGACCCTATTACTACCCATGGAGCCGAGCATTTTTCATTCTTCATGTGTCTTGTTTCATTTTGCTTTCTGCTCTGAAGTTTTGGTAGTACTTCTGTTCAAATTTATTCTTCGGGAACTTTGTGTCTGGTGAAATTGCCCTTATTAGTTACTCCCTGAAGTTTTCATCACCTGGTCTGTGAGAAAACCTCCAACATGAGGTGAGCTTGGTCCTAAAGCATAGCACATCAACAAAATGAAAGGAAAGGACTAGTGTGTGAGCTCAATTTTGGACTTGTTTTGGTATTAGCAAGTTTTTGATCATGTTTGTGAACTTTATTTCTGATTGGAGCTACAGGGACTGTCAGCTGGAATTCGGATGCAGGGGTACCGGAGCATAATTTGTCCCAGCTAAATTTTGTTGTGGAACAGAACAGGTGGAAGGTCAAGCGCCTGCCCCTGCTGTCGTCTATCCTTCGTTTCCGCATGGTTACAAATCTGAAGCGGTATAGTAGTATATGGCAGTTGGCAGGTCCCCCATCTGTATAGACTGTATTCTGCATTTTAAAGTTTTAGCAACGTTCGTACCGTGACTTTAGCAAAACTTGGCAGCTTCTGTTCGTGACCCTATACATTGTGTTGGTACAACTGCAGAAATGAATGGTTGTACATATGATTTAGCTTGGAGTTCTAGCATATAGGCTCAGTCACAAGTTTTTATCTCGAAGTGGAATCAGTTACCAACTGCTTGATGTTGAGGGCCCGTTTGGTAGAGCTCTATCGTGTGGTAGTTGATTATTTGAGAGAAGTGATTCTGTGGCTGAAAGTGATTCTCTTTAGTTCCTTAGCATAAACTATCAAAATCAGGATGGAGAATCGCTTCACAGAATTAGGAGAAACTACTTTCAGCTCTCAGTCCCTTAGTTCATTTCAGAGAATCACTTCTCAGAATCAACAGAGAATCACTTCTCGCTGAAAAACTGTTTGACAGAGCTCCTCCTGGATTCATCAGAGAATTAGCTCTGGAGCTCTGCCAAACAGGGCCTAAATGCTGCAACTCCTTTTCTTTTAACATGCCACCATCACACTACGCACCATCCTACTCATTTTGCTCGTTTCATAAGCAGTCAGTCGGTTCCTGAACTGAAGCACGAAACTAGCTCATGGCTGGACCAGAACTGCGGGTTTCTCCCGTATTTTATGCCCTCCCGTTTTCCTCTCGATCCCGCCGTGCTCGCGGCGTCCAAGCAGCCGTTCCGCGCCGTGCCGACCGAGGTGAGACAGCGACGGCTTCCTCGCATTTTCTCCACTTCCACAGCTTGCTAGTCCGCAGCCATTTCCCCTTCGCGGCTGCGCCACCCCCACTGCCGCTATCTATCGCACCAACCCATCACGCACACACGACACGACCCATCCATCCGTTTCTTATCCACCTCATCCCACCGCCGGCCACACATCTCCGGCCACGCGACGCCCTCGAGCCCCACCGCCGTCTGATCCGGCGGCCGCCTGATCCCGCCCGTCCGCTCCCCACCCCCAAACCCCTCTTCCTCCCCTCGTCTCTTCCTCCCCAAACCAAAGCCAGGCCAGGCCCAGCCAGCCAGCCAAAGCCGCCCGCACTCCCCCCGAGTCCACTGCCACCGCAAGCTCCGCGACGCGATGGCCGCGCTCCGCCTCGCCTCCTTCACCCTCCGCCCGGCCGCCGCCGCGGCCTCCCCCTCCTCCGGCGCGTCGCCCCGGCCCGCCTCCGCCTCCTTCGCTCGCGCGGCGCGGGGGCTCCCCTCGCTCCGCCTGGCCCCACCCCGCCGCCGCCGCGGGGACCTCGCCAGGCCCCGCGCCGCCGCCGACGCCGCGGCGGAGAGCTACGCGTCCGCGCTGGCCGAGGTGGCCGCCGAGAACGAGACCCTCCAGCAGACGGTGTCCGACCTCGAGAAGCTGGAGAAGATCTTCGCCGACGAGGCCGTCGCCGAGTTCTTCGACAACCCCACCGTGCCGCGCGAGGAGAAGACCGAGCTCATCGACGAGATCGCCAAGTCGTCCAAGCTGCAGCCGCACGTCGTCAACTTCCTCAACGTCGTCGTCGACAACTTCCGCGCCGCGATCGTGCCGCAGATCGTCGCCGAGTTCGAGAACGTCTACAACGGCCTCACGGGCACCGAGGTCGCCACCGTCACCTCCGTCGTGCAGCTCGAGTCTCAGGACCTCGCGCAGATCGCGCAGCACGTCCAGAAGATGACCGGCGCCCAGAACGTCCGCCTCAAGACGAAGCTCGACCCGGAGCTCATCGCCGGGTTCACTGTGCAGTACGGCCGCGATGGCTCCAGCCTCATCGACATGAGCGTCCGGAAGCAGATCGAGGAGATCGCGTCAGAGTTCGAGCTGCCTGCCGTCACCCTCGATGTCTGATCGGCTTGAGGCGTCAATCCTCACCCTTGAAGCCTAGGTCCTTTCTGTTGCCTCTCTCCTTGCTCCTCTTCTGTATCATTCCCTGATTGAATGAGTGATGAATACGACATAAACTGGATTACAGGATTCGTGTTGTGCGCCTATCTTGCTTCTTAGCATTGTGCGTAATCTGAAGACGAAGTGTATAGCTTAGTTCTGTGTCGTATCCGCGAGGTTGATACATATTCTTTCAAATTCAGAACTTTAGTGCGGAGAGTCCAAGGAAGAAACTACTTCAAATTGGTTCTAAATTAGAGAAAGTAGTGAGAATGGTGAAAATTTTAATGATCTTGTACAATGCCTTGACATACTTTATGGTGTTGATTTGTAAACATAAGTAGCTTATAAGTCCATTGAACAAAGAGCAAAATCTAGGTGGGAAGAGGAAGGTTCAGAAATCAGGATGCCTAAACGAATAATTCAGATTATATAAACACGAATGCCCCAATTTCCTAACTTGGGTCTTCCAGACTTGCACCAACTGTTCTTGAGCTGCAGAAATGTCAAATTGATTTTGACAATCGCCAATCTAATTTGAAAAAGGTTGTTTGTTCATATTGCAGCCGCTACTATCTTGAGGAATTGCAGGAATCAAGCGGGAATGTTGGTCTTCTCCTTCAGACCTGCAGATCAATGGTGGTGGCTCAAATACGTATGGAGGGGCATTCTTTCTGCATTTCTTTTCCATTTTCTTCCGGCGGGAGCCTGTGTAATTCATTCTCTTTTTTTGTTGTTGACAATGTAATATGTTTAAAACACTCAATTATAGCTGAGTTTGCTCCTCCGCTCTCAGACTCGCTGATAGAGCTGAGGGTATTTGTATAGGATGCCTGTGAATAGTTGTCCACCGGGAAATAAGATCATGCTGCATTCTGCTTGCGCTCCCTTAACATTGCCGGAAAATGCATCAAGTGTTGTTCACTCTGGTAGTACGGTACTTATGCTCATTCCATCGTTTGAAACTACGGAGTTTTGTGCTGCGGTGCGGGCACGCCGGCAATCCGGTCACTCGTGATCGGTGAGCTAACGCCGGAGGCATGAAGCGAACGAGCCAGCGGTGCTTTGCTTAACGTTCTGGATGGTGAGCAACAATTCATCAGTCCTGTAGGTTGTGGAGAATGCATAATGCAGAAATTCCACAAACAATTGCGAGTTTGAGCGAGGGAGCTGCTGCCGATGCAGGCTACGAACGATCTGTGATGCCGACTGACGATCAGCAATAAAGAAAGATAGTGTTCACTACTAATTTATATAACAATTATGGTTATCCATCACCAAGGATCCGTGGCGCAATAGTAGCGCGTCTGACTCCAGATCAGAAGGTTGCGTGTTCGATTCACGTCGGGTTCAAACCCCCGGTCCAAACACCGGTCTTCTTTTTTGCCTAATTTTCCCTTAATTCGTCTGATCTCCACCGTCCAGCTAAAACTAACACATCCGCACCCGCCGATCTCAACCGTCCACATTCCGCCTCCTCCCCTATCCGGCTATCCCCTTCCTCTCCCCTCCGGCCCAACAACCCAGCGGCGGAGCCCCTCCGCCTCCGGCGCTGCGAGCTATCGCAATTCGCCATTGCCGCCAACGCAACTACGCAAGCCGATGCCAGAATAAACCCTAACCTTCCTTTTATCCAACCCGATGCTTGCCTACTCGAGCACATCGAAACCATGGCCGCAGCGCCACCCGCCGTCCCCGAGCCAAGGCGCGGGCGCCGCCGCTGCCGCGCGACATGTGGCGCTTGCGGCCAAGAGCAAGAAGCGGGGCGCGGGCGCCGCGGCGGCGGAGGGGGTGGACGAGGCGGCTGAGGCCGCGGAGCTGGTGCGGTCGCTGCTGCGGAGGACGGGCGGCGGCAAGGAGCGGCTGGTGCCGGTGCTGGACCGGCACGTGCGGGTGGTCCGCACCGAGCACTGCTTCCTCCTCTTCGAGGAGCTCGGCCGCCGCGACGCCTGGCTCCAGTGTCTCGAGGTGCGCGCCTGAGCTTGACGCCCTACTGTCTCCCAGTATACTACTCCTGGAAGTCATGTTGTGCAGACTTGAGCATTGCAAGCCTTGGTTAGAATTTTGATCTGTGGGTCATTTCCCGGTATGGGGGTAGAGGCTAGTACTGCTTCTAGTTTAATTTTGAAGTTGACTCCAGTACTTTGATCCTCTCAGAACAAAGGACTGCACTTCTCCATGCTATCACGGATGTCATTCTTTTCTATGTTCCTCACGATATTAGGCATTTAGCCATGCTCTGTGAGCATTGGTATTATCACGGAAGCATTTAGCCATATTTGGGCATTGATGTAGTGATTTCCTAATTATCCTGATCCTATTAGACATTTTAGCTATGCTGGCGATTAACAAGAGACCGATCATTAATTTCAGCAAGATGGCCTTTTCTAGTTTTTCACTATATTTCAGTATGTTCATGTTTTGCTAGGTTTTCAGATGGATGCAGAAACAAAGGTGGTACGTTGCTGACAATGGTATCTACTCCAAGTTAATATCTGTAATGGGAAGGAAAGGCCAGATACGTATGGCAATGTGGCTGTTCTCTCAGATGCGGAACAGCGGGTGCAAACCGGACACTTCTGTGTACAACTCTCTTATTGGTGCGCACCTGCATTCACGAGACAAGAGTAAGGCTTTGGCGAAAGCTCTTGGCTATTTTGAGAAGATGAAGTGTATAGAGAGATGCCAACCAACGATTGTTACATACAATATTCTTTTAAGAGCATTTGCTCAGGCTGGTGACACGAAGCAGGTAGACATCTTGTTCAAGGATTTGGATGAAAGTATAGTTTCTCCTGATATATACACTTATAACGGAGTGATTGACGCATATGGGAAGAACGGCATGATCAAAGAAATGGAATCTGTGTTGCTGCGTATGAAAAGCAAGCAATGCCGTCCAGATGTGATCACATTCAATATACTTATAGATTCATATGGACGAAAGCAGACATTTGATAAAATGGAGCAGGTATTCAAGAGCTTACTGCGATCAAAGGAGAGACCCACCCACCCAACGTTTAACTCCATGATAACAAATTATGGGAAAGCAAGGCTCAGAGAGAAAGCAGAATCTGTTCTTGAGAAGATGGAGGAATTGGGATTCAAGCCCAACTATGTGACACAGGAGTGCCTCATCATGATGTATGCACATTGCGATTGTGTCTCAAGGGCCCGCCAGATATTTGATGAGCTTGTGAGCTCACAAAACAAGGTGCACCTATCATCATTGAACGCGATGCTTGATGCCTATTGCATGAACGGCTTGCATACAGAAGCAGATCGGCTGCTGGATACTGCACTTCAGAAAGGTGTTGTGTCCAGTGGTTCCACATATAAGCTGCTCTACAAGGCCTACACCAAGGCAAACGATAAGGTACTTGTGCAGAAGTTGCTCAAGAGAATGAATAATCAGGGGATCGTTCCGAATAAAAAGTTCTTCCTGGACGCTTTGGAAGCATTTGGCACCTCTGAGAGGAAACCCAGGACATCATCAACCGCAAACTCTGCAAGCAAGCAGAGTGCAGATTCTGCAGGCGGTTCAGAAGCATCTACTTCTAACAAGCCAAACGTAAGCGCTTGGCAAGTAGCTGCTACATAGGCGGTCAGTTTGAACAAGCTCGTCAAACCGCCCGACATAAAAAAAGAACACACTTGGGCAGTTGCTCTTATGTTCCTTCTATACCTATTGATGAATGCTTTATGCTTAGAGATTTCGTGCTTCGTCAACGTCTGCTTGTGCTACATAGGCGGTCAGTTTGAACAAGCTTGTCAAACTGCCCGACATAAAAAAGAACACATTTGGGCAGTTGCTCTTATGTTCCTTCTATACCTATTGACGAATGCTTTATGCTTAGACATTTCGTGTTTCGTCAACGTCTGCTTGTGCACACTCATTCTGTGGTTATATCAGCGTAGGACTTTTTGCTATTAATCATCATTGGACATCACTTTATCTGTACTCTTCATTTATTACAGGTCTATCATTACTGTTATTCTCAGCATCGCCCAAGACAAAAAAAAAACTAGGAACTGGAATCGCATGCAGGCGCAGCACATTACTTTAGAGAATGTTCGGTTATGTTAAGTAAAACACAAGAACCATAACTGATGTGAAACACGTCCATCATGTGAGAGATCAAACGACCGGCTTCATTTTGCGTAAAACAAAAACTGTTATACCAAAACCGCACAAGCAATCGTGCTATTTAACGATGTCAACGAGTTCAAAAGCAAAAATTTCTACAAGTCCAGACGACCCACAAAATATTGGGTGATCTGACATAAGCTAAGCCTTAACAATTCCGATGCAGAACTGGCATACACTTGCGAAGTATCCAACAAAAGGTTGCTTGCCTCAGCCTCATACATTTCGAGCTCAAAATAGTTAGCTCGCCTACCATTGACGCTCCATAAAATACCAGCTTCAGATGACTTCTTCGGCCATCCCTTTGCCTGCAGCTCAAAGCTTCTCGAGAACAATGCACCAGTTGGATTTGTCATAGAACTGGTCAACAATAGCAGCATTCTTTATGCCAGAGACCAATCTGAAATTAAGACAGCTAATGATATGAGATCTTGCGAATTGAAAGAACTGAGATGCAGCAAAAGGAAAGTAATACATGCTTCTGAAGTGCAAGCAGCAGATTATGTTCTTTTTATTCTCTATACAATTAACATTTGCATCTACAAGACAATCAAAGTGACAAGTAGCGATGTGAGAGTGGCATAGAAGTAGTGAAATACAAAGGTAACCTTTTGGGGGAACCTCTAATTGACAAAGATTCAATAAAGAGTAGAAAATATAGCCAGACAGAATGGCAATGTTGTCAGACTACTTTTAACAGGTGGTGCCACCCTTTTTAGCCATTCCATTTTTTCGGCTTTTGAAACTAACAAACACATTGATATTGATCATGACGTAAAACGGCAGAATAACTCAAAAGAAAACCATGAAACTGAAAGCTTCTAAGAGGCATCACTACTATGGTGTATTGGTGAGAACAAATGTAGGGTGTGACATTATGCAGGTACTTAAAACATAAGGAGGGACAAGAACAACTTCCTATGAATGTAGGGTAAGAACACTCCACCTTTGAAGTTCTCCTTCAACAAAGACATGATAGTAACGACTGTAGACCACTGTGCCCTTCTTCTCATCTTTCTTTGCAAATCCGTTCTCAAGAGCATCAGCAGATGCACCACCAATTTCAGCTCGGTGAAATGGTAGATGCCACGGAACAAAGTACTCCTGCTGGTTTTTCTCATTCTCATCAGTATTTGGATTATTGCAGGTTGTAATAGTCCTATCCTCCACACTATCACAACACTTTTTCGATCGATCATCTGCTTGCTTCATTGCACCAGCATCTTCATCAGTTTCTGCAATGCTTTCCAGAAGAGTTGCAGATTGACCACGTACTGGAGGACTGCTCTGATCAACCCACTCTTCATTGTATTTCTCGCAAAGGGGAGTCCACTTGTTGAGCAATGACTTGTCTTCCTGCTCCCTAGCCCAGACTGTGATGAGCACCAGACCACCTCTCCGAACAACACGAATCAGCTCTTCTATGGCCTTCCTCCGCCTATCATCAGTACTTAAATGATGCAACACCGCAATTGAAATTGCTGCATCACCAAAATTATCTCTGTACGGGAGGTTGACAGCATCAGCGACCAACACCTCATGTCCTCTCCCAGCACATATCTCAATAAGCGGTGGGCTTATATCACACCCTATGAAGAAACAATCTGGGTTGAAGCCCAAATACTTGCCATTACCACAACCAGCATCCAGTACAACTGACCCTGACTTCAGGGAATTCAAGAATCCTGCAACCTTGGGCCATTTAGCAAATCTTGTTGCACTGAAATGAGGAGCTATGGCATCATAGACACGATGCACATACTTCTTCTCGATTTCTGGAGTGCACTGAACACTTGAGGAGCAACTGCGGTTTCCTTCAGCAGGCACCATGCCCTGAGCCTCAATCAAATCATTTGGCGTCATTGAATTGTTGGTCCTAATATGTTGATATGTTGGCTTCCAGCAAAAGAATTCTTGGTGCCGAAAACTTGTATCATACAAACCCTCTGTGAAAAGATATATGAATTAGCCAAACCAGATTGCGTGTGGTACGTCCAATTTGATTAAAAGATAAAATTACTAAAAAAACAGTTTTGGTTCAACTAGGGGCGGACCCAGCATAAAGTGTACAACCGATAATTTTTGCAAACAAAATCGTAAGTTAGTAGATAATACGGAGTATGTTGTAACTGGGTCAGATGCGGATAGAAATAGCTCGTGTTAGGGTTTTGGGTGCTCCGTTTCGCACAGCAGGAAGTGGAGAGAACGGGTGGGCGTACCTGGTGGGTGCTCGTCGCCGGCAAAGGGCGGGACGAAGAGGTGGCGAGTGGCGCCGCCGCTCGCCCAGTCCGTCGCCGCCAGGAAAGGAAGACCAAGAAGGAGAGACACCGAGAGAGGAGGGGGAAACGAGAGAGAGCTTGATTCGGTGGGCGTAACTGGCGGCTGCTCATCCACCGTCTCATCCACCGTCCAAGCCCATCCAGCGGTTCCCAGCGCGTGCAAGCAACACGGGGACCCAAGACTTGTTTTTTCACGGGCCTAAAAAACTGCCGCGGCAGGAGAGGGAAGTGGGAACCCCTCGTCAACGCCGTGGAGGAGGAGAGGGCAGGAGTGCAGAACGCCCGGAGAAGAGGACCTCACAGAGATACGACCTGCTGCTGCTGGACGCGCGCGCTCGTGTGTCCAAGTTCCGCAGCCAGTTCGCCGTGTTCGTCCTCGGCATTACGAACCGCCCCGGCTTCTCGCGCTTAGCGCGGCAGCGCCCTCTACCGGGAAGGTAGCAGGCGTAAG
Organism: Echinochloa phyllopogon; assembly: GCA_033239725.1. Taxonomy (NCBI): domain Eukaryota; kingdom Viridiplantae; phylum Streptophyta; class Magnoliopsida; order Poales; family Poaceae; genus Echinochloa; species Echinochloa phyllopogon. The sequence goes on from BTCW01000010.1 coordinate 55,221,861, forward strand.
AGGACTAAGAACTATCTGCCATTAGCGGAGTTAAGGCTTAAGAATCTGCCATTAGCGGAGATGTGGCTCAAGAGCAGCAACAGCCAACATAAACTTAAGCCATCTCCAGTAAAAATTGAGAACTCGTGAGAGAAGAGGTGGACGTGGGAAATCTAGGTGTTGATCGCTGGCGACGGAATTGGCCAGCGGAGCTGGTTGCCTGGGGCCATGGGCTGAGTTGGAAAGAACAAGGAAAAAGTCTACTTCACCCCCTGGCCTATGAGGGGTGGAACACATCAACTCTGACCTATGAAAATGGATTTTTTACCCCCTGAACTTTCTAAAACCGGACAAATCACCCTCTAAAGCAGTTTTGAAAAATCATAATAAATCACAGAAAAATCATAAAATGGAAAATCAAATTGTGTTGGACTCCAAATGAGTAGATCTACGCAGTGAACATATAATATGGTATGCTTTAGTACATTTTTTTACAGCTACGAAGAAAAGCATGGATCTAAAGTTACAGAAAAAACATGTACTAAAGCATTCCGTATTATATGTTCACTGCGTAGAACTACTAATTTGAAGTCCAACACAATTTGATTTTTCATTTTATGATTTTTTGTGATTTATTATGATTTTTCAAAACTACTTCAATGGTGATTTGTCCGGTTTTAGAAAGTTCAGGGGGTAAAAAATCCATTTTCATAGGTTGGGGAGTGATGTGTTCCACCCCTCATAGATTGGGGGGTGAAGTAGACTTTTTCCAAAGAATAAAGACTTTGGGGGAGTTTGGATCCTCTTTACTCAACTTTAGTCTCGTCACATTGGATGGATGTTAAGATGTTAATTCAAATATTAAATATAAATTAATTAAAAAATCTATTACATAAATGAGGGTTAATTTACGAGACAAATCTATTAATACTCATTAGTTTATGATTAAACAATATAATGCTACAGTAAACCTATGATGATTATGTACTATTATGCTTCATAGATTCGTCTTCCGAAGGAGCCATATAACTTATGCTATTAGTTTTATAATTAATTTATATTAATATATCTAATTATTGTTTATTTAAGAAAATAAACTTTAGTCTTTTAGATCAAACACACCCCTAGCAACGAAAACTATGACCGTTTAATGCACTCTGGACACCATCCGGCTCCCGACGAGCCGTACCGATGGCAGCCCATTGCTGATTCTCTACCTTTGTTATTTCTTTTCTTTCTTATTATATACCAGACCATCCTCAATTGTATACTGCTATTAGCAGGAACGTACGTGCGACACACATATTTAATATAAAATATGAAGACTGTGTTGGTTACGAACTCGACGATTATATTAGAGGGTTTTCACAAAATTACAACGTATTAAAGGATCATGGTTTGATTTTTATAAATATTAGGGGGTTTTTGTAAAATTACGATGTTTGATGGATGGAATGAAAAACCTGACAGGTGGGGTCGTAGGAGGGGTAATGTTTCAATGATTTGTGGGTCCGTCGACTCTCAAAAGTTTTAGATCTTTATATATACTAGTAGAGTGCACGTGCGGCACGCACGTGGTAAAAAATATATTAATAAATTTATATGTAAATTTCCGTACAAATTGCAGATCCAAAATAAAAACTCAGTGCTACAAAATAAAAATAAGGATCTATTAAATAGGTAGAATTTGGATCCTTTAGGCATACGAGAAATACTGGACGGCGGTCGATTTGGGACTGGAGCACCATCAATCTGAACGATGGCTAACTGAGCACTTCCTCTACGCAAATCTAAAGCAATGATGTGTCCACCATCGAGGGACATATGACACACCTCAGGGTATCGAATCAGATGCACATCGAGGAGTCCAGGACCGAACAATAGGGTTGTGCTTGGCGAGGCAGAACTCATGCGGAAGGCCGAGCAATGTGAGGCACGTCGCTAACCACCAGGTCGGCGTCGCCGTCGTTGGGGATGTGCCGTTACCCGGCCGCCAGCCATCGCTACAAGACTCTATGGATGGGAATCGGCGAGAGAACGAAGAAGAAATAATGCGAGCGACATTAATTGCGGGGGAGATTTTTTTTTGAGAAAATATGGGGGATAATTGATAGGTTAGATTAATATATGGCCATGATGGTTTCCTTTTTACGGTTTTGGCATAACAATCCAAAAACTAATGAATCCTTGCGATATAATCTAAAATATAAAATACCTACTTGTGATGGGTCATTCTTTTGCTTGTTATATCTCAGAGACCGACCATTCCTCTGTGATATGATTGGATTTGTGTGATCAACTGGTATTTCCGTTTGTAACTCAGTTCAGTTTGCCAGTGTCTATGCGCATTCGTTGATTTGTTCTGGCTGACTGAAGTATCTCAACATATTGAAGCTATCTGAATGAAACGTGCAAAGCCCTTGAAGTCAAATGCTTGTTAGGCTTGAACACATGTACGGAGTAGGAGGTTACTGCTAACAAACTGCATATCTGCTTGTGTGTTTAGACCTGAGTTTCAGCTGGCCATCTTATGCACCAGTAGTGAGTACAACATCACACCTAAACTAACTTCAATCTGATTGTGCAAACAGGTCATGAAGCTTTATGCCTCGCTTGATTGATCGATCAGGTGACCCAGCTGAAAACAACTTGATGGATGGTTGAGTTCACCAGGATCTTCAAGTTTGAAAAAGGATAAAATCTTCCTTTCTTTCGTGTAAAGTGGCGCCGGCAGCATTCCTGTCGCGGTTGAAGCTGAATCCGGAGTTGTCACCAGTAGCTACGGAGTACGTCACATGAAGGACGTGAGCTCAGCTGTCAGCTCTTTACTGACGTGGCTGGGTGAACCCTTGAACGGGACGGGGCTTTCCCTTTTGCGTCTGTAGATGGCACCTGACGCGAAGCGTTTGGGAAATTTGAGGACACCCCATTGTGTTACTTTTCGATCTGCAAGCTCATCCTCATCTGCTGATCTATTTCCAGAGCCGCCTCGATGGACAAACTCAGGCTCCACGTGGGTTCTCTTCATCCTCGAGCACCTCCACGGCCTCAGCGTCGTGTACCGCGACCTCATCCATGACACAGGCCACATCATGCTCGTCGACTTCGACCTCTTCACCATGCCGCCACCGCCGCCGGCTCGCCGTCGTCACGGCCTCCCTCCTCGCGCCACCGCCGCTGGCACAAGAGCAGGAAGGCGGCGGTGACGGTCTTCGCGTGCTTCTCATCACGGCGCGCAGCAGCCTCGCCGGAGACCTCGTCGTGCTGCTCGTCGGGGACCCGGACGCCGGCCAAGTCGAATTCGTTCGTGGGCACGGAGGACTATGTGGTGCCGGAGATCGTGGCGGGCAGTGGGCACGACTACACCGTGGACTTGTGAGGCCTCGGCGTGGTGCTTTACGAGATGTTGTACGGGTGCACGCCGTTCCCGGGCCGACGCCGGGAGACGTTCCGCCGCATGCTCACCGCGGCGCCGGATCGATATGCCCGGGCGAGCTGACGCTGCTGTGAGACCTCGTCGCGCACCTGCTCAAGAAGGACCCGGGGAAGAGGCTGGGCGTGCACGTCGTGAAGCGGCACGCGTTTTTCCGCGGTGTGGACGGGGAACATGTACTCGACGTGGCGCGCCCGCCGTTCATCCCGGCTCCCGACGGCAGCGGCAGCAGTGCCATTCAATCACGCCTCATCTCCTTTTTCTTTATTTTAGATTATTTGGTTCGTGGATGCACGAGGTGGGTAAAGAAATTTTATGTTGAGAAAAGTAATACCAAAACGGTATAAAACTCTCTAGAAACATCGTTTTTTAAAAACTTCTCACGTCGTTTCCACCGTTGGACCTGACATGTGGGTCCTCCGTGAGAGATGGATAGAAATTATTTTGGTGAGAAGCGTTTTCAATTCTACTGGATCCTTACAGTATAGATACTGCTATATATTTTTAATACGTTGGTAATAGCGGAATAATAAAACTAGTTGATTCATATTTTTAATTTAACCAGCTAAATTCATCCCGAATTTTTAAATATTTTAATGAATTTTGTTTTCAAATCTTATGCATTTTCTTATTTTATTGCATTTCCTAATTTCTTCGAAGATATAAAAAGAAAAATAATTTAGCTTCATTCTTAGTAGAAACTATAAAACATGGGAATGTATTCCTAATTAAAGTTTAGATCCTAGATTCCACCCCAAATTTCACTATGTAAAAAGAAGATTTCCATCACATTAAAATATCGGACATGCATGAAGTACTAAATGTAGATGAAATCAAAAACTAAACAGTTTGAGCCTAACTAATTGCACAGTTTTGTTGTACTTTGCGAGACGAACATTTTGAGCCTAATTAATCAATGTTTAGATAATTATTCACAAATACAAACGAAATACTACAGTGACGTATTTATGTCGTTTTATAAAGTTTGGACACCATCCAAACAGTTATGTCGGGCTGATTCTCCGACGTTGACTATTGATGCAAATGTCAGTACATATGTAGCAAGCCATCATCGGCACGCAAATCAACACCTCAATGGACGAAGCTCTCGTTTAGATTCAAATTTCACCCCCAAATTTCACAAAAAGAAGATTTCCATCGCATCAAAATATCGGCACATAATGCAGATGAAATTAAAAACTAATTGCATAGTTTTGTTGTATTTTACGAGACGAACATTTTTAACCTAATTAATCAATGTTTGAACAATTATTCACAAATACAAACGAAATGATACAATAACGCATTTACGTAGTTTCGCAAACTAAACGAGGCCGAAGTCGGGAAGATTGATTCCAGTTGCTCACAGCGCAGCGAAGGGAAGGTTCCGCAAACAATCCACCTGAGCAAGCTAGCATTACTCACCAGCAAAAGAAGAAATCAGGCCACGTTCAGTTCACTGCAGTCAACTAGACCGGCACTCAGCTAGACTGAGGAAGAGGAAGGAGAGGCGCTGCAGCGGGCAGACCGGGAGCGAGCGAGGATGGCGTCGTTTGGTTGAGGATGAGGAACATGGGACTTTCGTGGCCCTGGCGCAAACGTCTTATGTCTTTTTCATAGTTTTTAGGTGACGTCTTTTTTTAGACCCTGTTTGAGCAATGATCTATCAGTGTCTGAGAAATGATCTATCAGAGGAAAGAAGGTTGCATATGCATTTTTGGGTTACTAAAATTCAATTTCACTGCTAAAGCTACTGTATAAATGGTCAGGTCAGATTCACCAAAAAATCAATGCAAAAGCATTTCAAACCTATGCATTTTCTTCCCCTTTTTTTTCCTTTCCCAGAACAACATACATTACTCCTTTTGCAAGTTACATATATATGATTACAATATTCCTGTTACACGAGACAAAACAACAGAGCTAAAAAGAATCGATATAAAGTCAACGTAGCTGGAAGAAAAGGAAAGGAAAAGAAAAGAAGAGCTTTTCTGGTTTTGACATTACAATTTATACAACAGGAAGCATCCAATCCTCCAATCCCGCTTGTTACAACACGACGATCAGAATTCACCCTCCAGAAATCTTCATTCCAAGGCATATTTGACGGATATTTAGTGTATATATTTCTGGGATTTGAATGGCTTCAAGAATTGGATGTCAAAATGAATTCACACTCGTGTGAACACAACAAAGCAGATACAAAATCCTAGGACTACACAGATTGTACAGCATCAAGCAGGCGTCTTATCAGAGTATGGTGCATCCACATCTGTTTTGCTTGGGGGAATTGGCAAGCTGCTTCTCTGGAAAAGTACAGGCACTCAACATGTTAGAGGTATGTTCAGAAGTGTCAAAGAAAATCACATTTAGCTTCAAGCACCACAGTCAAAGACCATATACAACAACCATAGAAATTATTCAGTATGCATGTCTACTAGTGGCCATGTATCACATTATCACCCAAACATCGCATCACAACTAAAATGTTTGTGTAGGAACAAGTGCTATCTTAGCAACTCTAAGTGTCTCGAGACTTGTTGCACCAGAAATGATCAAAAGGATAGGTCGTGGTTTGTATGTTTGAAAGTTTAATCTCCAGGCACATTTAATGGCGATGATAGCGCAGAAAAAAAGAAAACACCTGTATACAAGCAGCTGAGGTAACTTGAATATGGATGTATTGCCGGTAACCACAAAAGGTCTAAATTCCCAAGGAATAACTGGAAACACCTTTCAGGTTGTAGCATTTCAATCACAAAGATCCACACCTAGATGCGTTCACTACCATAAGAATGCTAGGAAGAATGTTCCAAATGCCAGAGATGCCATTAAGAACACTTCAATGCACATGGAAATACTGTAGAACATAAGTCCTTGATCAAAGGAGCCGAGAAAACGAAATGAACAAAAGGCTGAAATTGTCGGCAATACCACTGTTTTTGTCAGCTTGTGGAGGCCGCACTACCACATGCATCGTAATTACACCTCCTGGCACCTCTCCTACTGGAACACGGGACTCTGCAAGTGTCCGGTTATTCTCCAGTATCCTTCCAGCATTGATAAGCTTCAAGTCATTGACAGTTTTGGGGGCTATATCCTTATCTGTAAGCAGAAATGAAAAGAACAAATTCCATTTCAACATTTAGCAAAGAAGAAAGAAGTAAGAACAACAGGCATGGATTGCAGAAGAGAGAATCTGCACAGTGAGAACTTCCAAAATGTAGGTCGTGATATGACCACACAGAAAGTTTACAGCATAATCAACCTAGGATCTCAGAGACAAACTTTAATATGCTATTGAACTATTCCCAGATTGAAATGGAAAATTAAGAACTTGACAAAGTTAGCAGAATAGATGCAAGCACACATTGCTTATGTTGTGAATGTAGGCAAAAAGTATCAACATAGGTTCCAGATACTGATTCAACCAGGAAAGGCTTCATTTTTTTCATTGATCTACTAGTACTTGGTTCTCATGTAAGAGCACGATATGCAAGTAGTTTGTGAAGTCATACCAAGGGATGTTCCTTCAGCAAGTGGGGGAATCAGAGAGCTGGCATTACTAATATACTCAATATCAAAGTTTAGATTTACACTTCAACTAATGAATCGTCAATGTTTTACCTAATTTGAACACATTATTCAACCGCACAAGATTAACTTATTATTTCGGAATATGTTCCAAAATGGCTTCTGCAGGGAGATGTAAGATGCTCTAACTATTTAAGTGAAATATGCGCTGCTTTGTGCTTACGCAATGTTTTGCCAGTAACTTTCATGTACCACAGGCCTAGTATGTTCCATTGTGACTAACATGCTTAAATGTGAACTGACGTCAACTCATTTTTCTATGCTATGGTATTTAATGAAGCCAAGGTTCGTTTCATAAACAGCGCATTTGTCCAGACGGTTTCACCAAAGCAGCAGACAGATGGACGCCAAACCTCTAAGAGTTCAACAGAAGTATCTAATCAGAAGAAGAAATCACATGATCGGCCAAGTTATTAGCCAGAATGTGTATCCATGGTGAAAGGTTGCACTGTTGCATTTCTGCAAAGGACCTCAGCTTGCCCACAGAAGAACATTAAAAGCTTTGCATAGTGCTACCATAACTCCCTTGACATATTATAAGAAAGTAAATAGTCACTCAAAAGATAGATAACAGCTATTAACATGGCCTTGTGCTCTTTGCGTCCTTTACAGCAAGCAATGCAAGAGACCTTGTTTGTCCATTTTCATTCCCACCAATGGTTTGTGATTGAACAGATTCCAAAAGGTGCTTTTCGCTATTTTGCCAAAAAATTGGCAATTGTTTTCACATTTGAGAAGTCCATGTAACATACCGTAAGAAGGGAAATTATCGATTAACTGATAATATGGCACAGCCGGTTCTAGGATTCTGCAGACGCCCAGAAAAACGAATGTGCATAAACAGTCATAGGATACTGTGGGAGCTAATTAACAAATTATGGCAGCCAGTTGTAGGATAATGCTGAAGCAATAAATGATTTAGGCATAAACAGTTCTAGGACGTTGCTGGATAAGAAAACTGAAGCATAATTCCTGCTACTCAATTGACCATGCAACCAGGAAGAAATCATGCATGCCACGAGCAGTCATACGCCACAAGCAAAATAACAGACAGTTGCAGGAAGACTACTGAAACATGAGAACATAGCGAAAAAGAATCAGTACTTCTGGAAACTCATGATACTGCGAATACTTCTGCATCTAAACTTACAAAGCATCCGTATGTTGCCAGCAGATCGGGACGGCACACGCGCATACGCTACCGAATCAATCGGACTCACCTTGCGGCCACCGAGAGAGGATGAACTCCTTGAGCGCGGAGACTGTGGTGGAGGGGTCGTACTTGGTGGGCCCGATATCCGTGCCATCGAAGAGGCGGAACCTGACCTCGATCGGCTCCTTCCCGCCGGCCATCTCCTCTCCGCCAGATCGCCGCCGGCCGCCTGCCCCACCTCCTCTTCCCAAGATCCACGAAGCCCCGAATCAGAGGGCCATAGCAGCAAGGAAGCAGCAAAAAAAATCCACAGAAACAAGCGCAAGGTGGGATTTTGACGACGAATTCTTGCTTCCGCGTGGGGTGAAAGCGAGGGGACGGCGACTCGGTGGGGGAGGAGAGGAAGACGAGAGCCAGAGAGGAGAGAGACAGAGACAGAGAGACGGGGCAGTGGGCTTCCTCCTCCCGGTGTATTGACAGATACGCCCAAGCAGAAGTTTTTAATTGCGGTTTTGGCGTCGAACCATGGTGATGGATTGGTGGTGGTGGAGTGTGAAAGCGAGAGGCGATGCCGAGGCCGAGCGGGGAATTCTATGCGCGGCGCGAGGCGGGCAGCAGCTGGAGGAGGAATCAATCGCCGGAATTCGACGTCGGCGATGGCTTCTATCTCGGGCACTTTGACTGCCCCACCGGGGCCTCGTCGACGTCTTCTTCCCTGTTCTGTACAGCTCCAGTAGTCATGGTTTTCTGGCATGTTACGTGGAATATCTTACTCCTCTCTGTTTCTTCATTGGTGGTACAGGTCGAGCTTGTTTTTCAGCGTAAACAATTAAAAATACACATCATAATCCAATGATCGAGGAGAAAAAAATTAGACTTGGATCTTGGTTAGATCCCAAATTCCACCCCCAAAGTTCACTATGCAAAAAGAAGATTTCAATCACATTAAAATGTCGGCACATGTATGGAGTACTAAGTGTAGATGAAATCAAAAACTAATTACACAGTTTTGTTGTACTCTGCGAGACGAACATTTTGAGCCTAATTAATCAATTTTTGGATAATTTTTCACACATACAAATAAAATGCTACAATGACGCACGCACTTCAAAAGTCTAAAGTTTGGCTCCCAAATTTGGAAACTAAACGAGGTCTTGGCATCCAATCCTTTCTTGCCTATGCCGACTGGAATTTAGACGACCCCTCTTTTTTTTCGTCGTCGTATGTTGACTTAAAAGCTCTCCCTGAATTATGAACTGTTGGAAGTAGATGCTTAGAAAGACGAAATAGTCAAATTATCCGTCATCGCAGCGAAAACGGTCGTACATGTCCACAGGACAGCCGGTACAAAAGCATATGGAGCAGCACTGCAGCAGACGCATCTCTCTCTTCAGAACCGCCACACTTCTCCTGATACCAGTGCCTCGTGTGTTCATGAGCATGACGAGCTGTGTATATTTCCTGTCTGGCCAAAGGCCAATCAGGCAATCAATCTGCATTCCACTGGGCAATCATCATGAGCTGGCCTGCGATGGTTGGCTATTATTCTAGCCATTGCAACCAACGAATTAGAGTTCGGCGCTACAATTTGATGATCACGCGATGAACTTGCATGCGCACCAACCAGAACAGCTCAACGTATATTCTGTCCAGTTTCCCAGGCAATAATCAGCACAAAGACATAAGTAATCGGGCTGCAAGAAAAAAAAGCTTTTTTACGGTACCTTCTACCGTTGATTTAAAGGACTATTGTATAAAAATCTGATGGTTAAGAATAATTGTATACTAATATAACGTTGGTCAGTGGTATATGTAGTATATGGTTAGTAGTGGATGCTTAGTTAACATATTTAAATACAAATTACCATATTACTCATTCTCTATACCATATAGCACCAATCAGTGGTATAAGATAACGTAAAAGAGTAAAAAAGAAGAAGGCGCGGCAGTAAATAACACGGCATCCAGATTAATTTGAACGATCGATGCCTGTTGAGTTCATATGCTTTGTAACTAATTTGATTTGGTCTTTGTAGCTTGCTCGGGGTGTCAAAGTTTTCAAACTAGTTAGTAATGTCTTTATGATCATGTATTACCTCATTAGGATAACCTCAGGTTATTAACCTGTCTCGGAAGTGCAGAATGAATATGCATTTATAGGACTGAAGGAATGAAGGTACGGTAGCCTGGTGACAACAGCTGAACATCAGCGAAAAGGGGGATTATGACGTGCTAACCACACCCGTAAAATGAAATGACTAAACGGCATACAGAATTGAAGCTGGTGCTTGGCAGATACGAAACTGTTCTAGAAAAGGGTTATTATGAGGACAGCTAAGAAATGATAATTGTGCAGGACACAAATGATTGGTAGCGCCCTCCGTGCTGATGGAACTGAACCCTACACATCGCTACAACTATTTTTTGAAGTTTTTTTAATTAAGGATCACTATTTTTTTAGTGAAATATGTGATGTGTTTGTTATTCTCTAGGTCCCAAATTACAATTCGTTTTGTTTTTTCTACATATATAATATCTATTATATATATTGTAAAATGAATTGTATTTTAAAAAAAGAGTACCAAGTAGGTAGTCACAGCAGCCGTTCATATAATGATAAAGGAAAGGATTAGCTAGATGTCTAATCCTCAATCCAACTACCATATCGGAGAAGCCAATGAAAAAAAAATGCTTCTAGCAGAATTCCAATACTTTTTTCCTTTGTCAATAATTATTAAAAAACCAATAATTAATTTCAACTCTTCTCAAAGCCAAACATCTCTTGGTCCTGTTATAAATCTCTTCATACGAGGGGCTCACGGGGCTATAATAATCCCATCCGACCAAACGGGGCCTAACGAGTCTGCTACCCGGAACAAATCGATATAGGCTTCTGGTTTTCATACAAATACACCCATAGTTTTTCAAGTACTAGAAAGCAGCTGTTTTTGCAGTGGCAGAGACCGCCGAAGTGTCGTGTAGTGGAGCTAGCTCTAGATTCCGTGCCACTGCTGTTTACGCGACCCCAAGCAATGATAGATAGAGGGATGTATATGTATTGCGAGCAAAGTAGTTAGAGGAATATTTTGAGGAAGCAAAACATCAATTAGTTCCAGGTGCCTATTTCCAAAACCATCCTACCTAACCTTATCTCTTTTCCTCGAATCATTAGTTCATCACTGTCAAAAATATTCAAGGATCTTATTGCTCGATGTGACAGCCTAATCGTTACAGCATGCCAGCACGCAATTGAAAAAAAAAATGAGAAGCTGAAAAACACAGGAAGAAGGTTACCAGAAGCAATGGATAAGCTACAGGCCGGTTCGAATTGTTGTTTGTGAGGACGCATACCTACCTACCTGATTACAGGTAAGAACACCTGCCGGTTGATGCTAGGATACTAATACATGTGCGTCTGCATCACGACACCCCTCATGGTATCATCATATTGTTTATGCCCTCATGGTATCATCATATTGTTTCTATTTAATTTGCAAATTGCGAGCTGTCAGAAACGCCTCCTCCTGGCCGTTTGAGGAATCCAAAGGCACCTATAAAGTGCGAACAGAGAATCACTCTTTGTATCCATGAAATGTTTTATTCTAGGAGCAACTTGGAATCTGATCCCCAGGCCTTCAGAAAAAGGGAATAATTTACTATGAACTATGGATTCTATTTCTATCCCATGCATGAACCAATGATTGGATGCATATGGCACTGCACTACACTTTTTTTTTATCTTTTTTGATCCTTAGGTAAATTCGTCTTTATCACATCCATGTCACTGATAGGTTTGTCTCTATCTTCAATTGCGCTGCACTTGTGCAAATCTGCATGTCTGTTAGTGGAAGACATGATTAGTGTGCAGCAGATACGCCACTAGTTTGCTCGCCAGACCTCTCTGCAACTGCATTAGTGGAACCATGGGCCTACTGACTACTGAGATAAGAGCTGAACCCACTCCCTTCCCTGCTGTCAAGAGCTCACAATCGAGCAGAGTCAGGAGTAGATGCGCCTGCCAAGAATGCAAAGGCTGAGAGACTTTTCAGACAAGTGGAGAATGATTTGTGAGAGAGACGGCGCGGTGAACTGAAAAGAGGTGCCTGGCTCTTGTGCTTCTAAAATCATTGCAGGGTTCAGTCCTCTCCTCCAAGGATGCGGAGCGGACAGGACATGGACAGTGTGGGCGAGTTGGTGATCCACTCAGCCGGCTGATGTTGTCTGCTGTGGCGGGCAAGTTTCGTGGTGGATGGGGAAAGAGAGGTTGATAATGGACGAGGGCTTTGTATACATGTCTGTACTCTGAATGGCTTGAAATGACCTTGGGTTGCATGATTGATTGGCGATTTCAGACTTCAGGCCAACTGTCGACACGACGAGGTGCAACGATGGTGCAATCGGCAGCCAATCGCTCGCTGTAAATTCATGCTTGTAAAGTGAAGTGTTCGCGCAGTCGCTGTGCGTGTTGCAAGCAAATGACACGGCTCAAATGGCAGGTACTGCTGCTTTCCCACGACTTACAGGCAGGCAGGCAGGCAAGGCATGCATGTTCCCCTGGTACGGGCTTCGCGGTTTTGACCAATCTAAAGCGAGCTGATCGTGAACATTGACCTAATTTGTTTACAGTGATCAGACGCCACAAGGTGAGTACTAGACGGCAATCACGAAACTGATGGGTTTTCTTTCCTTCTTCTGAAAAAAAAAAGAAGAAGACGGATAGCCGGCCGCAGATGCCAATGAAACAGAGTTCACATGGGCTGAAAATGCGGGTCTCAAGTGCTTGGGAAGCCCGCTCTACAAAAATGAAGGCCTGGATGAACGTCTTCCAGACTGCGAGGGAGTGGGCCAAATTTCTCCTCTTCAAACCATCATCAGGCCCTCCTTGAAACCTGACCGGGCTTTCCCGGCCTTCTCCCATCTCCCTTGCCAGCCAGCCAGTTCACTTCCCCGTTAGGTTTTTCTGCAACCAGGCACGGCCGACGAACAAAGCGCCCCCGGCCGTTGGTTCACTCCCGGCCCGTGACCCCGCTGCCTGCCTGTCACGAGGCCCGATTGACGTGGCAGATAGACGAAGCCGGCCGGTTCGTTTCACATGGATACCGTACCGCCCATCCGACTCCGATCCAACCGCGGCTGCCACGATTGGTAACTCCTACGGCGCTAGCTAGCTATCCGTAGGAATCCAAGCTAGGGCTGCGGCTGGATAACTTCCATTGGCCACGTCTGCATCTGCCGCTCGGCGTTCCGACGATCAAACCCAATCCGAGGCCAAGTGCAAATCGGCGGCCCCGCCCCGGCCGGCGCGCTATTAATTGGCCGGGCGCACGGGCGTTTTGGCAAGGCGCGCGGCGAGCCGTCCCGTCCCGTCCCCGTCTCCTCCTCACGGGCGCCCGCGACTTGCTGCCTCCCCGGAGATAGAAGAAGAGTGGACGCGGCCCCGCCCCACGTGTATAAAACGGGCGTCGTCAACGCCCCCCCTCCCCCTCCTCGGAATAACACGCGCGCGCGCGCTCGCTGCTCGCCGCCGAGCTCCTCCTCGCGGCCGATCGCTTCCATTATTCGCCGCTCCGCTATATATCCATCCAATCCGATTACGTACACTATACATCGTGCTGTACGTGTATCCCCTCCGACCGGCCGGCGATGCTGCTGTCCGCGCCCTACTCCGCCGATAGATTCCGCGCCCCCGTCGTCTCCGGGCTCCGATCTCTGCTCGTCGCTCCCGACACCGGCCGAGGCACCGTCCTGACGCGGGCCGCCGCCGCCGCCGCGTTGCGCGGTTACATAACCGCACGTGATGGTGGTGGCGGCGGCGGCGAGGACGCCGGGGCAAGCGGCGACGGTTCGAGCATTGAGCGCAGCGAGGATACCAACAACTCAAAGGAGGATGAAGAAGCGAAGGACGAGAAGGAAGCGGGGGGCACGGAGGAGGACGAGGAGCTGGAGGGGTTCTGGGTGTCGTACGGGCGGCGGTGCCCGAGGCGCCGGCTGCTGCCGTCGCCCATCCCGTCGCTGGTCGCCCGCGGCGCGCTCCGGCGGACGCGCACCGGCGACGGGAGGCTCGTCATCCGGGTGGTGCCCGTCGTGCGGCCGGAGTGCATCCGCGCCCGGCGGCGCGGCGACCGCCTCACCATGCAGCTCGTCGAGCACGAGGAGGACTCCCCGATGATGTTGCCTCCGCTCCGGGAACTCAGCACCAGCACGCGAGAGGATGGCGACATCGTCGGGGCCATTGCACAGGCGGCGGGCGAGGACGACACGGCCACGCCGGAGCCAGCAACGGAAGCAGTGGCGTCGGCACCGGAACCGGAGACGACGATGGCGCAGGCGCTGCCTCCGCCTCGAGTGTCCTCCGCTGGGTGCTCCGAGGATGTGTTCAAGTTCGACCCGATCGGTAGCAGCTCGCTGCACCAGATGCCAAGTCTAAGGATGGTGCATTGAGCCGTATATTTACTGAGGTCATGGACAGGAGGAGGAAACAAATTTTGTAGCTCGTGTATATATATATTTAGTGCCTTGTAAATTATAACCATGCCCTAATTGGCGCGGATATAGAGAGCAGTACTCCCTCCGTATTGATAAAGAATGATGTTTTGGACAAGATTTTAGTCAAACATTGGGAATATAAATCATGAATAACTTTTAAACCATTGAGTTTGAAAATGTGAAAACCATACGAATAGATTTGTCTTAAAAAATACTTTTATAAAAGCATTTTTGTAAGAATAAGAAGTCAAAGTTACGTTTTAGAGACCGTATCGTTGTCCTAAACATCATTCTTTATCAGTATAAAGGGAGGAGTACGTCCTAATAGTTCTGTACTAATATTGTATGGCTCACTGTATAGAGTATATCAGGGAGGCGATGAACAACAATGATAGATCAGTATATATATATAGGATCCGGTTATTTAGCTCCTCCGACGAGATTCTGCGGCCGTAAAAACCTGGTTCCCACGATCGTAAAAATAGATTGCATTTAGTGCCGACAAACAATTTAATGATTTTTTTACTGCGAGGACATGACTCATGTGATTGGGTTGATTCTGGCGCATGGGCCGTCGTCTTGTGAGTCATGTGTGTGACCGTAAATCATTGGCGGGCTTTATTTAGCTGCCTGTAGCTTAGGAGCACGGTGAAGAGGTGAAGATGGCGACAGAACCGTAATTACCGTCCGGCGAGGCGAAATTTGAGATTAAATCTCAAATGCATCCAAAATATGGCTACGGATGTTTTCTTTATGGTTTGGTATGCCAGTTAGCGGATAATAATCAAGTACTCCTGTGAGATGGCATTAGGCGATGGCAGTGCATATGGCCAGCGTGATAATTTTATCAGCATGCATGCATGCGGCCTGCATGCAGTTAATGTAAAACAATTGGAGTAAAGGGAGAGATTATATGGCATGCATAACTTAAGGCTTGCATGCGCGGTAGCTGGCCTGCCTAATATTTCGTGGAGCACCGCTTGATTTGCACGTGTCCATAGGCGGCCAGCAGTGAAGCAACATGATGGGAGAAAGTGACAAGTGTGTGGAAGAAGAAACAGGCAAGAGCCAACTTTAAATGTTATCTACATGTAATTATTTCTTGATTTCTTGTTTTCATGGACACAAAAAATTACTTCTTTAGGTTTGAAAAAATAATAACCTGATCGAGTTCAAAACAAGATACTAGTCGAAATTATAGAAATTACTTCTTTACAGCTATTGTGAATATTACTTCTTTAGGTTCAAAATTTTGTTTACTTAAAGGCATAGTGAAAAGTACAAATGGAAAGCTTAAAATTATTCCTAGTGGGATGCTATATGTATTGAAAGGTGTTGAAACCAATCTGATTGAAAATTTACTTCTCGGATCGTTAAATACAATTCTTAGTAGTGGTTGTGAGTTCTGTATTTTTAATACTCCGATCATTGGAAAATTTCTTATCTAATATTAGTAGTTGAGTATTTTTTTTAATTGACAATAGCAGTATTCTTTACGGTTCAAGAGTGTTTTTCGAATGCAATGAGTTTTTTTTAATTGACAAAAGTATTTTTCCCAACTATCAGGAATATTTTAAAATTGAGTAGAGAAATATTAATTTTGCAATGTCGGAGTATTTTCAACTGGTAGAGACTTATTTAGTTTCCAAGTGTCAGGAGTATCTGTTCAATTGTTAGGAGTAATTTTCAACTCACTATAGGTGTATTTTTATATTAACAAGAGGAGTATCTTTCCCAATTGTCAGAAGTATTTTGTCAAATATTAGGATTAATTATTCTATTGACAAATGTCAACACAAATGCTAATGTATGGTAGAAACTAGTATGCTTGAGTATAATAATAGAGAAACACGAGATTGCTAGTAATGCGGGTCCGTTTTATTGTGCATTTATTTCATTAGCATAAGTTACGTGAGGATTTTGTGGGAGTCAATGCAGATCATTGCATACTTTTAAATTTCTTTTTGGATGCATCAATCATTTGAAACCGGCCGAGATCAAGCCTCCCAGCCATGATCACTGGCCGTAATTACTCACATTTCATCAATTGAATTAAAAATCAAAACCCAGGTGTAGTGTGCATCGGTGGCCATGATCAAATGACGGGAGGAGTATTAAGTATAAGGAGTATTTTTCAAATGTCAACAGCATGTATTTTCAGTTGAGGAGTATTTTTCAAATGTCAACAGTATTTCCAGTTGAGAAGTATTTTTTAAATGTCAAAGATCACGCGAGTATGTTTCAGAGGTCATGATTTTCAAATTGAATTAGAGTATTTTCAATTGTCAATAGGAGTGTATTTTCCAAATATCATAAGTATTTTTCAAAATGCCATGAGTATTTTTCAGTTGACTCTTGTATTTTTTCAACAGGCAATAGGAGTGTCTTTTACAAATATTAGGAGAATTTTTCAAATGTCATGAGTATTTTTCAAATGATGGGAGGTGTATTTTTTTCATGTATAAGGAGTATTTTTCAGTTGACTCTTGTATTTTTTCAACAGGCAATAGGAGTGTCTTTTACAAATATTAGGAGAATTTTTCAAATGTCATGAGTATTTTTCAAATGATGGGAGGAGTATTTTTTTCATGTATAAGGATTATTTTTCAAATGTCAACAGTATTTCCAATTGAGGAGTATTTTTCAAATGTCAAAGAGTACTTTAAAGGTTAAAATACTACTCTAAATGGTAAAAAAAATACTACTCAATTTTTCCTAATTTCAGAGAAGTAATTTTCCAAGACAAGAGTAGTATATTCATGAAAGTCAGGTTAAAATCTATGCAGTAAATTTCCTTGTACAAAACAAGAGAGATTGAATTGGTTTGCCTTTGCACATACAAATCATCAAACACCTACACTAAACTAGGAATTTGATTAAGCTGCCATTGTTAGTTGCACACTGCATCAGCTTCAAACTTTCTTATGTAAGGCTAGACAGATCTTCATGCCCACACTACAGGCCGCATGATCAAACGAGAAAGGCTCACATGCATGGACCGTACAGACCAAGATGCTGCTACCTGCTCACATTGCTAACCTGTACATAGAAAAAATAAAACAAAAAACATCAGTAATTTCCTTATTTGATTAGTATTTTATTTGGAGGAGAATTACTTTCCATTTAACTCAGTGACTGAGTAATTGGGCTGCACTAGACAAGCAGCATATGCAGTAATTCATTAACAAGGAAAAAATTTAGACCATGGCATATGTTTGCGGAGGGGAGCTGGATCCGGAGGTGTACGTTGCGGCATGATGACGAAAGTTAGAAGAACTCGATCTGCTGAGGTTGACGTACACCAGCTGCAGGTGGTATTTCTATTGCAGGCCGATTTGCATTCACGAACTTTCAAAAGAGAAAGTCAAAAGGCAATAGAAGCATACTCCTTTCATCGGAAAAAAATATGATTAATGATACAAAACAGTAGACGAACCTGCTAAACACACTTGCACTTGCTGCCGCATTGGATGAGATCTGCTCGGTGAAACTTCGTCGGGACCCAACATCATCATGTAGTGAACAAAAAAAAAGAGGTGCACATCAAATCAGAGAAATAAGTACAAAAAATTCCCAATTAAGGACAGACGGATCTCGTTGCAATCTTTAGGAAAATCAAACATATAACATGGCAATACGAGTAACCTTTGCTTCTTACCTCCGTGCGTGTATCACTGAGCGGATCAAGCCACAGTCATGTACAAGATTGTGAGGTCGTACGCCCATCCCGCGGATCATGTCCCTGCGCAGCCTCCAGTCCCTGCCCAGATCGTGAGCCCGTCCATCTCGCCGGTGTGATGCATCCCGGTGAGCCGAGAAGCAATAGCGCACAGCATAGGATACCTCGATCCTCGCATGGTGAGAAATATGTGGCGCCATCATAGATCAGCCATGGATGATCTGATACCTGGAGAACCCACCGCCGCCGTGGATCTCGTCGCCATCGGGATAGGAGAGGACTGGGGAGGAGGCCGGGCGCCGCCAAATCAAGCAAGATCCCGTTTGTCACCACAAACAGATGAGAGAGAAAAGGGAGGAGAAAAAAAGAGGGAGGTGCTGGTTTTATTGTGTCGGTAGGAATACAAGAGAAGTAAATTGCTTTTGTGTTTTACGGTTTCGGGATTCCGGTGGGATGGCCAGCGGACGGGCGGGGCTCCGTCGGTGCGCTAAATATTATTTAGCACTCTGGGAGTCAAATAGTATATATATATATATATCAGTTTGGATATTGTCAAATTAATTATTGTCAGACTAATCAATCTACTGATAATCAAGACTTGAGATAGGCTGTAGTTGGCAAATTAAATATGTAACGAAGAAGCATACAAGTTCTATTCCCATCTATGTATCTCTCGCTGCTCGCAAAATTATTAAGACTATTCGCATCCACATATATCTCTCAATGCTCGCAAAATTTTCAATTTGCGCCTGCAGTGGACCTTTTAAGCTTATCATCAACACACAATTATTAAACAACGTCGATCACATGCAAATACGTCCTCTAATGGATTCTGCTAGATTATTATTGGGCGATATATTTTTTTATAAGAAACATATACTGTATAAGCTTTGCGTACTTTTTTCTATATAGGTGACCGGGCTCCCTCTTAGCCTGCAACGAAGATCATATCCCTATTCGATCAGAATAAAACCACAATTGCTAACCTCGCTACAAGTCTGAAAACGAGCCGAGAAATCAATCTACAAGCTAAACAAATGGTTCTCAGAATCAAGGCTCGTGAGGCCGGGCATCCAATCCTTGCAATTGTTTGTTGTGTTACACTACAACTGTCATGCACGGGTGCGAGCCAGGAAAAAGAGCCATACTGTATGTCCCGACGTCCGTCTTCCCCCAACTACCCGGGAAAGCGAAAGGTTACTGTGGATAGATACTCTCTCTATACAAGTCCAATTCTTGCGTGCAGGTCGTCGGTTTGTGCACCCGGCCCAAAGGAACACGTCCGGTGGTCAGCCCATGGGCTTTTGTCGTCGTCGGGAAGAAAGAAGACGGAAAAAATCTTATTTACCTCGCTGGACAATGATCTCACTTTGCATTTCCTCCCTGGACTCGAAAACCGTCTAAACAGACCGTGTGAACTCTCAAAATTGGACATGTGACCTCCCTCTACTAAAATCAGTCCGGTTTTATCCTACGTGACGCCAAGTCAACCGTCTTATGTGGCGTCACGTCAGCTTTGATGAGGTAAATTAAATTTTACATGATAGTTAAAGATGTCAAATGGACTTTATAAAAATATATATTTTTTAAAAAAATATACAATTAAACATCCTCAAATCTATTTTAATCTTAAAAAATTCGTAGAAAATTTGTTTTAAATCAAAAAATCATGAAACTAGTTTCATTTTTTTGTAAAATCATGCTTCCTTGTAGTATCTAATTTTAAATATTTAGATCTTTATCGAAATAAACCTTTCGAAAGTAACTTTTTTCCTTAGAGGAGGTATACAATTAAAAATAGTAAATTTTTATTTAAACCTAATTTTCTAAAATCATGTTCTATCTTTCGGCTCCTAGTTTGTGTTACTTAATTTTTATGGTATCTTTTTGTTTTTATTTGCTAGTAGGTACCCTTGCATAATTTTTTTAACTTTTGTTTTATAAAATCTGTACAATTATACATCCTGAGTCTCATTTGAATATAGAAAGTGAGTGTCGTATTTTTCTATGAATCTTCTAATATTGAACTAGATTTTAGAATTATTTTTATTGTATGTATTTTTATGAAAAATAATATTTTTTGTAAAGTCTATTTGACCCCTCGAACTATCATAAAATGTCTAATTTACCTCCTCAAAGCTGACGTGGGGCCACGTAGGACGGTTGATTTGGTGCCACGTTGGACAAACCGGACTGGTTTTAGATGAGGGAGGGCACGTGTTCGGTTTTAAGAGTTGAGGGAGTTTCAGACGGTTTTCGAGTCCAGGGAGGAAGAGGAAACGCAAACTCAGGTCAGGGAGGTAAATAGGACTTTTTTTTCAAAGATGACGAGCGAAGGAAGAGACGCGCATTTCAGGCCGCGGCCCGTCAGCCCGTGCACACAGACAGCCCACTCGTGCCGCCGTGCCGGCCCCGGGCGTGCATGAGGCAACACGTGTCCTCGCAAAGCAGCGACGGCCGAGCAGGTGGCGGTGCCTTTTCCGTTTCCCGACCCCGACGTCGCGGTCGCGGCGCAGCTGTCCCCGGCCCCGCCGGCCGGGCACTCGCATTGAGGCAAGGCGAGGCAGCCCCAGACGTCAGACGAGACAAAGGAAAACAAAACAACGAGGCTGTGACAGTGAGTCGCTGTTGCCCCAGCTTGCGAGTGCCCGGAGTTCCGTTTGTCAGTATTATCGCCGTTAAACAAAATCATGATGTTTAGCACTACGTACAGTACACTATTTGATACCCAAAGCGTGGCTGCGAGTCTGCCACTAGGACGTGTGATAGACTGATATACTCCGTAAATCCTACGCCTGCTCCCAACTTAGCATCCGTTTGTAAATCTGTGTTGCTGGCTCAGCCATTTTTTCTTATAGCTACTGGTGTTTCTGTATTGACGCTTTGACGGGAAGGAAAAGTATTGGCAAAGTGCCTTTTCTGAGGAGGAACGCGACGGGAGAGTATCACGGAGGGCGTTGACAGGTAACAAAAGAAACGGAGTTGTGATTTGTCACGTCGTATAAAGTTCCTCTTTTTTGGCCGCGTGATGATTGATGTATCAGGGTATTCTGGAAAAACGGTGGGCTGATGATGGTGGATACATAAATCTTACTCAACAGTAATCATACGCGTCGGCGGGACCACACATCGCCAGCTGGACGGCGGCACGGGGATTTTTATCTCTGACAGGCGGGCGGCACGCTTCATCAGCGTCTGCGCCGTCCATCTGGTGGTCTCGGGTGGGCCCACGCTTAAGCGAGGCGACCAACGGATGACGTGCAGCTCCACCACTACCACGTGGGGACCACCACGCGCGGTGCCTCGAGGGGGCTGTGTAGGGGGACTCTGGTCATAGGAACGGATGGACCGTGGCTGTTAAAAACTCCATTAAACAAACTTATGCAGATAAGCTGCTAAGTCCTCCGTTTGTCCCCTATTCTCAATGGCGCCTCATTGTAAACTTCTCAAAGGTCTTGTCAAGTCCAAGGGCCTACATCCGATTTGAGTATTATAAACCAGTAGGGTGGAATGCGTAAATTTACGCGGGTATTTTTTTTACAATCTTAATGTTTCTATTACTTAAAAAGTATATGGAAACAATTTTTAATAGTATATTTATTTTTCTAAATACAAATCAATATATATGTTGTCTATGTTTTTTCATCCGTAATATTTCTAAATTTAGAAGAAAAATATCTTAAATTTAAACTTATTTTTGAAATCAATATACATTTTATATTTTATACATGAATATATTTTTATAAAATTGTTTGACTGGGGACGTAGGCTTTTAGTTATCGTGCATGATAAATATAGATCTATCGAGTGGTTAGAATATAAAATCTTTATTTATTTTATTTGTGCTCCAATATTTATCTGATATAGTCTCATATGTGCTTACTCTCATATTGTCTCCATCGGCTCTTTGTACTCCTCCTTTCTCTTTCATGCTTCTACTTCCAAGGAGGTTTGCCCACCATACTATAATCATTGAAGTTGCATCCATAACGTCTAATAGCATGTGTGGTTCATTCTTTTCAAACACTAACCATCCCTAGAATTCATCTCAATTGTAGAGGCAACTCGCATATGAGCCTACACCAAATCAACGAGCACACATAGGTGTGAAATTTATTTATTTTTGACATGGACCCCATCCACACCCACATCTCCGTCTCTATCATATCTTCTCTGCTCCTCTCATGTTCTCGTATCTTATTCTATTTCTCTTGTTATGTCTCTATCTTGTCCTCTCTCTTAACCGGTGCATGTGCGTAGGTAGTGAGCTAGCCAGCGGCGCGACCGACACGGTGTCGAGGTGTGGCTGCCGCGCGGCACGGCCGGGGCACATCTCATGCGCGAGTGGCATATCCATGGTCGGAGGGAACGACGCAGGCGACCGGCGGGGACGGGCGGCACCGCGGCTCCCTAGGTAATGTAGGCACACTTGGGACACAAACGGCTTGTGGGGCGTAGGGTCGCGTGGTGCTGCCATGTTCGTCTCATAAAGTACAACAAAACCGTGCAATTAGTTTTTTATTTCATCTACATTTAGTACTCCATGTATGTCCCGACATTTTGATGTGATGGAAATCTTCTTTTTGCATAGTGGAATTTGGGCATAGTGGAATTTGGGTTCCAAATTTCACCCCGCCCAAATTCCACTATGCAAAAAGAAGATTTTCATCACATCAAAATGTTGGCACATGTATGGAGTATTAAATGTGTAGATGGAATAAAAAACTAATTGCACCATTTTGTTGTACTTAGACGAATATTTTGAACCTAATTAATCAATGTTTGGATAATTATCCACAAATACAAATGAAATGTTATTTATGGTAAAGTCCCAACTTTAGTGGTTGTGAACTAAACAAAGCCTTGAAGTCGTTGCTTTTGCAGTTTGCTGCCATGTTTCAACACTGACGTTCTTCAAAAACAAATTTGGAACTCTTGCAGGGTTTGTCGCGAAAATGACCAAAACCGTCTCCGCCTTCCTCCCTTTTGCTTCCAGACCGTCATCACCACCTCCACACCACCGCCCCAGCTCACCTCCCTGCCCCCTCCACGCTCGGCCGCCCACCCACCCACCACCGCCTCTCTGCTCTTCGCCTCGCCTCCCGCTCGCGAAACCCTAGTACCGGATCACCTGCTCCCCACCACCTCGCCGCATTACCCTCAGATCCACCCCCGCGAGCACATTTCAGATCCACCATGCGCCTTCCGGTCCTCTTCCCCCTCCTGCTGCTCGCCGTGGCGGCGGCAGCTTCTGGGGCTGAGGCGGCGGCTACGCTCTCTTCGAGGATGGTGCACCGGCTGTCCGACGAGGCGCGGCTGGAGGCGGGCCCGAGCGGGGAGTGGTGGCCGCGGCGCGGGAGCGGGGAGTACTACCGCGCGCTGGTGAGGAGCGATCTCCAACGGCAGAAGCGGCGGCTCGGCGTCAAGTACCAGCTCCTCTCGCTCTCCAAAGGCGGCACCACCTTCTCCCCAGGCAACGACTTAGGCTGGTGCGCCGCATTCCCTGCCCCCGTTGGATCCTACGCTCCTCAACCTCTTACTGTTCTACTCCACCGCGAATGCTATAGTGTTATTTTTTTTTCAAACTGTACAACTACGAGACAGTTAAAAAGAATGCGGCGTTACTTTTGACAAAGTTATGTACTAGGCGTACGGGATGCATTGCCATTTTGGTGGGGGAGTGGTGGACTGTGGTTAACTGTTTTTTACATCACAGCAAAGATTGTGTCTTGCTGTTTTTGCAGTCAGAGAGCTATGTGCCTTATTGGAGTACTTGTAAGCTAATGCTATTTCTTCTAACTTTGGTATGTAGGTTATATTACACTTGGGTGGATGTTGGGACGCCAAACACCTCCTTTCTGGTCGCATTGGATACTGGGAGTGACCTGTTCTGGGTACCCTGTGACTGTATCCAGTGTGCTCCTTTGTCCGGCTACCGTGGAAATCTGGTATGCATCTCCTTGATCAGTAGGGTCATGTTAATGTGTGCAGATGTCGCATTGTGAAATGGTTGACAGCTTGATTAGAGACACATGGGAACCTGTTTCTTATAATGAAAAAGACATATTTGACTAGTTTGATGTAAAAAAAAGCTGGTGCAGATGATGACCTCGGGTCTTAACAATTCTCGGACAAGTAATAATGCACCAACCTTTGGTTGAAGAAGCTAATACATGCCATGCCGTCTGCTAATTCCATTTACTAATGGAATTCATTGTAATAAAATACAAAGAGGTTCTAATCTTGGCATCTAACTTGACTGTTCTGTAAAATTTCTCATCGTGTTTCTAAGGTCACTTTCCCTTTTAAATTTCACTATGATTACTGTTGTTGCAACATGCAAGTAGAGTCGGGAAGTATGCGCACGCGACACACCATCATGTGGCCCTGAATTGCCACATGTAAATCCATCTACATTTTGATGGAAAGTAATTTTACCCTACCCTTTCGATCGCAAGTTTAGCACTTCAATTAAAGAGCTGCGCTACCAACAAACAGCCACATGGATGCCATGCTATAAATTTTGTGTAATAATCCACATCAGTTGCACACCTACACTTCGATGCCAATTTTAGCTATTACAAGTGGCATGGCTTTGCAAGTTTGGTGCTGGCTAATTTAGTTTTCAGGTTAGAAACCCAAGTGACACGTACAAGTTGTGGCATCATTGTGAATTTTGATTCTCTTTAATCTTATTTTTTGGTTTATGTTGCTTATATTTCTTCATAACAAATGTACAAACAAGAGGCGGCTACTACATTTTGAAGCAGTTTAGTGCTTATTTCCAGTGATTGATTGGCAGGTGCTCCGTCACAAATGGAGCATCTATTATGCAGGATAGAGATCTCGGAATATACAAGCCTGCTGAATCTACAACAAGTCGGCATCTTCCTTGCAGCCATGAGCTATGCCTATCGGGTTCAGGTTGCACAAACCCAAAGCAGCCTTGCCCATACAATATTGAGTACTTTTCTGAAAATACTACTAGCTCTGGTTTGCTGATTGAGGATACACTTCACTTGGACTCCAGGGAGGGCCATGTACCAGTGAACGCATCAGTTATTATTGGGTAAGATTTTGCGTCATTTTCTTCCTCAACTGGACTTTTTGTACATCCATTTCATAAACATTACTGTCTCATTGGCTTAAAGGAGTACCAGTACTTGGCAATTCACATTGTCCTCACATGGATTGTTGTTAGTGAACAATATTTCTGTTGCTGGATATTTACCTGTGAAATATTCGTAAATACTCTGTACACTTTGCATGTATCTTATCTGTGCACTTGCATAAGACATTAGTATGTAGTCAATTTTCATGATTACCTGACTTTATGGCATTTTGTTTTACTAAGATAGTGTATCCTTGTGGTATAGTTGTGGTAGAAAGCAAAGTGGTGACTATTTGGATGGTATTGCACCGGATGGACTCCTTGGCCTTGGAATGGCAGATATATCAGTTCCTAGTTTCCTCGCAAGAGCTGGACTAGTTCGGAATTCGTTTTCAATGTGCTTCAAGGAAGATAATTCTGGGAGGATTTTCTTTGGAGATCAAGGAGTGTCCACTCAGCAATCTACACCATTTGTTCCTCTGTATGGCAAACTGTGAGTGGCTCAAAGTGATTAACTTGTCAACTAATTAAATTGGTTTCTGCACTGGTTCACGAGATTCTTTATACCTCCACTTACATATTTCTTTCTTAATTTTCCAGTCAAACTTATGCTGTTAACGTCGACAAATCTTGTATTGGACATAAATGTCTTGAGGGTACTAGCTTCGAGGCTTTAGTTG
This sequence comes from Echinochloa phyllopogon, assembly GCA_033239725.1. Taxonomy (NCBI): domain Eukaryota; kingdom Viridiplantae; phylum Streptophyta; class Magnoliopsida; order Poales; family Poaceae; genus Echinochloa; species Echinochloa phyllopogon. The sequence goes on from BTCW01000010.1 coordinate 55,247,976, forward strand.
ATAGCGGAACATCATTTACTTCTCTCCCCCCTGACGTTTATAAGGCTGTCACAGTGGAGGTGAGTATGCCACCTATCTGCAGCTGGTTTTCTATAGATAATTTTCAGTACTAATTTAATACTAAATTTTCAGTTTGACAAACAAATGAATGCTTCAAGAGTGCCTTATGAAGATGGTACCTGGAAATATTGCTACAGTGCTAGGTGAAAATAACTTGATATCGTTTGAGGTCATCCAGTACCTGTTTAATTTCAGTGATTCGTTGAATTTATCTGCTGATATGTTATTACATACAGTCCTCTTGAGATGCCTGATGTGCCAACCATAACTCTGACTTTTGCTGCGAACAAGAGCTTCCAGGCTGTTAATCCTATCTTTCCCTTTAATGACAAACAGGTATGTCCTCTTTGTTGGGCGTGGAAAAAAAATTGGCCTCAAAATCAATTAGTTGAGAATAACGTGGAGTTGTGCTGAGTGAACCTTACATGTGTCCTTTTGCTTTCAATCAGTACATTTTGAGGTCTAAGCACCTGAGTGGAAATGGTGCTCTGTTGAGCTCGCTTCCACAAAATACTGATATATATATAGCATGATCTGAGTTTGTACATTTAAAGCCGGCATGCTTTGGCAACTGAATTTACTTGTAGGTTTTCATGTTGCCACATTTGTTTGATTTAAAGTATGTGTAGGATAAATGCTTTGCCCATTTGGTTGGTCAGCACATAAACCACTAGAATATGAAAAATTCATTTTAAAAGGCCCTCTGTTCATAGAGGGGTTTGGATGCAAATCCGGGATTTAGTGACATATCCTCTTTTCTGGAGTTGCAATGTACCCTTTCCATAAGAGAAAGCAAAGGAGACTGCATTGCCGATTTCTAGTTCTAGAACTCAAGTGTAAATACCTTTCAGAGTAGTTTAGAGGCGCAGCTGATCATCTTGTGTGCTGTTTGATTTGCAGGGTGCACTCGCTGGGTTCTGCTTAGCCGTCCTGCCATCATCAGAACCTATTGGAACCATTGCCCGTAAGTGCTCAAACAGAATCGGTGCGGTTTGTTCTTTTGGTATCTCATGTCCATAAATCCAATATTGTGAAATGCAGAGAATTTCCTTGTTGGATACCATGTAGTCTTCGACCGAGAAAACATGAAGCTGGGCTGGTACCGCTCTGAATGTAAGCCAGAACACCACCTATACAAGCGAATACTAAATTTACCATTCATACAAGTCTTACATATGATGGTCACGCCCGTCCCTGTGAACGCAGGCCGTGACGTTGACAACAGCACGACTGTGCCCCTGGGCCCATCGCAGCACAACAGTCCAGAGGACCCGTTGCCGTCGAACGAGCAGCAGACTGCACCGGCCGTGACGCCTGCGGTCGCAGGCACGGCTCCGCCCTCAAGTGGTGCAACGACGAATCTACAGAAGCTCCTCGCTAGCTCTTACCCGTTGCTGTTACTGACAGTGTCCACTGTGTTCTTCATCTCATGAACAACTGATTGAACACTAATCGATAGCCCTGTATATTGTATGTGCTTTATATATGGTGCTTTTTGTTTATCTAGAGTTCAATAGATCACCTAGCTGTATTTTGCCCCGTTGCCCCGTTCGATACCTGTGTTGGAATCCCAAAGCTTCATACGCATCGGCCTGGACTCTCAGTCATTTCTATCATAGGCACTGCGAATGGATCAGGCCTCCTTTTGGTTGGCCTGCGTCTTTCGTTCTGAACTTGCTTGGCTCACCAGTTTTACTCCCAACACGAACGAAATGCAGCCGTGTAACGTTCATGGGAAACGGTGCCACGGTGTGGAAACGACGAGCTTGCGCTTGTCCTCCTCGGAGTCTTGCACATCATCTCCCTCACGCAGGGGCATGGCCACATCCACTTTCCAAGGCTGCAGCCTTGCAGGAGGCGATTTCTTGCACCCTCCCCGCACTCTGCTAGTCTGCTTGGCCTACTGCAACACACAACCGCACCACCACCATTCCGCCCCCCCTCTGCACAACCATCACATGAGACGAGACCTCGCACGGCTCCTCACCTCACTTTTCTCCCTCGTCGTGTTCTCTTGTCAGCCTCCAACACACCAGCACAGCACCCCCATCTCCACTCAACTCTCCCGTCCCCTCACTCTTCAGTCACACACTCACACACTGCGTCTCGCCATTGCCCAGTTCAAAAGGCCTCCGAACAGTCCCTTGCCGGCCTCGTACAAAGCCAGACACTGCCCCTCTAGGCTTGCCTAGCTAGGCTCCTCTTGCCCTTCACCACTTCCACTTGCATTGCCCTTCACAGTAGAGACCTCACCCACCAACCAGCAGCGAGCTATCTCTTCAGGATCTTGCTGCATCCGCCATGGGAGGCGCCATGAGGCAGCTGCTCAGCTTGCTGGACGCGATCAATGGCCGCCCCAGGGAGAAGAAGAAGATGGCGCGGCGGCGGCGCCCGGTGCAGGCGGTGGAGCTCAGGGTCAGGATGGACTGCGAGCGCTGCGAGCGCGAGGTCAAGAAAGCGCTCTCCGGCATCAGAGGTTGGTCATCCGTCACCTTGGTCCCCCTGGCCCCTGCGCATTTGCGCTAATTTTTCGCTGCTAGCTAGCATTGCGCCCATGACTCCCCTTCTGAAGACCCGATGATGAGCACTCTGCACTCTGCTGCACTCACTGAGCCGGTGATACTGATGACCATCATGTCCTTTCAGCCTAACCTTTTCCCAGCAAACCTTTTCTTTCTGCAATAATGCAGCAGCATATGCCGGCACCTAACATTGAGCAACACTAGCCAATGAAAATCTGCTTGGAGTCGAAGTGTTTTCTGTGAAGAGAGACTCTGCACTCTGCTGCACTCACTTAGTCGGTGATGACTGATGACCATCCTTTCAGTCTAAGCTTTTCCCAGCAAATCTTTTTTTTCTGCAATAATGTATCAGCATATGCCGGCACCTTGCATTGAGCAACACTAGCCAAACATAATCTCATTCGAATCCAAAGGGGTTTTTCATGAAAGAGAAAATTCAATTTTACCGCGACGATGATTACTATTAACTCTGAAGCTGCTGCCTGCAGGGGTGCAGCATGTGGAGGTGAACAGGCTGCAGCAGAAGGTGACGGTCACAGGCGAGGTGGACCCACTGGCGGTGCTGCGGCGGGCCCAGTCCACGGGGAAGAAGGCGGAGCCGTGGCCCCACCAGAACCCCGCTGCCGGCTACTACTACTACGCCCCGGCGGCCGCGGCCCTCTACGGCCTCGGGGCGGCCCAGCTCCAGGCCCACGACGGCAGGTGGGGGAACCCAGCTGGCTACTACCACCCGGCGGCGAGGAACGTGGAGGCGGCGGCCATCGGCGCCGAGCACATCGCCAATCTGTTCAGCGACGACAACCCCAACGCCTGCTCCGTCATGTGACGCCTACGTGTTCGACGCAGCAGTTCACTTTACCAGGTCTGTGGTTGAGATTAGATAGTAGCAGGAGTAGCTGTAGTGCAGCACGAGTAGCAGTATGCCAGTAAGCCGGTAACTCTGAAGCTATTGTGGTGGCATTGCATCGTCACTGTAATTTAAATCTTGCGAGGTTTCTAGTAGTTAACTCAGGGAGGAATGTAGCGGAATTCAGCTCGATGGCAGCAAACAGAGCAACAAGCAAACTTTGGGTGATAGATTCTACAATCTATGGGCTTAGACCTTGTTTAGTTTCCAACTTGGGAGGCTAAAGTTGGCCAAATTTTACCGTAGCATCACTGTAACATTTCGTTTGTATTTGTGAATAATTGTCTAAACATTAATTAATTAGACTCAAAATATTCGTCTCGCAAAGTATAACAAAACTGTGTAATTAATTTTTAATTTCATCTACATTTAGTACTCCATGCATCCACTGTATACGGTGAATTTAGGGGTAAACTTTGGTAAGTAAACAAGGGCTTAGATTCCTAGCCGTTCTTTATGTTTGCGATCAGGCAGTGGAGCATGAGATCCCCTCTGCTCTGAGGGTCAACATCTCTGTCTCTCTCACAGGCAGTCAGGCACGCACTCCCTCCGTTTGAGACGTTGCCGGAAAGCAAGGGGCGATCGATCATAAGATATCTGAAAAAACTTTATGCGTCATGCAGCTTTCCTCCCTCTGGGCTCTGCCGCGCTATGATCTCACGTAGGTAAAGCGGTAGTCGTCCGAGAGCAGTGGAGCTCAGTGCATGATGACACCATCAGGTTCAGACCCATGGCAAATCCAAGGGGTGAATGCTAAGGTAAAACCGGCTTTTCTACTAGTGCAAAGCCTCCTTTCGAGATCTCGTCCTTGAGCTTCCAGGTCGCAATTTATCGTCCTAGCTTTGGTGCGTGTACACGCCTTCGTAGCTGCATCTTTTTGGTAGCCTGGTAGCACGGTGCGCCTTATGGGTTGGCATGGGTCTCTGAAGATTCAAACGGTTTGGCAAAAAAAGTTGTATGCGAATAGTAACACGTTCTCGAATCCGAGCTTACGAACTTGCTATAGTACGTGAGTCATCTGTTCACTTTCAGCGGAAGAATGGTTCCACAATGGTCAAAGGATACTGCCGGTGCCCGAGTGCCGTCTTTGTTTGGTCTCAGAAAAACCCGAACGGCACAATTCCTCCCTACTTTGACTGAATGGTTTGAAGCGGCACACCATCAGTTCATCACCTGATGCCTGGTATTCTACTGCTCCGAATCCAATAATTTTATGTTTCGCAATATATGCGCTGATTTTTTTTTGACACGTACCCCGTCCGTCCCAAAAAAGAAGGCGCTTTAGAATTCAAAATTTATCCTAAAAAACAAATCATTCTATCACATTTAATAGGGTGCATGCAACACTAAATATGGCTAATAATTAGAAATAATCAAAACATTTTACTCTCTTCTTAATCTCTTCTTAATCTATTTTAAAATTTCTATAATGACTTTTTTTGGACGGAGGTACCAACAAGACCATCGGCTCGTCGATACGGTTGATACTAGAAATCTGTCACTCGTGATTGCGTCGCATTCCGCCCAGTTCTTTCATAGAGGATTTTAAAAGAATGCTCTATGCTGATAGTGGGAATTAAGCCACCGCGCACGTACTTTCGCTTTCGTCGCACTCACACGAAGCATTATTGCAGGGTTTTGTTTGGACGTACAAAAGTGGACGGAAAGCTCGCTCGACTTTACGAGGAAACAGGGACCGGGAAGGCTGCAGGAGAAAGGAAACGGACACTAACGTGCCTGATGAAGGCCTGATTCGTACACGCGGACGCATACGTGTGGAACTCCCATCGACCGATCGCTGGGATCAGCTAGCCTTAGTTTTCATCAACAGGTTTAACCTTTTTCCGATGATGGAGTACTGTACTACTGGGCGAGTGGTGGTGAACGCACAGGTTTCAGGAGTCCGGCGATATTTTGGGCGATCCTGTGAGGCCCACCGGACGAAGGATCGCGGCAGATTTTTTCCGTTCCTCGTTGGCTCAGTCTCCCGGCGCGTGGATCCAACACGCTACCAAGCCGTGCCGTGCCGTCTGGAGCTACACCCAGCGCAGCGCGGCCCGAGGCACGCACGACCGCGAAACGAGTGGGGGTGGGGAGCGTGGCGGCGCGCGGTTGCGCGAGGAAAAAGGGGTCCCCTCTGCCGCCACGGCGCGAGCCCAACCGCGAAAACGACCGACCCGGCCGCGCGGGGGCCTCGAGAACGACCGACCGAACGGCGGCCTTGGCTCGGGCTCGGGCGCGTGCGCGTGCGCGGCGAAGGCAAGGCGGCCGCCGTACCAGCTCTCTTTTTTCCAGCGGCCGCCACGGAGCGGTGGGGGCGGGGCCAGGAGTCCGTCCCCCCGCAGGTTGGAGGAGCCGTCGCAACCCCGTACGAGCGCGCTGCCGCGAGGGCGACGGGTTTGGCATGTCCGCTGCCGCGCGGCCCGCCACCTCGATCGGCCCGCGCCGATGCCGACCCCGACCCCGCCTCGGCTCGGCACGACGCGGCTGCCATCGGCACCGCGCAGCGCGGTCAGCCAGTTGCCGCCACTGTTGCTGCGGTGTTCCCTCCCTTGGCTGTACGTGCGCGTGAGGCCCTGCTTGGTCGCGTGAGGTTTCCTTCGATCCCACGCGCAGGGTTCTCGTGATCTGCATGCATTCTGCACTACCCGCGCGCGCTGGTTTCGGCCGCGCCCAAGGGATCGAACGGAACTCGATCGAGTTTGTTTATTTGATTTGACTCGTTGCAACCTAAATTGAATTGAATCGGGGCACGATTCGTTTTAGGGAATGTTGATGCTAAATTCGTTTGTATAGGTGCTTAGAAAGACATAAATGCCACGTCATCAACATCGAGAGAAGAGCTCAAACTCATTCATGTACCACGTCTTTATGAGATTTTGTACTAAGCGTGGACCTTCGAATCAAGCGGCCATTTCCCGGAAACTCGCGTTCATCCATGCTAGCCTACATTGTGGCAAGGAATTAAATCGGTAGTCGACCCCAAGCGCCTAGCGACGTACGTGTGTTATACAAGCTCTTACACTTTGCCCCTGAACACGAATGACGTTCGTCCATGCTAGTACCTACGATTGTTGTTGTTCTCTTAGCATACTCCGTATACCACAATTACCAAACACACAAAAATAATAACCCTTAAAAAAGGGGCAGAGAAACATAAACAATTGCCATGTGCAATGGCATGGGCACAAATACGCTGTGCTCCTGAATATGCACTCCGAGGGAAGGAAAAGTAGAAAACAAAACCAGGATGTGAGCATGGAGTATATTAAAAAAGTAATTTTTAAATATTATGCATGCTACAGATCAACATACACAAAACAACAAGTCCTCGTGCATGCCTGAAATTTTTGCAAACATATACACTATGATAGACCATGGCATGACCTAATAACTACATGATTCATAAATCATGTACCACGCATATTACATTAACGAGATGTAAGTATATGATTAGATAAGTTGATGAGGAAAGTTACTTCGTACATACAAGCCGAATCATACATTGTATTGTGACTTTGTGTAAAGACTAAAGAAGATAAGAAACAAATAGAGTACTGAAGCAAACACAATTGTTACGTCTCATTGAAATAACATCGTAAAAAAATCTAGTGCAATGGCATTCTAAACGATATATAAAGTGACAATAATTTTTACATACAACGCATCAACTGTTGGCCCTGTCTGGATCCACCCTAGCTAAAGTTTAGCCAGCTAATTTATAGTGGTTTATTTTAACTAGCTAAAGAGTACCTACCTAAACTTTAGCTGGGGGTGTTTGGATCCATCAGCTAATTGAATTAATTGGACTATCCTAACCTTCATTAATTATGGACAAAATCATGTGATGGTGGGAAATTTTCATAAACATGTAGGGTATTTTGGTCTTTAAACTCGTTTAGCTACGTTTAGCTAGGCTCAACCAGCTAAAGGATTCGTGTATCTTTTGACATGCAACTAAAGTTTAGCTGAGTTTTAGCTGCTTCCGTTTGGATCCCTAGTAGCTAAACTTTAGCTGCTAAACTTTAGCCGGTGGATCCAAACAGGGCCTCTAGCTAGGGATAAATAAACGCAATTTCTATCGGCCCTTGCTCTTTTTTTAAGGTGAAAAGTAATCATGTAAACAAAATTCCATGTAGTAATAATTTATGTAGGTACATGTCATATATCAAACATTGGCACGATCCAAATATTACATAACCGTCAAGCCATAACTCACACTAATGGGCAACATTTAATTAGATGCAAATCCAACAAAACTCCATCATTGAAAAACTTTTATTGTTTCTTTCATCTGCAATGATGCAAAAAAAACAAAGAGAAAATAAGAAAGTTTCCTGAAAGTCAAACATACAATATCATTTGATGGATCAAACAAAAGTAAGGTGCCACACTACAAAAAAGCACGGAGTAACCACGATGGAAAATGAGAGAATGAAACAAATGTAAATACCGTGCTACATACAAACGTGGAGCTTCCATATGGTCATGTCATAGTCATTGTGTATAGCAATAATATATACATATACATACAGATACACACTACGCGGAATAATGGCATGACCTACCGATCGCAATGATTCATAGGTTACATTGATGAGATATTAATAAAAAACACCTTTAGCAATAAAACCAATACTCCCTCTGTATTGGTAAAGGAAGCCGTTTAGGACAAGAATTGAGTCAAACTTTAGGAATATAAATAATCATAAATAACTTTTAAGTTGTTGAGTTTAAAATTGTAAAAGTTATATGAATAGATTATTTTGAAAAATACTTTCATAAAAGTATACATGTATAACTTTTTGACAAATATTTTTATAAAAAAAGTTAAAGTTGTGTTTTGAAGACCGTGTCGCTGTCCTAAACGGCTTTCTTTACCGGTACGGAGGGAGTACATGAGATTTCCGGCAGCCATGACACACATGACATGATGCAAGAAAAGCAAATGAAAACAGAGGTAGTTTGCTTATAATGCACTGTATGACATGGCTGGATAAGTAGATAAGGCACCATGTACATAGACACCAGTCCATCCATCCCATTATACATCGACCGCGTCGTAACTTTTATGTAACGCTTATAAAAAACAAATAAATAGTGGATGCAAACGTCAACGTTATGCGTCACTCGGTGGTCAACACGCAAGACAAATCTCATTGCGGCGCCGTTCTAGACAGATCGCATATAGCGACAATTTACACACACGATGCACCGACTAACAGTTACGTAACACGAAAGATTCAAGCCGCATACTCCGTACTACCTCCATATCATAATACTTGTCGCCGGCTAGCTTAACTTTGAGCTAGACAGCGTCGAATAAAACGATCCGGAGGTAGTATATTACATCATCAAATTTCAATGTAACAAACATATCCACTGCAATATCAAACATATCCACTGCAATAGTTAGATCCAACACATGTACACTGTTTATAATGTCCTAAAGTAACTTCATGCCACAATTATAATTTTTATTTTAGGGCCTAACTTCCGTCCAACAATGCATGTATATAGCACAAAATTGCCTCCCGATACAGTATTTGGAAGGTATCTGGCCGCAGAATTCACCACCAGATCGGCGTAAGAGGGTGAACCTAGTGAAAGTTTCCTAAACTGCGGGTTAGAAGCCACAAAAGGCGGTCCCGTACGCATGAGATCGGAAGCATCGAAGAGATTCTGTTGAGAGATCGGACGGTCCGGATCCATGCGTCGCTCGCCCCCGCCTCCTTTTATGGCCGGGTCCTCCGCAAAACCCCTCTCTCCACCCACCAGTCTCTCTCTCTCCCACCTCTCCAAATCTCGCGACTGAGAAGTGAGGAGGCCATCAAATCCCACGGGGGGGCACCAGGGGCCGGAGCGCGGGAGGGAGAGCCATGGAGCCGGCGGAGCGAATCGAGTCCGGGAAGGCGCTGGGGAAGCGGCCGAGGAGCAGGGTGCTGCCACGGACGCCCAGCATGGTGACGGTGCCGTCGGTGGCTAAGCAGGGCCGCCAGGAGCGGGGCGTCGGCGTGCCATCGTCCTCTGCGCTGCCCGCTGGTGGCGTGGGGATGGGAACCGGGGGCGGCAGGGCGTCGCCGATGGGCTTCTACTCCGGCGGCTACCTCCCGGGCGGGGAGACGACGGCGGCCTTCCTCAAGGCGTGCGGCCTCTGCAACCGCCGCCTCGGACCAGGCCACGACACCTTCATCTACAGGTTCGTAGATCGACACCACAGCTGCCTTTGTCTTCCATCGGTTCGGTTGGAATGTCCGTCGATATTCCGCTGCCTTTGTTCTCGCGATGCCGTTGGGGAACCCATGGATTACTACCCGTATCCGTGCCTGTAACTTACCCATCCCATGTATTCCGTGTTCCCCGTTTGATTTTGCGAATTAATTGCCATCTGATTCCATCACCACCCGACACGTTTAGTTCATACTTGGAGCAGGAGTATACATGAATCTAATTCCATCCTGTTTTTTTTATGGAAAGGAATATTTGATGCGAATCTTCCTTTCGGCATGTTATTTATTTCCAATTCTATTGCTTATTAGGCTTGGGCATCATGTAGGTGTGTATATTTTACATTATGAGCCAACCCTACACACTGCACTCTAAGCAAAGCATTAATAAACATGATGAGTGACCAATCATATGAGCTGTTCGTCGATCATGATATATACAAGCCTGCTACTTGGAACCATCTAACTCGCAATTCTTTAGCTGTCACAATCCCTCATCTACCGCAGGTTAATTATATAATTTTTTTTCTAGAGTACCGTATCTGTGGTAATTATTTGTGAAGAAACATAGCCCCATGACCGTGGCATGATGGTTGGATTCTGTTGTCTGCGGCGTGCAGGGGTGAGGTGGCATTCTGCAGCCACGAGTGCCGGGAGCAGCAGATCCAGTACGACGAGCGCATGGAGCAGACCTGCTCCCTGACATCCATCAAGGAGGCCCCGTCCGTCTCCGGCGCCAGCGGCTCCGACCAGTCCGGCAGCGGCGGGGAGACCGTCGCCGCCGCCTAGCCCGGCGCAGAGGCGGCTGGTGGTGCAGGCAGCGAATTATGTCGCGGCTTGGCACCCTGCAGATAGGAGCAGCGACACCAGATCGATCAGTCCCCTTAGTTTTCCGGTCCTGTCTGTGTGTACAGCTTTTAGCTCTAGAGTCGTGGCTCATGAACCGAATCGGCAGAGGGAGAGAGAGATCTTTAGTAGAAGAATGCGTCAGTGATTTATCTGTGGCTGATGCATGTATCTCTGAATTAAGGTTTCCTTCTCTGCCTAAATGAAAAAAAAAACTTGGTTGCAACAACAGATTGCGCACCTATCTCTTCACTTTTGTCTCTTTGATATGCTGACGAGGAGATGTACATGCGGTAGGTGCCGGACAAAGTTTGTTGGACAGTTCGCAGTAAACAGTAACTGATGAGTGATGTAGTAGTGGCCAAAATGCTGGGCTGCAACATTTGACAATCTGCTTCCCCATCTGATGAGGGCAAACACTTATCAGGTGAAGGCCTAGAGGACAGAAAAGCGGTCTTGTCTGGCAGTGGGCCCGGACATTGTTATCCGCACTGCACATTCCAGACGGTGTGGTCCTGCAGTGCCCTACACGGTCTAGAACCAGGTGAGGAGGCGCCCCGTGACCTGATCGGTGGTCTCGATGGAATCAATCGGTCGGTCGCCCAAGAACCTGCAGGACAAGCACCGCTGCCGCACGCGGTTCGGCTGGTTCCTGCTCACACGAGTTTTTGACCGGCCATGGCCGGCGACGAGAGCCTCCTCGATCCTCATATGATTGCCGATGCACACCGTTCGACACATGTGCGCGCACTGTACACTGCCTTTCTGTTCTGTAACGAAGCACGGCTCTGTTCTCGGCAGGCGCAAAAAGCTTGGCAGGCGCAAAAGGGGAGCTTGACATATCACGTCCCCGCATCTTGCTTGCCGCTCTGGACCCAGAATTCGGCACATGGGGAATGCGACCTGGGAAGCCCTGCTTCTAGGAGCAGCAGCAGCATCTTGACACGTTCTAGAATCTGCGCCAATGATAGCGCAGGTTTGTTTTGTGTTGGGAGCCGCCCGGCCGTTGCGTCGTGGCACGCATCATCTTTGGAGCGCCGCGCTAGCACATCGGCCGGTGCGGCGATTCGATCGATCTCGTGAGGCCGGCGCGGGCGCCGACGAAGCAATCGCCGGGACGTGCGCGGCTGGGGCAAGCGGGGCGCGGGATGGCGCGCGTCGCGTCACGGCGAGGCGACGGACGGCCGCCCTGCTTGCTGGAAGCGGCGGTGGCAGGCGGCAGCAGCGGAGAGCGCGGGCGTGTCGTTTATTTCCTGGCGCGCCACGTCGTGCGAGCCGCCTGCCTAGCTAGCTAGCTACGGGTCTGCCTTTCGTGACATGGCAGCGTGTCATCCAGCGCCCGACCCGATCGAGCCCGACGCCGGGGCGAGATGGGCACGGGTGACCACCGCCACGGCAGTACGGCCATGCCTCGGAAACACACGGATGAATGATCATCCATTAAAGGCAAAGCCGAGCAGGCCTATAAAAAGGCCCCGTCTTGGCTGTTTTCTCCGCCGTCGTCTTCTTGTAGCCATATCCATAACTTCTCTGCAGGATCGTTCTTCTCCGGCGTACTCCTCACTGCAACCTGCAGCGTTTCCGAGTAACTTATCACCTTGCCTTATCGGTGCAAATTAAGCTTGCGTCACATTTCCTTTTTATAGCCATGAAGCAACGTGACCTTTCTCTGAGTATAATAAGCACAGACGTTCGGTTTGGTGTTCCATGGCTTTCATGGCTGCCTGTGTCCCTAAGTCAATAGTCCAGCTGCGTACTTCATCGCCTCCGCTCGATCCTGCCGTGGATCGGGAAACCGTCGCATTCTTAATCCTCTGTTCTAGATCTTTTTCTTAATTATCAGAGGCAGGGCCCTGGCTGGCTGGCTACGCAGCAGGGGCATATAGAAATGCCATGAACATGCGCCTGTCGCGGCAGTAATACGACATTCACACTGCGTTAAACCGGCACCATCAGGCTGCAACACTTTTTACATCTTGGCTTGATTCTTTGCGAATTCACGATCACATGCACTCACATGCTTCATACAACACAGGTGTCTACAACTACATGTTTCATCCAGTCAAAAAAATAAAATAAATAATCGTTTGCGAAATTTGTCTGAGATATTCACCTGTAAGTATATGCTGAGTATTTTCACTGTTTTGCCAACAGATCGACAAGTGGTTTAAGTTTAAGAAATTTTGCGCGGATTCCCCGTTCAGATGTTCTCTCAACCAAGGCCCCATTCATGTACTTTTGGCTGGCAAGTGGTTCGCTTTTTTGTATTGCGTGGTGTCGTTGCACCACCAAAAAGTGAGGAAAAAGAAGAGGGTCATGGACTTCTGGGGGTAGCCACCGCTGACGACACAAATTATGGGAGCCACTTCTTCAGAGTTGGGGCGAGCGTCCATAGCTGCGGCTTTGTTTATTCTCTGAGAGGTCACCGTTGTCGACTATTCTCCACGCAGTTTGGTTGGTTTCACTTGAGCAGCAGATTCGCGAGGCCTTGTTTAGATCCCAAATTCTATCTTCAAAGTTCACTATGCAAAAAGAAGATTTCCATCGCATCAAAATGTCATAGCATGCATGAAGTACTAAATATAGATAAAATTTAAAACTAATTACACAATTTTGTTGTACTCTACGAGACGAACATTTTGAGTCTAATTAATTAATTTTTGGATAATTTTTCACAAATACAAACGCAATGCTACAGTACCGCACGTGCCCCCAAAAGCCAAAATTTGGTTTTAAATTTGGAAACTAAACAAGGCCCAATCGGTTGGTGCCGTGTTTTGGACGGCCATCCAGGCCTGTGTGTGTCTGTGCTCTGTTGTCCTTTCTGGAAGCTCAAGAGGCATGAGGCCTTGTCATTTGCTAGTTGCTACTGCCGCTGCCGCCATGCATTGAAGCTCAAAGGAAAGTCTAGCTAGCAGCATGCAGTGCACACACATAACAGCGGCCGCTTTACAAGTAAGGAATGGCGCAACGGCATCTGTGCTCGATCGCTTGGCCGGTTCTTATGTGACTGATTGACAACACACGCCAAGTTCTTGTAGATAAATGCCTAACCCCAGCTTAGGTCTCCATTATCTGGAGTGCTAGGTGCCGCCCTTCCTTTGTTAGCAAATGAAGCACAAGTACGCTACCTAAGCTTTTTTCTATCCGGTGAAAAAGCGATGTCACGATCTACAAACAAGTCCTATTTGTCCAGGAAGCCGGGGGGCGCAAAGCCTCCACCCTCGAACAAGACAAGCTAGTATGTACTACTCCATCTGTCCCACAATATAAGCATTCGTTGACTTTTTATGTTCACGTTTGACTGTTCGTCTTATTTAAAAAAATTATAAAAATATTATTTATTTTATTATGACATATTTTATCATAGTATATATTTTAAATATATCATAATTATTTTTATATTTTTATAAATTTTTTGAATAAGACGAACGATGAAACGTGATACACAGAAATCGAGAAATACTTGTATCGCGGGACGGAGGGAATATCCCCGTTCTCAAATGCATCGCCCCTACTAACCCTAGACGCAAGGGTGCCCAGTCACGCTAGCAACGCATGCATCTGTTTCTGTCGTCGGAGTCCTAGCGCCGGTCAATTCGCAGGAGCAACTCCTCGATGTGCATGCATGCGTGCAAAGCGGACCGAACGTTTCGGATCGCCAGACGCAGACGCGAGTATACTCCCTCCGTCCTAAAAAAAAATCTGTCAAATATTAGGAATATAAATCATCAATATTTTTTAAGTTTTTTGAGTTTGTAAACGTGAAAACAATATAAATAGTTTTGTCTTAAAAGATTTTTCATAAAAGTATACATATATCACTCTTCAATAAATATTTATATAATAATAAGAGGTTAAAATTATGTTTTAGAGACCGTATCACTGTTCCAAATGTCACTTTTTATAAACGAAGTGAGTATATGCAACTACACGAGTGGTCGTGCTCTTGCAGCTCTCCTGCTGCCTGCCTGCCACGCGTGACGCCTGCCGTCTCACTGGCCGGGACGCCGGACACCGGCGAAGCCGCCTCCGAGCGGCACGGGCATGCATGTGGGACACTTGGCGCGCTGCCACGTCCGCCCTTGGGCGCATCTTCACCGGGACCACCAAACCATATCCGCGGCCGGCGGCCCTGCTCGGATGGGCCGAGATCCAGCGTCCGGAGCGTTCTTCAGTGGGCTCGATCCATTCCGTTTGCCCCGAAAGTTGCAGCCCATCAAAGCTCGACCTGTGCGGCGCGGCCTGGTCAAACATTCATAGCCCATACGGCCTCCCGCGCGACGAATTCGGCGTTGTTATCACGAAGCGATCCGAGGCAGCGCGGATCATGTTGGCAGATTAACATTCTTATTTTCAGAGTAAAAATGGATCGTTTTCTTGCCCCAGATTATTAATCATACACATAGTGAGTTCAGGCAGAAGTCTATCCTGCGGAACAAGAGAATGCTTCTGCCAAGACGGATGGTGAAAGCATTCCACCGGTGATACTCGCAAAAGCTTGTTCATACATTTATATTCTCTTATCTAGCCGATCGGCATTCGGTCGTGTTCCTGACCTATTTCGACGAACATAAAAGCCCCCTGGATTGCAGCAACATGGTACAGGGGCAACTTGCAGCTAGTAAAATAAGAATAAATCCGGCCTTGTAACATAGTATCATCATTTATTTTTAAAAAAACAGACTATCATCATGGGGCTTTATAAAGATCAATCAATCATATTGTAATATAGCAGTTTGGTACAGCCAAAGCGTCAAAGCCACCAAGTTCTCCGTGGTGTTTGTCAAGTTGTACAGAAACTTTGCAAGAGCTCAAAGCCGTGATGGAATTGTGACTTGGCGCCAGTCGACACGACTAGCCAATCTGCGTGAACCCTTCCACACACTAGCCACCAAAATCACATGCATGATTTGCCATGGTTAGTAAAATCACCCACGTTAAGAACATGCAAGGACCTTGAGCTCATATGTAAACGGCATGTGCAGTAGTTTTGACCCTGAACGAGAAATTGTTCAACACTCAACCATGAAGCAAAGCATCAAGTTTGGAGCAAACAATCCGTATAGAACTGTTAATGCATCTGAAATTAAATATGTACCTGTCAGGAGAATATCCTTCGAGAGAGCTAAGAAACTCCACATTACAATAGTTTGGACAATAATGCATGAGCACGGCTGATTAAGAAGCTGCCCAAAGCCCCACTTGCCAGAATTTAGGAGGTAGGTAGGTAAGCCTGCAAAAAAAAACTCAGCTCGCAATTGGGTTGGCTTATTGTAGGTTTTTTATTCCACTTCCTACATCTAGCATGGGAGCTGAATAAGCTTAATAGCTTTAGGCCCATGAAGCTCATCCCGCCATCCACCATCGTCCCCGTCTCGTCCCGCCGACCTCATCGCGCCACCTCGCACCGCAACAATTAGCATCATGCCACTACCCCTTCCCTTTTCTCCACTCGTCACCCTACCACTCAACGCATCTTTTGCCGCAACCATAATTTGTTGTACGATGTTAATTTACTCGTTCTAAATTATAGATCATTTTATTTTCTAAAAATATTTTTTTATTATCATATATTTAGATGTAGCGTATATGCATAGCACAAACTACATACTTAAAAATCAGAATGACAAATAATTGGGGAGGGAAAATAAGCCCACATTAAACGAATATTCTACCCAATCTCACATTGTAACTAGGCATGAGCACGACTGGTGGTTCAGACGATACCTACAGCACACGGCACACGTTAAACGAATATCCTATCCAATCCGACATTAGGCCTTGTTTAAATCCCAAATTTGGGAGGCTAAATTTAAGAGTATGGTGTCACTTCGTAATCATTACGTTACTGTAGCATTTCGTTTGTATTTGTAAAAAATTATTCAAACATTGATTAATTAGGCTCAAAATGTTCGTCTCCCAGAGTACAACAAAACTGTGTAATTAGTTTTTGATTTCATCTACATTTAGTACTCCATACATGTTATGCTTTTTTAATGTGATGAGAATCTTTTTTTTGTATAGTAGAATTTGGGAGTGGAATTTAAGATCTAAACAAGGCTAGGTAGGTGAAGCAAGAAAGGCAGAGCTGACCACTGCATTATTTATTTCTATGGCCGGCGACATGATAGCTCAAGTACTCGAGAAGTATCTGGTCAGTTTAAAATGACCACTCTCTCATCAAACTCTCATCAGTATTTGGCCATCGTGTGCCCAAAAGAGTCTCAGGTATGAAATTATTCACGGTATTGGTGACAAACTCGTGAGGTGAAGACGCAAATTCGCAAAAGGGAAAGAGTATAATGGAACCAGATAGAGCGCATTGTATCACAGTATTCATGTGCTGGCGTGGGAGTGTCTCTATCACGTGTTATTGAAAAAAAGATGGGGCTTGGGTCAACAAAAGTTCAGGATGATTTGATCTCGCTTAGGATCTGAGAATAGAGAATATAAGAGAGCATGTGGTTCTTGGAAGCGCCAACGGCTGTTTGATACAGCGAAGAAACGCTTTCTCCAGACACTGGTAGGGCAGAGAAGATTGAACAAACAGAGGGTAGAGTTGCTGGTAACTGCAAGGCAGCAAAGAACAAGAACAGCGCCTTTCTTTAAAAGAAAAAGAAACAGCCGCAGTATTGCATATTGTTAACCATCTACCCATTTTTTAGTCGCTAAACACTTCTTTCTCCGGTAAATTTTTTGGCATGCTTTCTCCTGCAAATTTATGAAGAATTCAATGTTTTTTTTGCCCGGTTTCATGAAACGACGGCAGCCACCCTCTTTGTTCCCACGGCACCAACCAGCCAAACCAACTCCGGTCGCCCTCACGTTCACGGCCACCTTTTATAAAACTGGCCGGGCCGCACCAGAACTCGGGAGCACGACCCACCCGAGCCAGCAAACGACGAGACCCTTTTCGCCCCTTGTCCCCTCGGTTTCGCCGCCGCTCCCCGGCGATCTCCGCGCCCGGCCGCCGGCGCCGCCGCTGCAGATCTCGCGGACGAGGCGGGGAGTCGGTTCCGCCCACCTGCAGGGCGCCGGCGAACTGGACCTATAAGGCGAGGCCCTTCGCTCCCCGGTCGAGTTCCCGCTCCGAGGGTTCAGCATCCGTGGTTCCCCATGTATGTGATCTTCGCGCTTTCCCCTATTTTGGGCGTTGCTTAGGTGCTGGAGTTGCAGTGCTAATTCGTAGGGTTGCTAGTCCGGATTCGGTTACTGTTATTTTTTACACTTTTCTACGGTCATTCGTATGATCCTTTCTGCTATATGTGTATATATCTATTTGATCTGTGGGAAGCTGGTGCAATCTCAAGACCTCCCAATCTTAGGATGACAAAGCTTTAGCAATTACACCGACCCTTGCAAAATTCCTGCATTCAAATGGGCCTTAACTGGCCATGTAAGAAGTCAGCTAACTGTCTTGTTGTGTGTATTGGGGCAGATGGCCGCTTCCACATCTCAGCATGCGCTCTCATCAATCAAGTTGTGGTCCAACAGAAACTTCAGTCATGAGAAGAGAGCTTGTCATGTGCATTTTGTTTCAGTAGGGCGTCGCTGCCCCAGTGCCCGAAGTTTGGGTTTACTTTGTGCTTCAAACTCGCAATCTTCAGTGGCTGAGCCAGTTCAGCTACCAGGGAGCCCTAAAAGCAGCTCAACCCCAAAGAAATCAAGTAAGTTTCCTGGGTTCACCTGTACTTAACAGTGTAGTGGTGGCAAATTTGTTGGATCAATCAATGATTCACTGATGTTATAAGTTTTCTGTTACACGCGCTTGTAGGTGAAAGTGCACTCATACTGATACGACACGGCGAATCGTTGTGGAATGAGAAGAATCTGTTTACTGGATGTGTCGATGTTCCGCTGACCCCGAAGGGTGTTGATGAGGCAATCGAGGCGGGTAAAAGGATATGCAATATCCCAGTTGATGTAATATACACTTCGTCACTAATTCGTGCTCAGATGACTGCTATGCTTGCCATGATGCAGCATCGCCGTAAGAAGGTTCCTTATCTTCCCTTTTCAGATTTCCAGTGGAGTGTTATGTTGATTAGTTTTCACATTTGCAGTTAATAAGCTTATTAGAGGTTATGACATGGCACTCACCATTTTAGGTTCCAATCATCGTGCATAACGAGAGCGAACAAGCTCACAAGTGGAGTCAGATATACAGTGAAGAGACAAAGAAGCAGTCCATTCCTCTCATAACAGCTTGGCAGTTAAATGAGCGAATGTAAGAGTGCACTTTGCTCCTATGATGATTATTTGATGTAGTGTGTTTATTGTTTTGGTGAACATCACATGGAACTTTCCCTTGTCATCTAAGGTATGGTGAGCTGCAAGGTCTTAACAAGCAAGAAACTGCCGACCGGTTTGGCAAAGAACAAGTTCATGAATGGCGTCGCAGTTATGATATTCCTCCCCCAAATGGCGAGAGCCTTGAGATGTGTGCAGAGAGAGCAGTGGCTTATTTCAAAGATCAAGTAAGGATATTATTAGACACTGTTAATTCATCTGGAACTTTCTGTGTCAACATGCTGCTTGTATGCATACAGAGTCTGCTTTTACATTCTTTGCTTTCCAATCTATGACTAGATTGCAGTTATCTTGACCGATGTATTCTTAATCTGTTGCTGTCGCTATCAGCTAATACAATACGAACACACAACCCTGCATTCAGCTGTGTTTTCAGTCAGCTAAAATCATTTCTGTTGTCTGCAGATTATACCTCAACTTGTTGCTGGAAAGCATGTGATGATTGCTGCCCATGGGAATTCGCTTCGTTCAATTATAATGCATTTGGACAAGTTGACTTCTCAAGAGGTATTTAATATAAGTATATGTTTTGTACCTTGTTTACCTTTCGCAAATCGCAATTGGTGCTCTTGTGATGAGATTGTTGACAAGGCACTTTCTTTTCTTAGGTTATCAGCCTTGAGCTGTCTACTGGCATTCCTATGCTGTATATATTTAAGGAAGGGAAATTTATCAGGCGAGGAAGTCCTCCGGGACCTTCTGAAGCAGGTGTCTATGCTTATACCAAGGTAAGAATCTTCTGTGTTTCACAATTGGAAATTGTTGGGCGCAACTACATTCTAATTCAATATGCATTTTCCGAAATGAACTGAGATATTTAGGAGCATAACTCCATCTGCATATGATTATAATTGTAACTACAAGCAGTAAGTATTAATTCCTATGATTTCTGTTGTCTTATTGTGAGTGGCTCTGGTCAGCCCAAACTGCTTGGTAAATGTTACGATTTGCCAGTATATATGTTTGAGTAGGATGAACGGTTTATGGTGCCGATTTTTTTAAATATCTTAGAATCTGTATCTCAACTTCAAAAAATTTTGGGTGCAGAATTTGGCTCAGTACAGACAGAAGCTTGACGGCACGCTTCAGTAACCATAGGTAACTATTTGTTATTTTCTGTATAGATAAAGGTTTTTCCAAAGGGATACATTGTTAAAACTAATCCTTTAATCTTGATAGCATGCAGGCTTCGTTTTCTACTATTCACTAAGACATCCGTCGAACATGCTTTTGGTCCCTAAAGAAGTTGTTAAGTTCATGTTGTTCAGCATTTGGAATCTTTGAGATCTACAAGCAGCTGTAGTTTGTAGTGTCTCGTTTATTCCTTTTGAATCCTTGCAGAATATAGGGATAATTTAGTTAATGAGATAAAGATACAAATGGGGGTAAATTTTGATGGCCATTGTATTCTCTTTTCGTGTTCCCCATTCATTAGATTGGAATATTTGTAATGGTGGGTGCAGTAGTGAAAACTTTTACTGGACTGTTATGAAATGAAACGGTGTCGTCAAATATCTGCCCCTCATTTTATCAATTCTGTTTTGCCCAGCGGGTGATCTGAATGTTTTAGCTTGACAGACATTCGATTCTGATCCTTTTTTTTGCCAGCGGGCAACCTGTTGAGGATGCTCATCGTTGATCCTTTTATGCCGACAAGAACACCTGCTGACAAGGCATGAAAGATCCAGAATTCCAGATTCAGCCTGGCTCGTATCCATAGGCATAAATAATCGCGCCGATGGCATCTAGCTCTCGGCAAAAAGTCGGTGATAAAAAATTGGGCGTAGAGAGTCAAACCATCGTGGTTACTGCTTGGTATTTTATTTCTGCAGATCATTAGCCCCGTTGGCTTGGCCTCTTTTAATCCTAAAATTGTCCCTCTGTTACAAGTACATTTCTTTTAACATTCACGGCCGACCTCCAATAATGCTTGGTATATACGTAGCAAACACCCATCATAGTATCACACTCTAGACATTGCTGATAATATCATTGTACCCAGCATTACACTGGCAGAGCAAGTGAGATGGAGAGCATCCTAGGTAGTGTGTGTGACTCTGTCGAAAATCGCAATGCTTGTGGGTTGTGACAGACTGAATTTGCTAAATCTAAGCAGCTGAAACAAGCATCAAAGAAATGATACCAATAGGAAGTATCAGCCCCGCAGCCAGCAAGGCCCCTAAATCCGAGGGCATCCATGGCCATTTCCATTTGAAGGCGGCCACAACACAATTCCCTCGCTGCCACCCGTTTTGACCCCTCCCCCATTTACCCCCCACCACTCCACGTTTCCCTCTGGCTTTGCCGGCGAAAAGAAAGCCCAAAGGAAACAACCGCCTCCCGGATGAGGGTCCTGCCGCGTCTTTCACCGTCAGCTGCATGTCAAATCACAACGCGCCCTGCGACATCCCCAAGCCGGCCTCCGTCGACGAGTTCCTCGTCAAGAATGGCAAGAAGAAGAAGGTCAGCGCTGATTCAATCCATTCATTCCCCTGCTCGCCGGCCGGCGATCATCGCCGGCGAGGTCTCACCCAAGCTAACAATGTGGCTGCTTCTGCTTGGGTTTTTTTTTGCTCCGGCGCAGTCCTTCATGTCGGGCCTCTTCCGCAAAAAGGGGAGGAACGCGGACAAGCGGCTGCTCTCGCGGCGGGATCGGGACGTCGTCTTCGGTGAGTGATTGCCTTAGGATTCTCGCAGCAGGTCTCCCGCCCTCGGCGAGTGGCGGTGAATTGATCATCCATGGTGTCTTGCGTTTATCTGCAGATTTGGAGGGGAGAAGCGGCGACGAGGCGTCCCCAGCTACTGTCCGCAAGAGCTTCTCAGGTATGGCTACTCCGGTGATGATCATACGGCGTGACGATGATGAACGAAGCTGCGTCAGGCTCGCTGATCGAGCTGCTCTCTGTTTGGTTTCAGATCGGCATTGCACGACGCGGATCGAGAACCTGAGTCTGAGTTGCCTGAATTCTCCCCGGGGACCGAATGTCGATACCAGGGAATACCGGTAACAGCAACTCTTGATGCTTATTCTCCTGATTCTGAAAAAATGAAGCTTGTTGCTGGCGGTTTTTCGTTTTGATAGAATGTTGATCGTTTTCGAGCATTTCTTTTGTCTCGTGGAAATGAAAATGGGCGGCCCATTTGACGATCTTGCAGGGTGTTTGTAGGAACATGGAATGTGGGAGGGAAGCCTCCTGACAGTAGCGTTAACCTCGAAGAATTCCTGCAGATTGAAGGATTGCCTGACATATACGTCTTGGGGTACATATTCTTTTTTCCCATCCCGTTGACATCTTTATGCAACCTGCATCGTTCTCTTCTCTCTATCAGAGTATCAGTTCTTCGCATTGAGTTGCTATTCAGATCATATGCTTTGAATTAAATCTTTGGAATCTTTTGCAAAGGTTTCAGGAGATCGTCCCTCTGAGCGCGGGCAACGTGCTGGTCGCGGAGGACAACGAACCGGCGGCCAAGTGGCTGGGCCTCATCTACCAGGCCCTCAACAAACCGCCGGCCCAGGACGGTCAGTCCTCCGGCGACGAGCTCTCCCCGCCGGCGTCCACCTCCTCCTCCCAGACCCAGACCAACCGGCAGGGCGGCCGCGACACCGCCGCCGCCACCAGCGCCGCCATCCCCAAGTCCTCCAGCGGCGGCGCGCTCTTCCCCCACAACCAGAAGCCGCCCTTCAAGGTGCTCAACAAGTCCTACCGCGTCGACAACGCCCTGGTCAAGACGTGCACCTGCATGTCCGACCCGACCACCATGCAGCGCCGGGCCCGGGAGATGCGCGAGTTCCTCTACCGCGTCGAGGCCGCCGCCGCCTCGCCGGGCCGCGGCGGCGCCGACGACCTCGGCGCGCTACCTGTCGAAGGCGGCGACCAGAGGAGCGGCGGCGCCATGAACAGCTACTGCCTCGTCGCGAGGAAGCAGATGGTCGGGATCTTCCTGTCGGTGTGGGTCCGGCGGGAGCTCGTGCAGTACGTGGGCCACCTCCGGGTGGACTGCGTGGGCCGGGGCATCATGGGCCGCCTCGGGAACAAGGTCTACCGCCGGCGAGCGTCGTCTTCAAGCTTTCCGGTCAAGGCATTCATTGATTCTGACGCGTCACGGCGGCGGTGGTTTCAGGGATGCATCGCGATGAGCATGACGCTGCACCACACGAGCATCTGCTTCGTGTGCTGCCACCTGGCGTCCGGCGAGAAGGAGGGAGACGAGGTGAGGAGGAACTCCGACGTCGCCGAGATCCTCAAGAGCGCGCAGTTCCCGCGAATCTGCAAGGTGCCCGGGCAGCGGATCCCTGAAAAGATCATTGACCACGAGTAAGCCACTGAATCATCCACTGTCACTGATGATGAACATTGCAGATCAGTCTACACCTCCTGTACTGTACTTACAATGGTGTTCATGCATTGCAGCCGGATCATATGGCTCGGGGATCTGAATTACAGGGTCTCGTTGAGCTACGAGGAGACCAAGATGCTGCTAGAGGAGGATGACTGGAAAACTTTGCTTGAGAAAGATCAGGTATGAAACACGAACCAAACAGATTTTTTTGTTCTGATAATACTATATGCTACGGTAGGAAGGAGCGTAGTTTCAGAAGACCTGCTGACAAGGTTGTTTCTGAACAGCTCGCGATCGAGAGACATGCGGGGAGAGTGTTCAAGGGCTGGAAGGAGGGCAAGATCTACTTCGCGCCGACATACAAGTACAGGCAGAACTCGGATTCATATGTATGGGAGACCGCGAAATCGAAGAAGAAACGGCGAACGCCGGCATGGTACAGAACAAGTACAGCATTGGTCTGAAGATTCAGGCATGCCAAATTTCTGATGCCTCCTGAGAAGAGCACTGAATTTTCTGAATGTTGACGCAGGTGTGACCGGATACTGTGGCACGGACAGGGGATCGAGCAGCTGCAGTACATCAGAGGCGAGTTCAGGCTGTCCGATCACAGGCCCGTCTGCAGCGTGTTCGTGATCGAAGCCGATGTAGATAGTGGGAGCAAGATCAGAAAGGGTTACTCGACTCTGGACGCCAGGATCCATTGCGAGTCCCCGGCCATACCCAAGAGACACAGCTTCTATGATGACTTTTGAAATTTCGACTTGTGACAGTAGTGTTGTCTATAATATAGCTTACAAAGATCAGAAATGTTTGTAGTGAAAAGGCTGAAGTTTTTCAAGCCTGGCGCATGCCTTGTACCAAGTGGTATACTAACTGAAAGCAAATGATGGTTACAGACCAGAATACAAGTGAACAATGGTTTTTCACCCACAGCTGCTGGTGAAATGTGCTTGTGATCTTGCTATTAAGTACAGAAAATGTCAGACAGATAGTATTTGAGTTTAGAAAACACATCGACATAGAAGAAACTCAACACAAGTGGGTGGGAAAGAAGCATCGGAGACAACAATCTTACGAGGAGACTGAGGGTAACAAGATACTGCATTATTCTTTGCCGTCTGGTGGTATCTCACTCTGCCACAAGAAAGTCCTCAGATAAAATCACGAGGGCAGAGAAATGGAGTGGGATCGTGAGGGCAGCAAGATATTGAGTGCCGCCGACTACAAAACAAGTCGGGCATGACGATCTTGCCATGTGTTAAATGAGTTTCCTGTCGCCTTTGATGTTCATCTATTTGTGAGAACTCACTGTAGTAGAGCTCCTATCAACATTTAGCATTTACGTTTCACGTTGGTACTCACATAGAAGATTAAAGGTCACTTTTGTCCGCCAGTGCAGTATCTACGCTCGGCAAGCTTTTCTGCTCAGCTGTGCTTGATTCCGTATGTGTTTCTTCCTCCTTTTCAGATTCAGATTCCGATTTTTCCCTCTTTACGGGTGTAGTATCTGTTTCTTCTCTCTCTTCAGATTCAGTCTCTTCAGCCTTTACACCCAAGGAGCTGCTTTTGTGGAGCTTTTGGTTGCTCATCAGATATGGCTCAGAAGCAAGAGCTGAATTCTCAGGGCTCCAGAATGATGGCATCTTCTTGTCATCTTCTCTCATCCTCACGGCATAATCATCTATGTTGAAAGTAGCTGGGTTCTTACCACCAAACGCACATTCTAACTCATCCATGTTGAAAAGATCTTCAACGATCTTCATGGTTTCAGGCTTATCCGAGTATACAAACTTGACCTTGTTTCTGGTCTTCCTCTCAAGAAGGGGGCTTGCCATCTACATTCAGATCTAGACTTTAGTCCTCGAAATATCATGACAATGTAAGTAACATCAGGTATTTAGTTGAAACTGATACTTATATGCAGCAACACTATAAGACAGCATAATACTAAATAAACGAATAAGCCTTGCTCCAATACCGGGGAGGGGGGTATCTATATGCAAGGTTATGCAATTGGTCACAACATGATATATCTGATAAGGGACATGTCGTTCTATGTTTCTGATGAAATAAATAAGCTCAAAGCTTGTAAAGACTTACCTTCCAGAAAGGCTCAAAAAACTTTGGGGCGTTGTAAAGAATCGCCACACCCAATCTTTCAGGGTAATGGCCTTGTAGGACATCCGCCGTCAACTTTGTCACATGAATTGACAGGTTACCTAAGTTGAAGCCAGCAAAATCAATGAGCCAAACCATCTGATCTTGACCGTGTGGCAGATTTAGAATTGCATTCTCCATACAGTACACCAAGTATTTAACTTGCCCATTGGCATTCTTGGTATTCTGAAAAACAGTATCAGAATGACTGAATTAGACAGAATCATATGATATTACTACAGGTATGCATTCGGTAAGCAAAAAAAAAAGGAGGGGAGGGGGGGGGGGGGGTTTGCCAAGAGCATTATCAAACCTGGCATCCAGGTCTCATGACAAGGATACTTCGTCCACTCTTGTCAAAGTAATCAGTTCGGTAGATTTTTCCAGTCACAGCTTCATCAGAAATATCATCCTAAATAATGAAATGTAAGTAAGATTTTCTATCAGATAATAATCCATCAAACCAGATGTCATAATGCATAGAATGTTTCACAAAGCATGCTAGAAAGCTCCACGGTGGCATAATCCTAATCACTTGTAGCAAGTGGATACATGAACATGAACTATCATTTCCTTTAAAGCAATTTAGATGACAAAAAGCTCACCCAGCGGATCTCATCTGGCTTATATTCTGAACGCCATTTCAAGGTTTTCTTCAGCATTTTTGTGGCCTTCTTCACGTCCCAGTTCCTTGCTATCAGGTACCTTGCAATGGAAGCTTCTGAGCAATATAGTTCTGATTTTCCAGATAGTTGTCCTAGGTCAGTTCTAACTTTACCAATCTGACACAACAGAATAAAAAAAAATGAGAAAGAGTACTCTGTATAAGTTCAATATAAAGGTAATGAGAACATTGCGCTATTTGAGTGTGAAACAGGAGGGGAAAAGGTTTAGTCATGTTATATCCAGAGCTCTTCCATTTAGAACCTAACAAGCAAAATAGAGTGCTGCTCCTATATAAGGCTGTGTACTCCTCATGCAATCACCTTGGACTTCTGCTCCTCGTACAACGCTGCTTCTTTCCCATGTCCATTGGTCATACCATTCGCTAAACTCATAGTGCCTTTTCGCTATTTCCTATCAGAATACAATCAAAAGGTCTTGTAAGAACTTCAACCTAAGTGAGGTAAAGGAGAATAACTGTATCTGATCATGTGCAGGACAGACAAGTAAAAACAAAATTCCAGCAGACATGTGCAAACACAAGTTGCGAATGTTGAACCATTTACAGTTTTGTGGTTATGCTAGCATTTCAACACCACACCAAACTCGTGGAATCAAGTACAGCTCAAAAACAAAAGCACATACCGTTTTAATTTGACAACAAAGATATCATAACATATTTAGAAACAAACCAAAAAGAATTCGCAGAGCCCATGCTTTAGCATAACATATTTAGAGGCAAACCAAAAAGCTCCACAGAGCCCATGCAGTAACAGGTATTGGTTTTTGCCTTGCACAGACAATGAAAGACCAGTAGTTGATATGTTCAAAATGCGTGTACACGCAAATCTATATGGATAATGGAGCATTACCATTGTTGTGCGCCTAAATACCTACTGCTCCTGTATATGTGGAGCCATACTCTGTGTACTAATAGACCAACAGAGAGTACCTTTCTGTCTTCTGCAGGTATGCTAATGCTCCTAGCAGTAGTACAACTACCAACTAACATGAACAAATAAAGTAATCTTAACGGACAGGACAAGCAGGAATTAAACCATTACGATGCAACAATGTCAACATGAACCAATCTATGATATCGATGCTATCCAGTTTCGCCGACGAGGTTAGAGCACGACAAATGGCAAGGCCCAAAAGGAGTCCCAGCTCCCCATCGCCAGGTAAGGAAACCGACAACACTTTCATCAAGTCAACACACATTCTCAAATCCATAACCATAACCCTATCATCAGGATCTAGTACCTCCCATTCGCAGTAAACGAGCAGAGCCCAGGACAGCAAGTCCCCTGTTTTTGCTCGGCACTCATCAGCCGATCAGCTTCGCTGCTACGCACGCTCAACAGAGCGCCAGGAATCCAGCAACTCCACCAAATGGTGCCCCCAGGCCCCAGCTCCCCAAGACGCAACAGAGATTCTCCCGCAAACCCGAAACTGACGCAGCACGACCGCCGGATCAACACACCTCCGATTGCCTCCGACCCAACAACAGCCAAACGCACCAAAACCTCCTCACATATCTCACCAAAACCGAGCCTTCTCTTCCCCGCGCAATCACCAAATCATTAGCAAAAGGACAAGTAATCGCCCGTCGTCTCGCAGAAGCACGCTCGCAACGAGACTAATCGCGCTCGCAAAGTTGAAGTAGCAGAGAGCAAGGGGTTGAGGGGCGAGCTCTCGGCGCTCACCTCGGCAAGCCGCTCGGGGGAGGGAGGAAGCCGGCGAGGCAGGATGCGCAGGCCACGGAGCACGCGAGGTGGGTGAGGGTCCGAGCCGACCCCTCCTCGGCTGGCTCCTCCTTGTCTGGGAAGAAGCGCAGACGGGCGAGGCGATTGCATCAGACGGCTGCCGTCGGTTGGAGCTCTCACGTGGAGTAATTTGGACGGCCGGGGCGGGCGGGCCCACGCCACGTACTTGCCGGCGCACAGGACAGAGTGGTGAGAAGAAAATGGAAAATTATTGGCATCGTCGCGACTCGCTGAGCTGCTCTGCTGGTGGGTTCGTTGCCTCGTCGGTGTTGCTGATTCCGATCAGGATAAACATGTGTGTTTGGCGTGGAATAGTTTTGTCGGCCAAGATCAGATCGGATTGCCAATGATGCCGGGATCGTGTGTTAAATAATGCTGGATACACAGGGTGTGAGCTAATAATAAGTGAGGAGTACTCCTCCGTTCCGTGAAGAGTGCAATCCTAAGATTTAAAAAAAATCCCACAAAAGAATGCAATTCTAGCCGTAACCAACTATTTATTTCTTAAAATAGATAATTATCTGCATGAAGTAACAACCTCTATGCCAAATTTAGTAGGATTGAGACGGTTACTAAGGGTAGCATGATCATTTACCAATGTTATTAATCTGTTTGAGAAAAGCTAGGATTGCATTCTTCACGGGACGGAGGGAGTACTATAGTATTTTTATTTCAGGTTTTTTTTAGACCAAAGACCTTTTTTTAGGAGTACTGTAGTATTTTTAATTTTTTTAGATAATGGAAATAAATTCCGGCCTTGACCAAATTGGCCACGGTTTACACATCTGCAGCACTTCCGTCTGCAACCTTAGAATTTAACAAAAGAGAAATACACCACAATTTAGAGGAATTAGTTTGTAATTCTATTGCTAAACCCCCATTCGTGATGAGCAAAGAAGCGCATTGACAGAACCTCTAATGCTTGACATGCGTCTTTTACTACTCATCTGTCATGTTCATGCCGTTGTAGCTGTGCCCATAATCGAAGCCAGTAGGTTCTTGATCATCAGAGGTTCCGCAGCCATCTTCCGATGCTCTCGCTCTCGATCGATCCAGTTATGAAGACGCTGCATTTTTGCATGGATACTTGATTATTTGTGGGGATTTTTCCCCTTTAAAACAAGATTACATGTGGTTTTTGCCCACTCGATGGGTTGGTCCGTCTTGGTCAAATGACTTTGTTTTCGGTGGCCGAATCCCGTTGACAGCACACGTCCTTGTCCACAGCAGGACCCCTCCGGTTTCTAGAAGGTAGGCGCTTCTTGAGCTTTGAAGTGCCACACTAGCATTAGTGGAGCTCGGCGCACGAGTCCTCTCCTCTCTGCTGCGCCCGGCATGTCCGCCACGACACGGTCGGCACGCATGGGCTCGCGTATGGCGCGGAGACCGGGCCCCGTTTTCACGCGTTCGGCCCACGAAACGAAAGTCTCAAGCAGCGAGCACTCGCCGCCGACGCGCCGGCCTTCCTCGCCAACCACAGCCGCAGTCACCACGCCGAATCGCTCCCGTGCTACGCTGATTCGGCCGCCCCGCGACCGCGCTCACTGGCCGAGTCGGCTGCGCACCGTACGGCGAGATTTCTACGAGCCACCGCGCTCTCGTGGGGTTGTGGCGTTGTGCTGCCTTGCGACCGCGACGCGTTGCGCGGAATCAAAATCAACCGGCCCGGTGAAAAATTGTTCGGCGCTTAAATTTGCAGCAGCCGAATCTGGGGAAGAATATGCCCCGCATCGTGCTATACCTTTTATAGGCCGCTGTCTAACGTGGGGTGGACGTCGGCATCTCAACAGCCCCGTTTGTTGACCGATTTTTAATGTTTAATTTTAAAAAATTTAAAAATAAGATGACTCACATAATCCATAAAATTATGGATTATAGGAGTCATCTAGTTTTTTGATTGTCTAAAATCGAGCATTTAAAATCAGTCATAAGCTGAAACAAATAGGACCAATGTCTCATGAATAACATTGTTTTGTTGTTTCTTCTGCTATAATTACTCGTAAGTACTTTCTGATTTGTGCCTTCTGTTACTACGTATTTGATTAGAAGTAACAACAACCTGATTCCGAGGCATGGGAGACTGAACATCTGGCATTAGCAATGCCGTAATCCTGCTGCTTGGAACAAGTTAGAGAGCACCGGAATGTAATTCTTAGGGAACTCAGCAAGGTGGCTACATTTGCAGTTCCAAACCCACACAGGTCAACCGACCGATCACGCCATGAAGCTCAGCTCGAACTGGTCATCCTCGCCGACCATCACGAAGTGGGACCCCTGGTCGATCACCTTCCTGCCGTCCTCGCTCGCGCGGCTGAAGTGCTTGCACGGGCTCACCTCGAACTCCACGTGGGCCGTCTGGCTCGCCCGCAGGTGCAGGGTCCGGAACCCGATCAGCTGCCGGGCCGGCCTGCCGCTCCCGTCCGTCCCGTTGGGCCCGCGCAGGAACAGCAGCACCGGGTGCTTCCCGTCCATGGGCCCGTGGTTCTGCACCCGCACCACCGCCGGGAACCTCAGCCTGTCGCACGCCTCCGTCCCCATCGCCTCCACGTCGTACACCGCCGCCGTCTCCATCGCCTTCAGCCCGGCGATGTTGCTCATCGACGGCGGCTTCGTCCCGCTCGCCACGAAGCGGTGGGAGTACTTGGAGTAGCTCAGGCCGTAGCCGAAGTCGAACACGGTTGGGCCCCGGTAGAACCGGTACGTCCGGCCCGGGTACCCCGTCGCCGGGTCGGCCCGCATCCGCATGTCCGTCATGGGCACCTTGGTGAAATCCTGTGGGTACCACGTCACCGGTAGCCTTCCACCCGGGTTGTGCTCTCCGAAGAGGACCTGTGCGATGGCAAGGCCGCCGGCCTCGCCGGGGTACCCGGCCCATAGGATGGCGCCGATCTTGGGGTTCGTCTTGGCGAAGCTCACGTCCACCGGCCCACCGCACAGCAGGACCAGGATCACGGGCTTCTTCGCGGCGTCGGCGACGGCCTCGATGAGGGCCTGCTGCTGCCCGGGGAGCGTCAGGTCGAGCCGGTCCACCTCCTCCCTCTCCTGGTCCTGGTCCAGGCCCATGAACAGCACGACGGAGTCCACCGAGCCCGCCACCTGGGCCGCCTCGGGGATCGCCGTCACGTTGCAGGCGGCGGCGTTGCAGCCGGCGGCGAACCTCGTATCCTTCACGTACCCCTGCAGCACCTGCAGCGGCGTCGCCGTCGCGCACGGCGGGCCGTAGTAGTTGCCCAGCAGCCTCGTGGCGTTGTCGGCGTTGAACCCGATGACGCCGAGCGAGGTGACCGTGGGCTTGGACAGCGGCAGCGCGCCGCCGTCGTTCTTGAGGAGGACGATGCCGTCCTGGGCCGCCTCCAGGGCCAGGTTCTGGTGCTCCTGCGTGCACACCTGGTCCGGCCCAATGTTGCCGTACCGGTTGCGCCTCGGGTCGCCGTTGAAGAGGCCCAGCCGCATCCTGACGGCGAACAGGTTGCGCAGGGCCCGGTCGATGTCCTGCTCGGTGATCTTACCCTGCTGGAGGGCAGACGCGCCGTGCTGCTGCACGTAGCTGCCGCAGTTCACGTCCATCCCTGAAAGTTTTTCGATCGGGTTAGGGAAAAAAAAAGGTCAGAGACACGTTTCTGAATATTTTCTGGGCATGGCATTTATGGTTTCGAGAAATTGAATTGAATTTTGTTGGAAGCAGTTTGTACTGCGGCTGCATTATTGGTTTATCTTGATTTGGACCTCTCAAATCAACACCTGTCAGTGTTGATTTGAGCCCTTCAGTCGTCTATAAGACTAACTAGCAGAACATGTGGACTTTTTTTTGTGACACCTGGAATCTTATGATATCACGATACTCGTCATGATATCAATTATTTGTAGCGGATTGGGTTTCACATATCAGCAAAACAGAAAGGTGTACGAGCAGCTAGTGGGAGCCAAATCAACTTTTGGTTAAAGTTCAGTGACCTAACGTGACATATATCTCTAGTTTCACTGGCCAAAGATTGTACCTTTCTGTTTCGCTGCCATGTCCAAATTGTCCTAAAAGTATTCGGATATGATATACCATGGGTTACTAATGTTTCAGAGCAAGTACTTGTGCATTGTGATTAGTAGTGAGCTCATACCAGCCTTGAGGACATCTGCAACTGCATCTTCTGCCGTCTTGGCATACCCTTGCGCATCATGGATGATCGACACGGCGTCGCAGTCCGAAGTGATGTATCTGATCAAGATAGAGTAAAAACGTGCAAGCATCAGCAAAGGTTCCCGTCCAACCAAAGCTGAAACAGTAGCTCGAGCTAAAGATTTCAGCAGCTCCAATGGTCCATGGTAGGCTCTGAAAATTGCCGGTAGTGAGTGGATATCTGTCACTCTCTATCTCATGGTCCCTTTCCGACAAATCTTGCCGCGGACTCACCCGTAGAATCCCCAGTCCTGCCTGGCGGTCTTGGAGAGGAGGTTGTAATCGGCGCACGTCGGCACGCCATTGACGCGGTTGTAGGAGCACATGATGCCGCTGGCGTGGCCGTCTTCCACGCAGCTCTTGAACGGAGGGTTGTACGTGTCCTCCAGATCCTGAGCCGTCACCTGAGAAGAGAGAGAGAGGTTTCAGGCCAGCCCCAATCCGATCCGAGCAAGGCCGGGTAATCCGGTAATGGAGGAAGAAGAAGAAGAAGAACCTTGGCGTCGAAGACGTATCGGGTGACGCCCTTCCAGTTCTCGAGGTCGTAGGCGGTGAAGTGCTTGCAGCAGGCGGAGGCCTCGAGGTCGGTGGAGTTGACGGGGCCGGCGATGTCGTAGCCCTGCACGCCGCGGACGAAGACGGCGGCGTACTTGCCGGTCATGGTCGGGTCCTCGCCGGGGGTCTCCTGGCCCCGGCCCCACCGCGGGTCACGGAACACGTTGATGTTGGGGGCCCAGAACGTGAGACCCTCCGCCTGCCCGTTGTTGTACACGGCTCGAGCCTCCACGCCGATCACCTGCATCATGCGCCGCCGACGGATGAACAACGTCGATCAGTCTCTGCTCTGAAATATTGCACATTTAACAGAGGCCAATTCTAGTGCCCAGCTGTCTCTCTCTCTCAAGAAAAAGAAACAGAAGGTTCAGTTTGTTCTTGGTTCTTTGCTACCTGATGAAGTTAAGCAACTACTAGTACATTTTATTTGAACACAAAAATAAATGAAGATGAATTCAGAAAGGACGAGTAGTCCTATGTTTGTTGTGAATGAATGTCTCGGACGAGTTTGAATCGCCTTCAACACGTTTGACCAAAAAAACAGAGGGGGGCTGTAAAGCTGCATGCACCAACCGCTGTTCGTACGTGTATGCGTTCAAAAGCTGATGATACACCCGGTTGGTGAAATTAGGTGCAAGAACACGCGGCATTCCTCTGCAGTTTGTTACAGAAAGAAAATAATGCCCTGCTCTAGTGCCCTCGCTCATCATTTCTCATGCCCTACATTCTAGACTCTAGAGCACCTCACATTTTAGCAATTCACAACATGGCCCCCCTCTGTGCGCGTGACAAACAAATCAACCACTGAACTGAAACTGATCATTCAATTTAGTCGCGAAAGAAACACAAAGGACACGTGAGAACGATGGGCAGGTCGTGCATGTCCTGCGCGTTCACGACCGGAGGCAGCAGATCGAGCGAGGAAAGGGGAGCCGGAGCACTGAGCAGGAGCAGTCGTTTCTTACCTGGCCGATGCGGTACCAGAGGTGCGGGTTGAAGGAGGCGGCGGTGAGGATGACCTGCGGGAAGCTGGTGGCGGCGCGGAGCGGGCCGGCGAGGTGGACGCCGCGGCCGTGGTCGGACACGCCGTGCAGCGCCTCCGACCACCACTTGTACGCCGGCACGCCCAGCCGGGGCACGGCGGGGGACTGGTCCCCGAGCTGCGAGATCTTCTCCTCCACCGTCATCCGCGCCACGAGGTCGTCGACGCGCCGCTCGAGCGGCAGGGACCTGTCGCAGAACGGGATGTTGGGCGGCGCGCCGGCGCCGCAGGTGTAGGGCGGGTCGGCCGCCGCCACGACGGCGGCGCGCGGCGGCGACGCCAGGAGGAGCACGGCCAGCGCGGCGGCGAGGTGGAGGGAGGGGCCTGCCATGGCTGTCGTGCCTGTGCCTGTCTGCGTGTGTCACGGCGCCAAGTGAGCGGGGTTTGGCAGGGGTATATATCGAGCTGCAAGCTAGCGAAGGGCGCGACGCGATGAACGGGGAGTGTGGGCTGCTACTGTTACGTTACGGTGACCGATGTCTACTGACGAGAAGTGCAGGTCAATGTCCATGTGAGTTGACGATCTTGCCCATATCTCACATCAATGTAACTGATATGATTGGCATGCAGATATGGTGAAAGATTAATGAAATACCAGGTCAAAATCCTGGGCCGATTGTGTTTTTGATTTTCTACAATTATTATCTGAAACATTTGTTTAGACGACCCAGTTATTTGGATTCTGAAAGCTTAGTGAAATGCAGTAAATGCAGATATGCCAGAGTCAGGGCGGATTAGGATCGAAACTTACTGAGGGCACATTTACTATAATTATCAAGTTATGTTCATTTTTTTAGCGTAGGAGGGACATACTATTCATTTGAGAGAGAGGGTATCATGGTAAAAAAACAGTTAGCTATCACTATTATCAACTTTTGAGTGGCGTCATGGACCCTCACTCATCATAACCTGGGTCCGCCCCTTGCGTGCATGAAGTATTAAATAAAATCTATTTATAAAACCTTTGTAGGGATGAGTGTAACTTTACGCGACGAATCTAACGAGCCTAATTAGTCCATAATTTACTACAGTAATGGTACGGTAACCATTCTCTAATCGTGCGGTCAAATGTCTCATTAGATTTGTCTCCTGATGTTGTGAAGACAGTTTTTTAAACTAACTTTATTTAATACCTTAATTATTGGACAAACGTTTTCCACCCAAAGAAACAGCGCATGTATGGATCGTTCCGAGTGCTAGCTTGGGCCGGGGCTGCCCCAAACGTAACGCAACAGATCGGACCAGCAGTACCAAATGCAGCACATCTACGGCGGAGTTTCACCGGTGGCGTCGCCGTCGCGAGGACCGGGGGAAGCGATGGTGATACTGTACTAATGCTGGCTGGTCAAAGGGAGGCTGCCACAAGATAGGCTAGTGCAGTGAGATTGGTCCAAGGTTTCATGCATGGTTAATCTGCTGATGAATGATACTGCACAGGATGCTCAAATTCAGTTGCAGGAAAGCACTGTACTGTAACTGAGAAACTGTACAGAAACTTGTACTCGCATCGACACCCATGTTGTAGTCATGTAGAGGCCAGAGACTAGAGAGATGTACTGTCGCCTCGGTGGCCCAATGTCAGGTGGCGACACAGTGCTTGACTCGACGTGCTCAGTCGGTGAGAGCAGAGCTTCCATGCACTGCAGTGGTGCATGCACTTGCCGTCCTGCCCAGATCACGGACTCATCTCCGCTTCGATCACCAGTGCCACACAGGTCAACACAAAACGATGTGGATCAAGACGGCACCGGCAAATAGGAACGTGCTCCAGAGATCAGGCTGCCATGTCTGTTCAAACTTCAAACTGACGGGAAGGAGGGCCGGCAAGAGGAGTTGTCACTGCTGGAACTTGGTAAAAGATCGATGGTGATGGATGGTTCCTGCGGCCTTGGCCTGGCAAAATGGGCAGGTTGGCATTGTGCGTTCAAGGTTCGGGGCTTCAACGTTCAAAGCCTGACCCTGTTTCCGGAAAGCGGTCGCGATGAGCAAGATCTGACCTTCTGCAGCAATACGGCACCCGGAAATTCAAGCGATCGATTGATGTGTGTGAGCTTATTAGAAAATGCGTGAAAAGTGGACTAGAGTAAGCAAAGGTCCAGAGTAAAACAAAGTGACGCAGACAAATCCTACTCACCAGAGTCTCTGATGTCTGCATGCACTGTGCTGCTGGTTTCGCTGCAGATGTTCAGGGTGCAGTTCTCTTTTGCGTTGCACATTCTTTTCAATAGAAAAAACGATGTGGTAGCTTAGGCAGTTCTGATCCCATATCGGAGCACAGCGCTGCCGGGATGATTTGTGGAGAGGCAACGAAGCGGATAGAATAGAACAGCAAGTTTCAGTGTCGGCGAGGAGACCAAAAAGAGCTTAGCCCACAAGGCCACAAGGTGGGCACAGAACTTTCCCTGTCATTACTCATCTGTCTACTGATGAATAGAGCAATCAACGAGCTAGGCAGGCTAAGCGATCGAGTTGGGTGGAGATTAGGTCCGGACTGAAGACTGTCAATTTGGGGGCAAAACCACAAAGACATTCAATTCGTAGCTCCTAGGTACGGTAAGGGTTCCTGCTGACCCTTGATTCACATTTTGGCGTCAGAATTTACCGTTGACGGTACCGATACTTTCATCCCAAGTTCAACACATCTGAATTCTCAACTAACTTTATCAAGTTCTTTGTAACCTGTTAGTAGTACAAAACACGATGAACAAATTTTCCTGTACTCCGTACATATGGAGTCATGGACACTTACAAAAAACACCCTGGTGTGGTGAGCTGAGACAGGTAGTACAGTAAAAGGGAACTCTACGTTTGTCTGGTCCATCGTCTACAAGTGCCAGCGCGCTCATCAGTCCGTAGATCGGGCGCTGGATGGAGCATTTTAATCTGTTCTCTAGCCCGCATCTGTTTGGATTACGCCGGTGATTACTGATTCGTGGATCTAGAAACTGTGCATCCGCAACGTCCTCCAAAAATGAGGACAAGCTCCAACTAGCAACCGCATGTGCCGCTGCTGTTATGTTACCGCGCCGCGCGCGTGCTAATCGCATACGGATACGACGCCGGGAAACCACCGAGTGCTCCAGCTAGCAGAGGCCGCCGATCGCCATGAACGTACGCACGCGCGCACTCGACGCCGGAGGTCCGTCTGTTCATGATTGCTGCTCTGCTGCTGTCGCCGTCGTCGTGCATATCGTTTTCGGGTGTAATTGGATCTTTGATGCAAAGGGGCATTGAGTTTTTTTGCCGACTTTTTTGGAGGAGTGTCGAGCTCGAGATGTCTGGGAGCTGTCTTTCTCCCGGTTTCGGAGGAGCTGATGGCGAGCTGTGCTTGATTTTTGTCAGACTTTTTTTTCTACTAGGAATTACTAAGTGATATCTGTATGGGCTCCACGAAAAAGAATTGAAATTTGAGGAAAAGAAGATGGTAGGTTTGGACAAAGAACAGTTTACGTGGAAACGAATTACTAAGAGGTAGCATCTTGAATTCTGGTGCGAGTTGGCAATATATTATGTGGATATGGATTGGTGGCGCCCGGAGTCAAAAGGTTTGGTGAGGATGTTGGGGGCAGTGTCCCCAACCAGATTCCACAGAAAGCACACATGAAAACATGATGCAGGCTGGGCTGCTTAAACTAGTTTTTGTGGCATTCTGTGATGCTCCCCCCAACATGATGCTCGCGGGAAAAAGGCTGATATCTCCCTCCTTTTACTACCCACTATATCCCCAAAGAAATGTTGTTGACCTGGCAAACAACACTCTTGCTTGGCTTGTGGACGTGCATTATGCCAAGATCATGATTGAGACTTGAGAGCTAGTGACACAGTAGTGCACACTGCCAAGATCACAGTGAAGCTGCTAAGTGTATGAGGTAGTGGCCAGTCGGCGTGTTGGGCGAGGATTTCTAAAAAACTTGGGCGAGAGAATTTGCCAATTCGGTTGCTGGGCCATTTCTTGCTGCACATGCATGGATATCTTGGCACCACTGATAAGCTAACGACATCGTGCTCTAGCGTGTAGGCTTCACAATGGCCTAGTTCGTTGCAAGATGTCAATGCGCCACATAGCAAAAGGGCAGAAGGACATGGTCCATTGCCTCAGTGTATATTCGGCCGTTTTGATCACTTATCTGCTGATTCAGTGGGACTGTGGGAGGCATGATATGGGGGCGAGTTGCTTCGGCTTCACGCGTAAGGTGCTCTGTGAGGTCCAGACGCCTTTTTCGGTGTTTTGCTTTGATGCCATTGAGTTTCAGAGACGAGAGATAGCAACGCATGTTGGTCATCTTTTTTATATACTTCTTGTTGGTCCTCTTTAATGGATCGTTTGTGTACAATATATTAGCTCAATTTTCTTCTGTAACCACTATGGTACTGTCAAATGATATCTTTGGGGAATATCTGTTGCAGAATCGCTTCCCATTAGCAGAAAATAGTTGCTGGGTATGCTCCATCCTGTGCTCAGTGTTCACCGACTGGTCCAGGTGAACAGCAGCATCATATGGACACCATCGAGAGTACAAGACCATCCATTTGACATTTCCCATGATTGGCAGCATCTGCACGAACAGTCGAACATGACAGCGGTCAGGCACCGACGACATTTGTGTGACTTTTCCCAGCACGTGTAACACCCTAAAATTCATCACAAGTAAATTGTAGCAACTTTCTGAATTTTCTAGGATTTATTAAGGCCTAAATAAATTTTCTATGGTTTAATTGGAATTTCTAGCCTTTTATCAATTTAAATATCATATTAAATAATTTTAGTCAAAATAAGTTATTGATGCATTCATGCTGTTGCATTTGTCTTTTGCTTGCTGTTCAATTAAGTTGGAATTTAAATTCTGTTTAAATTCGAATTTAATTTGAATTTGTTTGATGTTTAGAATAGTTGTTTTCTGTCGAGTTCGTTTTTGCCCCTCCAACTCTTGGCCCAGCTCGGCTTTGCCCCCTCTACTTTTCCTCTCGGTTAGCCGGCTCGATTCCTTTCCCGGCCCAAACTCCCTTCCGGCCCAAATCTCCCGCGCCGGCCAGTTTCCCTTCTCCCTCTCCCTCACGTCGCTGACAGGAGGGGCCCTCCTGTCAGGACCTTCTTCTCCGAGTCGCACGCGAGTCCGACTCGCGCTCGTGCCCGAGCCCGAGCCGGGTGCGCACGCCAAGGCAAGCGAGGGCCCAACCCCTTTAATCCAACGCGTCGCCGTGGCTCCGCCCTCTCTCCGCTCTTTTCGCGCGCCAACAGAGTCCGTGAAGCCCTAGAGCGTCGCCCCGCCGCCGCCGCTTCTTCAAGATTCGCCGCCGCCGCCGTTCCGCGTCGCCGTTGCCTCTCCATCGACGTGAAGCGCCGCATGAGGTTCGCGTTGTGGACCCGAGGCTTCCCCGCTTGCTATTGCGCCTAATCCAGCTTCACCCGAGCAGAATCGCCGCCGTTTGACCTCACCGCGTCGCCGGCCGGCCGTCGTCGCTCTTCCGCCGCCGAGAACCCGCCAGGTGAATTCGCCACCTTCCCCTCTTTCTCCTCGGCCAACTCCCGCCGAGTTTGGTGGCCTCTAGCGCGTTTTGCGCGTAGCGCCGGCGAGTCTCCGCCGTGTCCGACGGCGGCGCTGCCGCTCCTATCGTCGCCGGCGTCATCTCTTCGCCCGATCTATTCCCGGCCGTCGGATCGGGATCCTACGGTCCGCGAGCGCCCGAGCCTCCGAGTCAAATAGAACCCATACCGGTCAACTAGGAGGTTTTGCAAAAAGGCCCTTCAAGTTTTGAAAATCAACCCGCGGTCCCGAGCAGTTCAAAAATAATTCGGCTTAGGTCCTTTTTCTTTCGGTTTGGCCCCTGCAAGTTCTAAAATTGCGCCCGAGGTCCAAGTTTTACCTTTTTGCATGAAAACCCTCGTAGTTTAATACAAAATTATGTTTTAGCCCTCGGATTTTCGCAGTTAAGCCCCTAGAACTTTTAAAACTTTGCCAGCAAGTCCCTAAACCTTAGAAAAGCCATATCTTTTGCGTTTTAACTCCGTTTTTAGTGATTCTCGCGCTCACGCGTTCGTGGTAACGCGTAGATTAGTTTTGTGCTGTTGTTTTCTTTTGTTGGAATTGTTTGGTGTACTGTTTCTTATTTATTGTATTGTTTTCTTTTATGTGTTCGTGTGATGCGTATAGGAAACGCGTCGTTCGAGGAAGTGTTCGAAGAACCAGTTGTTGAAGAGTTTGAGCAGCAGCAGGGTTGGGAAGAAGGCAAGTATTCCTTGATCATGCCCGTTTATACCTAAATGGCATGCATTTTAATTACACTATTTATTTATCGCTTGCATTAATATTGCTGGGTCCCATTAAGGATTTCCTAGTCTCTTTTACCATACCTTAAAGCTGGGTCATTAAATTAATTTGACTGGTAGATGATGCTTAGTTGCTCAACTGGGATTGGTCTGATGAAACCCATACTCTATGTTCCATTACTATCTTTTAATTAAATAATGACAAGATCACGTCTTTTAATTGGAACATGTAGCGACCACCCAGGAAAACAGTGCAACCATAAGTGCTATGTGGCTCTGGCTTTGACTGACTAGTTAGGTATTCTGGTTTGGGATAGTTTTACCCGAAAGGGGCAAGAGGTGCGGCGATTGACGAGGTATAGCCCGGTCCTCTTGAGCGGTGGGCTTTGCTAAGATACGCGACTCACTATGGAGGGTTATGCTTTGCTCCTGAACCGGAAGCCTTAGCGAACTATCAGTTATTAGAGTATCTTTGTAAATGTCTCATAGTGAAACCCAGTATTCGGTTCACGTGGTGTGGGAAGGGTACATGCTTTCGGGCAATGGGAATCACGGCTTATGGTGAATGTGTACAACCTCTGCATAGTGTAAAACTGTTATAACAGCCGTACTCACGGTCATGAGCGACCTGGACCCTCACATGATTAATCTATCTGAATATGAACTAAACTGTGGTTACCTGAATTTGCTGAGTTTATGTTATCATTTAATTGTGGTTGGTATATACTTATATTTGCTAGTAAATAGATACTTAATAAAATTTGACCCACTAAAAATGCTTAATGCAGCTATCCTTTCAGCCTTCCACTTTATAAAGCCTAGCATGTCATTTATTTCCATACTTTGCTGAGTACGACAAGTGCTCACGCTTGTTTATTTATATTGCATCGACCACACTCGGACTGCTGCTTAGATTGGGAGAATTTTGAGGACTTTACTACTGATTTTGAGGAATTGTAGGCGAGTCCGCCAGTCAACTGCCTGTGGAGATGGATTTATTTTGTTTCGTTTAGTTAAACGTTTATTTAAGTCTTCCGCTATGACATTTGTGTCAACTCTGAGATTGTAATAAATATACTTTAATACTCTTTCGTATGCATGGTTATGGATATTCACTTGTGACGTCGACCATATGTGTGTAAACTTGATACTGGCGCACATATGAGATGCACCTGGTTTTCTTTCTAAAACCAGGTGTGACAACACGTGCAAGTACTAACTGTACAAGTATAGCACTGGCCTTGTTTAGATCCCAATTTTAAAGGGCCAAATTTAGAACCTCGTCATTAATGCGACACTGTAACATTTCGTTTGAATTTGTAAATAATTGTCCAGACATTGATTAAGGAGGCTCAAAACGTTCGTCTCGCAAAGTACATTTCATTTACATTTATTACTCTATACATGTGCCGATATTTTGATTTACATTTATTACTCTATACATGTGCCGATATTTTGATTTGATGCGAATCTTCTTGTTGTATAGTGAAATTTGGAAACTAAGCAAGAGCCTAGCGCAAGTGTAACATTCGTTTGTATCTGTGAATAATTCGTCTCGCAACAAAACTGTGCAGTTAATTTTTAATTTTATCTATATTTAATACTCCATGCATGTGCCGATATTTTAATATGATGAAAATCTTCTTTTTGTATAGTTAAATTTGGAGGTGAAATCTGGGAACCGGGCAAAGGCCTAGAGTTGGAATGAGCAACACGTGCAACTGCGAGAAAACCAGCGTGCAGCTCTAGAGTAAATGGCACTTAACTATCAGAAACATCTAGACCAGCGTCAGAGAACCAAAAGACGAATCAAAACATATATCAGGAGTTACAATTTCCCTCACTAGAAAACTCGCCGGCAAGCTTAAAACGACATTGTTTTCCCTTTTGTTTGGAGATCGTGAAGCAATTATCATACGAAGCAAACTCACTACAAAGTACAACTGAAGCCTAAAGACTCAAATGAGACAAACCAATCATACAGTTCCTAACTTACCATGGGGATTTTTACATCAGCTACAAACATGCTCGACCAATGCTTTAGATAGGAATAATTGCTACAGCCAAAGTCCCAAATTTGATGATAGCCACCACGATTCCTATGTTGACAGCCTATCTCCATGCATATCTTGATCAAACCGAGACAGCTGCTCTAAGTCCCAGGGAAACAAACAGTTTCAGCAAATCAGCAACACAATCATGCAGCACCTCCTTTTCCCAATGAAGAATTGTTGATCGTCTCAAGATCTGTCTTGCAGTTGTCTCTCAATTCTTTTAACTTCACAAAAGCTGAATGCTGAATAACAAAGAAAATTATTATTAGGAAAAATCATAAATTGAAAATGTAAGTTAGTGGCGTAATATACAAGCATTACGGAATGTAGTACATATATTAACTAATAAGCTGCTGAGTGTATATCAAAGAATACAGGGAACACCCATGCAAGTATGTCACAGGCAATATACTGAATGCAAAATAACCTAGTTTACACATATTCAAATGCTCAAGTTACTTTCCTTTCAATAAAAAGAATTCAAGCTGGATTTTTAAAACAGGTTTAGAGAACTTGAAGCAAAGTTGCAAGCATGTCTAGCAGTCACTAAAGACTGAAGACACAAAGGCAACTAAAAGTGTGAGGGCCTCTTCAGTGGATGAGAAAATGACCAGGACTGACAGTCTGACCAGAACAGACGCATCACATACTCATTTTTTTTCAAATCCAGATATATCACCCAGAACAAGGCAGTAAACAGAATGAACAGACTAACCAACATCCAGTTTGGGGGCTAGTTATTGGAAAGTTCAAAACCTAGACTTACGGAAAAGAAAGGGACAAATATCATTACTAGTAAGTACTAAACATGCATTTACATCAGCCACCGTCGCAAACTCAGCAGTATAGCACTCTATCTCTATAGTTTTGTACATAGAGAAACCAAATAGGAAAAAGGCTATGTTCTATTCATACACCCAAGAACAAAACGGGCTATTGATTATTCATGCAAACAGTAGCCAAGAAGGCCTCACAGTAGACCCAGATGCTCACACAGAAAACACACATGAACAGCGGGTTTGGTGCTGCAAATGTTTGCTTCCTTTTCTGTTTTTTCCTTCCTTCTCTACACGGCCGAACACTACACTATAACCTGAGTCAATCAGCTAATAACTACAGTCATTACTACTTTGATTAGCTATTATTCTCAATA
Source organism: Echinochloa phyllopogon (assembly GCA_033239725.1). Classification (NCBI taxonomy): domain Eukaryota; kingdom Viridiplantae; phylum Streptophyta; class Magnoliopsida; order Poales; family Poaceae; genus Echinochloa; species Echinochloa phyllopogon. The sequence goes on from BTCW01000010.1 coordinate 55,291,030, forward strand.
ACTAGCAGCAGGAAATCTGCAACCTAACAACCATGTACCTGGACAGTAGCATGCGCCTGGACACATCTACATGCACACACAAGATTAACGCTAACACCCTACAGATTCCACCAACATAGGCACTCTCAACTTAAGTATTGAGCTTTGCCCTAAAAAAAAACTTACGTGTTGAGCTAGTAACTAACCCCCACCCCCCGCGGTTATGTTTCTCTAGCTGATTACAAAATAAGTTGGTGCGGAGGAACTTAAATCCTACTGTCCTAGCCTTAATAAAATGATTTAAAGACCCAACACAGAGATACATGAGTTTAAATTATTACAACTTGTTCTCACAAAGCAATGATCTATCAACGTATGCAAGCAGATGCATCTATGCTGCATAAACTGTGCCACACTTTTTTCACATATAACCACAGGCACAAATTGATGGCAACTGGCAAGATACAGATACACAAGCCATTCAATCTTTTAGTAAGGAGGGAGGGTGGAGGATGGATAAAACAACTTACAAGCTGTGAAGACTCACGAACAAGGGCATTCTCTGTATAAAGAAAGAGTGATCTCTGTTGTTGAGATAGTTCAAATTCCATCCCCACTGGCCGTTTTGAGTCATATCCGGATACATTGGCAGCATATTCATTTCCTTTGCTTTTTCTTGCCTCCAAAGACCTAGCAAACTTTATGCTTTTCTTCAATACTAAGGAATCAACAAAGACAAATTGACATCAGTAAAATTATCAGTGTGTGCTTATACTTTCTGTTATGGAAAAGATAAAAGGAATTGCATTTGCCATCCTACCAGAAAGCCGGCTTCTTGTATCCTGATAAATGAGATCCGACCACATAAAAGCAGCTGTTTAGGGGAAGAAAGGAAACAGAAGTAAGGTATATGTTTACATGACACCATGCTGGCATAAACAAATACATCAGAAAGGAAGAAATGCATGTAAACATACCCTTAAGACAGAAAGAGCAAGCACAAGATTTTGTGGCGACAGCTTCTTGTCTCATTGAAGCATGATGAACACTAGAACTTGGCATGTCACCACCTGTCACAAAGTCCAATGAAGACAGAGGCTTCTGATTTCCTGATGATCCAATTATCTCCTCTTGAGTCAAGCACTCACCATCATTGGCTGCTGTTTTGCTGGCTAGCTCTGAGCTGCTAAAATGACCCGGCAATTCACCATCCATCTCATCATCATATTCACCAAACTCCCCTTCAGAATCCAGCGAAGAATCCTGCTCCTTATCACTGAGATCAAATGAATCCATTGATGCGTCACGATCCCTCAAGTCACTGGACTCCTTGGATAGCAGCCCAGCTGCCTTGGCAGCCATGTGCTGGACCTTAGTGTGCCGAAAAATAGAAGGCCTTTCAAAATTCCCTTTGGCAACACCATCAAACAAGTGCCCAAATACAATCCCTTTCCCTCTACTGCTGTTTATTGCATTTTCATCAAATTCTTTCCTAGTCACAGTGTCCTTTTCAATCCGTCTAATCTTTATTCCACCCATACTCTTCTCTGGATCTGATAGGGCTGGTCGCTTGCAAAGGATATTTGTCAAGTCCCCGAGCGCATGGCGACCACTACCATGAGTGTTTTCCACCATTGCTTGGTCCAGATTGTGGGCGGAGCCAGCAAAAGTGGAGGCAGAACGAACCCCAAACCCAAATGTCCTGGTCAATCCACAAACAAAAGATCGTAGTAAGCAACATGGTCACATTGTGTTGAGGAACAGATAAACAGTATAAGCATAACTCCAGTAGAATGGCATGTAGTCAAACAAAGAGCTAGGTCTTGCTATTTGTGAAAACAATTGGATCTACACTACACAGGAGGAAAATCAAGTGCATGCACGGGGTGCTAGTTGGACATTTTGAGCATATCCAAGTGTCCTTGCAGCAGATAATGCACGCCACATACAAACATACAAGAAATCGAAGTTTGTCTAAGACCCTATTCCCCCAATTTTTCGCCCAACAAATATCAAAGATCAAAATGCGCAGTAGATTTCGTTACAATCAATGCCATAGCGCTCATACGAAAAAGGCATACCATTATAAATGCTCAGAATTAGAGTTAAAGAAGCGTTAGATCCCCAACCCTGAGCCAAACGAAAACACGCGGCAGCCACAATCCACCCAGGGCCAGGGGTCAGATACAAACCCCAACTCACGCGGGCTACAGGGGACCGGAAGGGAAAGTGCGTGTGAGGCGGTGAGGAGGAGGGCGGACGGGAGGGGGGGTAGGGTTTGGAGCGCGAACCTTTGCCGCGAGAGCGAGACGCCCGCGCGCCTTTCCCGATTCGCGGGAGCCGGGGAGCGCGGAAGAGGGAGCCAGGGAGGATTCGGGGGAGAGGAAGTGAGGAACTGGATGGGAGAGCGTGGGATTTGTGGGCGGAGCCAGCAAAAATGGAGGCGGGGACTGGACGGGGGCGGCGTGAGGAGGGAGGGAGCCGAAACCGAGAGCCCCCACCCCCGAAACCCCAGCGCGCGCTCGCGTTCGGAATTCAGGAGGGGGAGGAGCGGCAGCCGCGCCCGCGCGGTTGCGTGCGCTCCGGGGGCGGGAGGTGCCGCGCCGCGCGTTGGATTGGGCGCAGGTGACGCGTCGCTTGGGTTGTTTTTAGCTCGCTCCACTTGTAAAATTTCGTTCCGTTCCAACTTCCAAACGGGCGGAAAGATCCATGCCGTCGTCAAGAAAAAACGGACTCCGTTTGGGATCGGCTAAAATTCGAAATTTCAGCCAATTCCGCGGTCCGGGGAACAAGCGATACCATCAGTTTCGGCCCCGACTATTACTCTTGATTAATGTCCTCCAAATACAGCCGATGAGCAAGAAATCAAACCATCCAATAAAAACAGACGAAGCTGAGTCAATCAATAAATTAATTTGAACAAACGGGCGTCATAATAATTAATTTATCTAATCAATAATTTGTAGCAAACGGGCGTCATAATTTACGGTCTATAGCGATTATCCTATCACAAAGTTGCGATGGAATAGTTATGTATTAAAATTTAGCCAATGAAGTGGCTCTTCTCTCGCTTCACGTCAGCAAAAATTCATTCATAGCGTGGTTGTTACGAGACAACGTATCAAACCGTTGACATGTAGCAATGTTTTTATTCTTATACTACGGGGCTGCTTGGTTCTCTGCATCATCGGTCATCTAGGCCCGGCGGATGCAGCATGCTCTTGCTCTTGATTGGATGCCTATACTAGGGGTTGGGCCTGGCCCGCTCGATGCAAAAGGCGTCGCCCGGCCTGGCTCACGCCATGCAAGAAAATTCCGCGTTTCCCTACGGACAGGCTCGTGCGGTGCGCTGTAAGCACGCGTGAGCGAGCTTGCAACGAGAAAAGATGAGTCGGTTTTTGTGCGGGCAACCAATCACGGTTTCAACCTAGCCTGGATAGACACGTGCATGAACCAAACAAAAAGGTTGTAGCATGTGGCAGGCCTGGCCCGGCACGACTATACATCGCGCACGTGATGAATTTTTTTTTTGTCGCCTGCTGCGGAGTGGCTATCAAAAAAGAGCGCGGCCCATCAATGCGAGGTTGGTTGTTGCACCTGGCAGTCTGACACCTTCTGCATGACGTACGGAGAAGTTGGTTGTTGCACCTGATAGTCTGCCTGCGGAGTGATTTTTTTCTTCTCGTTTCCCATTTATTTCTTTCCAACCTGTACTCTTCTTTTCTTTTTTTATTCTACCTTTTGTGTTTATTTATTTCTATCTCTCTTTTTTGCTTTCTAAACCTCACCACCAGCAGCAGATAATATCCATTCTTTAGGCTATAAGTTATATATTTTTTCTGTTCTATTTATTTATTTTTTGTACCCTTATTTTTATACTAATTTGTTTACAATGTGGATATATTTATTCGTAATGTGGATATATTTGTTCTCTATGTGCAGTAATTTGTTCGCGACGTTGATTCTTTTGTTTTTCATATGCAGCAATTTGTTCGTAACGTGCACACATTTATTCTCCATGTGCAATAATTTATTCGTAATGTGGATTCTTTTGTTCTCCATGTGCAGCAATTTGTTCGCAATATGAATTCTTCTGTTCTCTATGTACAGCAATGTGTTTGCAACGTGAACTCATTTGTTCTCCATGTATAGTAATTTGTTCGCAATGTGGACTTACATGTTCTTTATATGCAGTTTATTTGTTCTTCACGTGCAGTAATCTGTTCGCAACGTAAATTCTTCTGTTCTCAATGTGCAGCAATTTGTTCGCAACGTGGACTTATTCGTTCTAGTTTGATAAAAATATCCGTAAAAAATATCATCTAAATATAGTCAAGTGAGATATTGTTTTGAAGATTTTATCGTAATAAGCATTATGGTGCGATCGAAATTTAATTTGGATGTTTGGTTTAAGAGCAATGGTTTTTTTCTAAACTTTAGTGACGTGCGCTACTTTTCTGTTGCTCCACTCTTCAAGCGACGGTCGTACACGCAAAAACAATTCAATAGGTGATCAAACAATCAGCCCAACATTAGCTTAATAAAAAAATCAAATACGTCAGCTTCTCCGGACAACGTGTGTGTCTGCATCACCCGCGTGATGCCTAGACCCGCCCGGCCTGGCCAGTGCGGGCCTCTATTTCTGGTGCGAGCCGGGCTGAGATGATCCTCAAACCAATCGCGCCCTACATCACCTCTTGGTTATGTAGTTCCCGCTCTTTTCTGCCGCTATCAACGACTGGCAGCATATGTTATACAGTATAGACATGTATCTTGTCTAACGTCCATCAATAACATTGTCATTTATTACTTTCTTCGTGACACCTAACTCAATTTAGATATACGTACCCTTTGATGTGCTTGTTAATATGATATTTGTAGCTAGACAAGAGCTGAAACAAGTCTTTGCCTAACCATACATTAACATTTTTATACGAAATGAGAATAAAAATATGGTTTGCTAGATATATGTGAGGCCACCCTCGAAGGGGTTGGTGGTTGTGTTCTAGAGAGGACACGCGTTAGCAGAGGCGAGTTAGTGTCCAAACATACATTGACAAACTCGTAATAACACAACATATAAACAACCGAAACCCAAGCACCTCTGTCAGACTAACTCAAGCCTGGACTCTTCACGAGATACTGGATATCACTGAAGCTAGTAGAGCTCACATCGTCCACCGCAAATGATTTAACGTAATTTGCCAAAAGCATCATCGGCACCCTTGGTGCTCTCTCTTCCCGTTGCCCTACATACGTGATTTGTAGCTCTTATATCACATTACGGTCTACCGTCTACGGTGAGCCATTGGTTATCGTAAATGGAATATCGTGTAGCCTATAATGAGTTGAGCTAGTGGTGGTTCTGAATTGAAATGAGGAGTGTGCTGGCGTATATACGAGCATCTGCATGTATATCGTGTTTTGAAGAAAAAAAACTAGCACGGTGGCTTGGGAGTGCTTGATCTCAAGCTAGCAGGGTTTGCTATGAGAACAAGATGGTTGTGGCTACAGAAAATAGATGCAGAGCGGGCATGTCTGAATTAAACTTGCAGGTGGAGCCGGAAGTGTTAGCTTTATTCAAGGCCTCGATCACGATCACGATCACGGTCAGAAATGGGGAGAGGACATTGTTTTGGTCAGATAACTGGATTGATGGCAAGGCAGCCTCCGATCTGGCTCCAACACTCCACAACATCATCCCCACGAAAATACGGAACTGCAGGACAGTGGCACAGGCCCTGCAGGGGCAACGATGGATCCGAGACATTCAGGGAGGGATGACAGTGCCGATCCTGATGGAGTACATCAGATTGCATGACCGTATCCGCATGATGAGACTTGAGGAAGGTATTGATCAATGTCGTTGGAAATGGACCTCTGATGAAAATTACACAACAGCGTCAGCATATAGAAATATGCATGAAGGAAGCATAGGTATGAATGTCTCACGAATCTGGAAGAGTTGGGCCCCTCCTAGGGTGAAGTTTTTCACGTGGCTGGGCAACCAAGGGGAGGCTATGGATAGCGGATCGTCGTCGGCGCCATGGTCTTGAGGCCCGTGACGTTTGTTGCCTGTGTGATCAGGCCAATGAGACATAAGCTTACATGCTTGTCAACCGCTCCTTCTCGAGGCAAGTTTGGTGGGAGGTGATTTCAGGGAGAGGAGAGGAGGCCTCTGCCGGTTCCAGATTGTTGAGTATACGCTGCATGGATGGTGGTGCACATTGCGGAAAAAGCAACCAAGGGAGAAGAGGAAGGTATTGGATTCCCTCTTCATGCTAATCTCCCGGAACATCTGGAAGGAACGGAACGTGCGGTTGTTTGACGATCGATCATCTAGCTACCAAGAACTAATTCACCGAATCAAGCTAGAAGCTGATACGTTGGTGATCACGGCTTCGTTAGCGAGTAATAGCAGCAGTTGATCACGGCTTCGGCCAGTGGTTGTTTCTACTTTACAGGTGTAAATTCTACTGGAGTCTTGTAATTTAGAACACTTGTTTTCTTTTCCTCTTAATATAAAGATAGCTCTCCTTCTTATTCGAGAAAAAAACTAGGTACATAAATAACATGATGCACCCGTGTTTTTTTGTCCTCTACTAACCCGGTCCAATATTATCGTGTTTTGTCCCCTCCTTTATCTCAGAGAAGGAAGGAGATAAAGGAGTGGGCTAGTTTTGGGCTAGATAAAGGAGATAACCTCCCCAATCGGAGCAGTTATGGGCTAGTTTTAGGTCTGAAGAAATTCACAATCGCGCGCGCAATCGGCCGGCCTAGTCCAGTCCAGCAAGCCTGCCCTGACTTCAGCGCGCCTCCCGGGCTCGGCCCGCCGCCATACGGGCAAGCATTACGAGGCCCACGCGCGCATGCGCATGGCCGCCACATTCATAGCTGTCTGTCAAGCTGTAGACGACCGGCACACACCACGAGCGTGGCGCGGCCCCGCCCCCGGAGAGCCTGCTGCGTCCCCGCCGTCCCCTCCCTACCTCCCCCTCCCCTCCCCTCCCCTCCCCTCCCCTGTTGCTGATGACGACCGCACGTCTTAAAAGCTCTGACGACGTCCTCAACCACCCCCCACGACCTTGCTTCATTATTACGCCGCCGCACGCTCGCAGCCTGCTTGCTACCCCCACGGCTTGGCGTTCGGAGCTTTGATGATGGGGCAGACGCCTCCTCCCACTCCCACGGGCGCTTCCACCGACGACGACGCGGTCGTGGTCGTGGCGGCCGGCGCCATCTCCACCTCGGCGCCGGACGCGGGGGATCCGGAGATACGGCGGAACAAGGGCAGGAGGAGGAAGAAGAAGAAGAGGAGGCCGAGGGCGCCGACGGAGGAGGAGGTGGCCGCGCGGCGGCTCGTGCTCCGCTGGGCCTGCCCTGATCGCGAGGCGGCGAGCGACGGCGAGCAGGGCGCGGAGGCTGGGCGGGCGCGGCCGCGCGTTGCCGTGGAGCTGCACGCGCACTCGGCGCGCAGCGACGGATCGCTCTCCCCGGCCGAGCTCGTCGAGCGCGCGCACCGCAATGGGGTAAGCTTATTTCGCAGTGCCGATGCTAGGCATACACTTGCATTGTGCTCTGTGATCAATCCGGGGTCATGCCTGGTATCGTAGCGTAGTTCATCTCTGATCACATCTCTGATAGACTGATACTAGTGAGCTGCCTTTGTGATCAGCACAGGTGAAAGTGTTCGCGCTGACTGATCATGACACCATGGCCGGCGTCCAGGAGGCTATGGAAGCGGCAAAGCAGTATCCAATCAGGATCATCCCTGGCGTTGAGATCAGTGCCGTGCACTCGCCTAGGTAACACTCTTCTTACTGTCCTAATCGCGAAAACACGTGCCATGCTTCTGTTATGAAGTACTCCGTACTCCGTATGGGCTACAAATTGTGCTTAATTATTAGCTCTCTTCATTGGTGTAGTAGTGACGAATCAGGGGCTGAGGAGCCTGTGCACATTCTTGCATACTACAGTAGCTGGGGTCCTGCTAGACATCAAGAATTGGAGAGTTTTCTAGCCGGTATCAGGGAGGGCCGATATGCACGGGCAAAAGAAATGTTACTGAAGCTTAGGGCCCTTGACATGCCAATGAAGCTTGAAGATGTGTGTAAGATAGCTGGGAATGGAGTGGCTCCCGGCAGATTGCACATGGCTCGTGCAATGGTTGATGCTGGATATGTGGACAGTCTCAGGCAGGCTTTTAGCAGGTACTTGTACGATGGAGGACCTGCTTATGCCACGTAAGTAGAATCAATTGTTTACCCTCTCTAGGTCACGTATGTTGGTACGGAGTATGTTTTATGGTTCACTTCATGTCTGGTTTAGAGCTACATTAACAGTATGCATTTCTTATTGTTCATTTGTAGTGGGAGTGAACCGACCGGGGAATCCGTGGTGCAGCTTGTTTGTCGAACTGGGGGTGTAGCGGTTTTAGCTCATCCTTGGGCACTGAAAAATCCTGGTGCTGTGATAAAGAATTTGAAAGCGGCTGGTTTGCATGGTACTGAGGTCTATCGAAGCGACGGGAAAGTATCTGGTATGAGCAAGATGGCCATTTTTCATGTAATGGCACTACATGACCTCCCAAGTTTTTGTTGTGCATTTTTATGTTTGTTGGCTATATGTGAAACCAGGGACTCTTTCTTCAACAGGTATTAGTGATTTGGCTGATACATATGAGCTTCTGAAGCTTGGTGGATCAGATTTCCATGGACGGGATGACAAGGAGGAACCTGATGTCGGAAGTGTTGATCTTCCTGTCTTGGCTGTTTTAAAATTTCTCGAGACAGCTAAGCCAATCTGGCATAATGCAACCAAGGAAGTATTTGCAAGTATCTCTGAAAGGACCACTGACTTCGCTGGATCCAAGGGATTTCGACGGATATGTTCGGCTGGAGATTTCAGTATTCCAGGCCTTTCTTCTGAAGACCCAGAGCTGACAGATGCTCCTGCGGTTGAGTTCATTCGAACAGAAGTTGCTGACATTGTCCTTAGTCAGTAACAAACAACAGGAAACCAGCAAATTGACCATGAGGCATAAGTGACATGGTAAATGTACTAGCTTAAATCACCACTCCACTTTGTTCTTTATCTCCCCCACCCCACCGGAAAAGAAAAGGTTTCCTATGACTTATTATGATTAATGATTTTATCATTTGCGCATCATGAGAACCGCCACTGCAATTCACTTTCCACTTTCTGGAGCATGCAATTTTTTGTCATTGTGCTAGCCAGTGGAGGCCTAGGGAGAACAGGCTAGATATGGAGCTGATGCTAGGAGCATAACCATAATTGATTCAGACCATGATAGCGTATGCAAAACTGAAAAATGAGAGATGTCAGAGCTTAGAAACAGGAGGGGGCTGGTGTGTGGACCAGTGATAATTCTGGGGAAAATATGAGTAAGATTAACTTGCTGTGGAAATTTCATCCGGAATTTCAGGAAGGAATTGTAGTGGTTTCCATTTCCATGGGGGAAAGGGAAAGAGAAAAAAAATAGCTTTCCTGTAGTGGGCCTTGTGTTGCCCATCTAGCAGGCCGTGTCAGTTTTTAGCACATGGGCTTTTTGCCTATGAACTTATGACTTCCTTTCTTTCTTATAGCCGATGTATGTATGCTACCGTGGGTCTGCTGAAAAAGGTGGACCAGCATCAAGCTCGCATGTATTCATCTTCCAGCTCAACAAGAAGTTATACTAATAAAAATTTGAATTTGAAGAAGGAAAGTAGATTGCCCGATGGGCCTGACAGATGCATCAAAGCCTAAAGGTCTATCATCTCCAACGGTCTGAAGTGGCTGAAAGCCTGAAAGGCCCAAGATCCCTCCAATCAACGCCTAAAGGCATATCATCTCCAACGGTCTGAAGTAGCTGAAAGCCTGAAAGGTCCAAGATCCTCCAAGGGAAGGAAAAAAGAATTGATTTCAAATCTAGAATACTGCTGCATAACATGCCCTTATGGCAATTACTGTCTGTTCCTTTCAGTTGGGCACGATTACTAAGCCCTTGTTTAGATGCTAAATTGGCACCCTCAAATTCACTATGCAAAAAGAAGATTATCATCACATCAAAATGTCGGCCTATGCATGTAGTACTAAATATAGATGAAATCAAAAACTAACTGCACAATTTTGTTGTACTCTACAAGACGAACATTTTGAGCCTAATTAATCAATTTTTGGATAATTTTTTACACATACAAACGAAATGCTACAGCTGCGCAATGATTACGAAGTGACCCCAACCCCTAAATCCCCACCTCCCTATTTTGCATCTAAACAAGGCCTAACACTGTGTATCAAAAAGGAAAGGTGATAGGTCAGGCATCATCACATAATGATGGTCATCAAGTTGCTATCTTCCACGAATTTACAAGTACTGGCATCAGAGCATAATTGCTGGAAAGTGGGAACAGTAGCAGATTCTTTTCTGAATTGAAACTGAGCTCTGGAGTCGAAGGTGTAAAGCAACGAGGGTTCAGAGTTCAGACGTTTCCGTCATAGGCCTTGATCCCAAATTTGGGGTACCATGTCACTTCGTAATCATTGCGTCACTGTAGCATTTCGTTTGTATGTGTAAAAAATTATCCAAAAATTCATTAATTAGGCTCAAAATGTTCGTCTCGCAAAGTACAACAAAACTGTGCAATTAGTTTTTGATTTCATCTATATTTAATACGCCATGCATGTTATGACATTTTGATGTGATGAGAATCTTCTTTTTGTATAATGAACTTTGGGGGTAGAATTTAGAATCTAAAAAGGTCATAGCTTCCGATTGTGACAAACCAGGAAAAGCAATGAGCAATTATTCTTTCTTCTGGGCCAGAAGAATTCTTGCAAGCAAGGAAGTTGACTTCTTGGAAACATAGCATCATTCTTCACCTTGGCGTAATTAGCCTTCTATTTAGATGCTTTGGCGTAATGATCATTGCAGGTTTCGTAGACAGTTAGACACGTTTGGATGGAATCCCATAGCCTCTAGAGTACAATGCTGTCCCTTTTCATTGCCACGTTCAAATGTATGATCTGAGCTGGACAGGTTTGTTATACTCGTCCAATTTCTCGAGAAAAGATGTCCTTTTGAGATTCTTAATTGGATAATCTCATCGCTGGATAGCAAGAGCTTCGACTGGACAGTGGAGACAGATCGGTTCAAATTTCTGAAGAACGTGAATGTGCAGTATACTGTTGCAAATCGACAGAAACCGTGTGCATCCTAGGTGGTTTCCAGCTGCAACGAAGCAAAAACAAGCTTGCCAAACACCAAGGAGGCTGCGTTGTCACTAATCTGACGCCAGTCTGACGTGTCTCCGATGTAACCTTGATGCAAGCTGCAACCTGGCGCCCAATTGGAGGAATCCTATGAATGATTGGATCTGGGGTTAGTTCCTGAATTTCACCCTTAAATTTCACTATGCAAAAAGAAGATTTTCATCACATTAAAATGTCGGCACATGCATGGAGTACTAAATGTAGATGAAATCAAAAACTAATTACACAATTTTATTGTACTTTGCGAGACGAATATTTTAAGCCTAATTAATCAATGTTTAGACAATTATTCACAAATATAAACGAAATGCTACGTGTCTCTACGGTACCAAACTCCAAAGAACAAGACAAGGGGCTAAGCTTCATCATGCAGCTGACTGCGGGTTCAATGATAGCCCTACGCTGCAAGGTCAAGCGAACGCCACTGGAAGGGATGTGACGGGGCTTATCCGCAAACTTGTGTGTATATATGCTCTCTCAATTAAATAAAAACTTGTGTATATACATCATTTCTCGTGGGTTTTATAGAAACTCACTTAAAATTAGTAGGTTCACTGACAAACAATATTTGCATCACGGACCCGGAGTAAAACGAGTGTAAACAGCAATGCATAAATCTTCAGAACCGCACGGCGCATTCTGATCTCCCCGAGTGCTGTGTTCCGATGGTTTTCTGAAGCCCGGTACAAGAGGCACGTGAGATCGCACAAGGCAGCAGCGAGCAGGCGCACATGTTTGCACGCCGCGCGATATCTTCCCAGGATCCGGATGGTACTCGGCACCCGCCGTCTTCAATGTTGAACAACAAAGAGCGGCTGGACAGGGAGGAATTCGAGTTCAGTGGCGTTCCGTTCCGTGCCACAAACCTACTGCCCCACTGGGAAGTCTGGAACGAAGCTAACGAGAGGCAGACAGGAGTTCATGGGCGCCACCGCCACACGAACTGGGGAGCAGAGCGGAGCAGGGAGGGGTCACGCTGCCTCTTGTGGTCTGCGGTGAGGTTGGTGGCCGTAGCGGCGTGCTCTTTATGCACGCCAGTGCAAGCAAGACGGCCATGGGTTGGCGCAGAAGCCGCGTTCCAGGACTTGCCGGTCATGGGAGGCACCCAGTCAAAGATATGTGTATGCTGCCTGTGCCTGATCGTAATTTTCACGGGAACTACTGCGTGGAATCGGTACGAAAACCCACATCAGCGGAGCCATTCGAATGAATGGATGAATGATGACTGGGATCATGAAATTTCAAGGAGACTCGTCACCAAATGGGACTGTGGAAATGTCATTTTTGGTTGAGCAGAAGGAGCTGCTTTATTGATTGCGTCGGCAATCACGGCCAGTAGCGTCCGCATCATCCGTATCGGGTGCGTGACTCGGCAGTGCGGATCGCTTGGAGTACAAGGGAGTTCTTGGCCAGGACCCACGCCTTTTTGACTTGCAAAGATTTAACCACTACGGAGAGCTCTCCGTTCGGATTGCATTGTTCTACAATCCTACTGGCTGCCAATGCTTTTGTGACTGAATACCGCTGCTTCTTTGTCTCTACCACCAAATTCCTCTGAAAATCCACTCCACTCGTAATCCGTATACTCTCTAGGCGAACTGAACTATTTTGCAGTTTCATACCCGTGCAAAAGCATCGGCGTCTTCTGAATAACTTTCTTTTCAGCCTCCAGAATTCAAAGCACGAGTAACACGAACACGCTAGGCGTTTCGTTTTCATCTTCTCTTCTTCTTGCAAGGACGCTCCTCCCTCCATGGGTCCCGGTCAAAGAGAGTACAAAACACGCAGCAAAGCCGTGGAGCAGAGCGGGGCGATAGCCGACAGAGATTGTGCGTGTGAAAAGGCAGCCCGATGCCCTCTCTCACTGGCTGCCGATACGTGCAGAGACAAGAGGGTCGGGCGCTGCGGCGCGTGGAGTTGAAAGACAGGATGAAAAAGGTGAAATTTTTATCATGGAATGTGAACCGAATGCTTGGGCGCGGCACGCTGAGCAGTGGCCTGGATACGGATTTCACACCAAACGATCAGGCACTGAGCTCGTAATCACCTCTCGTCCACTACTCCGTCCGCGCCCCGGGCAGCCGGGCTCTCGCCGGCCACCCACTGCCTCCGCCCAAATCATTAACCTCTCGATGCGCCTGATCCCTGATGCGACGTCCAACTGTTTGATGGTCTTGCTTGCAGGCCGCTGCTGTTTTTGTGGCCTCTCAAAGCATTGGCGTTGGCAGCCAGTTTATTGGCGTCATTTAGTACGAGTAACTTACTAATTTAGATGCGGTAACAGCTGCGGCAACGACGCCAGGTTGGAGCTCTGGTGACCACCGATTTGTAAATTGCGGAGCTCGGTCGATTAGCTCACCCGGCCGGAATTAACAAGCATATCTAACCGGGGCGTCTGATCGAGGTTAACGCCTGGCGTCGCAGGAGGAGATGAGGCGATGACGCAGTTTTTTTCTTTTTCTAGTAGTACATGCCTACTAGATGGTATGCATCCACCCTCTCTTGATCAGCACCGCTGCTAGATTAATTCAAGGGATAGCATTGATTAATGTGTTTGGTAGCGTAGGAACGCTACCCTTCAGCTGTATGCTGATGTCACCAGCGTTGCTTCAGATTTGATGTATATTCCAGAGGTAGCCCAGATGCTTCCGCTGGTTCATGGGCCTCATCTTGAACTCGCACAGCTACAAAAATACAAAGATGTCACGTCCAGATTCTTGGCCAAACCTGGATTCTAGCTGCACGTACGACATGCATATGATGCAAGGGTGGTAAGGTCGTTACATGATAGCTTTGGACCAGTGTGGCCAGTAATCCATCTCGCACGTCACCACACCTTTGCTATCTCACCCTCTCGCCGATATACATCATGTAAGCGCGACCACAAAATTCACCCGAGTTTATGGATAAAAAGGATCCATCGTATTTCTACAGTTCATTCATTCCCCAGGGGATAAAAGTTTGGAGACGGACGGGAGGTGCTCGCGCGCGCAACCCATACGATCTTCCGTAGTGGGAAGCGATGACGCAAGCGGCCACATCGTTTTCCTTTTCCTCCGCTCCTGTTTTGGGCAGGCAGCAGGAGGCCACGGCTCGCGAGCGAACTGGCGACTAGCGCGACACGAGCCGGGCACGCCAACGATGCGCCAAATGCTTTCGGTTCTCTTTCTCTTGCCCGAAACGCAGCGTTCGACTCGACCCCCGTCGGCGCGCGTGCCCGCACACGCATGCATCCGCCCCGCTCGCGCACGGGGCGCGCCGGGCAGGCGATCCGCCCGTGCCCTTTCGGCACTGGCCACTGGCCACCACCACACCGCCCGAAGGCCGAAACGAAGGGGGCGCAGTTTTGTACTCGAGTTTTTTCCCACTCCTGTCGGCAGGTTGCAGCGGCACGCATCGGGCAGGAGCAGTTTCCCTGTCAGAGAGCGTGAGGTGGCTATCAAAAATCAGCTCGTCAATGCCTCGGATGGGCAGTGCAATGGCCTGTCCGGCAGCATGTTGCAATCGACTTTCAATTGGGGCATTAATGTGCCCAGCACGCATCTGCTTGCATCCTTGATAGGTTGTTTGACCCATTTAAGCAAAAAAAAACGTTTTTTTCCTTTCTCCTTGATTTTTTTGAGAACTTGCCTTAGCAAGCATTTTATTAAGGAGAATAGATAGTTTACAGAAAAAACACGACCACTCACCTATAGAACAATAAAAATTACAAAATAAGAAAAGAGAAAAATCGACACAGTGCTAAAAAAAGAAAAGTACCCGCCATGATCCCACGGCGACCCTCCTTTCTCCTTGATATGCTTTGCATCTACCACTTGCAGCAGCATATGATCCTCGATGAAACGGCTACAAACATTACCATCGGTGCACCTGTATTATTGTGCGGACTAATGCTGGGCTGGTGGCACATCCAAAACCACACAACAGTGATGACTCGGTCCACTTGGAAATCGATTGGAACCAGCAGAGTTTGAAATTTTTCCTCGTCTCGCCTTATTTTTCTTCTTCTGTTGCTCTCCGAGAATTGATTGATATTTGTTTTTCTCATGTTTATTTTTCACAAATAGTTTTGACTAAATAACAATATGAGGGGGACCCTATACTATGCTATCACGTGGCTGCGAAGACTTCTGGAACCATGATTAGCCAATAAGAAACTCGTTGTTGGTCGTACAGTTGCACGCTGGACCTGCCCAATGGTGATATAATTGAGCAGGTACGATTCAAACTAGTCCTTTTTGAGGTCCAAATCAATGGTGCCCACAAGCTCGTCAGCCCTTAGATCAAGAACGTTCTGAATTCAAATTTGTTTTTTTACTACACCAATTCGTCAGTTTTCCGTTTGAAAGCAACATCAGCCTTATCACGCGGGTGCCCCGAGAGAAATAGGTGAATATAGGTTGTGCATGTATTGGTGATCAAAGTTCAAACTATAGTTATTATCAAAAAAAAAAACTCAGCCACGGTGGGATACTTCCACTAGATTTTATTCTAAAAAGAAGATGCCATGCTTCGAATCCGGACCAAGATGAGAGTTTCAACGCATAGTTCAACGGTCTAACCGGTGCACCGTGATAAGCTAGGCATTATCAAAATATATATCTGTTCTATTTCACCAATCATCTTAAATGCACAACAAAACTGAATGTAAAATGCAATCAATCAAGGAGGCTTAATTTTTTTTCAAATGGAAATCTTACCGCCGTTTGGAATCACAATCACATCCATAGCACCCTTATCAACATCAGCCTTATAATTTGTTTAATTTCATGCCTTTTGGAGTATAGTAGGAAAGAAAATATATCCAAGGAAAACAACTTTGCATGTAAACACATTATTGTTTTAACCCTACCAAAAGGCGTGAAATTAATCAACACAAAATCCAGGGATTTAAAAATCTTTAGGCTTTTAGCTCTTGGTACAAACGGAAAGCCAAATTCTTGCAAAGAACAAAGGGGCCACCGTTGGGAAGTCAATCCAGCCCACCATACCCCAACCCGATCACACGAGACCCACCAACACGCGAGCACACGTGGCAGATCCCGACTGGCTGCGACTTGGCGTTCCAAATTGCATTCTTTTAAAAATAATTTTCAGGGGGCGTTGTTTAGTTGATTAATCGAATCATTTTGTGCTAATCCATGGCGGAGAAGAAATCGCATTGAACAGCGAGGAAGAGATGCTCGCTTGGCTTCGCGTGCACGGCCTCAAGCCTGGCACTATATAAAGCCCTGGCCGCCAGAGCCTTTCTTCCCCAGAGAGACGCTTCAACCCACCACCACCCCACAAGAACACCAAAGCCACAGGCCACCATCCCGTTCCACTCCACGGTGAGGTTGAGCGATCCGAGCAAATCATCCGCGACGCAGCAACAGGTTTGTTCTCTGAACTCTCTGATTCTTTTTAGCAGCAGGGAAGTTTGCACGGCACAAGAAAGGTCCGGTTCAAGAAGGCTCTTCTTTTGGGTTTATTAGAATCCTCAAAGGAAGTTTGTTCTTGGGTTTGGATTTTTTCTCACCTCATCACCACCTCTCCTAGGAGGAACAGAGATCCAGGGAACCTTTTTTCTCTTCTGGATTCTTGCCGCCTTTTGGCCTTTCGAAAGGGTTCTTTTGCAATACCCTTCTTGATCACCATCCCTTTTTCTTCGCACAAACCCCGCTGTTTCTCTACTTTTATTGAGAAACAGGGCTGATTTCCAAACTTTCACCTACTTTGATTTTGCTTTAAAAAGCTCCTCTTACCCCCTCCCCGTTTTTAGTTCTTCCCAGCCTCTTCTTCTAGCTCCATCCAAAGCTGTCATAATGGCCGCAGCCATAGACATGTACAAGTACTACAGCACTAGTGCACACCAGATCGCCGCCTCCTCTTCTTCGGATCAGGAGCTTGCGAAGGCACTCGAGCCTTTTATAACGAGTGCTTCCTCCTCTTCGTCTTCCTCCCCCTTCCACTACTACTCGACCTCTTCTTCCATGACCCAAGATTCTTACATGCCTACACCCTTCTACGCCACCTTCGCTACCTCGCCTCTCCCCACCACCGCCACCTCCTCCTCTTCTTTCTCGCAGCTTCCACCACTCTACTCGTCGCCGTACGCGGCGTCGGGCGTTAGTGGGCCTATGGGCTTGAACCAGCTCGGCCCGGCCCAGATCCAGCAGATCCAGGCCCAGTTCATGCTCCAGCAGCAGCAGCAGCAGAGGGGCTTCCACGCGGCGTTCCTGGGCCCGCGGGCGCAGCCGATGAAGCAGTCCGGCTCACCGCCGCTGGCGCCGGCGCAGTCGAAGCTGTACCGCGGCGTGCGGCAGCGCCACTGGGGCAAGTGGGTGGCGGAGATCCGCCTCCCCAAGAACCGCACCCGGCTGTGGCTCGGCACCTTCGACACCGCCGAGGACGCGGCGCTCGCCTACGACAAGGCGGCCTTCCGCCTCCGCGGCGACATGGCGCGCCTCAACTTCCCGGCCCTCCGCCGCGGCGGCGCGCACCTGGCCGGCCCGCTCCACGCCTCCGTGGATGCCAAGCTCACGGCCATCTGCCAGTCCCTCGCCGGGTCCAAGAACGGCTCCCCCGACGCCGAGTCCTCGGCCGCGTCCCCGCCGGACTCGCCCAAGTGCTCGGCGTCGACGGAGGGGGAGGACGAGTCGGTCTCCGCCGGCTCCCCGCCTTCCCCGACGCAAGCGCCGCCCGTCCCGGAGATGGCGAAGCTGGACTTCACGGAGACGCCGTGGGACGAGACGGAGGCCTTCCACCTGCGAAAGTACCCGTCCTGGGAGATCGACTGGGACTCCATCCTCTCATGAACAATCAACTACAACTACTATAGTAGTAGCAAAGATTCAGTCAGTCAGCTCAATGACAGCTCTGTGTAATTTTCATTTGGGTTTTTGCAGCTGCGTTGGCTCGATGGCATTTTAGACATCGGCCATGGCGGCTGCGAGTAGCAATGAGTAAACTAGCTAGTGAATCGTCCAGTGTTGTGATGTAGCAGTATGCAGTCAGTGTTAATCTCCTGGTTGAGCTGCCGGTTGTTTTTTCTCACGGCACGGCCAGTCGAGAAGGTGGAGTGTAATCCTTGTTGTTATCTGTTCCAGCTTAATTCACCTAGCTTATGTACGTAACCATGTCTATGACGACTTTGTGTTGCTTGTCCGATGAGTATTGTGATGATGTGCATCTTTCATGCTCTTGCATGTTGATGTGCGCACCTGTGACTTGAAATCAAGCAGTTTGTGGGCTTGAGCCTTTTGGCTCCGGATTTTGTTTGCTCCGGTAGTGGCAAAGTAGACATGATGCTAGGTGCAACCTCTTGGAAACAAGGCAGAGCTAAAGAATTCTCTGTTGTTTGCCATTATCAGTACCACAACTCGACATGGAAAGCTTATGACTATGCTTTCACGGGACTTCAGCGTGTCAAGTGCTGATAAAGGTGAAGTATGATGGAGAGAAGAGTGTGGACGCAACAGAGCTCCAAGCTAGTCCCGACCGGCTAACTCATACAGCTACAGTCCTTGCTCTTAGCTAGATAGCTAGTGACCGGTCATGTTCTTCAAAGAAACCAAACCATGGAAGCACATCTGATCAGTGCGTTAGGTTGATCCGTCAGAGGAAGGTCTTCGGTACGTGTTCCACCACGCATGCAGTGACTCCTATCATTTGCCGGCGACGACCTAGGGGTAACTAGTCATCAGCTATAGTATTCAGCCATCTACCACTACCAGTGCCCTGAAGATTGTGGTTTGGTTAGGATGCACACGAGAGCACTAAAATCGCGAGAAGCCCATTCACAGCCGAACCATCCAATATTTTATTCCAAGATGGCGATGCAATTCGCGGCAGAAGCATCCGGAGGACCTTGCCGGCCGAGCCCATCAGCAGCATTTCTCAAGCTTATCCCCGTGAAAACGACCTGATGGCCGCGGCGGACCAGCCAATCCTCATCGCCTCCGCATCCGACGGCCTTACCTTCCACTGCCACTAGACTCATTTCTTTAATCCCCCCACACCCAAGTCGCCGGTGAAAGAAGAGCATAAAGAGAGGCGGCAGATAATGAGGCATCCCCAACCAACGGCCTCTCAACGAGCGCCTATCCATCTCTGTCTTTTGTTCTCATTCCCTCGAGCAATTGCTGTGCAAAAGAACCAAGAACGGTTGATCGTACCTTCTGCGAAGATTTTGGCTGATGACAAAGAGGCCTAAATGACAGGTGCCACCCTTGACAGCTTTGCCACACACAAAAATAAAAAGTTTCAGTTTTCGTGCAGAGAGCATTTCCTTTGCATTCCCTTCCATCGAAAGTATTGGCAACCTTGCCTTCATCTCATCATCTGGGTGCAAGTGCAACCTCCGCCGCCACTCGTAGTTGCAGCCGAAATATATCCCCATGCTTAACAACCAAGCACATACATCTGTTAGGTTGCTGCACACTCGCAGTACTGCTCCTTTATTCTTACCCGAAACGTCAAGAACAAGGACAAGATAACGCGCACAAAGAATTCTCCATCACAATAAGCAACGGCAGCTAGCAGAACCCTGCAGTGCCCTTTCCGCATTGGCAATTGGCGCAGGAGCAGGGAAAACAAACACCCGGCGATATGCATGGCGCGGAAGCAATCGAGCGGAGATATGGGCGGATTTGATGAGGAGGCAAAGTCCGGAGGGCATATGATGCTTTCACATCGCCCCGAATCTACCGTAGCCCGTAGAGGGGTCGTCAAAGTCGCGGAAAGCGCCGGCGAGGCGGACCGGCAATTATATCATCATCCCTGTGGGCTGCGGCTGCGGCTGCCTGCCCAACTCTCCGTCCGGCTCCGGGCTCCGGATTTGTCCAGCGGTGGAATCCGCCAACTGCAAGATGCAACGGGCATTCGATGATAGGAGGATATCGGAGCGATCGTCTCCTCCAGTCCGTCACTTTTGGAGTTTTGTTTGGCCGTGAAACGAGTTCTAGAAGCGCAATTGATTTCTATGCCACTTGGATGTGACTCCGGTTACTGCAGTTATGTATACAAGTGGTAACCATGAGGATCGGTAGATTAACAACCTCTACAGTGCAGGAGTGTGAGGTGAGGTGAGGTGAGCAGAGCTGTGTGACAAGATGATCCTGATCCGTGCCGTGTCTCTGTTGATTGGCAGGGAGCGGACACTTGGAGCCCTCCGCTTTGGAATTTTAACCGCTAAAGTCTGCTGGTTAGGTTTAACTGCCGTGACACGCACGCACGCCCGGTACTTGTTCTCCGGCACCTTGTGCCTGTCCCGTCCTCTCCGGCCGTGGCGCCACGCTTGGTCTTGGAGGCTTCTGCTCGCATCAGCAGAGCAGGCCGTAGCCATCGTTTTCCAGCCGAAAAAGCTAGCGCGTGAGGTGCGCTGCGCTGGTGCAACTTGCGCGCCTCCGCTTGCAAAACACGCGAAGTTTATGTTATGATTATATTGGTTAATGATCAATTAACCAGTTAATCATGTCATTAGTAGTTGCTAATGATGGAGGGACACAACCTTTTGGCAGAATGGGTGTGTCCCCACCCCTTGGACTAGTATATATATGTAAACACTACAAGAATTCATTCCCACTCATTTGCGTCTCTCATTGTGTCTCTCTTTACATTTGAGTACTATCCACTCTTAACACGTTATCAGCACAGTTGTTATCAGCACATTTTGGCATGATTGTCTTGTCTTCCTGTTTTAGGATAACAAGAAAATTATTATCAATTCTATTGGTCACAATAGTAATTCCCCAAATCCTCAGATTTGACGTGCATATTATGTGCAAGGAAATCAATTTTAAGGGCCTCTTACCTTAAAATTGGAATATGAGTCTTGTAATTTCTTGAATACATTCAAGATTATGCATGTGACTCTATTCTACCATCGTGTGGATCAAATAGGTACTTCATAATGCACATTTATGCACAATATAGTTCTACATGTGTCCCTTAGGGTGATGCAATATTTGCCAAATCCTTTGCTCAAATTATTCAATTTTGGAGCAAGAGATCCTGGACGCGGGATCACATCCATTTATATGGACTTGTTTGGCATTTGGGAACTATGATGTTAAGTACCTTATGTCCATAATGGTTTACTTGATTTTCACATCAAGAGAATCTAATTATTTGTATGACCAAATAGAATTACAAATTGCCAAAATCAATTAGTTGGATGTGGTGTACACACCACATTCATTTCAAATTCAACAAAACTGCAGACATACGGCTCCCTCCGTTGCAGTGAGTATATGGATATTTGACCTCAGTCAAATATTTCCCATCTACGTATCGATTATGTTTTGCACATATCGATCTCGCCACCTCAACATACATTTATGGGCATTAGGCGTTCTTGGAGGTTTCATTATCCGTCATTAACAGGATACCTCGGATCACCTACACGGGATTTATGCATAGCCCGTATGTTGATCATATTTTGAGGATAATTCCAGGCATTAGGGGGAGATTCATACCACACAAAAGAATGCCAGGAATCTAAAGTGAATGTCACATTTTGATATTCCTCCTCATAAATATCCATGTACTGAAGAATCTGGATTGTTAGTTTGGATTCTTATATTTGCAACACATTGCAAATTACTTGCCAATACATTTGCTTGTCAAAGGTGTCATCTAATTTCCTATTATCATTGTGCCAGAAAGAGTGGAGGTACCATCTAAAACCACTCAACTCCCAATAAGAGGGGGAGAAGTATGGTCACAAGAAATATAGCTTCTTGTAAGCTTATATGGAAATAGATGAGACAGTAAATGATATTCAACATCAAGTTGATCAACACCTTATGGATACTCATATCCACAGCCTATGGATGTCTGAACATCCAAAAGACCAGCATATGTGTACACATAAACAGGCACTGAGTCATTGGAACGCCCTAACTCTGTCGTAATGGGAAATGATATGGAGTTTAAGGGTTAATATTTTCACAAGCTATATTGGTTCTATCGAATCAATGCAAAGTCTACATATGTCGACACTTCTCCATTTCCGATTGTCGTACACCTACTGGATCCAGACCAAAAGTCCTAGGCAAAGAGTGTTTTCCAACGCTCCTTTTAGGTCAAATCAAAGGTGGCAATTGAGGAGAATTGCTCTCGCTAAATGATTGAGTAACATTTTACTCTCATAATGCTTTATTTATAGAAGTAAGGTGGTGAGATAGCAAGAGCTTGTAGCATATGGTTTCACGCAGAGACCTAGCAACATACATCATGGTATGTGTGAAAATTATGTTCCTATATATATATATATATATATATATATATATATATATATATATATATATTAGATCATTGGCATATCTCATGAATTTGATAGATTCGGATTCAAGTCCCTATGGATTTCATATTCGAATCAAAATCGCAACAGATGTTGTGTACAACTCAAGTCACTTCATGACTTGAAGACAATCAAGTTGATTGTGGTACAACTGATTGGAGAGTCCCTTCCTCAAAAGGGTTACTCCTAACCATGATGATCGCATATGTGTGATTGCTTTGAAATCCTATTTGGGTTTTGTATAATCTCCGATCACACGTAGCAAATCATGCAAGCATCTTTAGACAGATTTTGAGATGAAGATTTGGGTAAAACCAAATCAAGCTTAAGTCTACAACTTGAGCATATATATCGGTCCACCAATATCCGTTGATATTGTGTGATCATATCCATTAACACTTATGGTCGTTTAATCGCTAAAGATGGATCAATATCCATTGTGACCTTGAGATTACCTATAGTACCATAAAAACGCTTACGTATCATGCAATTTGCAACAGGCCTGATATTGCATTTGCAGATACTTGCTAGCTCATAGTAGTGCTACTCCAATGACGTCCTTTGACGGGAGTCATTGGATATCAACGGAATATGGTACTAAAAGATACTTGACTTGTCAGTAGATAAGTTGAGACATGATCATAGTGGGATATGAAGATTCTGGCTAACTAATCCCCATTACCAGAAATGCCAGATCATAGACTGATGTATCGGTGATAGAGTTTTCATGGGAGTCATTGTAGACTCTAATGGTGACTCCTACATATCATCCTAGAGTATTACATATGATTGTGTCACTTCGTTGAGTGATAAACTGTGATTTCATCAAATCACTAATCATTATCTATCAAGATAATGGTACTTGTATTGCTAGGATGTAGACAGATTATGTGAGAGCAATATCACAATATTGCCCGTAAAATGTTTTATTCTCATGTATTTTAATACATTTGAGGAATAAACATCTTGCAAAATCAACCATACATTTGCTTCACAAATTATCTACAAAGTCTCTATCGATTCTCACACTTATAAGTGTTTGTGAAATTGGTATGCAATGACTTTGAGTTTTGCAAGGTTCAGGGGGAGTGTCCCCGTGAGTTATAACCTGTTAAGTATTATATTGTACTCTTTTCTTTTTATGAGTTTTTCCTCTTAAGGTTTCTCATATAAAGTTTTTGATGAGACAATATTAATACAAGAAATATGACATATCTCTTATTTTTCCCCATCGGGGTTTTTAACGGAGATATCTAAGACATTTCATGTCATATCTTCTCCCCTATTAGGGTCGTTGAGAGGATATCAAAGATATGCATCGCTCTCTAAAACTGTTATGAGTTTGAGATGGAGCAAGGTGCATATGTCTTATCGTCTATTTTTCCCCATAAGAGTTTTTAGGGATGATAACTAAGACACGCGGGTCGTTCTTTGAACTAGACTATGAGTTTATCTCACAATGGTTCAAATGGAACAACAATATATCATGGTTTTCTCCTTATTTTTCCCATTGGGGTTTTGAGGAGTTTTACCTGGTATATCTATATTTCCTCATATTTTCCCACAGGGTTTTTGGAGGAATTTATTAACTCAATTGAAGGATGATCAATGAAGGTTATATTGAGCAAATTGATCAGGGGGAGTGTTATGATTATATTGGTTAATGATCAATTAGCCAGTTAATCATATCATTAACAGCTGCTAATGATGGAGGGACACAACCTTTTGATAGTTACTGAATGGGTGTGTCCTCACCCCTTGTCTAGTATATATATGTAAACATTTCATCAGATCAATACAAGAATTCACTCTCACTCATTCGTATCTCTTATTGTGTCTCTCAATACATTTGAGTACTATCCACTCTTAGCAGTTTAGGCCCCGTACTAGGAAGGCCTTGGCCGATCGCGACGGAAAACCATGCGGCGGGTACGCGGCGGCAGATAGATGCAGATGATGCAGCCTCCGCGAGAATTTCGCTGCCTGATATAATGTACAGATGTATTCGCTCCGTCCTTAATAACTATCATCCGAAAAGTGTATTTGTAGGAGAAATATAGATTTTTAGGGATAGTTATTCAGGAACGGAGGGAGGATAAAGCCACGCTGCTCCGTGCTCTCCGGCTCACCCCGCTGTCGTGCGTGGGAAAATCGGAGGCGGCGGAGAATCCGGTTCGGAGGCTGAAGGGGCCTGAAATCTGGCCTGCTTGGGGTCTCGCTCGGAAACGAATTATCCGCGCCACGGCCCACGGACGCGTGGTGCAAGCAAAAGGCTTGTCGTAGCCTCCTGGGCCTGAAGCGCTTTAGAACAAGTGTGCACATGATCTGAGCCCGAGGACTCTCACAACCAACAAGACGGTAAAACGGCTGGGCCGTACTATCCGTGGGCCGATAGAAACGGATTGATGAGAGCTGCGATGTAGACCGTGGACTCATTGGAATTGTTCCAAGCCTCTCGCCAAGGTATGGGCTTACGTACTTCCTAGTACAGCTTTCCATGACTTGAGATTTCTTTGGGCCTAGTTAGACCAATGGAATCAAACGAACTACGTACTACCTAAAGGATCATCTCAAAAAACTATCTAGCTGCTTTCAAAAAAAAAAACTATCTAGCTTAAAGAAAGAAAATCCGCCAAGATGCTCCAAAGTCCAACGGAAGGGGAAAACGAATGATCTTCCAAATAACCTACCATGTTCTTAGGTCGGTGGTAACTTACACGTGCGTCACTTTCGGCATGTGCTTGACCTTCCTTGCCAGCCTGCCACTCTTTCATATGAACAATCATGATGACTGCTTAGCATAACCCAGCGACAAATTCCTCACATTTTCCATACCGTCTCCAACCACAGAGCTCCAACGACCTGTCACCTATGATTGGCTATTTTTTGTAGATATTTCCGAGGCGGCGCCAGGTCGGACGGGTTGACCCCCCCGCCGTCGCGCGCGAGTGCGCCGCACCGAGAAGGACAAGGGTCGATGCCGGGCACAGTCAGCACGGCGATGCCCCGTCGATCTCGTTGCTCGGCGCGATCTTTTATTCTTTAGCGGCGTCGTTGTCACGCGCCTGCCTTTTGCCTCCGAATTGCCTGCGATTTTCTCTGCTAGCTGAATGCGTGTAGCATATATACAAGTGGTGCGGTATCTTATGCTGCATTTTCTCTCTCACATCCTTGTCACTTTCGTGGATGCTAACAAAGACCGGCCCAGAAATGGACTCGGAATATGAACTGCTGAAGGATGCAACAACAACCGTCACTCTGAAAGTGCGCCCCCCCGACTCTGATGGTTTAACCACCTGGAAAGAGACCGCACGTACGTATGGATGGATCGATCGATCGATCTACTGCACGGATGGATCTTTAATCATTGTTTGTATTTGCAGAATCAAAGATGGTTTTAGTTGGGGCGCAGTATTCGAGAGGATTTTAGCTGGAACGAGCAATCAGCAGCAGGTCGCGAGTGCCAATCGGATCTTAACTAGTCGATTAAAAACAAGTCTCATAGGATACGAACAGTTCACCTAGCTAGTCATTCCGCTGTCCTCGTCGAGTTATTAGTACGATTTTGTATTGGGTCCGTAGCGTAATCTCGCTCTTGCAGCAGCTACTTTGATTGGACATTTCTTTGGCTTCTTTCGTTTGTTGCCATCGAGTTTAAGATCAGGTTCCTATGCCGTTCTAATTGCTATGTCTGTCTGTCTGTCGTCGCGTAGATGGCCACGATTTCTGAATACCAATATGTCCGCGTCTGTGGATATGTGATGCTCGTCCGCTACGTTCTGTCCCTGCAATCCTGCATGCATTGTACGCGTAATGGCTACGGATTATGTGATATATTAGCAATTAGCAATGAGATTGTGGCGGTACACCCACTTTACGACACTACTATGCATGGTAGGCATTTTCTTCGCGCGCATTAACAAAAACAACCCAATTACCGGCCGAAAACGTACGCACGGGCACACGACCGCACAGAAAACACACATCGTCGTGCGCTAATAAAGCCCGTGTGTACCGACTCGTTCCGGCCGTCTAACAATGGCCGGCCGCTTGCAACAACGTAACCAGCCAGCCGCCCCTGGCATTCGGCCACCCCTGGCGCAGCCACCAGGCGCGCTGGGGCTCGACACGTGTCCCCCCGCCGCCGCGACGGCGCGGCCGACACGTCGAGGCGGACACGACGCGCGCATGGGCGCTCGGCCGGCCCCGGCACGGCCGCTGCGACGCTGGCAGAGCGTAGTACGTGACAGACGCGCCGGCTGGTGCCGGTCGCGCTATGCTAACTAGCTGCCTGCCTCCTCGCGGCCGCTAGATAGCCTTTTGGATTCCGGACACCGCGCCGCGCGCCGGGGCGTGGCGGAGGCACGGGGCCTGACCCTGATGGCCTGAACCCGACACCGACCCTGACCGCGACTGGCCGGCCTAAACCTAACCGCTGGACGGATCCGCCGCGTCTTTTCGCTGCGCGGCCGCGGAAAAGCAGGCCGGGCTACACCTCCGACGCCGCCCGGCCGCGGCCCCCCCGCCCCGGCTCGCTCGATCGCGCGCAAAAGCTGCGGCCGGGGGCGTGCAGGACGGCACGCCGAACAGTCCAGTCCCGGCCCGTCACCTCACGTCCTCACTCACCAATGCAAGCTCGATCTCTAGCGCCTTCTAGTGGTCGTCGGCACGGCGCCAACAGTTCGATGCTTGCAAGCAACGAAGTTTTGTACTCTGACGCCCACTTGTTCGCCGTACCCTGCACCGGCTGAATTGTCTAGGCTTGTCTATTGCAGCGCGAAAGATCTGAGCTACGAATGGAACGCAGAAGATTTGAGCTAGGAAGGAAACATGCTGGTACTATATCGCTGCAGTGTGCCTACGGGCCAGGTGTAGGAGATAAAGCCGGGTGAATTTGTGCGATCGATAAGGCTATGGGGGCGTCGTCGTAGGAGCAAATTAGTAGGAGCACTAGCCGTCGTAGCAGATGGACAACGCATGGGACGGGACGGGGTACAAGATAAAGATCTAGCATCTCGATCGGCAATTTGACATGACCAGCGGCAGTTAAGTTATTCCTCGCCTCACAGCTCACACTGCCACACCTGGCTGCTTCTAGCTAATCATGCTAGATTAGGCCTATGATTGGCACGCATTAGATTCTCGGGAGAGTCCTCCTGCCGCGTGCCTTGTGTCTCCGAATTCCGATCCCTTGGAGGAGGAGAGCCTGGAGCTGAGGCGGCTGGCTAAGCAACCTAGCTCAGATTCAGAGACGATCGAGAGGTCTCGCAGCAAGCAGCATCGGCAGAGATTCGGCACGACCGACCGGAGCCAACCACCAGGCACCAATAATCAGGGTCCATCTAGCGCAAGGGTTAGTTACAAGTATTTTATCCCGGGGGCGCTTAGCTTCGACGCCAATCATGAGCTAAGCTACACAGTGGACTCCCCTGCTTTCCACATAGGAAAGGTGAGGCCAGGGGGGGGGGGGGGGGGGGGGGGGCGGTGGCAAATTTAGTGTGCCCGAGGGGACAGGACACTTGTCAAATGTCAAACCCTTTTTCGGGACACTTGCCGCTGTTCCAGCAAACGCCCGGCCTCTCTCTGCCTCTTCTCGCTAGCCAAAGCCAAAGGGGGGTGATCGATCGCGGTGAGATGGTGGTGCTGCGCCTGCACGAACGCAAAAAGGCACCGCGGCTTTAGTGGATTCCAACTCCCTCCTCAACCATCAGATTCCTTTACACATAGTCCGCGCCTCGGCGGCCAGTCACGCCATGCCTTTCCCTCGTCGATCATCCCATCCATGGATCTATATACCAAAAGGCACATGTGGCTGCACATTTAGCAGCAGCAGCAGCGGCGGCAGAGGTGCCCCGCTTATCAGCCTCTCGTGCTGTCTCTGAATCTCTGGTAGATGCTCCTTTGACCTTTCTCCCTGATCTTTGCCACCAAAGTGTTGCTAGCATCGTCGTGCCTCTGGAGATGTGAAGAACTCTGACCGGATTAACAAACCCAACTGGTACATGGTTAGAGGCGTACCACATTGAGGCGTGTAATTTAAATTTGTGCGTGGGACGAGTACGTAGATTGTTTAGGGTGAATAATGGATAGGGGATAGATCTCTCCACCTGGGAGCCATGTGGGGGGCTCGTCTCGTCTGGCTCCGCTCCGCTTGCCTCGCCGGTGTCCCTTGATTCAAGGGCAAGCACAAGCAGCTTTCTCGTCCGTCTCCAAGGGCTTTGCATGCATGGTGCCAGATAAAAATATGTGTGCTGAGCAGCAGGCTGGATCTGTATAAACTAGCAATTCTTCCCTGCACCCTATAATGGTTGCACCGCCTATTCTATTGCGTGGATCCCTTGTTTAATCGCCGGTTGAGTTAGGGATCTCAATGCCAGATTAGGGCATGTACAGCCCTGACAGCAACCCGTCTGTAGAACCTCGAACTGCGCGTACAGACAAATGTATAGACAGCTTGTACAGCCCATAGACATGGAGGCTGTCTATAAGCTGTTTAATGTTTTGCATGGAGTTTAGATTAACTACAAATGCATTTGTGTACACCATTGTGTGGCTATTTGATTGAATAATATGAAGCATAAATAATAGAATCATGATTACAATATTTGCGGCTATAAACATTCAGAATTCAACACAGCGGCACCAACAGTTTAGTAAAAAACGATCCAAGGCTAACCATACAACAATCGAACATCACAGCAGCAGCGGTACGGAGATAGGGCAGAAGGGGAAAACAAGAGAAAAGACCACATTGCCCTCAAAAATCTTATCTCTTCCCTGCCATGAACCGGACCATGAGCAGCTTGTGGCTCTCGTTAGTTTCAGCCATCTCTCTCATCTCTGTTCTCTCTCTCACGAGCTCTGATCTATGTTCTCTCTCTCCCTCGTGACCATCGCCAAAAGCACCGGCTAGCAAATGGAGTCACCGCCGGGAGGAGCACAGACTCAGCATGCTACCTTCCTCTTCCCCCGATTGATGAGAGCGGCGGCGAGCTCGGGACAAAGAGCAGCTTCGCGGGCAGCGGGAGCAGCGCATGGCGGCAGGGCCATGGCAACCTCCTCCTCCCGGCGCCGGCGCCAGGTCGAGCTCGTCCTCGCAACGGTCGTACCGGAGCCACGCCGCGAGCACGGCGCGCCGGTGCGGGTCGTCCGCGTGGACGCGCGCCGCCCGCCGCGCCCGCCGGAGCAGCTCCCTCTACCAGCCAGTGCCCCATCCTCCCTCCTCCTCTCTCTCCACTCCGGCGCGGGAGGCAGGGCGGCGCGGCCGGCCCCGGCGCGACGCGTGCGTGGCCGGGTGGCGCGGGGCGGCCTGCGGAGGAGAGCTCGGGCGCTCGGGATCCCAGCGGCTCGTCGCTTGGGGACGACGGCGCCGTACAGCGCGCGGACGACCGTCGTTTGCTCCTGGGAGAACGGGACAGGGGCGTCGCCTGATGAGACGACGCGAGGCCCGTCTGTAGGACACGACGGGGGTATTTTGCAAAAATGTTGCTCTAGAGACGCGGGTTATAAACGGGCTGTACATGCCCTTAGATTAGAGCGCGCAGCAGTTTTATATCATCAGCTCGGCCGCCACTACGGTGGCCGGAGTGTGTGCTAGCTCAAGGGGCGCGCATGCATGTTTTTTGAATAATGCCTTGTTGCTGCGTTGCATGCTTGGGTTAGCGTGTGGGAACATAGGGAACATACAGCAATGCGCCCGGGCAGCTAACTGCCCTATGCTTCCACGCATCGGTTCTCGATAACTGTTAGGCTATTAGCTGCTGCATTGGACGACGTTGTTCGAGTCTTGTTACCGGCGGCTGTTTGGATTCACCTATCTAAAGTTGTTTCGATCCTCGATCCTCCGGCTAATTGGAATACACCTCATCAAAATAATAGAAAAAAATGATGGCTGCATTGATTTAGGAGAGATAATTTCGTCTTTAAACATGTTTTAGCCGAGTCAGCCGCTAGAGAGATTATATATTTTTTAGTCGAGCAAAAGTTTAGCTGAACCGGTTTGCATCACCTTTGCCCAGTGCTGCTTGAATACACTACTGTACGTGCATGTGCAGCAGCAGCTATGTATACAAATTAAAAGCTTGCAGCCGGGAAATGAGATGGTGGCACCCACAGTACTGAGTAGTACTACAGCAGCAGCTCGCCTTGTTGTCGTTGCTGCAGGCTGCAGGGACGAGGCATGCATTTTATCGGCTCCTGATTGGATTGCAGCAAATAACACTTGAATCGAGCCAAAGAAGCGGGTTGGTTGGGTTGCTGGTGGCGTCCCAATTCAATAAAGGCCAAAAAAGACGACACAAAGTACGAGCGAGATGATGGCAGTCTGAGTCGCCCCTAAGCATCGATCGATCTCATGCCACCTTAGCTTTCATGGGATCGATCCCTGGGTCCAAACGAAAACAACCCTACCCCGGCGGCCGGGCCCCCTGTAAGGCTGTAACCAACAGAGACCGGCCACTGCAGACGACGCAGCGAGGCCGGGGACGATGGATTGCCGGGGGAGGATCGATGTGCTTGGTGTGGTTCAATTCTGCTTCCCGCCGGTTGGTTGGAGTGAATGTACCTTGCGTTTGCGTTTGATCGTGTTTTTATTCCGTTGGTTTGCATTATTGCAGCGGCACTACGGCAAATGATCATGTATAGCGGTGGTCTTTTTGGTGTTGTGACGTCTGTCCCCTTTGACTCTACCTGCGCTGGATCACGTCGGAGGTTCGATGACTGCAAGGGTGCGGAATATGGGTGGGAGCTGCGGTTTGTGGTCTTCCCCGATGTCATGTTCGTGTGTAGTGGCACGGTCGTGCTGATGTCTCAATTCAACCAACCGGTAAGTGTTTTCGAGTAATACCACGCGTTGAGGTCCCAATTCAACCGGATGAGTATAATTATTTTTTTCTTCTTTTTCTGTTTCTTGTCTATGCCCTTCAGGGTTGTAGTCTTATATTTTATATTTTTTTTGTGCTGTATCAATAGAAACTCGACGGAGGAGTGTTGTTCGTTCAAAAATAATGGACTGCACTACTCAAGGCTCAATTTAAAGTTGCTCCGGTTGGTGGATGTTTTCTAGTATCAGATGGAAGCTCATATCATATATATCAGCTTCGTCTGGTAATGTGACTACTAATAGACTGCTGCAGATTCCAGAAGTGCTGAATGCACAGTGCACACAGTTGTTCTGCACATATGTGCATGCAGGACAAACGGCCAAAGCGTCCAAGGAGCCACTAGTACTAGCATCAGTCCAAGGGAAGGGAAGGAGTGCATTATTGTGTGTGATTGGCAATGCTTCCATTCTCAGCAGCAGTTACCCGGTTACTCCTTTCATGTCATAGCCACAAGAAACCTTCTTTTCGGCCGGGCTGATAAAAAACCATGCATCTCAGTGAAAATTGGTGGTCCCGAGCAGTCAACTCTTGGGCATGCAGCATGCATATGGTGTCTGATAAAGATCGATCAACATTTTAAGCACTACTCACTGGCTTTTTTCAGACCGATCAGCACTGGAACATGAGCTACCTAGTGCTCTAGAACTGTACTGTACACCACCATGCAATCACATGATCGGGAATATGCATGGAATCATTGCGAGGAATCGTCATATCTGGACAGGGTGCCGCCTGATGAGAGAACACAAGAAGGCTTCTTCTGTCACTCACTCACTGCTTAATCTATGCGTCTACCGGTGATTAATAATAGGAGGCCGCCTAATGACTCATCTTGAGAGGAGGTTTGGCCTGATCAAGGCCACGAACTCCAGAGATTGTTAATTGCTGGACCAATTGATTGTGCTCAATTCCAAGTACTTTCTTTAAGGTGCCAGCAAATCTGATCATATCTCAAGAACTTACTCCGGTACTTATTCAAAGATGCACCATAAAATACTTGCATCCCACATTCACCAGCAAGGACCACGGCATAGTTGGAGGAGCCAGCAGCCTATTGCCGTCTGAATGAGAAGGAACCATGCATGAGTGAGTTAGTATAGGAGAGCATGTAGATCTGCTACGCCCATCGATCTCGCCATCCCAATGAGCTGTCCCCATCGTACAATACACGCTGAAAAAGAATCCAGGAGGTCGCCCGTATAATATCACGCGATCGTACCCCAGTAATCGCGGCTGCTTGACACGAATCAGCTGTCCGGAGCTCACACACATGATTGCATCAAGGCCTCGTTTATATCCCAAATTCTACCCCCAAAGTTCACTATGCAAAAAGAAGATTTCCATCACATCAAAATGTCATAACATGCATGGAGTACTAAATGTAGATAAAATCAAAAACTAATTACACAGTTTTGTTGTACTCTACGAGACGAACATTTTGAGCCTAATTAATCAATTTTTGACAATTTTTCACACATACAAACGAAATGCTACAGGAGCGCACGCACTCTAAAGACACAAATTTGGTTCCCAATTTGGGAACTAAACAAGGCCCAAGTATTATTCGCTTTGGAGATAGCTTGCATTGTCATGGTAAGAACTGGCAGGTGATCGAGCCTGCAGGGAGATCATGCAGCAAGCTGCTCACATGCCACCCCTGCGAGGAGTTGTACGGCGGCGTTCCCCCAGGCCAGCAGCCCCTTTTCGCACTTCACGCTTGCATCAGTGTATATATATTTATCGTCATGCGATCATCAAAAGAAACAAACAAGTCGCATGCCACGCATCTAGGATCGATGCACGAAACTATTGTAGAATATTAATTCCGTTACTTGGATCTCGCTTTCAATACATTTTACAGAGGGTTCGAACAAAATTAACAGTGACTAGCTAGAATATTATATTATATATATAAAGAGAGAGATAGAGAGAGAGGTACTAGTTACATGGGGTGAAGGGAACCTTCTGTTTCTTGCAAAGGTCCCTTGTAGCTTCTAGGACGGCAGGTAGCTTCGCAGATGCCTTCCAAACCCATGGGATGGTGGGACGAGAGACAAAAATAACACGAGAAGGGGCACTACTAGTGGTACATCTTGCCGGGGGGAGTAGACACGGTTACTGTATTAGACAGTAGCACCAACATGCTCCAGTGAACGGGAGAGGAGGGGAGTTGTGTTGTGTGTGGCCTCTTTTTCCTCGGTGGCGCAGCACGTACGGGGGCCAGCCAGGGAATCGAACAACATGCATGTTAATGCCGCAGCAACTAACCCCACGAGTCCGTCTCGGAGGCCACCACAAGCAAAGCAAGCAGCTAATAAGAATCGTCGTCAGATCAGAGAGGAAAAAATTGGTGGTGGTGGGGTATGTTCGCGTGATTGGACACACCGATTCCATCGGTTTCCATCCATCCATTGACTAGTCGATCGACTGGCCGACCCGGCCGGCTGCTACTACACCCGCGGCCGGATCATCATCGGCGGCGATGACTTGCGCTGCTTCCACTCCACCAGCCGGAGCAAGAATTCCATGACCTCGCCCGGGTCCTGGAGGGAGTAGGAGGCGTTCGTCTCCTTGGGGCACTTGGAGACAAGGATGCCCAGGCCTTGGCCCCTCTTCCTCAGCACCTTGAAAGCATCCTCGTCGGTGCGGTCGTCACCGATGTACACCGGGAGCACGTCGCCGCAGTTGGCAAATCCTGCAGAGGGGATAGCAAGAATAGGGCGGCGTGTGTCATCAGCTGATTTGTTTAGGACAGCAGGGGGTGTGATACGCAAGTACTGAATAAAAACTGGAGCGTGATGAAAACGATTGCGATGACACGGGCGTGGATACAGGATATCGCCGGGCAAAAATACGGAGGAGATTATATTGTTTGTCGTGATGCACGTACCGAGCGATTCGAGCAGAAACTCCAAGGCCTTGCCCTTGTCCCACATGATGCTCGGACGGATCTCCAGAACCTGCAGCATATATCAAAGTTCCAGCAGTCTGATCAGCTTCTTGTTCGATCACTACTGATCAGCAACGCACTAGTACTACTATCATTTGGCAAGGACAATTAATCGGCTGTTCCGGTCAAAGTTTGATTTAGTCCCCGCAAAAAAAAAGGGTTTGATGTACTGACGGTCGAGTTCATGATTGATCAGCTAGGAGATGGAGATTACCTTCCTCCCTTGAGTGAGCTTCAGCTTGGGGTAGTCCTTGATCACGGCCTTGACTTGCTCGGCCAAAGCACTCCATCTCTGCAGGAAGATCAGGGACGAGGTGGTTAAGATCGATGGTGAGGATAAATTAACCGCGCGCGCGTGATGCAGCTGCTGCGCTGCAGTATTATATAAGAACAAGTAGTTTCTTGCGTTGAAATGGCTGGGCATCCCAAGATGGAGAAGCAAGGCGTTGCCTACCTTTTCATCTACACATCTGAAGTGCACGGACAGGCAGAACTTGTTGTTCTCCACCTTGGCTCCAGGTGTGGACTTCGTCTTTTCCACCAGCGCCTTGTACACCTGACCAAGAAATGGGATTCACCGCATGCATGCGCCATTGTTAATCACCTCGAGCAACAACTGGACATCACGAGATATGCACAAGTGGTACAAGTGTTCTTCTTCTAATCGATGTTATTAGTAGCCTATTATTACCTCGTCGATCACTGGGAGGAACTCGCTTGCTGGCTGGCACAGGACCGACTCGGGCTGCAGATTTGAACCAGAGGGGAAGATTGATGATCAGTCAAAGCGAAAGAGTTGAAAGTTGAGAGTGATTGGATGGAGCTCGGGTGGTGAACTCAAGGAGATGAAGGGTGAGGAGAGCGGGCGTACATTGGAGCTTGGTCCCTTGATGTCCATTCCATGGCTGCCGGCGTAGTAGAGCTCCGAGAGGCCGACGAAATTGCGCACCTGCACCGCGCAGAAGAAAAGCCAAATCAGCATGTGCACGCGTGGCGAGTGGTTGCGGCGTGGAGACAAGGAAGTGGCGCAGGCAATGTACCTTGTCGCGGCAGCGCCCGCTCACGATCGCCGTCGGGAAGTGATTGGCGACGTCGCGCACCGCCGCCCTCATCTGCGAACGCGGCAGACACACCGCAACGGGAGAAAAACATTAGTCAAAGAGCTCGAGCTCTCCGCCGCCGGCCGGCCGCCATGAAAGGTTACTTGTGTCGTGGTGTCGGTAGAGCAGCAGCGCGAGGCCTCACCGCGTCGCTCATGTAGGCGGCGTCGGGGTCGGCGACGATGGGGGAGAGCGTGCCGTCGTAGTCCAGGAACATGACGATCTTCTTCCCCTTGGACGCGCTGGCAATCTGCTCGAACTTGCCGAGCGCCGACGGGTGCTTCCTCTGCGAGAGAGACCAGGCACAACACAAACCAAGGGAAAGGTTAGCATCATCACCTCGA
Organism: Echinochloa phyllopogon; assembly: GCA_033239725.1. NCBI lineage: Eukaryota > Viridiplantae > Streptophyta > Magnoliopsida > Poales > Poaceae > Echinochloa > Echinochloa phyllopogon. Next base: position 55,326,843 of record BTCW01000010.1, read on the forward strand.
TCACCTGGAGGCAACACTACAAGCCATTCACCCGCGTGCAAGCTCCCGACGCGTGTCAAGAAGAGGCGACTCACCATCCAGGCCGTGAACTCGTCGGCATCGGCGGCGGCGCGGGAGCGGGTGGGGGAGGAGGCGCGCATGGCGTCGACCCAGGTGCAGCTGGCGGCGGAGCGCGCGGCGGCGGCGGCCAGGTCGAGGTACCGCAGGGACATGGCGCCGGCGGCCGCGCCCCGGCAGGCCAGGAGCGCCGGGCTCGGGCCCGGCAGCGCCGCCCCGGCCGCAATGCCCATCTCCGACACGACCACGTCCTGGTTCGTCATGGGCTTCGCTTAGAAAGGCTCGTGCTTGGAAAAGCCGGCGGGGACTTGCTCGCTCGACCGTCTCGTCGCAACGCCCAAGCACTTGTTGGACGGGATGGACGAACACGCAGCCAGTAGAGTAGTAGCCTCCTGCCTCAGGAGTTGGGGAGTGTGCGCTGCGGGCTTTGCTTCCGGGGAGCTTGAGATGTGGGTGGATGCGAACTGGGAGGGGGTGCGCAGGTACTTATAGCTCGGGGGTGGGCCCGGAGGGGCCTGCCACGTGGGATCCCTAGTGGAGCCGGGCTGCTTAGCTGGTACTCCCTCCGTCCCACAATATAAAACATTTCTCGATTTCTGTGCATCATGTTTGACCGTTCGTCTTATTCAAAAAATTTATAAAATATAAAAATAATTATGATATACTTAAAATATATACGATGATAAAACATGTCATAACAAAATAAATAATATTTTTATGATTTTTTTGAATAAGACGAACAGTCAAACGTGAATAGAAAAAGTCAACGAATCCTTGTATCGTGGGACGGAGGGAGTAGGCCGCAGCGGCTTTGGGGGTGCATGCTATTGCTGCTGGGCTGCTGCTGCCCTGCCGTATTGTTTTGTTTTGTACTCCCTCTGTCCGCAAAAGAATGCAATTCTCACCTACCGAGGAATCAAACAATTTCAACTTTGACCAAATTTATACAAAATACTACTAACATTTGTGTCTCAAAATAGATCTAGTATGAAAATATATTACATGATTAATCTAATGATAGTTATTTTATATTGTAAATGTTAGTAAATTTTTATATAAATTTAGTCAAACTTAAAAGTGTTTGACTCCTCGGGATCCGAGAGTTGCATTCTTTCACGGACGGAGGTAGTAGCATGCAAGGGCAAGGGGGAAAGCAGCTCTACATGTGCATAAGCATGAGACTGCATGCGCTTTTTTGCCCATCCTTGCTATTTTGTGGTCTCTACTACAGCCAAGTTCAATGGTCTACGATCAATCTATAGACATTAGTGTGTATCTCTAAGCCGCTTAATATGTTTGCAAATACTCTTCCCATTCTCAAAAATATATCGTTTATAATAAGTAGGTTTGTTAAAATGAACTAATACATTTGCGCTAAGGAGTCATATATTTGAGAACAGAGATAACAATATATAAGTTGGGGAGCTCCCGTGAGATATGGGTACTTCTAGGCCCACCACTGATAGGGGTGACAACCATTCTGAGCCACTTCTGACGAGGTTGTCGAATGACCTTGAGATGACCCACGAGGAATCGCCGATTTGCTGGACAAGCTTAATGATGGCGTGGCCTGCAAGACGTGCAACCAGGCATGCGGATTGCATCCGGATACTTAGGAGTATTTGTTGTAATTCTATTGGATTGGTTTTCTTGATGTAATTCGATAGGTTTAGATCTTAACCGACCTGTACCCTAGGGTGTTAGCCTATATAGGACGGCCTAGGTTGACCCTCAGAGGCACACGAGAATTATTGCCCCTATTACCGAACACAAACAATACGAACACCACATAGCACATGATGTATGTTATTATACCTCTGGGTAGCCCGAAGCTATGTAAACATTGCGCCTTATGTTACCTCGAGCTTATTAACTTCGCGGTCCACTTGCCTACAAATCTACCACTTAGGTACCCTTATGGATTGCCCAGCTCCAACCCGAAATGTTTTTGTTTACAAAAAGATGCTATACATACACTCTAACAAAACAAACTCTACATAAGTAAGTCGTAAACATCACGAGGGACAGCTCCATATTCTGACTAAGTATTAGCCTTGGGGGAAATTCAGGTAGAGGGCTCCCCTGACTTTCCTAAAAAAAAATGTCAGCCCCCTCGATACCAGCATTCAACTATAAGCAGATATAAACCTACTAGGCCCTTGTTTAGATACAAAATTTGCATTCCAAATTTGGCCCCTTAGAGTGCGTGCGTCATTGTAGCATTTCATCTGTATTTATGAAAAATTATTTAAAAATTGATTAATTAGGCTCAAAATGTTCGTCTCGTAGAGTACAACAAAACCGTGTAATTAGTTTTTTATTTCATCTACATTTAGTACTCCATGCACGTGCTGGCATTTTGATGTGATGAAAATCTTCTTTTTATATAGTGAACTTTGGGGATGAAATTTGGGATCTAAACCAGGCCCTGCGCGTTTTTGTGATTCGAGTGGTCGTACTCAAGATTGATCTACCGGCCAAGTTACTTCAATATGCATGGCCCTTGGTAAGATAGAGAATTGCAAGTACTTTGGTGGCCTTTTTGTGATAGCTTCCTGTTTTACGGGCCGACTTCTGGTACCGCTCTCGGTGACATGCTCACCCCATTCATTCGAACTGACCGAAATCGAACATATTGTTGCATATATAACACTGTGCATAGGTAGAGACGAATAGTGTATCTCATCACAAGTATAAACATTCATTTCCACATTATGTTGCAAAATAATATATCTCCATAGTTCCATAACATATCACTAGTGCGAGGTTAACACGTGAAACTCCCGTTTGCTCCATTATAAATCCATATGATACTCCGTTTGGTCTCGAATGTAAATCATATCCATGACTTCTCCCATATGCAAAAATATAATTCCGTGATAATTGTAATTGGTGCCCCCTCCCCCAAAAAAAAAACTTGAGAGGGCCGCACAGCATTTCATGTTAGATTGACTTCCCCTTTAGTTTCTATTCCAACCCGCATACACAAAATTGATCAGAGCATTGACTGGTTAAAATGATTTTGGGTTACGTTAAGTACTGCTCCCATTATTCTCGGTTTGATAAGTAGAGAGCTTGTGGTCCATCATGTCCTGGGTAGAGTCATAGAGAGCAGGCGGTGATCTGTGTGCTTGGTAACCAAGCGGACCATATTCATCGAACCTAGACACTTGTCCAACAAGAAGGGAAGAGGCGTGTGCGAGTGGGAGGACACACTCACAGAGTAACCGTTTGGCCGTTGTAGTTAATTTTGTTCAAGTCAATCTACCCAATTTGGCAATAGTTAATTTTGGAAGCTTGTCTCTGTTCCACCTACCTCGTCCTAATATAAAATGTTAAACAATTCAAAATTTATAACATTTTAGACATATTTAAGTAATATTATAATTCTTCTTGTTGTTAGCATAATAAATTTAGCTGATTGGTGATTAGCAAAAATGGTTTTTTGTTATTCACAACCGTTACTAAAACTAGACATCATAACTTTTCACGTAATAACTTAAAAGTATATGTGTGTATTTTAGCAGTCTTTTAAATATGTGCTAAAACATCTATTACTTGGTAAAAGTATACAAGTAACGGTTGTCACCTGACACGGAAGTAACAGAATATTGTTGCCGTTCTTTAGACAAGATCGGTAACTTGCTTATCAGCCACCAGCACTATTCTCTCAGAACAAATTAGCACCAGCCGTCAATCACCAGTCAGCCAGCAGTATTTTTCTCTCTGCGCAAACCAGCACCAGCCACCAGACAGCCGAACGGGACGATCCCTCTGTTTTTATTTTATTTTATTTCCTGGACATGAAATTGGTTATAGCTGAACAGGGATGATGCAAACATAGCTTGACCATTCAATTATACGCTACTCCGCTGCTGCTCCACATGTTAGGAACCGCCAACTTTTCAAAGAATTAAGAGGAACTGATTCCCCTCCTTATATCCTTGCTGATATGTACATGTCTACATATATAATAGCCGAATTTCGCGCTGCTAATCATCTCCTTTGTTTTGTGCGGGAATGATATTGATTGTAGCTGAAATGCTGAAGATATAATATATATATATATATATATATATATATATATATATATATATATGCGTGTGCTTAACCGTACAATTATTTGCTAAGCACCCTGCTACTACTTCACATGTTAGGAACCGCCTACTCTGATTCTTCTTGCTGTCAAGTGCTGTATAACGATACTGATCCAGTATAAAGATACAACTTAACAAAAAGATGAGTCAACTAAAAAACCTAAGTTGGGCACTCAACAGCTTTCATTGGGCAATATCTGTTCTAGCTTTTACGCTGTTAATTTGTCTGATACTCTTCACTAAAAGGTGTAAATAAAAAAAACACCCCCTACATACCACATTGTTAGTGGTGGCAACAACCAAGAACAACAAATCAAGCAACTACACTATAGTACTGCTGCCAATCTCCCTTTATCATCCGTGTCTGTGTGCGTACTTGCAAGCAACAGAACCTACTGATTTTGATAATCGTGTTCATGGGTCGGAAAGATGGGGATAGGTAGGTCAAGAAATGGTTAGAGATATCATTAACTGATGATAGCTTGCCATCAAGTCGCAGACATTGTTGCGTGCCATGCGTATTTGAGATGGAAAGATGGAAAGAAATTTTATCTGAGCATGCACTTGGCGCCGTAATAACTGAGATTTTCGGGCCCGTCGCTATCGGGTCTAAGCCTGCTAGTGCGCGGAAAATGTGAAAAGGAGAAAAGCTAGGAGATGGCAAAAACAATCGCCGTGTAAATTAAAAGAACGCGACCGCTTTCCGCGTCCCACCACCCAAGTACCCATCGTTTTCTGCTTCATCCTCCTCCTCCCTGCTTTTTTGCCTTTTCCTTCTTTATTTTGCACCAACAAATTAAAAGTTACTTTTGCAGAAATCGGCCCCATGAATTTGCTTGCAACCGTTTCCTTAACAGCCAGGACAAATGCATTTTATAGTTTAGGATCTAGTGACTAGGATACTTAGTTGGAATGCTATAGTTACCAAACTGAAATTGACTTCTTGTGTACTCTATCTTGGCAGCTGCAATCTACAAGTCACTACTAGCAGCGACATTTTTGTTTTAGATAAAATGGGAAGACTTGCTTTTAGCTAACTCGAATCTAATTATTTTCAATTGAAATATTGTGTCCGCATAGACCACCAAATTGTCGTTTTAACATGGGCAGGATGAAATTTTGTGTCGCTTAAGAGTAGCCAAGATCACCCACCTCTTGCCCCTCACCAATCATTGCCATGAAAGACTCCTCTTTTCAGCGCCATATATTCAATCTCAAGTCTATGCATATACCATATATATTATGTTTGATTCAGTGTTTTTAGGGTCGTTGGGCTGGTGTTGGTCGGGTGAATGCACTGGGAGAAGGATGTATACATAGTACTGCACGTTCACCACGGAGTATGTGCATAGCGGCTACCCACCTACCAATCCAAGAGATGTTAACTTGGAACTACTTCTGCTTAGCAGGTGTGGCCGTGAGTTTGAATTGATTCTTCATCGGAGTCTTGTAACTTGAAACTCTTGTTTCCTATTCTTCTTAATACAATGATAAACAACTCTCCTGTATATAAAAAAATCCAAAAGATGTTAACACTAAGACCCTATTTGGCAGAGCTCACAGAGCTGATTCTCTGGTAAATCTAGGGGGAGCTGTGCCAAACATTTTTTTAGAGAAAAATGATTCTCTGCTGATTCTGTGAAATAATTCTCTAAAATGAACTAAGGGATGTGAGGTAAAAAAGTAGCTTATCCTGATTATGTGAAGTGATTCTCCATCCTGATTTAAATAGTTTACGATAGATAATCAAAGACTTTCAGGTACAAAATTATTTCTCTTAGAGAATCAGTTTTTATAGAGAATTGGAATCAGGCGAAGCTCCGTCAAAAAAGGACCTAAAAGAGCGCCTACGAGTACGTGGGGTGTCCTGCTGTCCTAGACGCAACGATCGCATTTTAGGACACCACGGCAGAAGATCAGAATGCACGCACGTTTCATGGTCTCTACCTCGTCACTACGTACTGTTCCGTGGACTTGTGTTTTTACACGTGTGCGTATGTGTGCGCCACGTATGTCCTTTTTTTAGCAATGTGCCACATATGTGCTGGGCGCACCCGAAACCACCGGTACGATGGGGGTGCACGGATATTCGGCATCAGCGGATCACCGTATGCACGTTCGGCCTTTACTGTGTCGACGGAAACGAGCATGCCCCCTCTTTCTCCTGCAGATGGACGAAAAAAAAAGGGTTGTGCATTGTGCTGTACCGACCAAACCAAGCGCATGCACGTTTCGTGGCGCGTGAAGCGAGCTAGCCGCCAATGCCGAGTATACGTACCCAGCGAGGGATCCGTTCCAAAAGAACTCCCAAATACACTATGCAAAAAGAAGATTCTTCATCACATTAAAATATCATAATATGAATAGAGTATTAAATGTAGATAAAATCAAAAACTAATTACACAGTTTTATTATACTATACGAACATTTTGCGCAATAATTATGAGGCGACATCGTCCGAGCTGCGAGCTCTCGATCTTCTGGCTCATGGTGCAGTGACAGATGAGGCGTACTAGCACGCGCCAGCTGTTGCGCGCGCTCTCTCTCTCTCTCTCACGGTACAGTACAGGGTGATCGAGGGAGGCCGGCCGCGACAAAAGACGAGCGAGCAGCAGCAGCTCTCTGGTTCCGGTAAAACGACAAGCAGGGATCCGAAGGCAGCGGCCAGCCACACACGCATCGCTGATTCGCCGTTGCGCTGCTCAGTAACACGGGCTGCGTGCGTGGCCCCGGCCGGGACAGGGGGTGGAATCGCTGGCCCCCCACGGCTCGGCTACACCTCGCTCGCGCTGTGGTGTGGGCCTGTGGCTCCTCCCGGTCGAGTCAGCCGCGCACCTTTCCATCTCGCCACTGCCCCGGCCTGCCGGCTCGCGTGGATCGCCATGGCCGGCGGCCCTGCCACTGCCGATCGATCTGGCGGCTGGGCCGCCCGGCCGGCCTTGCGTGTACGCAGTCGGTGTTGCGCGTACGCGCGCGCACGTCGTTTCGCGTCGATCCTGACCTGTGAGGGGAGGCGGACGGGACCGGACGGGGCCGACGAGACGAGACCTACTCGTACGTCGTTGAAGCCGGATCTTGTTTAGGCCTTATTTAGGCCGGTTTAGATCTCAAATTTTAACTCTAAATTCTACTATGTAAAAAAAAATTTTCATTACATTCATAACATGGAGTATTAAATATAGATGAAATAAAAAACTAATTGCACAGTTTTGTTGTACTCTACGAGACGAACATTTTAAGCTCAATTAATCATTTTTTGGATAATTTTTCACACGTATAAACGAAATGCTATAGTAACGCACGCACCTCAACAAATCAAAATTTGGCTCCCAAATTTGAGAACTAAACAAGGGCTTAGTTGTTAAATTCCACCTCAAATTCTACTATATAAAAAGAAGATTTTCATCACATCAAAATATTAGCACATAGTACTAAATATAGATAAAATTTAAAACTAATTACATAGTTTTGTTGTATTTTACAAGATAAATATTTTGAGTTTAATTAATTAATTTTTAAATAATTATTTATAAATATAAATGGAATGCTACAGGTTATGTGGAGCTACCGAACCAAGCCCCACTATCGCAATCAGCGCAGCCTCGCGCCCGTGGCTCGCCCGTGTCAGCGTCACGCGCGGTGGAGTACAGTAGTGGAACCCGGCCGGGTGTGAACGGCCTGGCCGCGTGGGAGAGCCTGAGACAGCGAGCGAGAGGCTAGTGCATGCGGGCGGGCGGCAGGGCGCGCCTCTGGCGGCGTGCACGCTGGCCTGACCGTGACCGACCGGCCGGTTTCCGGGCCTCCCACCTCGGTTGGCGCGCGGCCAATCCCCACGGCCGCCGCCCCGCAAGTACGGTACGCGGCTGCCTGCGAGGCACAGTGCGCGCCTCGTCGGAACGCGACCGGGCCCCACGTACGGGAGGCGTGGCGCTAGTAGGAGGTGTACTCCTTGCACGAGAGCCCCAAGTAGAAATGGCCAGGCTTCCAAGCCCGTGCACGCAGCCATGACCGGGCAGCGGGCTACCTGTCTGCATGCTGTCGTGTCGGTTTGCGTGTAGCTATAGGTGATCAGATGCCCGCACAGCGCGAGTGCATGGGAGCGTACGCAGAGGCACGGACCCAGGGGCCGGACGGTTAATTTGGATTTACTGAGCTGCTGCTGTGTACGCTTTGTGTGTTCTTTGGTGCCTGTGGGTCTTGCCATTTTCTCACCGGTCACAGCAGCGTCTTCGCAAACAAAACTGGTGGTACACTTGGACAGACGTTGCACAGTTTCGATCGGCACAAAAGGCAGTACAGCTACAGGGAGACCCTTTTCCTAATCTCGTTGCCAACTCTTCGGTCTTTCTTAGACTAGTACTAAAAGCGAAAGAATTCCGCATGATTATCTTGATGCCTAGCTATATATACTACTGTGATGCGCGTGGATATGGTTAGCTAGCTGTAGGCGTTCTAGTAATTGAGAGATCGCGCGCGCGCCAGTCGTCGGCACACTGCCAGCGTACAGAAGCAATAATAAACTAACGCAAGCGCACAAGTGAGTGATGTATATAATTGTGTACTTGCAAGTTGCACCTATATATAATATCCCAGTGTAGCCAATAACCTGGGCTTGTAGATCATGCTAGAAAAGAAAAGATGAGATCGAGGTGTGACACTGGGAAATAAAGCTAAGCTACGAGCTGAGCGAGCAGGGGCATCTCGCATCGATGCACCGTGCGTGATGGACAGCACCTTTCGATTTCACGTGGCCCAAAAGGTTCCCATCTTTTCCTCGAGTCATTTTATACAAAAGACGGGCTCGCCATTGGCCGCCACCATTTCCCACCAATTATCTCCCCTGTGCAGCCTCACATGGACGGTTTTGAACGCTCTAACGCCAGCCTTTGGACTGGAGACCGAGAGCTCTCCTCTTTGCACGATCTCTCTCTCTATCTCTATGCCGCTGCGTCTGCGTCTGCGTCTGCGTGTGGGCGTGGTCAAGCCGCGCACATCGCCACACGGGAATCTAGACTTTGACCTAGATTCTGGAATCTGGAAACAGCAGGCGAGATTCCCCATCGGCATATGTTGCTGGCCGGCTCACTGGTCACTCGGCATCCGGGCTCCGGCCGGGCAGCCATGCAGCAGCAGCAGCCAAGCCTCTAGCTAGCCTCGTCTCGCCACTCGATCGTGCCGTGTCAGCCAGTCACATGCATGCATGCGTCGAACAGTGGCTCGAACTTGTCATGTCGTTTCTTGGAAGCCTGACCTAGCTACTAGTGACCTGCCCCTGCCCTGCCCGGGGCCAAGCCGGTCTGGTCCTGCTGCAAGGGTATAGTGATGGCACTGTACACGTGTTGCGGTGTTGGTGCCGGCACCGTGTATTTGAAGGCTAGTCCCAAATGTAGGACACTGTCGCATGATATTATTGGCATTTAGACATGTTTTCCAGGGGCCACTAGTCTTATGTTGATTCTGTTAATCGCTGCTACCGTGCTACGGATTCGTACAAATAAACGGCATCGTATTTTCACTTGGGACATGTTGGTCTTCTTATTCCATGCTACTAACTCGATCGGCATTTATTTTGCTTCTCTAGATTTTGGTTTTCCTACTTTTCTATTTTATATCTAAAAATAATTTATATTTAGATGTACAGCAAAAGTTATGAATTTACTAAATTTAAATGATAATTTAGCCACGTTTGATACGAGTGAAGTAGATATATATAATGTAATAATTAAGTGAAGTACAGTAGTTCATAAGAAACTCTATTAGTATATTCTAAAAGGCATACATTTAGATACCAAGGAGGGAGTAGAAAGATTCTTCAGCGCTAGAATGAGGGGTGCATCGGTCGCAAAGGCATCAGTGACGGAGCCAGAATTGGGACAAAGGGGGGCCAATTAGTCAATAAAATTATCAGTTACATAATTAAAATGGGATGTAAACATTTTTTTCAATAGATGATACAAAACTAACTTAATTACCGGCTAGTTGTTGCTAGCTGCTACTATGGGGTGCACTAATGACCGAAGGGTACACCAAGAGGTGGAGAACCATAAACAAAAATCTAACACAGAGCAATAATTGGTAGATTGTAGTTGATTGCCTGCATGCAGGCAGGCGTGCAATAGCATGCCGATTTTCTGCACAGGCCAGACATGTATACATGCAGGTTTAGCTTGGGGGGGGGGGGGGGGGGGGGGGCATGTTGAGCTGCGCGTAGCGCCGCCGGTGAAGGCATTGATGCCACCTCTATTTTACATGGCTTCCCCCACAATCATTGTTATTGTCATACAATTATTGGAGAGGTACCACCGGTATCTGAAAGCAACTAGTATAAATCAATATTTGGTCTCACTATTTTTGGTACATGAGCCCACAAATTTGTTACATCTTGGTATTTATTTTGTTTCCACCGTCCGATTTCTCGAAACGGATGGCTCTAATTAATCCAAATTATTTTTAAAATTCCTCTGAGTATAATAGAAAGAGTAAATATATTTACCGTTCAATTTGTAGCGTTGTATCACTTTGTTCCATCAAATTACGAAGCATGCAATACGATGCATGAAGTTTTTGTTTACGAGCATGTACGGTCGAAATCATCCAATTGATAGACTTGTCAACCGATGAGTATGGCGCGAGAGGAGTCGAAAAGCGAGACAAGGGTGTAGGGAGCTTGTCGGGATCACGGATCACCTGATCTTTCTATTCCCAAAGCCTCATCACAGCAGCTGGTCTATCACAGTCTTATCTTTACCATCAAACTTGTTACATGCGATTCCAAAATTATAATTTAATGAACTAAAGTGATACAGCATGACAAGTAACTTATATGATAGATACAATTTACTCTAGAAATATGCATCGATGTCATGTGACATCATAAAAATAGCCTGGCTCGCAGATGTATTTACCATTGAACCTGTACAATAGAGTTGCAAAAACATAGGACGGCGTCATCGTGTCACAAGTCGGTACAGACACCACTTACCCCGTTTTGTGCTTGGTTCAGCGAGGAAGAAGAATTAAACTCGAAGGATACGAAAAGGCTGTTGCGGTGCAATGCAATATGGAGGCCTGGGAAATGTTTGCCCCTATATGGCTGAGCCCATGAGGATAAGCCTTTCTCTAAGACCCACCAGCACCACGGCACACAGGCCTTGAGCCCAAGAGGCAAGAGGGCGGCAGGCGGCGCAGGCCTACGGCCCCATAGAAATATAGCCCAATCACAGCCGATCACAGTTCAAGACCACGCCCATAAAACACCTGTATCCGGAGCAAATCCGGAACGTTAATTTTTCTTCTACGGTGATTAATACGCCATGAAGTTTTGCTATCCTAGATTTGCAAAGCCACTTGACACGACGCAAAAACTACCAGGAAATACCCAGACACAGCGATGAGCTTAGCGCTTCTGCAAGGCTACTCCTCCGCCGAGGAGGACGACGACCACGCCGCCGGCGCCGAGCTGAGCGAATCCGGAGACTCGTCCGCCGAGGAAGCCGGATCGGACGGAGACGAGGCGTCCGCTGCTCCGAAGCCGGCCTCCAAGCCCCGCCGCCGCCCAAACCCTAAGGGGGGAGATGCCGACGGCGGCGACGCGGACTCCTCGCTGCCGTCCGCGCTGGAGGCCTTCGCCGATGTCTCGGGCCCTCCGGACTTTCTGAGGCACAGGGTTGCGGAGCCCGAGGAAGGGACGGAGGCCCTCGGCGTACTTGATCGTCGCGGGAAGGAGGGAAGCAAGCAGCCGCCTCCCGGTAATTTCTTTAACGATTAATCGTTGTGGATGCTGCTGCTCTTTGCCATCAAAGTACTTGCTGTGTTGTGCGTTTTATATACAGACTTTAAATGAGTACTTCGCTTGGTAGATTTCTTCTTGTAAAGCGAGATAACGGTGCCAATCTAGTTATACAGATCTCGCATTGTTAGGTATGTGAATTTAGAGTTGCAGTTGTTCGCTTACCTCAGATTCCGGGTGTATCAGTGTAGAATTCACGTGATATTTGATGCTGAAACTTAAATAAGAATTAAGAAGGGGGGCGGTTTGATGTGTTCTGGATTATTCAATTGTACAGAAAGGTACTGTTTTAGATATGTTGGCATGAGCTGAAATAACAAAAAAACATGGAGGGTAGGGTATTCAGGTAGAGAAAGGATCAGTTTCACCCATGATTAAGCTTCGGCAAATCATAGAGTTGTATTGACACAAATATGTGTTGGTCTATTGCCATTTGCACGGCATAATTCTTTTGTGCAATCAGTGCAGCATGTTTGGGCTTTATTTTTGAAAATAAAATGCTTAGTTTGTACTCCGCACTTGCAGTGTTTGTGGAGCTCAAAGTGGTTTGAAGGTATCCATTGTGTTTGTTTGCTTTACCATCATGGCATCATGTAGTAGTTCTTTGATTCACAGTAGTAGTTTACAAAAGAAAAGATGCTTGTTGCTTGTTAAGAAAATGAGATTGCACAATATGGTTGAATGATGGGAGACGCTCCATGTCAATTCAGTGCTTTTCCTTCAGCATGATATCTGCTATGGCTGGGCTTATGCTATCGCTCTGAGGCCAGTGTTTTAAGTGGTACTTATTTGTATGATGTACTTAGCAGTGTCAGTTTGAAATCATTGGAAGGCGCACATTCTAGTATCGCATGATAATGCAGTAAATAATACATAGATTGCCTTTATGCTGTAACTATACTATATAAAATACTTAATTAGACTTACAAAGGCGGTTAAAGAGACTTGGTATTCAGTTTTACATTTTCTATGGAGTTTTGTCTTGACGAATTTTTAAAATCTCGATTGTCAAAATACTCTGCCATCTATCACGCTTTGTCTGTCCAATCTATTATTATTATGTAAAGATGCAATATTTCTGAGATTGGTGATGAGAAGATACTAGCTAAGGAGTAGCACTTTGCATGTAATAATGTTCCCAACAGGTGCAGATGCCTGTTGTGCCATTTCTTCAGATATATGTTACCCCCCATGTGATCTAACTAGAAGTTATTTTTTAGGTGCTGTTGTGGTAGCAAAACCACAGTTAGTTGCCATTCGCGAACGGGTTACAACAAATGGTGCCAACCCTCCAGGTTCAGTGACATCTAGTTCTGGTGATGGGAAAAGAATAATAGGTGCCGCAAACCCAGGGCCTGAAGATGCAGCGGATCTTCTAAGGTAACATTCGCTCAGTTCCATCCACATTAGGGTATCTCGATAAAACATAGCACGTTGGTCTTGCCTGAACTTTTATGCTATCATTATCTATCAAAATTCCTTGTAGCCTGTACTCTGAACTTTGAATTGCTTTCAATGTCTAGGATGTGTCTCCAATGTGGTGTGCCAAAGACGTATTCACATGCTAAGGGTATGGTATGCCCTCTTTGCGGCGATCGACCAGCGCAGACCAAAGAGCCCGAAAAGAAGAAGGGTTCCACTGTCAAAGACAAGGAGAAGATCAAGAGGATGAGGGGACAGTCATCGCACGCTGCATGGAAGAGCGAAACCGAGATGGCTCTGCGTCAACAGTTCGACTGATTACTAGTTAGCATGGCCAGTCGGCCACTTAGCCGGAATGTGGGGAAACCTTTGTGGCTTTGTAGCCCTGTGTAGAGTACCTTATGATCATGCACCTGTGGCTGACACTTCCAGATAGCCAGGAGCCATCGTTGTGTTTGTTGTATCTGCAAATTTTGTGCCAGGAACGGTTCTATTTGCTAAGCTGTCAAAATTAAATGCTATTAGAAATCAAATTACAAGCTAGGCCATCCGTGGTTTGGCTGGCTCCTGAGCCTAGAGGCAATTGGAGCAACTGGACGGTGCTGACCGTAAACGTACACTGTCTCGTCTCATCGTTGGTCGTGACTCGTGAGAAGTTTACCCTGCCTGCTTGTGCTTGGTGTCTTGGTGAGGTCTGAGAAGTTTACACTAGTTTACTGCGTCGGAGCACCATTTCGCGTGCTTATCGGCCGACAGCGTTTGAGTAATTCGTACAGGTACTGCTGATCATCCAAGCCACTTCACAGGTGTGGAACCCGATTGCCGCCAGATGTAAGACTAGTGCAGCAGGTGAGATGGTCCTATCTGCCATGAATTTTCTTCGTTTGAATAATGCACGTCGCTCGGCCGATCCGGACAAATGGCCTCGAAAAAAATAATGCGGGTCAGATCAGATCACAGCCCCTGGTGACAGGTAGGCCCCACGCTGCATCGACTCGTTCCGATTATATGATGATCCACATCCACTCCCCCCGTTCCCCGCAGCTCAGTCACCCCATACCTTGATCGGATTCGGATCCAACATGGCCAAGCTCGCCGTCCTCCTCCTCCTCCTCCTCCTCCTCGCCGTGGCGGCCTCCGCCACCGTGCTGGCGCACGGCCGCGATCTCCCGACTCAGATCAAGGTAACCAAACCACCCGCGTCCGTTCATGATCTCTTGACACGCGTAGTCTATCAGTCCAGTCCGTGCAATGGATCTGCGAATTGAACATTCCCTGACCCTGTCCCCTCTCGCCGCAGCTGATCAGGGGCGGCGCCGCCGACGCCGGCGTGGTGGGCGACAGCATGGAGTGCGTGTACACGGTGTTCATCCGGACGGGGTCGATCTGGAAGGCCGGCACGGACGCGAACATCACGCTGGAGCTGGTGGCGACGGACGGCAACGGCGTGGGGATCTCGGACCTGCCGTCCTGGGGCGGGCTCATGGGGCAGGGCCACTCCTACTTCGAGCGCGGCAACCTGGACATCTTCAGCGGCCGCGGGCCCTGCATGGCGAAGCCGCCGTGACGGATGCGGGTGGCCTCCGACGGCACCGGCGCGCACCACGGCTGGTACTGCAACTACGTCGAGGTCACCGTCACGGGGCCCCACAGGGGGTGCGCGCAGCAGCTCTTCACCGTCGAGCAGTGGCTCGCCACCGACGCCCCGCCCTACAAGCTCGAGGCCGTCCGCGACTACTGCTCCGCCGACGGACCTGGTTGGTGGTGACGAGTCGTAATAAGAGCTGTGGGCCGCGACGCCCTCGTGATTCGCGTGCGCGCCACGATGTAATGTACGATGTGCTGCTGCCTGCTGGGGTCGTGCTGCAGCAGCGAGTCGAATAATCGGGAGGCATCTCGCGTTGGATGATGCGTACCAGTGAGTACTAGGTGTGATGGTTTTGTAGATGCTTTGTGCTGGATGTTGATCCGTGTTTTGATCTTTTGAGGAATGGTAATCCGCGTTACCACGCGTGTTTCTTCCAGCTTGCCGACACAAGTTTCGGCGATCGTGTCTCTATACTATCGTGGACAGCACCATCCTCCATTTCCATCCAGTTGAAGAATTTAAACGGATCAATTGCTAGGTCGGAGCGTGTGCGTAACCGCACGACGGCATCGTTGGAACTTGGAACAGAGCATTTGTTTTTTTAATTTCTCGTTCCAGAGAATCCAGAAGAAAAGAACAGAGAGATGAGACAGGCGAACAATAATGGAGAAGGCCTTTCTTTCTGTACGAAAAGGCTCACCACGGTCTCAGTAACGAGAGACGAGCCCATTTAGATTGGGTCGTTTTAGAGAGGACACGGGCCTGGAAGAGATCCAGCCCATAACCTTCTAACCAAATGCAAACATAGGCCCAGAATCAATCTCATCTTCCTGGGCCAGTGAGACGATGGCCCAGACCAAATGTCTAGTTCTTCGCCGCTCCTTTTCATAGAGACGACGACATATCAAAGGGACAGAAGGATGGAAAGGGCATGTCGATCGAGCAACAAAGTGGCTTGGACGCCCACTCCATCAAACGATCTCACTTTAAAAAATAAAAGAGTTGTACAAAACCCACCCGTTTCCACGAATTTCCCACAAAATTCACACTCCTCCTGCCTTCATATAGGCCCCAAACAACAAAGCAACGCAAAAGCAAAGAAATGGCTAGCGTGCCTCGCAAAGCAACTCCGCAATGAGTTTTCCACAGCTCGGGAATCTTCGTAAGTGGACGGTACGGGCCCACCCCCATCCCCATCCTCAAGCTCTCAAGTGCATCGCCCCTTTCATAATGGCGCCCGCCCCTCCTTAAATGAGGCACGGCTCCTCCTTTAAACCCCATCTTTCTTTACACGCCTCCGCGCTCTCTCCCCCGTCAAATCAAGCTAGCGCAACGCAACACACCCAGCCCATCCCTTATCATTGGCACGCGGCTAAACAATTACTACTACTAGCTTCATGGGCAAGTGCCTGCGATATGCGGCAATCATAAGTATTGTTTCTCAATACATATATATTATATATATATATATATATTAAAAATAGGAATGGTTCGCCGCATGGCCATTATAGTTCGGCGCCGCGCCAGCCACCCCCTGTTGCCGTGCACACGGTGCACTCGGACATGCCGTGATTGTCACGAGGTGAGGTGTACTGGACGGCGTGAGTTATGTGTGCCTGCCTGTGTACGCATTTCACTGATCGATCGGACCACACGGTATGTGGCAAAGTAGGTAGCACAACTGTACGCGTACTGCCTTGCCTGCCCTACACAGCATGTTTAGAATTTGGAATCTAAACAAGGCCTAAACAAGTAGACACTGTCAGTACTGGTGCTCAGTACCAAGAGGACTAGAGGAGGACGTCCCGTCCCCAGTTGCAAATGCTGTATGATTTTCTGAATTGTACGCTCTACAGTTTATAACGTCTGTATCCATGTGGTTCGTCTTTGGATTAGAATTGAGGTTTCATGGAGTATTTTTTATTTGCCATTTCATGGTGTCTCCCTGATATTGCAGAGAGGCTTGTCCGGGAGGAGACGATCACAGCCCGCGCAGTACCAAATCTCGTGCTGCACCACAAATCTAGGCAGAGATGATGCACGGGCGCACGGCACAAGGATGGAGGAATTTACTAGCCTTGACGCGTGCCTGCCAGCCTAGCCTACCATTGGCTCGGCACGTACGTCTCGTGGATGGTACACCAAAACCGTGCGCATTTCAATTTAGCTTATTATTTTTTTCATTGCAGCCTGCAGAGTAGATCGAGTCAATCATGTATACAACTGTTAAGATCTGGTCTAAATACCCTCTAATCAGGACTTGCTCTTGTTACGATTGGGATGGACATATAATAATACGCCGAATTCCTGAAAATTACACAGGAGTATAATAGTAGAACAGAACATACTTGGCTGATTGGATCCTTTCATAATGACGCATTTGGAGTATGCAACAATACAAAAATAGTCTTTTGATTGGATCAACGTAAGCTGAAGTTGATGGATGATCATTTGAACTACCTAGCTTTTCTTTCTTTCCATTTTTCTAAAAAAGAATAAACTATGTATAGCTTCAAAGAAAACCCAGTAGTAGATTATATAGAAACTAAAAAAAATGGGTAGGGACCGCTCAAAGACCCTAATCTCATGCCCGTGATCAACTACCTCAATTACTCTCTCAAATCCGAATAATTTAGCCTAAACACTACACCAACACATGAACAGAACACCACGCTGATCTCACTCCCGACGTGTCCACCCGGCATTCTACTGTTCACGACCACCATGGCATCTTTTTTTGTCTCCACGTCAGCATCACGACGATACTAGTGTGCAGCTGGTAGCAGTGCATGTTGGCTTAAGCTTTTCCTCCATGATGACGCTTAGTTTTTTAAGCGCTAGCACCAAACTGAAAGCTGGAAGCCGCCTGCCTTTTTAACTAACACCTATAAACAGATCATCACTGGCTCACTCACACATAGACACAGCATCACCATCATCATGCTTCACAGGCGGAGCCGCACGCTGGGAGGGAGCTCCGATCGAGCTGCTCGCCGGGCCGTCGCCGCCACGAAAGGAGGCCGGGGCAGCAATGGCGCCGCCACCGACCTGCTCGTCTGCTTCCCGTCGCGGGCGCACCTCGCCCTCATGCCGCCCAAGGCCATCTGCAGCCCGTCGCGGCCGTCGGCGTCCGAGCCGGTGAAGCGCCGCCACAGCACCAGCGGGGCCGGGCCCATGCCGCCCAGCGGGCTCTACAAGTCGGCCACGGCCAGGAACCCGAGCCGCCGCCGCGCCGGGGATGCCCCCGTGGACGAGGAGCCGACGTCCCCCAAGGTGACGTGCGTCGGGCAGATCAAGGCCCGGCCGGCCAAGCCCAAGGGCCTCGGCGGCGGTGGGAAGAAGACGAAGAAGGCCACGTGGCTGCAGGCGCTGGGGATCAAGAAGGACGCCATGGCGCTCTTGGACGCCCTGCACGGCGCCTTCAGGTTCAACGTCGCCGGCTGCTTCGGCAGCTTCCCTGGCGCCGTGGGCGTGGGGTACACTTCCGGGGAGGACGACGACGAAGAGGAAGGTGAGGAGCATGCCGAGAAGGAAACAGAGCACACCGCGGCATTGGCAAGGTGGTTCATGGTGTTGGAGGAAGGGAAGAAGGTGTCAGCCAAGAATCTGCAGGGGCAAGAGCCGCGGCAGAGCCAGGAGGACGAGGACAAGGAGCAAGACGCGGTGCCGCCGGCGAACGCGCTGATGCTGATGCGGTGCCGGTCGGAGCCGGCAAAGGGGTTGGCGAGGAGGCTAGAGGCAGAGGACTGTGAGGATGTGAAGGTCGGCAAGAAGACTCCGGAGGAAGAGAAGGAGAAGGAGGGCCTGGTGCTCATGACCTACTCACCGGACTTCTTCAAGGTGTCCCTTGACATAGCCAAGGAGACGTGGATCGTCGGCGGCGATGATGCGATCTTGCGCTGCCGGAGCTGGAAGAGATGATCACAAGAATCATTCAACAAGGAATGTATGTGCGTTTTTGTTTACCTTTTTCTCCTTGCTTGCCTTTTCTCTCTCCTTTTTCCCCTCTTGAGAATTACTACTCTTTGCGTAAGGTTCGTGTGAGAATTACAACAAGGGTTTGATCAGCATACAGCAGAATTGGTTTTGCCAGGGCCATCATATTGGCCTCTCTGCAA
The DNA here is from genome assembly GCA_033239725.1 of Echinochloa phyllopogon. Classification (NCBI taxonomy): domain Eukaryota; kingdom Viridiplantae; phylum Streptophyta; class Magnoliopsida; order Poales; family Poaceae; genus Echinochloa; species Echinochloa phyllopogon. Next base: position 55,345,914 of record BTCW01000010.1, read on the forward strand.
AACATTCCTGCCCTGTAAATAGTGCTGTAACGTCCCTTGTTAAATGTTACCAAGGTATACTTTTCTGGTGATATGTGAGATTGACAGTAATATATATGATGAGCTTGACAGATCTTTCGTGCTAGTAAAGTTTATCTCTGATATTCTCTAGATGCTCTATCCTGTCCTGGCCTAATTATGGATGAGAATCTCCATGATGACCTTTTCAGAATATCTCCCCCCTTTTTTTCAAACTGAATGCTTTGTTGGCATGCTTCATTGGTTTGCCTCTATTCAGCTCATATTAGCTGTAACCAACGGCAAGGTCAGTTCCTTTCACGAACAGAGGCTACAGAGGTGTCGGTCTGTCTGATTTAGGTTGAGCTTTCATTTTTGGGCCAACAACTGTTCCCGAATAAGGCTAGCCATGCCCCATGTTCCAACAAGAATTGTACTTGCATTTGCTCAACAGCAATCACTGCCACAACCATCATCTGATGCGCCTTAAAGACAAATTAAACTGGTTGATTATCAGAAGATTTTAGTGTGAGATCCAAGGTTGGTGACTTCCATTCACTTTCCTTGTCACAGTGTGCCTCGGTTTTCCAACTCCCAAATTTGGGGGTGCCAAATTGGCATCTAAACAAGGCCCAGTCCTGGCTAGAGTCAGTGGACTGTCAAAGAAAATCTGTTACTTCCGTTCCTCAGGCAATACTTCCTTGTCCCAAAAGACAGTCTTCTAGCTCCCAAGTTCAGTGAAAACTGATGAGTGAGAGAGACTGATATTCATACTTTTGTGTCTGTCCTAGCTGAAAGAGTTTGAGAATGATTTGTGTCCGGTAATGTGAAATGTGTGCATAATGGTACATGCAGTGCTGATCGTGGGCAACAGAAATGCTAGAAACTAGCAAGTGTGCAGCAGAGGAGAGGATGGTGCAGGACTAGGGCCGCAACAGGAGGAGAGTGTTCCTCCTGAATTCTGAATATGCGGAAGCATATGCTGTTGCTTGCGCAGGGCAGCTCCTGAATTCTGAAATCCATCCTTGATAGCTTGAAATCGGTAACATATAGTACAAGGGAATTTGTACTACAGAGGCAATGTATTGACATGAATAAAAACAATGTCAAGCTTGTTAATATTATCAGTCCCTGGTCGAAGTACCTAATCGTGTGCCCTAAAAAGAAGTATCCTAGTCCTGTAAGTTTGCTTGTTTTATTACCTGTATTAAGATAGAAATTGAGGTCATTTACACGATGCGGCAAGCTGAAGCAAGCGCATGAGCACCATCCGTGCGATTTACATGAGAGAAACGACAGAGAATGGAAGGGACTCTAGTCTCTAAGATAACTTGTACTGCTACTCACGAACGAAACAACCCAATTTGGTTGCCAGCAGCTATCCACAGCACCTCCAAATCATCAAATTTAATTTTTTGATGTGTCTTTAAACAATGTTAGTTATTGCATTTTGGGAAAACAGAAGAGGGTGTTTTGTCATATGGCGAAATGCTATATGTGCAGTTGTGCACTGCCCTAGATGCATGCTGAATTCAAAATGTAATTTGTATGCAGCTGCCTGTGTGCAAGAAAGTTGCTTTGTTATGGTCTGTATAGCTTCTGTGGTAGAAGATCCCAATTTATAGTTGTAGGCAGGAGAATAAAATTACCCGGATCACCTCATAGAGCTTTGTATCCAGTTGAACTGGTGTCCTGCCTGTAGCATACAACCATAGCTGCTTGGGTACCTATGTTTGAGCAATTGTATGCAGCTGCCGGGTGCAGGAAAGTTGCTTTGTTATGGCTTGTATAGATTCTGTGGTAGAAGATCCCAATTTATAGTTGTAGGCAGGAGAATAAAATTACCCTGATCACCTCATAGAGCTTTGTATCCAGTTGAACTGGTGTCCTGCCGGTAGCATACAACCATAGCTGCCTGGGTACCTATGTTTGAGCAATTGTATGTAGCTGCCGGGTGCAGGAAAGTTGCTTTGTTATGGTTTGTTTAGCTTCTGAACTTCTGATGGAGCAGCGCACCATTTCTGCAAAGGAAGAAATCAGATCAAGCGAAAATAACACTATTTGAATGACAAATGAAACGTGATGCATCAACGAATCACACCATTTCGACGATGAACTTTTCAGAATATCTCCTCTTCTCTTTCTAAAAATTGAATCATTTGTTGGCACGGTGCACTGGCTTGCCCTCATTCACCTCGAATGACCTGTGAGATCAGTTCCTTTTACGAACAGGGCTACAGAGGTGTTGATCTGTCCAATTTAGCTGGATTTTTAATTTCTGGACCAACAATTGATCTCAAACAAGAGAGGTTCCAAGTTTCAACAAAACTCTACTTGCATTTACCTAATGCTAACCACGGTTGCAAACTGTCGTCTGATGGGCCTAAAGACAAATTAAACAAGGTTGATGAATTTTATCTATTGTCGTTAGTAACTAGAAAGTGACATTCCACTCGGTATGCTTGAATTGCTCCTAGAGCCTGTGGACTATCACAAATAATCTGCTATTATCCTTCAGGTGATACAGTTAAATCATCTGCATGTTCAGCCAAAGTGAATATTTCAGGACGCTTCACTGACAACAAATGGCCAAGATATCTGATAATTTGTCATAGCAAGCAGGCATCCCCATTTGTAATCAGTCAACAGGAGAGCGAAATTACCTTGAACATCTGATAGAGCTTCTTATCCCAAGTGAACATATGCCCAGCTTTTATAGAACAGGCAACGTTGGCTTTTATCATTTGATGATTTTCAGGTCAAGAAACGATGCTGATAGGGAGAAGAACGCTGTTGGGCTGATACACTGTCTCTGCTATGGAATTAGATCAAGGGACGCCGACATTGTTTGAATGACAATCATAAAGTGTTGCATCAATTGGAATCAATGGTGTTTGCCGATTTGACTTATTAAGAATATCGCATTTTTTTGAAGGAAAGAATACTGCAAACCTGTGAGCTGCTGGGTGGAAAATGCTGCATCATTGAACAGTTGCCGGCTTCAGCAGCCGCTTCTGGACCGTCTTCTGTGGTTCTCCTCCCTCTTCAGCAGCAACGTATTGGTGTACCCGGACGGTGCCGCCCGGTCGTACTCCGATTCAACGCCTCCCCTTTCCTCGTAGGTCCCCAAATCAGCAACCGCTCCGTTTCGTCCCCGTCGTCATTGGCATTGACCTCCTCGTCCTCTCTCTCCTCGCCGTTGGGTTCGCGGAGCGCCTTGGCTGGGATTGGGCTAAATCCCCTTCCGAGTTTTTTGATCGCGGCAAAATACGCCGGGGGAGTCGGATCGCGATTAATAATCACGATCCAGGGGTTATGAAAAACAGTCGGAAGGCCATTAATAATCACGATACAGAGGGCTAAATATAAGTATTCGGATCTCTTATCGAAAAAAGTATCCAGATCTTGATTAATAATAGGGATCCAATTTAAGGGTATAAATGTAAAATATTGGATCACGATTTAGTTTAAGGGTTATATGTGATCCAATTTAGACCTTGTTTAGTTCTCAACTTTGACAGGTTAAAGTTAACATTTTACCATTAATACGTCGTTGTAGCATTTCGTTTGTATTTATGAATAATTGTCTCAATATTAATTAATTAGGCTCAAAAAGTTCATCTCGTAAAGTACAATAAAAGTTTTTGATTTTATCTATATTTAGTACTCCATGTATGTGCCGACATTTTGATGTGATGAGAATTTTTTTACAAGTGAATTTTGGGGTAAAGTTGGGAACTAAACGTGGCGGGGATTTCCGCAACTATCGTTGCATGGGAGTGAAGAGATTGAGAAGAAGCAGCGTACTGTGCTAAAAAAGATGCATACGTACGGATCAAGGTTTGGCTTTTCCATATTTTTTTAAACATGAAGTGATTGTGCCCAATTATCGGTCAAAGATTTCAATCTGCAAATTTTCGGATGAAAACAACAGAGAGGAATTCAGCTACGCTTTGCAGTATACAACATTGTCACCCAGGGCTACAAATTCATGTATGCAGAAGTTATCCACCGTTGCAGTTGCATCTCAGAGGAACAGTCGCTCATTTTTCATCCGAGATGACCATTCATTTTAGAGGACAGCCTTCAGTTTGTTAAGTTTCAGACCAAACTGAATCTTCAGATATCCCGGGGATCCGTCACGCACAATGCCACAACCAAATAAATCAACTTTCTTTTTACAAGGAACCAAACAAATTCATCAACTAACTACACACCACGTTGGAGCAAGTATTATGTACAGTTCCATTACTTGATTCTCTTTGTAATTTGGTGTATGGTGAACAAAAAAAAGTATACAGATTTGGTATAACAAACTGCTCAGCTGCGCGTGCAGAGTTGTTTTGCCCAAAACCTTGTCCTCTTCAGAAGTTGTCGTTGATTTCTCCAGTAGCCGACAGAATAAAGAAACCTGCAAAAGGAGAGCAGATTATATTATGATCAACATGCCAATGCTTTGTTCTGAAGAAGATGGTGCGCAGGCAAGGATTCTGGCTATTTTTCAAACCACTCCTGATTTGTTTATCTACGCGTGACCATCTAATGCTGCCCTAGCACCAAAGTAGTTAAATTAAAATTAAGGTAGATAAAGAGCACTGAAGTTTGTTAGGACCGACACTTGAATCATTAGTCCAAGGAATACAGGTGTGCTCTTTGATTTATAATTCTTCTGTTTCAGTGCATAAACAATCTGCAGAAGTATGTTCGGTTGGTAAATTGACCAACAATTTTCAATCCCACACTCATATTCAGCAGACTACGAATTGCAAGGAGAATTGAGGAAGGGATTTGTAGTTACATGACGTCAGTGCTGAGATCTTGCTGCCGCGCCCCCGTTCCGTTGGCTCTTCAGCTTGGCTTCGATCTCGGAGAGAGCCTTCTTCACCTCCTCATTCTCCGGGAGCTCTTGGATCAGCACCTGGTAATCTCTCAAGGACGCTTCCCATCTCTCCAGCTGAATACACGACGACACCAAAAACACAATGGCAAAATGAGATCACGCGTCTACGCTCTTGCAAATGCAATGCGAGAATGAAGATGCAGAAGTGCAGCCGAGTCAGCCGAACAGCAGCGCACCTTGACGTTGCAGTCGGCCCTCCTGAGGCGCGCCTTGCTGTACGACGGGCGCACGGCGAGCGCGCCGGCGCAGTCCTCGACGGCCTTCTCGTGCCGCCCGAGCCTCGCGTGGCACGCGGCGCGGTTGCAGAGCAGCACGGCGTTGCCGGGCTCCCTGTCGAGGCCCTCGCCGTACGCGGCGCACGCCTCGGCGAACCTGCCGGCCTTGAAGAGGTCGTTGCCGCGCAGCCGCGCCGCCGCGGCCGCCTTGGCCCTCTTCTGCACGTTCGTCACCTCCCGGTTGCTCGGGTCCAGCTGGCACGCCGTCTGCGCCGTCGCCACGGCGTCATCGAACCTTCCTGCGGCCATGTCGACCTGAGCTTGCACGATGAGGACGTAGGCGTGGCCGAAGGTGCCGAAGAACTTGGTGGACTCGTCGACGCCGAACCGCGGCGCGCCGGCGCCGCTGAACACCACGTCCGCTTCGTCGTGCCGTTGAAGCCGCAGCAGCGCCTCGGCTTGAAACGCCATCACCTAGCAGATCGAGTAGGTCATCGCGACAGACGAAACGTGTCAGAATAGTGGCGTCAATGCTAGCCTCCTGTTCATGCCGCTACGGCAGCACATGTGGTGGCGAACGCGAGCTGACCTGCGGGGCGCAGTCGGCGCCGTCGGACACGGCGGCCTGCGCTTCCTGGAGCACCGTGATCCAGTTCTTGAGCCTCCGCGCTTCGCTGCACTTGGCGATGCGGCTCTTCACCGACTGCGCACGTAAAACGTCTCCGGGCGTGGATTCCTTGGACGATTGCTTGAAGTGGTAGATGGCTCTGTCAGGCTCTCCTAATCTGATCAACACATAAACGAGTTGGCAGGTATCATAAACTGTTTGACATCTCGTAATTCTATCCCATCTATCTGAAACTCATTATTCTATACTTTTTTTTTGTATCTGACCGATTACCAGAATAATTCTGTGATCGGCATCTGATGCCTACTGACATCCAAAAAAAATGTTGTGTAGAGTAGTGCTAGGAAAATGAAGGCAAATACTTGTTCTCTTAGAGCTTTCAACTAGTGCAATCATGATCTTGGAAAGGAGGGGCAAGCATGCTTGCTGAAGAAGTGATTAGCTATTCAAAGCACCAATCATCAATGTGAATCTTACAAATGGCTAGCCTAAATTAAGGCAGATGGTTGTGCTTGACTTGCTAATCCAATGACCTTATGTACGTTCTGAAGTAGCACATGTTGAATAAAAATTATAGCACGCTCTAATCATCAAGTGGTTGTTATTGCATTTCTTAGGGGGACAAAAGCTGGTGGCATTCAAGAAAGGATAATCCTGTTCCTGCACACAATCTTCATCATCCTACAGCAAAAGGGCATGGTGATGCACAAGTAGATAATCCACTGTCTATTTCATTTTAGTTAATCATTACAGCCAGCGATTCACATTATTTCTCGAGATCTCTATTTCTACAAGCTGCTCAAGATTCGTAGTAGCATCTTCAGCAAATCTGGTGCAATGATGCTGATATCACATTTTTGTACTCATGAACAATATACTATGAATAAAACCAGCAGCCAAACTTAATTTCCGGTACCGTGTAAGGTCAAACTATGCAATACAAAAACCGTATGAAAACGCCATGCAAATGTCTCCGATGGAACGTTCGAACGTGCGTAGTTGAGTTCAACAACCAATAATCACAAAAAGAAAAGAAATGCAAGCATCTACTACATAGAGACTAGATCACAAAGTCTAGTACTTGAAATCAGATTCCCCAGTTCAATATTGTAACAGCATTAAATAGCCTTAATTGAAAGCAACAGATACTAATATCAAATCATATGCAATAATTAGCAGATAAAATAGGCATGGTCCATGCACCCTCAAGATACAATTGGCAATTCAAACCCATCTCAAGGATATCCCACGTACCTGAGATACAAGCCACCAAGCCGGTGGTGGGCGCGATCGTAGGAGGGATCGATCCGGACAGCTTCCTTGCAGTCGCCGACGGACTCGATGAGCCGGCCGAGCGCGGCGAGCGCGGCCGCCTTGTTGCTCCAGTACGCCGGCCGCTTGGCGTCCATCATGATGGCCTGGTCGTAGAGCGCCACCGCCTCCGCGTAATGCCCCTGCCGGTACTCCTCGTTGCCCATCTCCTTGAGCTTCTCGGGGTCCGTCCGGTGCGACAGCGCCCGGCAAAGCTCGCCGCCGCCCGCCGGCTTGCCCTCCTTGACGATGTTCCCCATGCCGGAGAACGCGTACCCGTTGGGCGCCTTCCGCTCGTTGGCCATCTTGGCGCCGCGCTCCACGGAGCTCCGCGCCGCCGACGCGCCGCCGCCGGTGTTGAGGTTGCCGAGGTTGCGGTGCAGCATCATGTTGCCGGAGGTGGCGCGCACCAGCTGCGTGGTGCCCTTGACCCGCTGGTGGTCGAGGATCATCTTGTCGAGCTCCGCGGCCATGCCGGTGTACTCCGACGCCGGCTCCGCCGCCCTCGCCCCGCCGACGCCGTTCGCCGCCCTGGCGACGGGCCTGCCCCTCTCGCTCGTCCCCGGCGGCGCGGCGCGGGCGCCGTTCTGCGCCGCCACGGGCAGGGCGCTCGGGCGGCGCACGAGGGAGTTGTCGTGGGGGAGGGCGGCGGGCTTCCGATGCGCCGGGCTGGCCTGCGCCTGCGCGGCCGGAGCCGCCGCCGCCGCCTCGGCCTCGGCCTCGGCGCCGTTGATCCGGTGGAGGGATGTCATGGAAGCGGAGCGGCGGCGGCGGAACATGCCGCTGTAGATGCCGAACATGGCGCAGCCGGTGGGCGGGTCGCGCGACTCCGTCATGGCGACGTTCCGCGGCCGCGCGCCCCCGCGGTGGTGTGCGTCGTGCGGTGCGCGTAGGGAAGGCGACGGAGGCCAGGGAAGGGAGGGCCAAAGATGGGAGGGGGAGGGGAGTGGCGGGCTGGTGGCCGTTGGCTCCTGGCTGGCAACGAACGGCGGAGCTCCGGACTTGGGGGTGGGAATGTGGGGAGCACGGGGGTTTTAAACGGCAGATATTACAGGAACCCCCTCGTGGTTTTTGGAGCAGGTGGCGTGGGCCCTTTTGTGCAGGTTCTCAGTTTCTTCTTCTTCCTTCATTTTTCTTTTCAATTCAATTTGTTCCTCCCACCTCCCTCCTTTTTTTTTGTTCAGGAGTAGAGCCAGTGGTATTCGTTCATTGCCATGGACTCATGGAGACATGGACCATGGGTTGGTTATTAGTGCATTGAATGGCTTGATTAGGTCAAACGTCTAAAATTTGGTTATTCGGTATCTGGTTTGTACTGTACGTATTTGCAAACATTGTTTTTTAAAGTTTATTAAACAAGAAGTAACGCGCAATGAGGAAGTTGGTTTAAAGAAGACAGAGTAGTACTCCGTAGTCCGTACTGGGCAAAGCGGGACAACTAGACGGTACCCAATTATAGTTCGAGACAAGGGACCTCGTGTACGTGTTGCACAGTTTAAGATTTGACCAAGGAAGGGGGTCCCTGTTCATGAGCCAAACCTCAAACCTGTAGGTAGGGAGGCGCAACTGCAAACTGTTATTTCCAGAAGTTGTTTCCGTTTTGGTTTCCCCGCGTTCTAGTCCACCGTGAATCAGACTATCCCATTTTCGTTTCGAAAGGTGTAGCCAGCTACCACTTTATAAATCGAATGATTGCGTGATCAAATAATCATGAAAGGAAATACTACGATAAACCTGCCCACAATGTGGCACCGCGTGAGCTAGACATGGTTCTTTCGGTTCATACATATATTGTCTAGCCCATCACTAGCTGGCCCAACTACATACATAGGACCCTTGTTTTGACTACTACTCCGTACTAGCTAATTCCTCCTCGCTAGCTATCAGCACCTCATCATCGTGCCCATGGTTTCCTGGAACCCCCTGAAAACAACAACAGCTTGAGAGCATGGTTTCCACGTAGCATGGTGCGAAGCTTGGGTTGTATACTTACTGGCCGGATGCCTCGCTTTCATTTGTTTGTTTCGGCAACGGCCGTTGACTTGGCGGTGTGTTTGGAGTTGGGGGCGCTAGCTGGAATCTCCGGCGAGGTGCGAGGGGAGTTCAGGTTTGCTAGCTCGACGAGTCGCGTCAGGATCGGACGACGAGGCGCGCCCGTGGAGAGGGAGTGCTGCTGGTAGAGGAGAGACCTGGAGTTGGCCGGGAGGCCCAGCCGCATGCAGCGGACACATTTCCTGGTGGGGCATGTAGTTTCGGTGTACCCTTTCCATTATTTGTCTGTTCGTCCACCGACCCGGCCGGCTGGCTCGCAAAACGTGTTGGATTGGACGTGCCGAGCACCACGGCTGGACCCCCGATCGAGTTGGCAAAGCGTCGTCGATCTGCCGGCCGGTCTCCCACTCTAGCTCCGATAGATATATCCCGTCGTTTTTTTTCATTCGGACGCGATATTCCACCCACCAGTGACATGGCACGCAATCGCGTGTTCTCTTTCTCTCCGGTCAACGCCCTCCCCCAGCTTTTCCGAATCAGGCGCGCATGATGCATGGTTCTTGTACCATATAAGGTCGGCCCAACCCATAATGTCTGTAGGTAGTGTTCATAATGTCATATTAGCAAAACACTACTTTAGACATTATATTCTCTACCCCATAATTTCTTAGTACGGGTCCTTGATAAATTCATCGTCTCTTCTTCACCAATCGTATTTGTTTTTTTATCTATAATGAAGACACTATTATCTCCCAATCCAAACTTGGTAGTGTCATATGCATAGATTTTCATGTAAAAACTAGTATTTCATGAGACCCGGTGTCTTGTTCTTTTCCTCATCTCTTCTATTTAATATAGCGTCACATGAGCCAATATTTCTACGTGTCACCCTATTTAATGCTATAGAAACCATCCTAGTTGGAGGGTTGAGACTGCCCTAAAGTCTAAACTACTCCGTCTATATATTGCTAATAAACACTTTCCTTTTATTACTGTTTGGAGGGCCGTCGCCATTCGTGCCGCGTTCCGGAGTCTGGACGGCCGACATCGCCGTTCAGCGAATCCTAGCGTGTTTATCAGGCACGGCCATCATCGTTAGTTGGGAACAGTAGGGAGAGGGAGGCTTCGCGGTTGGGCGTGATCAAATCCGAGATACCCGTACAACGACGTCTGATCAAACGGATCATCATTGGGTATCCCGGCCGTATCCGCACGTGCGCGCGTGTACATGTGTACATGCGTACGCAGGCATGTCGCTGGAAAACAGGGCAAGCGCGTATGAAATGAATACGATAGATAGATGCTCTCTCGACAACCGACTACATACACTCTGCTGTGCAGTGGTCAAGCGCCCGACCTCCGTACGTGTCGGTTTCGTTAACCAAACTTTGCAGCGTGCCATCAATCCCTCGGAACAAATCAGGCTTCAGATGTGCCGTCCCCGTCATCTGCAGGCGCCCTGGAAACAGAGGAGACCATGCCGGGTCTCGTTCTTGGTGGCGTCGGACGGTGGTTTGGGGATCGAGATCGCCATTTGATTTCTCTCCAGCTGCTGTGTACAGCACAACTAACGTCTACATACGGCGAGCCTAGCTAGCCGCCGCAAAATTATGTAGACATACATCTGACGCGTATATGTAACTGATCCAGTGATCTATGACCGCAAGAGTGGACGTTACAATTATACATGAGAAAAGAACGCGACAACAAGCATCGACACGTGTTGTTTGAAGTCCTTGGACTCTGTTACTCCCTCTCTCTGTTCTACAAGAAACGCGAAAACATACCGAAACTTATCATATCACAAATGGCTCATTGGATTTACCAAAAATATATTTTAATAGTATATTTAATTGGTCTCATAAATAATGATGCTCTTCTTTATAAGTTTAGCCAAGTGTAATATAGTTTGTTTTAGAACAAACTTAGAACAACATTCCTTCTAGATGAAATGTGGCTTATTGTTTTTAAACTATGGGTTCAATCTGAATTTTTTTATGGATTCCCCCCTATTTTCAGTTGATTTTAGTAAGGATCCTTACCTGATGTGTCAAAGCCTTGTTGGACAAAAATTGATTGAAGACAGTTCATTGACATAGCCAACGCGATTGTTAGCCATTTGAAAAATATTTAAGTTGTAGAAGCCTTGGTAAAAAAGATGGTCTTGAGTTTCTTTTATAAAGGGTGTTGAGGTTTAAACTCAAATGATAAGTGGGCATAATTTGGACCGGCACCTTTCGCCTGGGCCGTGCTGCGCAAGCCCAGAATAGCTGCAGCCTGCACTGGTGCCTGTTGCCATGATGGGCTAAATGGCTCAAGACAGCAATAACACAAGGGACAAGGAATATGAAGGTAGTTTCTTGTCTCTTGTGGCATTGTATATTAGTCCGTACATTACTTCTTATTTTATCCCCTGTACTAAGGTCTTGTTTACTTTACAAAATGACATGAATGCGCTACTGTAGCATTTCGTTTGTATTTGTAAATAATTATCCAAACATTGATTAATTAGGCTTAAAATGTTTATCTTGTAAAGTACAACAAAACTGTGCAATTAGCTTTTTATTTTATCTACATTTAGTACTTCATGCATGTGCCGACATTTTGATGCGATGGGAATTTTCTTTTTATGTAGTGGAATTTAGGAGTGAAATTTAGGATCTAAATAAGGGCTAAGTCAATAGCAATGGAAGCAGAAACTAGGAGTAAATATTTATTTTTCGTATTGATTGTAACATCACATATCCATGTGGCCGTACAGCAATCCAATCGGAATATTGAACCTCAGTTAAAAACAATTTTACCTTTTTTTTAGGAAACAAAACAATTTTACCTTAGCCGCCTGCTGACTTACTACCTCTGTTAAAAACACTTTTTACGTAGCCGCCTGCTGACTAATGAGGCCACGGGTTGTTCCTATCTGTGGGTGGTCACTCCCTCCATCTGTTTAGCAGTGGAGGTTTGGAGCAAAGCACCCGGGCACTCCCGCTCCCGCCAGGTGCATGAATTCAGAAACCAGAGAGTGGGCTGGTGCACGTGCGCGACTTCCTCTGCCACCCCCCACGTCTCACTGCGGCTTTGTTTAGTTTCTAAATTTGGCAGCTAAAACTTTGATCTTTTGGGGTGTGTGCACCACTGTAGTATTTCGTTTGTACGTGTAAAAAATTGTCCAAAAATTGATTAATTAGGGTCAAAATGTTCGCCTCGTAGAGTACAACAAAACTATGCAATTAGTTTTTTATTTCATCTATATTTAATACTTCATGCATGTGCCGATATTTTGGTGTGATTGTAATCTTCTTTTTGTATAGTGAACTTTGGGTGTGTAATTTGTGATCTAAACTAGGCCTGCAACTGCAAGCACTGGTACCAGCAGTCCAGCAGGCACCACCGCTGCCCAAGTGGTTACTACTCCCTCCGTCCCAAAAAAGAAGACACTCTAGGATTTAAAATTTGTCCCAAAAAACAAGTCATTCTAAGTGCATGTGCATGCAACAACCAATTAGTGCTAAATATGGCTAATAATTAGGGACAATCAAGGTCATTTTACTCTCTCATTAATTTGTCTTAAAATTTCTAGAATGTCTTCTTTTTTGGAAGGATGAAGTACACTACAAAATACAAAGACGCCATATTTTTCAGGTGGCGCAGGTCTACGCTTATCCCGTGTCTACGGACTTACGTGGCAAGAGCAAAACAGAGTAGCCTGACGAGCGAAGCAACGGCTGCACAAGTCGCACCCGTCCTACTCCCTGCATGCAGTATATGCAGTGACAGACTGACAGTTGCTTCAGCTAATCAGCATCAGTGTCAAGGGTACCATGTACTGTATTGACAAATGGTAGATCCCGATACGTATCATCCGTGCGTCGTCATCGAAGATTCGAAGTTGGAGCACATGCACCTGTTGGTTAGCTGACCGAGTTTTGACATGGCTGGAGTTCTCCCCAAGTTTTTGGTGACCGCGACCGCATACGTCCGCCGGCGATCGGGCCCGAATTCTTCGCAGGAACAGAACAGCCCTCTTCTCCTTCCTTTGTCAGTTGTCACCGAGTTTTTTTTAACAACAGTTGTCACAGAGGTTACTTGTGGCAAGAAATTGAGGCCTTGTTTAGTTCCCCAACTTTACCACCAAATTCCACTATATAAAAAAAGATTCCCATCACATAAAAATATCAACACATGCATGGAGTACTAAATGTAGATAAAATTAAAAACTAATTGCACAGTTTTATTGTACTTTGCGAGACGAATCTTTTGAGCCTAATTAATCAATGTTTGGATAATTATTCATAAATACAAATAAAACGCTACAGTGACAGATAACAATGCTAAAGTTAGGAACTAACTAAACAAGGCTCAAGGCCGTACAAGGAAGGGCAGGAGTCACTGGTCACTAGTCAGTAGAGACGAGAGGTTGTTGCTGTGGCTGTAGAGGCCCGGTCCGTCCTACTCGACCGAAAAGTGATGCCAGAACTTGCATCGGTGACTTTGGTGCATGTGTCCAACCAAGATGAACCGGTCACAACACGTACACACACTTGTGATGGGTGTGGCACCATTTCGCAACGCTCCGCAACCGTTCGATCTGCCCGATTGGATCTTGCGACTTGGTCCATTAGGGCCGAAACTTCTATAGGCCGGGCTAGCTGAAGCTTTTCTCTTTCCTTTTGTTTTTTGGGAGGACTGAAAGCGTCTTTGACACTACTATCAACTTTATTACTGTACTGTACTACTCACCTGCACCTGTTGATTTATTTACACCGCCTCATTTCACTGGTGTAGATAAAGATACTCCACAAATTAAAGCACACATCTAGATAAGGTTAAAGGTGCCATCGATCACTCCACAAGTCAAAACCACCACTACGCTGGCTATGATGCAGATCTCCAGGCTCAAATCTGAAGCACTAAAATATCATCGTTGCGAGCATTATCAGTGATGACCCCGTCTGGTGAGCGATAGATGGAGGCATGGAGCTAGCTAGGTCATCCAAAGAAATGACATCACTGTCATTGGAGGTTTATATATACGCCCGTTGCGACTCTACACACACCATTTCGTGCCATCCTGACACGACCTCAAGAGGGTAACCTCAGCTCATCACGCCGATGTACTCCTGCGAGCAAGACCACACGGCGGCGGCACACGCCACGTTCACCAACACGAGCTACCAGCCGTGCGCCGCGCCCCGCTCGCTCCAGCTCGCCGCCCATCACCATCAGCCTGGCAAGCAAGTAGTACTCCCGCTCCTGGCCGCGGCGGCGGCGGCCGCCGTGCAGCCACGGCGCGCCAGGAGCAAGAAGCACGGGGCGTCCCGGCCTTCGCCGTCGTCGTTGTCGTCGCGCCGGTCGTCGACCACCGTGGTGGCGACCGACGTGAACAACTTCCGGGCCATGGTGCAGGAGCTCACCGGCTTCCCGCCGGCCGCCATCTTCCGCCCGCTGCCGCGCAGGGTGCACGCGGCCAGCACCTCCTTCGTCGGCGGCGGCGCGGGGCAAGGGTGTTCTGGCAGCGAACGGCATGGCGGTTCGGAGGCGATCGATAGTACTGCCGGCGGCGGCGGCAGCGTTAGCAGCCCCGACTCTCCGGCAGCGCTGCCGCCTGAGATGGCGCAGCCGGCGCAGTGCGCGGCGCTGGGCGTGTTCGACGGGCTGCCGGACATCGGGTCGCCGGAGTTCGACTCCTGGGGAGATTTGTCCATCGAACAAAGCACTCGATCGTGGGGGTCGTTTGGCAGGCTAGCAGATTAATGGATAATGATTCAAGGATGGTAACCTGGTTGGTAATTTCCTTGTGTTCATGCATGTGTAGCAATTAGCCACACGATGGCAGTAGTGCTTGTTTTGTTTTCACAAGATATGCTTTAATCATGCTCATGTAAGGCAAATCATCTCTCGATTGTCTTTGACTTCTGTAATTACATAGTGATTTCTTTTTAGATAATGGAAAATGTCGTGGCCTTTTGCATCCAGTTCATTATTACATAGGACGGTTTCAATTATCAAATGTTACTGCTAGCTGCTCTACTTCTTTTTCACTTGTTAAGCGATGCAATCTACCTATTTGGCTGGCTGGTGCTGGTTTTTGCTGAGAGAAAAATACTGCTGGTTGGTTGATGACTGGTGGCTGGTGCTGCTTTTTATAGAGAGAAAAATACTATTGGCTGGAACATGCGACAGTCACAACGCGTGGGCGACTGGAATGGCTGACAATTAATTTCATAGTACAATAAGCAGACTGACGAAGCTAATCAAATGGGTCGCTGGAAGTCATCCAAACAAGAGGAGCGCGTACAGAGCTTGAATAGACAGTTTGCGCAACACCTGGTGCTGGTGGGCACTCCTCAAGCAAGGTTGCCACCTTCCTGTGATCTTCTTGATGTGATCCTCTACGTGTCATGCACGCCGCATGCTGTACTGTAGCGAGTCATGGTCATGGCATTTGACGACCTAGATTGAACGTGCCCAGGACCTCTGAATACTTCTCCCGTCATCCAATTTTGCGTCATGAGTTGAATACGGCATGATACTAAAGCTGGACATGAGAGGATCGAGAGCTGACTGGTGCACCCATCTGGCTGCTCGTGATTGTTTTCTAAATAACCAGAAAAGAAAACATAATTTTAGAACAACCAGCGTCCACTATGATTCCTCTCGTCAGCCAGCGGGTAAGGATAACATTATTGTCTACGTCTGAAATTACTATTTATTTGACTTTTTAGATACATAATTTTTGCCATATCTAAATTTATAGTAAAAAATATATATCTAGAAAAACCAAACGAGTAGTCATTTGTGACAAAGGAAGTAATAAAGAAAACGGTGGTGTTAATTGCAGCCAAAATATAACAAGCCGATCAAGAAGTTCTTTATTTAACTAGCACTGCTATACGCAGGCTAGGTTACAACTTACAAACTTATTATTGTTCAGACACAACCATTCGTATAGCACTTTGATGCAGTTTCATGCTCCCATCAAACAAGGAGGGGAACAGATGGGATGGAGCTGAGATAGCCCGCCTCACTCTGCCCCTAGGAGAGCAAGGAGAATATCCTCATAATCTCTGGTCGTATCTTTAGCAACTGCACGCTCGAGTGGCACGCTGTTCCTCTTCTGGTAGGCCTCCTTTATCAGCCTCAGGTCGAACTCGGCGCGAGTAGTTATGACCCTGGTGAGAGCATCCTCATCTGTGCCCATGCCTCCAAGAGCAAGTCGAAGAACTTTCTCGAAGTATCTGTCAGGGCAAGTGAAGCAACGGATGATTGCCCACAGCGTTGCAAGGAACTCGTCCTTGGGATCCTCTTTTAGATCCTGTTAGAAGTGAGCACCAAGCAATGTTTATGAGCAACTGAACAATTTCTCACACAGAAAAACCGTAAACAGTTCCTCTTCAAGCAATCTACGGTGTACAATAACTTAAATCTTGTAGAGAATAGGTGAATGCAGGGCAAACAACAGAGACCATTGATTAGTGAACCAAAGTTGTATAAGTGGTAATTGTTTTTGAGCTAGTTGATTGATTGTCTGACCATGTTAATACCATATTTGCATACGTAAAACATGCAGATGTTTTCTGCGGTGTGCGCCATTATAAATAGAATGGAAAACATAAGTTTACTAACAAGAGGTCACTTATTGTTATTACCTTGTTGATTGGATGATCGAACTGATCCCTGTAGCTATTGAATGTTGCAAGTAGCTGAGCTTTGCTCCGTGTGGTGAGAATCCTGATGATCTCCTCGTCACCGTAAGCCTTCTTATGAATCTTCTCATGAAGTACTTTGGCTTCAGAATGAGCCAATGAAGTGTTCACCTCTGGGCCATCATAGCGGTATGCACTCACAAGAGGCACCAAAAGCTGAAATGGAGAAATAATTATTTAGAACTCCCTTTTTCCAACTTTCATCTCTAATAGGAATGTTCTGGATCACTATACATAGACTAGAAAATACATCGAGCTTAATTGAAGAGTAACATGTTGACAACCACCGAATAGTCAAATTTTCAGCACATCATGTTGACAGATAACAGCCACATAGTTTTCTCAGTTGATATCATCTAATATCTTTTTTTTGAAAATTGAGGGATCACCGAACATCCTACTCGTTCTTCTAAATCAGTCATATCAAGGTCCTGAAAACACACGCACAAAAGACAAGCTAAATGTACCAACATGATCATCAGATTTGTAACATCTCATCTTCAGGGTGCACAGTGAACACTAGACTAGTCATGTGGGAACCAAAAGCATAAAAGAGTTTCCGCAAAAAAAACAGAGTATATACTAGTAATATTGTAGTACAATATCTTTGACTAAGGTATCGCTGCATGATGAAGTTATGATCCACAGAACATCTACAAGCATAACACAATCCAGTTACAAATGTTTAAGCTCTGCACCAGTAGATATCCAAAATAATAGAAAGCACATCTAGCATAATTGAAGAGTAACATGTTGGCAACCATTGGTGGGTCCAATCAGTCTAATTAAATTTGTGATCATGTTTTAGTAAGTTAACAAAATGAAGAAATCAGTATCTCATTTTGGCAAAGCAAAACCTGCAACGGTTTCGAAAAATGAGCAAAATGCACAGTATGGTGTCATGTAAATAAACGTATACACATAACTCTTGGATACAACTTCAACAACTTTTTGCTCATGGTGTCATGTAAGTTTTCCACAAAACTTTTATGCAGAACTTTTCATCACGATTTCTTAGGACAACTTGTTACTTGTAAATTTTAAGCACCACTTCTCACAAGGATGTTGTTATGGCAACTTTATGCGGAACTTTTGCCCAAAACACTTGACTACCCTACTTCTCTAGACAACTCAATTAAACTTTTTTCAGCATAGTTTTTATTATAGTCTTTTGGACACCTTTTTCAGTACATTTTTTCAAGTTATTTTTTATAAAGTTTTTTAAACAACTTATACACATTTTTTTTGTGTTCAATTTCTCCAATAAAACTTCTTCAAACTAAGTCTTTAAAACAACTCGTTCGGCTATGTTTTACAAGAATAACCTTATGAAAAATATTCGATCAATTGTATTTTCTAAAAATACTTGTTGAAAAATAAGATTAAAACATAGAGTTGAAATATTTTGTATAAATTACCTTGTAAAAACTTGTTTATAAAGAAAAAGGAAAAATGATAGACATCCATATGAGTAGGTAGATCTACTTTATGTTTATAAATCAAAGCATGAACGGGGACAGGTGGGGATAAAAATAAAAGACAAGGAAAAAAAGAGAACCATGATAGAAGGAAAAAAAAGAAAAAAATTATAACTGTTGATGATAGTATGGGCCTAGGGTAATTATGGGAACTAGGCTATCAACCCGTGCACATGCACGGGCTAGCAATTCACAATTATTATTTAGATTATACCTGTAAAAATTTTATAATTTACCTAATCCTCCTATACTCCTATTTAATAATTTTTTTACTAATTTGTTTGCAGAATGCATGGATTGTATGTTTGAATAAATAATATATTTTCGCTATTATTTTTTCACTGTTGGTTTTGGAAGATTTTTGACTGAAGAACTGAACTAAAGTGATAAAATGTATAGGAACATAATATGTGATGGGATTAGCATTGTGTGACTACTTTTTCTTCATGGAATCTTTTACTGGCAGATATTCATAGGTGAGTGCCACTGTGCCAGCAATTCCAATTAGTTTTTATAATTCTACAATTCATTTTTATTATTTTTCAGTTTTTACGTCACACGATGGTTTGCCATATCATATTCCCCTCCAAACAGTCCTAAAAATAAGCATAGATCTCCTTATTATTCGTAGGAAGCAATAGACTGTGTAGTATGAAGAAGGATATATTGGTCATTTACTTTTTATTTGCATTATGCTTAGACATAATTGTTTTACGGTCCGCACACATGTTGCAACTCAATTATTTCATGGATGAAACATGACAGTGGGCCACTAAGATAACAATGTCACCTCTATATGCCGTCAAATATACAAATATGTGCCATAAGAGACAACTTAAAGATCTTGTATATTTTTTTTGGGGGGGGGGGATATTATATGGTCATAGAGAAAACAACTGAATAATTGTGCCTACTTTTAGGGTACAAAATTCTAAGAGCTATATCTAAAACTCATATGAGTGTGAAGACAATACCTAGCAGAAGACCACATCACCAATGCACGTGCTTGATGTGATATATGAAAAAATTATGCAGTATTATATTTTTGTTGATAAAATCAATCTAGTTTTAGCTACCATATCACTTTTTTCTACTACCATTTTAGTTCATTGTAGGATTATTAATAGAAAATGGATTAACGTACTACTCTTGCACACATACTTGGCTACCATATCATTTTTTGTTAATACCATTTTCCTTGATTGAATGGATATAATTAAATTAACAATGAAATGTAATGTTTGGTTTTTAATGGTTTACCTCATTATCCGGATGCTTATCGCATCATGTGGTCAAAGATTATATACAAAAGCCAACTCTGACCCTGGTTGTAGTCCTGCACGTCCAAGAGAGAGAGGCCGAAGGCCAAGGCCATCATTGGTTTTACGGCTGCTGATCCATTACTGAGTAGTATCTCTGACACACTGGCCTTATACTTATTTGTTTCACTAAAAAAATTAGGCTCGCGACATGCCCGCGCGTCAGTTTGACACCAAGGAGGCTCTTGCAAGCTGCAGGCAGCGGCCAAGTTTCAGATGACGCGGGTGAACTGTTAAGAGCAGGGAGCAATCCGAGGGTAACGTACCTGGCGCATGGCTGCATCTCGATGTAGTTGTTGATCAAGGCCAGGATAGATGGTCTTGTTCCACTCAGGCTCTATCCAACATCGGAGAGCAAGAGCGCAAGATTTCTCCACGGATTCCCGTCCGGCATGAACAGATCATCGTTAATGATCTGATGTGTTGTTTAGTTTAGGCCGGCATCTTACTATTTGCATCTAGAACATGCACGCTAGAACATTGGATTAGGCAACAAACCTATGATCTATCTATCATCGAGGCTGGCAAGAAGCAGATGTAGAAAAGAAGAGAAGAGAAGGTTGACGGCTAGGGTTGGATTGGAATATCCATCGTGACATGTAGGAGTTGTTTCTTTTTCAGCAAATGTGGGTAATTTAGGTATAAAATTAAGGGGATATATTGAGAAAAATATTCATAATGGCAGAGGTGGGTAATTTAGTAGTAAATTAGATCCTAGGGCTATGATTGTTGAGACTTCCATATTGATGGCTGGATGTTTCTGATTTTTATGAGAATTTCTAGGATTTATCTAATTTTCTAGCGCATCTCGTGAGAATTAACGTGAAGTCTCCAAAAGGAGCCTCCAATTAGTAATAGTAAGATGCAAGTGGCGCTCTGCTAGCTATCACGTCTAAATGCAACCAGCTTTAAATTAATTATATTCTTAGTTGTTGTTTTTTGAAACAATACATGTTCACATGCACACTTATCTATGTTGACATGAACCTTCGAGAGAAAACCTAAAATAAATATAGAACAGTGTATGACGCTCGTGTTGAGTCCAGAAATTGAACCGGGCTGAATAAGCTACACCACAGTGGACTTTTCCATCTAATCTATGATCAATTCACAATAATTTTAGTTGCTTGATGATCATCCGATGGACATAAAAATCGAGGGACGATGACTTTGGAACACTCAAGACTCCACTCGTATGTTTGATGAATGAACCAATGAAGTAAGAAAATCGTGGGAAACCCAAACCCTAATGAGATTCACTGTGCCATTCCGTGTGCCCGCCTCTTTTGACCTTTGTACTCCCTCTATTTTAAATTACTATTTGATGTTGATTTATTTACAACGTTTGATCATTTGTCTTATTCAAAAAATATGTAAGTATTATTTATTTTATTTATGGTATATACTTTATCATCAAAGATATTTTAAACCTAACTTATTTTTCTTATATATTTGAACTACAAATTTAAATTTAGACTACATTTGTGAACGAAACGAAACTGTAACAGTGAGTAGTATTTTGGAATTGAGGTAGCAGCTACGACTCGATCGTCAACAGCTTGCACCAGCTCCATCACCGACCTACTGCGTGTATCTATGCCCCGACGCGCACACCTTCGTACTCCCTCCGGTTTGGTAAAAGAAGTCATTTAGGACAGCGACACGGTCACCAAAGTACAACTTTGACTTATCTTATCTATAAAAATATTTCTTGAAAAGTTATATATATATATATATACTTTTATAAAAGTATTTTTCAAGACCAATCTATTTATATAATTTTTGCATTTCCAAACTCAACAACTTAAATGTTATTTATGATTTATATTTATAATATTTGACTCAAACTTTGTCTAAAACGACTTTCTTTACCAAACCGGAGGGAGTATAGCGTTAAAAAGGCATATGCATGATGCGCGCCACGTACGGCGAGACACGCCCACGTGGTCAGCCCGGCAAGCAAGCGCCGCTACACACCGGTGGATCACCGTCCGTCCGCATCGCGGGCACGCGGAGAGATGACCGGAGTCGAAACGAGATCGATCGAGGACGGCGGCGCGATATCGGGTTACGCGTCAAGGACACACGTTATGCTCACACATGCATCGTTGTACACTTTGTTCGGCCGGCGACAGCTTTCTCGTCGGCCGGGCTTGCGTTTTCGGGGTCATCGTCGTGAGTTTTGCTTGGAAATGTTTTGGTACTCGCCGAAAGCCACGATCACCATTTTCCTCTGCGGAAAGCCGCCGGTGCTGGCGGGCACAGGTAAAGGAGGCTGCGATATGATCTCGGCCATCTTTAGGCTTGTTGACAGCTGCAGGCACCCAAATGCAAACCTGTTCCAACAAGTGGCTGCTATTAGGCAGGGTCTAAAAGGACGCACAATATATAACTACGGCCAACCCAGCCAGGTCCAAAGCCAAGCAACGCAGCTAGCTCTCTCCCTCGGTATCGTCTGCACGGCAGACAGGTGTCCGGCGGGGGTGCCGTGCGGCGGTGCGCCATGGCTTCCCAAAGAGAGAGTTCAAATGTCCGTGTGTATTCCTGCTGGCGCCTTTGGGTCGTCCTGCTTCAGGTTGAACGGGGCGCTAGGCTCACGACACGCCAATGACATTGCGCACGATTTTTTTCGCATGCACGTCACGATGTCAACGTCATGCATGCATTGTTACCTTCTGGTTCGGTTCGTGTTCACGTTGCGTGTGTACGTAGAGTTGACACAAAATCTACTTACGGCCGCTTTCGATCGAAGATGCAGTCATGCCCGCGTTGCCACAGATCCAATCTGTAAATATACTTAGAATTCGGAGGTGAACTAACGGCGCCAGCACAAAACAAAATGCAACCCCCAAAGCTGTGCTGTCGTCGCCTATCGATCGGCTCATCACATCCACGTTGCTGTTCAGATCCCGACGGTGTCTTCCGGGGAAGACGAACGTAACGCGTGCGTGTCAATTCGATCCGTGCTAGCAGCCAAGTGCCAAGTCCCTTCGCTCAGAAACGAAAAGATCACACACAGCCCCTGCTTGCCAGTTACATGTGATCGACCACACGATCACATCGTCCGCGCTAGCAAGCGAGTGGCGAGCAGATACACACGCCCATGCTGACATGCGTATGCGTTCCTGAGCTCGATCAATCCCCATGTGAAGTGTGGAACGTCATGTCGCACGTCAAAAACACAAAAGCACCGCCCGGACGGAGCAGTACGTGCGACACGTCCCCTAGCACGATCTCACCTCACACGACACGATCGAGTGGTCACCGGCCGGCCGGGCTCGTCGATCTCGATCACACACACCCACCCACACCACCTTGCCGTTCTCGCGAAAGGCGCGGGGGGGCGCCAGCGCCAGCCATCAGTTAGTTCGGCCTAGCTAGGCGCGCGACTGGATAGCGTAGCCGCCGTACGCGAAAACCTGCCGCGATGCCGAGCCGATGTGACGAGCTGCACGTTACCCCCCGGCCCCGGGGTCACGCGTCGCTGTCCGCATGCCGGAACCGGGCCGGGCCTTCCGTTCCTGGCATCCGCCCGCGCGTCGGGTCGGCGTCGGGGCGCGACGAGGCCGTGCCGAACGGCCATTCTCGGACGACGAGGGGATCGATGGGATGGGAGCTAGGAGGAAGAGTCCATCGCCGTCGTGGGTCACCGATCGGGTACGTGCACCTAGACAAGCGGCGTCCCGGCACTTGCATTGGGCACGCGCCTAACTCTCCTCCACCCGACGGTTCGGCGGCCGGCGGCAGCCAGCTGCTCCTATTTAGGCCTCACCGTGGCGCCCGGCTCGTAAATACTCTTTCAAAGTTTCCAAGTCCCAAGCCCGGCGCCGCCGAACACCGCGCACGCACGCACGCCCCGGCCGTTTCGATCTCCGCGTGCGAGCGTCGCGCGTCTGATCTGACACGAGGTATCAAGCTGTAGTTGTTCTGTCGTCGCTGATCATGGCGTTTTCTTTGATCTTCTGCATCGTTCTAAGAAGAAAATGAGCTGCTTCATGGAAATATGTTCACGCTAACTAGTCGGATTCAGACAGTAGAGAATCGAAACGGTGTTAAAAAACAATTTTTTCTCTGTCCAATCGAACAGTATATGTTAGCGTTTGCTTTCTTTCGTGTAAGAGGTTGCTTCTGTGCCTTTGCAGGTTTCGACCGCCGCGAATCCGCGATGAACGAGATGGACGAGTTCCCTCTGATCAGCGACCACAATATGCTGCTTCAAGTCCAAGGCCGCGGCATGCTCGGTGCTGAAGGATGCCTTGGCGCCATCCACAGTTCTTCAGGCGTTGTTTCGTCCGCAGGCAAGGCTGTCCCAGCACAAGACGGCCGCAAGAACAAGGGGAAAGACATGCTCTACTCCGACTGGCCTGAGCTGCTCGGCTTCGACGATCTCGAGCCGAACCTGAGGTAAATCCCCTAGCAACCTTTAGCATGCGCCTTTTGCCTTCTCCAACGGCACCGTTCTGTGATGACTCAACGTTCTTCTTTGTTTCTCTCTTTCGATAACTTAACATTTTTTTCTTTCATTTTGTGAAGAAATTTCGATCCCACGTTTGAGATAGGGAGCAATTATTTTGATGACACACTATGGTCCTCATCCTCAATTTTCTCTCCGGAAGCTCAGCTTGTACCAAGCAGCTACTTTGACGATGTCGATTTCTCGATTGATCAAAGTGAGAGCACCCTTCTCAAGGTACCTACAATTTCCATCTTCCCTGATTTACTCTCTCTCTCCATTTCAAGGTCATATGATGCAAAGGATTTCCTTCCTACCGATGGTAGCTTCTCTTATCACGCCAAGAGACAAGATCTTGCCCTCTTCAATATTGAGCAAGCGATCATTTTCGTCGAAAAAAATTAGGTCCCTTGAGAAACATTTTAATTTTTTTTACTCTTCCACCTTCTGCAGACAAATCCGACAAAAACCAAGCAACAGTCCAACAACGGAGCAAGTGATACACCTTTGAATTGTGACGCACATGCCAGCTCTTCTTCCGGCCTTTCTGATGCTGAACTCTTCTCCTCCTTTGATGATATAGAGCTCGCCAACCAAATAGGTGTCTGCGAGGGACTAGAAGCTATTCTTTGCTCAAGTCAGGAAATGCAAGTCCCCACAGCATCTAGCAGCATGTGCAGTGATGAAACAGTGGCTTCATCTGCTTTCTCAGGGCCAGACTTCGTTTCTGCTCCCATCCCTCGTCCTTCGAAGAAGCCGCATGATCCGTTTAGTGGGGCTCCTGATATGATCCTCGAGGAGATGGCTGAAAACCCACTGGACATTTACTTTCCTCCACTGCCAACGTATGAGCAGCCTGAAATGCTGATGAGCGACACCACTTCAGCGCAGAATCATCGGTTCCCTGAAGACTTTGCAGGCAGCTGTGCTCTGAACTATGCAGAGTCACAGTTCTATTCGAAGGAGATGGCTTCTGCAGCTTTACATGGGCAGCCTAGCTCCGCAATCGTTCTGCGAGCCGTGCCAGTAAAAGACCTTGGCTTCCAGAAGCTTCAGGAAGGCATGAATCAGGTTGGCGATTCATAGTAACTGGCAGAGCATCTCGGGATCGTTCTCCTAATGCTATCTTCCATTTTTTTCATTCGATGACAATGACTTACATTTTGTATCCTCTTGTGTGCCTTACAGCTGGATCTGGCAACCAAAGGACGCATAAGGGATGCCTTATATCGGTTGGCCAACCGCGTCGAACAAAGGCATTGTGTTGCCGGTTCAAGTGGGGGAGTGGGGTCGTTATCAGGCTCGAAGAGGTGAGAATTTTGCAACTCTTATCGGGTGTCATGCTTTGATATCCAGTAAACTTGCAGAATTGCCACCATTCCAAGTCCTGGAATGTGTCTATAATGTTATGTTTCGCAGGTTCAGACCGGGTGGATGGACCGAACCGCAGACCAACCCCATGGATCAGTCAGTAGCGCAGCTGCTTCTACAGAAACCCTCTTACCGGAAGACCCTCCTGCCGCATCGTGTGACATAGGCTTCTCCACCAGAGACCCGAGTCGCCCCTTGCATCAGTGCAATAATTTTTATTCATTTGTGTTCTACTATGAAAGCCTGAAGTGTGTAATATCTGAATATCTGATGATGCAGTAATGCAGTATGGTCCCTGGCATGACAGTATCTGTGCAGTACATCTTTCCCCTGTGCAGTCGTGATATTCTGTGAAAGTGTGTTGCCCGTGCATGTAAAATATTATAGCACATTAGCACTGCACTACCAGTAGATGCTAGTAGCAGCATGTTTTACCATCAAGGGAACTCTGATCAATGTGTATTGTTTGGAGATAGGGCTAAAATCTCATTGCCTCGTCATTGTTTCAGTGTGTATTATACTTCACATTCTCGCTTTGTCGGTTGCATTTGTTTAATGGACTAAACTTTAGCCCTCCAAGAGACTAGTCAAATTATTTTTTAAAGTTAAATGTAACTATTGTTAGAGAAGAAACGTTTTCAACAAACTCTGTAAATGACCCCCAAACTTAGTGGCTCTCCATCCTATCTCATTCGCTAGCTATTTTTAGCTAACCTACCTCGCTAGCCATCTTTACAGAATCTGTTAAATTACTCTGTTATTTGTTAGTCAAATTTATTTTTGAGAGTAGCTAAATCAGTAAATTTGACTATCGTTTTTAGCTAATCTCCTACGGATACTCTTAGACACATGTACATTCTCTTTTCGGACAAAACATTTATTGCCGTACCCTCACCTGAGTTAACGCAAGAGAGCACCAGGGCTCAACGGTGGGGACAGCGGAGAGGCTCCCCTCTCGTGCATCAGCCTGTCAACTCGGCCAGGTTCCTTTGCCTTATCAGCCACTGCCAGTACTTTTCTCACGGAATAAATCAGCACGGGTCACCAACCAACCAACGGTATTTTTCTTTCAGCACGAACCAGCACCAGCCACCAGCCACCGGCCAGCCGAACGTGACGTCGTGTAGGCTCTAAACGACCAAACGGGCCTCTCAAAGGGTTCAGTAGAATTTCGCAAAAAAAAAAGGTTCAGTAGAAATGTACTTGGAAGACTGGAAATACTCCAGCAAGGTTGAACAACCAGAATACAGAATACATAGAAATGCTCTGTGCCTATAAACATGCTCCGATGCAAAGTTTCAGCTTCAGAAAGCCCTTGTTTAGTTCTTAAATTTGAAGCCAAACTTTGGCCTTTTGAAGTGCGTGGGTCATTACATTTCGTTTGTATGTGTGAAAAATTATTCAAAAATTGATTAATTAGGCTCAAAATGTTCGTCTCGTAGAGTACAACAAAATTGTGCAATTAGTTTTTTATTTTATCTACATTTAATATTTCATGCATGTGTCGATATTTTGATGTGATGAAAATCTTCTTTTTATATAGTAAATTTTAGAGGTGAAATTTGTGATCTTGTTTAAAGCCAAAATTTGGGAGAGCTGCTCTGACGACCTGAGCCCAGAGCTTGCGATTTTTCAACCTGTCTGCACAACTGCTTTTCGTTGCTAAAAAAAACTCTGCTTTTCAGAAGGAAGCGGTCAGATGTGGTGCCTAGGGATTCGAATTGACATCATTTGATCGAGCCGACCGAGGGCTCGTTTAGATGCGTATTTCTGGGGATTTGGGGGTTTGAGGTCACTTCGTCATAAATACTTCACTGCATTATTTCGTTTGTATTTATAAAAAATTGTCCAAAAATTGATTAATTAGGATTAAAATGTTCGTCTCGTCAAATACAACAAAACTATGCAATTAGTTTTTGATTTCACGTACATTTAGTACTCTATACATGTGTCGATATTTTGATGCGATGAAATTTTTTTTACAGTGAACTTTAGGTGAAATTTGGGATGGCCGAATCGTTGGGACTTGCAGACAGTCAGCAGGGCCGGTTACGGTACGAAGGCGCCTGGCTTGTCGCCTCCCCGCAACTGCTCCCGGCGTCGCTACCCGCTAACCGCCGCGGACAACGCCACTGGGAAAAAAAGGGAACCCAAATATCCAATCCAATCGAGAGTTCGAGACCCACCACCGAACAAGTCTACCCTTGAAGCTGCTCCGCCGCTACGCCGGCGACGCCATTCGCCCCACCAGAGCAGGAGCCCCCAACCCGTCCGAGCGGCTCCGGGAGCGCCAGGGCCGGACGAGCGCAACCCAAATTTAGCAGCCGCGGAGCGCGTGGGCGTAGGCGTAGGCGTTGGCGTGGCGCAGGAAGAGGGAGAGGGGGTGTCGATGGGGTACCTGCCGTCCCTGGGCAGCAAGGCGGCGCACTTTGTGTCGGACCTCACCACCGTCATCCTCAACCCCGTCTCCGAGCGCGAGACCTCCCACCTCCCCGTGAGACCCCGGATCCCCCTCCTGTACCCTCCCCTGTAGTGATTCGGTCTAGTTTTGAATTTGGGTGTCTTGCTGACGCTCCCGATTCGGGAGATTGGGCGAGTCTGGCTGTGGCATTCGCTCGGGGTGGAGTGATTTCGCAGCTGGGACGTCCGATCGTTAGGGTTTGGTTGCGATTCCTGGGGGGTTTAGTGATGTCTGCTGTTGCTTGCTGCTAATTAGGACCCCCTTTGATTAGTGGGAACTGTTGCTAGCTTGGCAAGCGCGCTTGTTTAGCTCACGCAGAGGTTTGCCTCTTCGGGGATGAGTTTATTCAGAGTTGGAGCTCCAAGGCAGTCTCGGCTCCTCTGGGTTTAGTCCGATCTCTTCAATGTATCTTGCATTTCCTGTGTTCACATGTCATGCTGGAAAGTTCTGATGGAATCTGAGTTCTACCTGCTGTTAGTTGTTAAATGCAGTTTGGTTAGTATTTCTAGGATATGATTGATTGATAGATGAAGCTGGGGCACTAAAGTTAATTAGGTGATATTTTGGAAGCTTTCTAGTGTTTGATTGTTGCCTTTTAGATTTCAAAGACGATTTATGTACACGTGTTTGGTTCCAGTTAGTACTAGCACTGATCATTTCAGATTTGTAGTCATCATCCCATCTCCTGGGAGGTTTACATTTCAATTTATTTCGATATGCAGGAGGTTGATGAAGTGCAAGAAAATTCGGAGGATGATAAAGATTCTGAGCACAATTCTGACAGCCTTGATGGCCCTGACACATCTTCCTTCAGGGCATTCTTGATCTCATTTTTGTCGTCGTCTAGCTCTAATAATAACGATTCAATGGAGATACTTCCTGAGCAAAATGTGGACACAAGTTATCCAACTTTAACACCCATGGGGAAGGGAAGCAAGGGAAAGTCAGGTCTGATAAGTAGAGGGAAGCATTCCATTGGAAAAATCATTAACAAGGCGGCTAGGATTGGTGGTTTTAAACAAAGTACTGCAGAGCCTAAAATTGACAGGGAGACAGGAAATCATACCGAAACAGCTGCGCCTGTTTTGGAGCTTGAAGAATCAAAGGAAGTTGCTTCCGTCAGTAGTTTGCCAACTATGTCGGAACCATCTGTTCTGTTGTCAGAACTGATGCAATCAATTCTCTACGCCTCTCTCCCTGTTCTTGCCCAGGGAAGGAACTGGGTCTTGCTATACAGGTTTAAGATGTCTCTCATTCTGATATGTTCTGACTTCAGGTCATGTGTGCCCACCGCCAACTAATGTTTATGTTCACAATTGTACAGCACATGGAGGCATGGCATATCTTTATCTACTTTATATAGAAGAAGCATGCTTTGCCCTGGTTTCTCACTCTTGGTATGTTAATGTTTCCGAAGTAGCTTTATGCTGTCCTGTTTGTTATGATTTTTCACCATTACTCAAGAGATGGTGGCCTATTTATATAGCTATTGACAATTTCATATTTTTAAGTGATAGCTCTTATTCACCCCATAAGCTACTACATTGTTGATGGTGTGGAATTTATGGGCCTCTGTAGCATCATCTGTATCAGAGTTGCTAATTAGTTCTAACTTTCCATTCTTCATCTTCTGATCATACAGGTAGTTGGGGATAAAAAAGGCACAGTTTTTGGTGGTCTAGTTGAGGCCCCATTGCAGCCATCCAGTTCAAAGAAGTATCAGGTTTTGCCTCTACACTGATATTGTTTGTTACATATTTCCTTGTACTGAATAATATACTGAATATTTTCAAATTAATCTTGCAGGGGACCAACAATTGTTTTGTTTTCACTAATTTACATGACCACCCTGTTATATATCGGCCAACTGGTAAGTTTCAGTGTTATTCAATTTATGGTTTGCAAGATAACATCAAAATGTGGTGAAATATTTGTTACTCTTATTTCCATGTTCTCTGGATGGAGGCATAGAGCTACCAGCACTACAGTGACTGCATTGCCCATTACGAGAGCTTATTTTTTCTGTGTGTCTTCATGCTTGTAAACTATTAAATATTTAACTACTGCAGGTGCAAACAACTATTTCACGGTGTGCTCCACTGACTATTTAGCTCTGGGAGGAGGAGGTCATTTTGCACTTTATCTAGATGGAGACCTGTAATCTCCCTCCCTCTCTCGCTAGCATATGAATCATTGTTAATTTCCCTCACAGCCTCGACTTTCTTTTCTGCATTTCTCTTTGCAGTTTGACTGGTTCAAGTTCTAATTCAGACACGTTTAACAACGAGTGTTTATCACGTTCCCCAGACTTCTCGGTGAAAGATGTTGAGGTATTTAAAATACTGGTGTTCCAACATAACTGCACCCTTATGATCAACCAGCTTCATGTTGAATGTAGCCGCATTCACTGTAGCTAAACTGCTGAACTCAAGAAATTAGGCTCTTTAGCTTTCAAAGATTAATCAATAAACTTAGTGTTGTGCAAGTCCGTTGAGAGCTTTTGTGTGGACGGCAACATAATTCTGCAACAAGAACTTCATGTCGTTCTCTGTTTAATGCAGCTGTGGGGCTTTGTCTATCCTTCCAAGTATGAGGAGATGCTCACACTCTGCCGGACTGAGAAACCTGGAATTTGTCGATGGTGATCGCCTGATAGCCAGTTGAACTACCAAGCTTAGACATGCTACACATCTGTACAGTTTTTAGTAGACTTTGTGAGTTCCGCAAGCATTTTTTTTTGTGCGCAGGGCAAAGTACGAGCACTGAACTTGCTTTCTCAAGCTGAGTTTGCTCAGATTTGTAAATACTGTAATTCTCTTGCTGCCACTTGTCGAAACATGGACGTTACTGGTGGTTATTCCAGTGCTGTCATTTTGAGGCAAACTGTCAACGGGTGGATCAGGCATTCACCAGAGGGGGCTCGTGAAACAAACTTGTCAATTTGTTCACAGCCAACATTTTTGTTTTATCCCCTTCGTCGTTCACTTCCTGCACTATGAATTCAAAGTTTTGACACTCAAGAGCATATTTGTGCCTTTCTGAACTACGGAGTAACAAATACTGACCCGCAAGAGCAACGAATCCAAAGTTCATGAATGAAACTAAAATAATTAGTTAAGTTTTAATGCACAGGCTGTGAGTGCTCCCCGCTCAATAGAGACACGGCACAACTATTTTAGAGGAGTTCAAATGGAAAATTACAAAGCCAAATCATTTTATTACTTTCAATAGTTCAAATCTAGTTTAATAAAATTTCCTTAAACAGACAACTTTCTATGATCCCTGCAACAAATGAAAGTTCCGCAACATTTCAGAGTTGCGCACGTAGTCTGCACAAGTAATACTGCAAGAATGATAACACGAGCACAACTAAGTATAGGCACCATATATTCTCTGTCCTCACGAAATATTTGACGAACACAAACAGCATCGACACCATTTTATTATCCAAAGTAACAATCCAACAGATCCAACACCTGAGCGAACCCACCAGTAAAAAAAATACTTCAGGTGGTTTCACAAACTAGAACAATCATAAAAGAGACTAGTAAAATAGTGCATCGCTAATGTAGACTCTCTTGCACCAGTCTGGTAACTCATCAAGCAGCTGAGAATAAAAACGAAAGCCACTTGACTGCGGGCAACTAGAATGTCAAAGGGTGGTGAAGTAAGGACAAGGGTAGGTGTTTTCTTTTTCTTTTTCTTTTTTTTTGAGCTGGAAGGGTAGCTAATTAGCTATACATGAATGAAATATCTACAGAACTAAGTCCGAATTTGCCTACCGTCAATTTATTACTTTTGTTCAACTGAGAAACTGTTAAAATTGGCCAACCATTCCCTGTCTTGATGGGATGCTTCCTATTACTTGAAGTATGACGCCATGTATAGTCTTACTCCAATGTCCACCGCACAATCCTCACCACCAGTTGCATGAAGAACCACAGGGATGTCGCTCAGGTAATGTATCACCAGGGGCAGAACAGCTGGATCGGCCTGAGCTTTCACTGCATCGCCACTCAACAAAACAGACTTGGCAGTGCAGCCGCCAGCTTCTGTTGCTCCCAATTCCTCATCTTCTTCAGAGAACATCGACTCTGAAGGGTTCACCATCATTGCGACGTCCTCAATTGGCCTGCACTTCATTTGAGTTCCCCTCCTTTGAGCAGGCTTGTTCCTGCATGCATCAAGCACCAAAGTTCCAGTGGCTTCCAACCACTCAACGGATAGGCCCTCAACTTCATCATAATATATCCTTCGTTCCATCTGCACCATAAAATCATATTAAGGCAAGGAAAAAGAAAATGGAGCAACAGTTTCTTTAGATGAGGGCTGGCAAAAATTCATACCGCAAGCTTGGGCACATAAACTGACATGAATCTTGGTCCAAGCCCCAGAACTCTAGCATTGCAGACCACAATCTGCAAAAATAAAACAGCAGCGTTTCAACATAAAAGTTAAGGAAAAAAACTTGTTGCAAAACTGGAAATTGTGACACATCAGTCTTTACCTCTTTGTTCTTTATCAGAGCCCACATATAGAGCTTCTGTCCAGCATCTTCTGCACGACGACCAGCCCACTTTCTTTCATTACAGTGTTCAGCAACCTCTCTGAGATTTTCAGAGGAAGGAACCTTGAATTTCTCGGCTGCAGCAGAAAGTGCTTTCTTTCCTTCTTCAGATTCAGCTGCGTCCTTGCAGAATTCGAGGCCTGTAAAACATCTATCTATCAATTCACAAGATGCTTTGACTCCATTCCGGCCTGTGGAAGATTTCTTTTGCTTCATATACACTTGTTCAGCCTCAATTACCGCATTCAGAGTCATGTGAACAATTATATCAGGATATCTTCGAAGCGGTGAAGTGAAGTGTGTATATAAAGGGACCGACAGAGCATAATGCACCCAATCATCTTTCTTGCTTATCAGGTCCCCAGTGCAAAAGTATTCTGCTGACTGCATTTGCTTTGAAGCATAAAACATGAGAATATCAAACAGAACAGGGTCATCTTGCAACTTTTCCTTTATCCTAGAAAGTGAAAGGTGAAGTTGACCAGATGATGAAGCATCCAATTCAAAACCATTCTTAGCACAATATGCCTCAAACTCTCTGAACTTCCGCAAATTTGGTTCAGGGTGCCTACGAAGTAAGGCACAATCAGGGAATGCATTTGATATAACTTCTGCAGCTGACATATTCGCCAACAACATTAGCTCCTCAACAATGAAGCAGGCATCATTCCTCACATAGCGATAGCTATCACATGGAGCCCCATCTTCATCAAACAAGATCGTAAGCTTTGCAGTGTCAAGAGAAAGAGCTCCACCCTTGAACCTAATTTCCTTCAGATTTTTTGAGACCTCATAAAGGCCTCTAAGTGACTTGATAACATCATCTCGCTCAAATATACCATGTACTTGAAGAGAAGAAACAGCAGATCTATACTGATTGGTGTCACCACAAATCAAATCTTGCACAAGGTTATATGACAGCTTGCAGCACGAAAAGATGATG
Organism: Echinochloa phyllopogon; assembly: GCA_033239725.1. Lineage (NCBI taxonomy): Eukaryota > Viridiplantae > Streptophyta > Magnoliopsida > Poales > Poaceae > Echinochloa > Echinochloa phyllopogon. Next base: position 55,379,255 of record BTCW01000010.1, read on the forward strand.
CTTCGACCAATCCAACGGCTAACTATGTTCCCATGAGGATCAATATCCCAAATAATTGAAAAGGCAAGCCTGTCTACACCTGGATTAAGTGAAACCAGTTCTTCTGAAAGTCTTGAAGGTAACATCGATATTTTCCGTCTCAAGGTGTAAACACTAGTAGATCGACTTTGAGCTTCAGCATCTAACGCAGTCTCTGGATGGACAAAGTAAGAAACATCTGCAATGTGAACCCCAATACGGACAGTTCCACCTGAAAGAATCTCAATTGATATAGCATCATCAAGATCCGATGCAGTAGGAGGGTCTATTGTAAAAGTCAAGACCTTCCTCAAATCTTTTCTTGCTTCAAGTTCTTTCTGAGGAATCTTCCAACACTTGTCAGGAAGGCATGCCAAGGACTCGGGGCAAAACTCAGCATCAGATATCGCATTCTCAAATAATATAGCATCCATGTGCGTTTTAACACGTCCAGCCTTCCCCAAGAATCGTACAACATGTGCATAGGGATAGAGACTTTCCTCATTCCATTCATCAATTCGTGCAGCAACCAATTCCTTCTCTATAGCTGCATCACCATCTCTTATGCTCTGTCTGACACTATCTGGGAAAGCGCTAACACTCACAACCATCTGAGGGAATCTGGGGTCAGTAGGCAAGAGATGAATCAAGCCTGTAACAACCGATTGTGCTCTGTTGTTCATCCTTACACCCATCTGATTTTTCTGCTGCTCTCCATCAGGGAACTCTGAGAAAGAAGCAAGGAAACCTACAATGGCATCACGGCGTGGGGACTTCTTCATGACTGATAAGACTTTCCCAGTAGGACGCCTGCTTGGGTGAGAGTATATCATGGCGCAGATCCTTTGTAATGCTCTTGCGGCCTCACTCTTTCCATCATTCAAGTCTCTGCCATTACTTTCAGGGACAGTAGCATTCCCATTTTCACACTTAACAGCTTGACTAAAACCACTGTTCTTGTGATGGAGATGCGTCCTGTCCAAACCAGGTAAACCATTACTGCAATTTTCAAACCTGCAGCCAGCATCTGCCTGTCCTTTCTTCCTACTATGATTCCCATTTGTTTCGGCGATCTCACGGACCACAGAATCTCCTCCTGTCGCAGGGTTGCATGCAACGTTGGGTCCTTTCATTCTAGCCCAGTGAACAACAGGATCCAGTGTGATAGCAACAAGATCACCTTCAATCTGCAATGTAGTTCATGAGATAAAATGATGTTGTAAGTTCATAAATCCGTTAAGCATGGATAAATAGGCACAGCTATCGAGCAGAATGGCATAGAAACTGCAAGAAAGCAGAACATAACCACTTATAACAGATCATATAGCAACACATCAAGATAAGACATATATATATCGCCTAAATAGTCGTTTGATGTTTCTATAGGTCACATAATCTTTGTTAGGGCTATTGCTAAAGAAACAGACAAGACTCTTGCATGCAAGATCAGAGATAAAATTGACCAAGGGAAAAGGTGAAAAAGAGCATCACATCTATAATTAACACTTTGGAAGTCAACAAAATGATAATAAGGTAAAACTAGAATAAAAGAAAAGGCTATTGTGGCAATCCATAAACCCAGAAATTCAGATGGTCACATGTTATTCCAGTAGAATGTAATTTTGGTCGCCGGTTGCGGTCCTGACTAAATTCAACATGAAAGCACATTACAAGTATATAAGGTATAGCATGCTTCATTCAATTGTGCAGGGAGATGCCCAGTTCTATGATGCGACAAAAATTTGGCAGCTGGTGATGCTAGATCACAGGAAGGAAAGATGCAACAACATCGTACTGAATTTTGTCCTGAGTCGCAATCAGTGCTAAATCTGACACGTGTTTTTGATTCCTCCTGATAGGGTAACCAGTTAACAGAGACACAAGTTTAGCATGGCATCCAGCCTTTTCATTATCCAGTACCCTAACCACTAACATTGCCTTATGTGGCGCCTCTGTAATACGCCCAATCATTTGTGCATAATGCATGCAGAAGTGTACATACCGCTCGGTTTTGCGCCAACCCTGTAATGAGAACATCCACTGGGATCCCATCAATCGTGCAGTACGCCTGTAAAATCACACAAGTCAAATGTTACCATGAAGTTGCAAGGGAACAGTACAATACTAGTAATCAAACCACGGAGCTGTGCTTGCCTCATTTCGGTTGTGTGCATTCATCCGGAACTTCCCCACGAACACATGCCCTCTCTGCATATCAAAGCCATCAAATCAGTGTGTCAGTTCACGCAAAATCGCAACCACTAAGCTGCAAACCCCCCATGGCAGCAGCAAATACCTTGATGGCCTCCTCCACGGCCCGCTCAGGCCAGTGAGGCTGGAAGTACCGCCTCCCCGGAGCTCCCCCGCCCGCCCTCGCCGCCAGCGCCTCCACGGGGTTCGGCGTGGGCAGCAGGGGGCAGGACTGGCTCGTCCCCGCCGCGGACGCCCGTGCCTCGTCGTCCGCACGGGCGCCGCCGCCCACGTGCATGGGCGGCATCGATCTGACTGACCTCGGCCCCGCCCCGTCCGCGTTTGGGCCCTGCGGCGCCGCGACGGGTGCCGCGCCCGCCTGCTTGGGGCGCCGCGCGGGGCGGCGGCGGTTCTTCCTCTTCTCCTTCTCGGCTTCCTCAGCCGCGTAAGCGGCCGCGGCCGCGGGCGGCGGCGGCGGGGCGGGGATGGGCACCGCAGCTGTGTGCTCCCCGGTGGCCCTCATGATGCAGCGTCCCTCCCTCCCTCTCTCTATCTCTCCTCGAAGGATACGCGGCCAGGGAACCCTAGATCTGACAGGGGCGCCCTCCGCTTCGCTGCTCTCCTCGTCGACACCGATGGGGAAAAAAACGAGGTGTCGGGGCGCGGGGAGAGGAGGAGGGGACTGGAAGGAAGGGATAGACGAGAGAGAGAGGCCGGCCTGAGGAGGGGGGAGGGAGATGTTGCTTCGCGAAGCGGGTGGTGGCGGTAGTATAATCGAGGGCCGGACCCGGATGGGCGGCTTTGGTATATTGCTGTGGCTTGCGGAGGGGGGAGTACGTGTTGGCGCCCGGGTCGGCGCTTGCGGGGCTGGGACGGCAGCGAGACGGGGCTGCTGGTCGGCGGCGGGTAGGGTTGCCCACTTGCCCGCGCGCCGACTCTGCCTTTTGCAAGGAGCCGTCGCTTTCACCTCCGTGGGCTTCAGGCGTCCGTGCCGGTTGATCCTGGCTTTGGTACGGTGCGCGCGTGTGTTTTGGGTGTGCTGCTCCTGCACGGTGCACGGGCCGACCGGCGCCGGTGCGCGGCGCGCACCTGAAGGTTGCATTGTGTTAGCAACGCGTTAGACAAAGGGGAGGTGCCAAATAGCCTCGAGGTTTTATTTTCTCTTCCGAGCTGTTCGTGTTCTTCTTAAATATAAACACATGTTAATCCCTGTTTTAGTTACTAATGATATATACGTGTCCATATAAAAATTTGACATGATCATTTTATAAGTTTTATCGTTTAAGTTTTTTTATATCATGTTAACTGCCCGAAAAGTACATAGTTGTTTATATGTATTTTTTCTTGAGCACATTTCCTGGCCAGAAGGATTTAGATACTCATGACACCTTTAGTGTATAATACGTAAATATTTATGATACATTTAATCGTAATGGTAACTGAATAAATATATCTTGTTGGTTACTTTGGTTATTGTTCGGCTTCTAGTTTCTCACACTAGATTTGTAATTCTTTAATTGCAATTCTCTTTTCTCTTAATACTAGTTCTTGAATCTTGATCTATCGTGTCTTAGTATCCTTCACTTAAGAAACTATCAAATATAAAGACAAGCGCTATGTCCACGTTACATACAATGCAATTTACTTTGACGAATGTACAAAGAAAACTCGTTTCTCCATAGTTTTATCTAAAGTTCATATTAGATTATAAAATATATGTGCAAATAATATAGTCAGATGATCTTATTCCTACCGCACTACAAGAATCACTTATTTAACCTTTCAAAAATGCATAAGTTTTTTTTTGCGAAAGCTAAATACCTATATCACAACCTTTTCTAAAATAGATCTATATATTATATAGTAAATTATTAAGATTATACTAAAATAAACCCACATGTAATGCTTGTTTTTCAAGGCAGATAAAATTTGGCTTAATGAAACTTTCTATCTATACTATAAAGAATAAGACTTTTGATGTTTCTTCCATCTCTCTCGCCTGCAGCCCAGCACCCACCCGTCATACCCACCGGTCTAAACTATAATTAACATAATAATTTTGTTACCACAATGAGTAATATACTGTTTTTAAAAGACATTCTCCGTATCTTCGCTAATTTTAATTAAAACGCAAGTACATCTGTGTCTAGTGTGTGTCATTGAAGAAAGTAAGACAATGGCCATGGGATCACGCTTCAAGATTGGTGCTAGCAGCCCATCAAGAACAACCAGATAAACCACCCTCATCATCCCCTTATCCTCGACCTCGAGCCCAAACTGCGATAGCGAAAACGCGACCCCTGCGGAAGAACAATGGCGACCATGTCTCTCGCCGCAGCGTCACCCCTCACCTCCATCCCGCGCGCCGTCGGCGCACCCGCACCACGAACGGCCTTCCTCGGCCTCCGCTCAGGTTCCGCCCAGGCGACCCGGTTCCCTGCACTGGCGATGTCGTCGCAGCCGGTGGAGCGCCGCGCCGCGGCTGTGGTGGCGATGGCGAAGAGGGAGCAGGAGCTGGAGGAGATTCGGGGCATGACGACGGAGCAGCTGGAGGAGGAGGTGGTCGACCTCAAGGGGGAGCTCTTCCTGCTCCGCCTCAAGCGCTCCGCGCGCCAGGAGTTCAAGAACAGCGAGTTCAGCCGCATGCGGAAAAGGGTATATTGCTCACTCCATTCGTTACCGTCCGAGTTTTGTTTATGAAGTTATTGACCTCATTTGGGAAATTAGCATCTTTGGTGGAAATGAGGTGAAGTATGAAGAACAAATTGATGGCTTATTTTGTCAAATGTTGGGTGCTTGAAGGGGTCTGCTCGATATGCTCACCTGACAATCTGACTTATTGAATTCTAATGTATGCTTCAGTGTTAAAAAGCTTAGAATAAATCAATTAATGGATTCACTGCAACGAAGCAAAAGGATTCCTGACTGTGTCGTTTAATATGATATCAACCTGCTACTTCTTCTCTCGTTTTACCTGTGATTTATAATGCCACTGTGGCAACTTCAAAGTCCGTTTTTTGTATTAATTGATTTCAAGGATATTCCAAAGCTTAATCTTTGTATGTATGTATTACAATCTGCATTGAAAATGGGCACAACTTTTGTTTCCTAGGACATCAAAATTCAGATAAAATAATCTTGTAAGCAAGAAAAAGGTATGGACTTTGTTCACTGTATCCAAGAAATACTTGCATGGCATAGAAACATATGTCATACAATAAGGTGATTAAGAATCACACTTATCACCTGTTTCAAACGTTCTTCACTGCATTAAGCACCTGCACACCTAGAACAATTCACTGCAGATTAATACATGGGTTCCTCTAATCTGACCTGATCGACGGAGCTACCAGTTGGAAAGGAACATCAAGTTAATATTGATTTTGCACTTCCTACACTTTTTTGTTTCAATTAGCCATGCATTTAGAATTGTATGTTTGCTCATATTTTTGTCTTTACTTCAGATTGCTCGTATGTTGACTGTGAAAAGAGAGCGGGAAATGGAACAAGGAATCAACAAGAGATTGTCTAGGAAGCTTGATAGGAAATGGAAGCAGAGCATTGTGGTGAGACCACCACCATCTCTAAGGGAGAACAAAGAGGAATAGAAAGGAATACAAGAGGGCAATCTGCAAAGTCATTTCATGCGAGTGTAGCAGGAAGGTTCCTTTGTAATTTCAACCCTTATTTCATTGTTATGTATTCCATATTAACATTCTGCTAAGTATTTCCATCTAAACCTGAATTTCAGTTGTTAGTCTCTTCTGTAAATTTCTATATATTTAAATTTATGCCTCTATCTGTCTTATCGGTGTATTTTCTTATCCGCTTCACATATGAAACTGCACTTTAGAAGTGTATGCTATGAAGTAATTGAGAATGGGAAATCATTTGCCTTAAAGTACATGCTTTTTTGCCATGCTGAATCAAACCTGAGAGCTTTGATACCTCTATTTTAATGGCTAGAAAAAGTAGTTTCCATTTCCAATATAGCTGCCTCCTACCAGTTCATTGTACTGTTGGTATGTAACTCTGTTGCTGGATAGAATAACCTTGCCAGCCTCCATCTTCAGAACATCCATTGGTGAGACTGACCATATAAAGCCATTGGTTGTACAGTACCACAGTGTCATCAGTGAAGCTTCATACACCAGAGGTTGGTAATGAGCAATGTAGTGCGGGTTTCTAAGATGTTAGTATCAAGTAAGTAGTTATGAATTATAGTAGTGGTCCATGAAATTCCTTTTATACAACAAAGTGTCAACAAAATACAAGCAAATAACTGTGTCTATGCATAGCCAACACCATAAAAACAGTTATTAAACGGGGGAATTAAAGAGAAAAGAGAACCATGTATGTTTGCTCAAAATTGGTACCTTAACGTTTTAAGTAGGCAATTTGTTGGCATTTCAGTCTGCTTGAATAGTTGAATGCCCAAATTTGCTTGATTCATTCGCTTGTAACAAGTGTGAGAGAATCTCTCACTTGTTTAAGTATGAGAGAATCTCTCACTTGTTTAAGTATCTGCCAAAGCATCTTGTAAATATTGAGCTATCGGACATATTCAGATTCCTCACTTTATTAGGACCCATATTCTCTCTATCCTATGGAGAATTGTTGGCCAAATGAAGAATATTATTGAATTTGTAGCGTTAAACCAGATAACTTTATTTGAATGGTAGTAAAATTTGGACCCAATTTCATTATCTTATCGAACAATGGAAAGTGGTGTTCTTTAGCCACTTAGATTTCTGTTACTATCCAACTGACCTTAGTGTGTATCTGGGTCTGCAAAACATGTTGGACTTATATGCCTATCCCCAGTACTTCAGAATGAACTACATATGTTACTGGCAGGCTGGACCGCTGGATCTATCATCAGTTTTATGATTAGGCCCATTACCTTTACAAAAAGTGTAACTCTGCCTCTTTTCATGATCTTTATTAGTTTAAGATGGTAGAGGGGCGGCTTCACTGGCAAGTCACATGGTTTTTACTATCCTTGTTCCAATTTTTGTGGGGTATCTAGTCAGCACTAGTATTGTAGCTGGAGTCTTGGATCTTGATTATTTAAGATGCCTTGATTCAAGTTTTTTTGAGAAAAAGTTCCATGGCATCACATTTCAGTAGCGGTGTGCTATTGAATTCCTTGGATGGATGAGAAATGGGGGTCTGATTAATTTGTCCTTGTATGATGCACCTTACATAATTTGATTATTCATGCTGAATTAATTTGTTCTATACAACTTCTATGCTCTATGCTACAAAGATTTCCATAGGCAACATCAAAACTTTAGGCATATTTATACAAACAAGTTATCAACGGGGCAGTAATAAAAATGGCAGGTTCAGTGGTGGTTGAATGACAGAACAATAGAACGTATCGACTCCATTATCTTCTGACTGATGCAAAATAAATCTTTGCTTACTGTTCCACTGAGAGAGATTTGGACTCTGGTGTCTAAACCATTATGTAGTCCAGTTGCGAATTACTAGAGCTATGCAAACCCTCTAGTTGATATTAGTTTTTACCCATCTTTGTGCTATATATTTGTTAATGTTGATTCCAGATGGACAGCTAGCAAATTCAACTTCCATTTTATTGAATGGGAAAATATCAAATTCCTAACTAAAGGTTAAATAGGAAAAATTTCATGACACAGGACCGGAATAAGAGTACCACCACAAACTCCTTTCACCTTGCACGATCATGTTTTAGAGTTAATTCCATGATTAATCTGTATGGCTCTATCCAAACTATGTTCACACCAGTTAATTTGCATCAGGAAAGGATGCTACTGTTTACATAAATTATCTCTTTAGATCATGATCCTCTGGGGGGGAAAAGGAAAGGCACCCTAGGGGCATCTTGCACCCTATATCCTCACTCTCACTGCCAAGTATGCATTGGGATGCCGGATGCATGATGGGCTATTGGAAATACTGAATAATGTGAGGATACTAATTACTGGTCTATTTCAAATATTAAAGCATGGTACGACTGACGTGGATGAGTTTGTCTTGTGTGCATATTTCTTTCCCAGTTCCAATCACTCTGTACCTCAATGTTCGTTTTCTTTAGTGACATGGGAAGAATGTGATGTAACCTGTGGCATCACAAATTTTTCTTCCTTGTTCCAAATACGCTTAACTGTATGACAATTGAACCACAATCTGTTTACAACTTTATAGCCAAAAAAGCTTAAGCATTTATCTTGAATAGAATGAAAACTGTAAATTGATACATGTCAGTGTCAGGTAAAGCTGTGATGTTATTCGTAGAGATTTAAAATGAGTTTGTTAATGCTGGCCGTCAATATCTTGGAGGAAAAGGCATCAACTCTTACCTGCTCGTAAGGAAAACATAGCGTTTGAAAAGAAAACTAATCTGTAATAATTTGAGGCTACAAGATGTTCGATCTCTGACAAGGGCATAGGGACAACTGACTAAGAAAAAAACGCTAGTAGTGCTCCAGAAAAGCTCACGATTGATGCATGATTAGTTTAACTAAATATTATTAGTGACAGCACCACATGTTTTAGCTGTTTGGATCCTTTCTATCGTCTCTACTCGCTCACTGTCGTTCTTTGGACACAACAGGTTTCAGACTTTCAGTCAACTCCCTGTAACTGCCTGGGAACACAAGTTTCTCTCATAGTAGTATATATACACGTTTTCTTCTATTGTGGGCCGGGTCACTTCATATCATTTCTTCAAGAAAACATCCACTACCTGAATAGAACACAAGTTTCTCTTCGTAATAGAAGACTGGTACGTGGATCTGTTGTTTGCTGGTAGTTGCAAATTCATAATGATTGAGTGTTCTAGAATATGATTTCTGAGTTTAACATCATCTAAATTCCATTTATTCTAACTTTTAAAATCTGTAGGTGTTCAATTCTTCGACTAATGTGTTGATCATTTAGATGATCACCATGCCACATGCAGTTACTATTTTCACACCTAACAATCATATGACATGACCCATCATTGACATTATGTATCGTTTAGGATTTACTAAGAACTTGAGTGGGGTTGCATGGAGAATCCAACCCTGCAAAATCTATATAGAAGTTTTATATTTACAAGTGTTTGGTGTATGGTCTATATGCATAAGAGCATGCATTTGCACTCAAAAAGGAAAAAAAACACGTAGAAACTACACCTCTGAACTGAGACCCACACCAAAATATGGCACAAAAACAGAGGCAAGAAAGGAAGAAAACTAAAACTGAAAAAACCAAACCATAGAGTAACACACATAGAGACATACACGCCAGACCAGAATTCATACAAATTCGCTCAAGAACTGTTCATCAAACAGCTCAGGCCAACTTGGGAACTGAATGCTGCTACCATCACAGCTTGACGCGCTGCAAGCATCGCCGAGGTTGGAAATGGGGAAGTCGGTGAGCGGCGGAAGGGAGTTTTCTGACAGCAGCAGCGTTTTAGGGGTTCCATTCTCCCCTTCAACGCTACTCTTTGGAGTGAAGTCCGAGTTCTGGTTGGCATCGTTGCTGGTGGGCTGCTCGAAGAAAGAGCTAGGGATTTGGATGTCAGGCAGTTGTCCAGCTACTATGTCTTGGCCACTAATATTGTCAAGGAAACTTGGAGAAGGCAACGAAGACAAGGAAGACATCTGCGGAGGACTAAGGAGGCCAATTTGCTCCAGGTCAGGGATGGTGTTGATGCTGCTGGAACTGGGACTAGTGGCAAGGGATGCTGCAGACTGGAGCAGGTTCTGAAGGCACTGGAACTTTGCAGCCTGGACCGCCTCAACCTGCAGCCTGGCGGCGTGGTCGTCCCATGGCCGCTGCTCCACAAGCTGGCGGAGGTTGGCCAGCGCAATGAGTTGAGGCAGCGCAGCAAAGAAGTCGGTTCTTGGCCGGTGTGTCATCGGGTCGAAGCCCATCTGGATCAGCTTCTTCTTCAGGTGAGTGTTCCAGAAATTCTTGATCTCGTTGTCGGTCCGCCCGGGGAGGTGCTTCGCGATGGCTGACCACCTGGTTTGATCATGGCAAGAGTTTGCACTGGATTAGAGGTTGATGCCAGAGACATGCAAGAGATGGGTGTGTGTTTGCTGGTGCAGTGCAGTACTTGTTGCCAAGGACGGAGTGGAGCTTGAGGATGGTTTGTTCCTCCTCCTGGGTGAACTTCCCTCTCTTGATGTCTGGCCTCAGGTAGTTGGTCCATCTCAGCCTGCAGCTCTTGCCACACCTGTTGAGCCCTGCAAGAACAAATCAGATCGATGAGCTGCATTTTTCGCATGGAAGCGATCTACCTCTTTTGAGAGAAAATGGGAAGTTTGCGTTGCATACCCGCAAGCTTTGGCAGTGCTCTCCAGCTCCCATGGCCGTGCTTCTGGATGTACTCCGTGAGCTTCTGGTCTTCTTCAGGAGTCCAGGGGCCCTTCTTGAGGCCATTCTCATCACAGCAAGGAGACCTTCCCATTGATAGGTGTGATAGGACTAGGTAGAGTGGTGCAGGTGGGAAGGAGGGAGACAACCTGCCTGCTGCCTCCCTTGGCCCTTGGAGGTCCCTGTTTCTTTGATGGCTGGTCACCAGAACACAGCTTCCGGTATATAAAGGCTCGGAAATCCCTGCTTCCTAAACCCAGGTTAAACATATTTTATTCGAGTAGAAATGACTAATCTGACCCTTGATCATTTGGGTGTATGCCGACGTACACGTCCGTTGTAGAAGGGCAGGGGTCTTGGTGTCCACACTAAAATATAACCATCATTTATCCTTATTGTTGACTTGTCCTGTATGTGCTTGCTAAGCTGTTAGACAGTGCTAATACTTGGCTAAGCAATCTCAGTCTCTCAAGAGTTCACCTCATCTTTTTTTTCCTTTTTGCTTTACTAGTTCTATATATCTTCTGTTCCTTTTTTGTGTGTGTGATTGTGCTCTTGTAGTATCACTTTAAAGATAACTGTAGCGCAGTAAATCATGTCTTATATATCTCTATCTTGACAGATGATATTTTGCTGCTGCTGTTACTCCATATTCTATAGACAAAATGAGCGCATAGATTAGTGCGCAGTTTCAACCACTTTTGGTACATACATATATATCAGAGTCTTAGATTATCCAAGTATTTGTTGGTTTTCGTTTTGAAAACTAGTCATATATGCTTTCCAAAGTTCGTACATATATACATATTGTATTTAGAACAGCTTGGTACTTGGTAGCACAGCAGTTGTTTTAGGTAGTATCACACTAAAAATACCATTTTCATGTCAACATGTATATTCCTGGATGTTACCGTACAAGCCTTATTAGATTATTTTTCTCAAGTAATGGGACCTGCAGTGAATAAGCCACCTATGCATAACGCATATACATTGTATCTCGCCAAAGAACCTAAGAAAAATATTGTGGATGTATACAAAAAAAAAATGAAAGAGTTTACAGCTGGAACGGCGTATGCAGCAATTTGACTTCAGAGCTGAGTAGTCTTGTTCTTGCACCCAAAAAGTAAATGCCTCGATTATTAGGTAGGTGGCGGAGTACTGTTCTCTGATCGCTGCACTTTCTTATTACTCTCGGTTCTAAATTACTATTTGTTTGATCATTTATATTATTAAAATTAAGTAAAAACATATAAAAAGATAAGCCATATTTGAAATACCTTTGATGATAAATAAGTCTCAAACAAAATAAATAATATTTATATTTTTTTTGTAAAACGAATGATCAAACGTTTTAAGAAGAAAATCAACAATGGAGTAGTAGCTAGTTCTATTAGTGGGATGGAACATCTGAACATAGTGTTCTAGAAGAATGGACCCACGATGGTAAGGGAAAAGGAGACGTACTGCAGATGGTACGTAAAATGAGTACATGCCTACTCAGCTAGCTGTGACCTAGTCTAAGGTTTCTATATTAGCATGGATAAAGTTTGCATGTGTGTATTTATAGGAGCGAGTGTGTTGTAAGGGTATTTCGAAAAAAAGACTACTATACTCAGCTGGATGGATGGTCATGGTGTGAGTGAAGATGTGTGTACTGTGTAGAAAGTCTAAACCCAACATCAAAATTTTGTATATATATATAATATCTTTTGCCTTGTTCTTTTCCTATTTCTTGGCGATAATGTACCTCTTGCAGCATCTTGAGGGAGCAGAGAGCAGCGCGCAAACATACAATATTAATCTACGGAGTATGTCGAAACACTTGCACTGTATAAGATACGCACTCCATATATATAATCACATGGGTCTAGTACTTGTGTCGTATATTGCACTGGAAAAGGTTCTAATATGTAGTACTAGCAATTTGTGATTTTATTTATATATAGCAAGCATGCATATATATCCACTTGCTGGAACCCTACATGATCGACAAATCAGGTCGCTGGCCTGCAACCAAACTATCTAAAAAGAGCGTGTGAGGCCCAGGAGGCCAGGTCCCGCGCTAGATTCGCTCGTGGGTTCTAACAACTCCACGGAAGGTGAAGCAAAAATACTCCGCAACTGGGATTTGAGCACCGCGCCACCTAGGTACGTAGGCGTAGCTAAATCCCCATCCTTAGCCGCCGCCGGAAAAACAACTAGTACACTGCCTATGGCTGTACACTGCTGGCAAATCATCATCATCTACGTCCAGTGTCTGAAACTCTGAAACTCTGAATCCACAGGTCGGCCACAGCAATGGAGGCTAAGCCAGTGTCTGAAACTCTGAATCCTTCTTCACCTAATTAAACCTTGCTTCAACGTTCGCCATGATTGAAGATTAATTAGTACTCCGTACTATATTCTTTTTTCCTTCTGCGACTTTTCGGCGGCTTACACGTAGGCAGGTTTTTGATGCGATGAATTCCACGTGCCTGCCGACGTGGGGCCGGGACAATGCCTCCCCATGCACGCAAACGTGAGGGACGTTAGCATGGGATGGAGGTCCTCGCCGCGGTCGTCGTCGTCGTCATCGTCACCCTTCCTCCGGCCTCATGCCTGCTCCCCCATGGCCCATATATGCATTGTTAAACAAAACGCGCGGTGAGGGTTGATCAACGTTTGGTTTCAACGTCCCTTTCAGTCCCGGCTCGTGATCGATCAGTCGTGACAGCGCCGTGTTCTTCATCATATCATTTTTCTTGAACGAGGGAATCGTATCATATTTGGATCTAGTATAAATCTAACATCGCCGGATTTTGTTGAGAATTTAAACCGTTGGGTTTGTAGGTTTTTGTCCTAATAAGTCAAATTCTATAACTTTTGTCAGGTTTATAGTTTATAAGAAAAAAAGAACACCAACACTTACAGAAATAAATTAGTTTAATTTAATTCCATCCGAAAAACTGTTTTGATAGAGCATTTAGTTGTTGGTATTATAGTTGTAAATATATTTTTCTATAGACTTAGTTAAGTCTAAAAAGTTTGACGGAACAACGGAATTGTTTTCCAAAGATTTTGACAGACCCGGGAGAGCAATACCATGCATGTTTCTTTCAGGCTTCAGCCATGTTTCCATTTTTTTACTGGTTTAATTTACAATTTTTTACTGGTTTAATTTACACTCTCTAGGTTTGAATTAGCTTCAATAGACATGGACTACATCCGTTCCAAATTATAGGTCGTTTGGCTTTTTTTACCACAAGTTTGACCGCTTGTCTTACTCAAAAAAATTATGTAAATATAGTCAAATTTAATTCATTTTTGAAGAATATTTATTAATAAAATAAGCCACCACAAAAAATATGATAATTCGCACAAAATTTTGAATAAGACGAGTGGTCAAACTCGTGATAAAAAAATCAAACGATCTATCGTTTGGAACGGAGGAAGTAGCAATGTAGTATATAGAACAATGGTGCTTGATTGTGATGATTGCCTTGCAGGTTCGTTGAATTATAAATGCAACGAATCCCAGTTGAGGTTGTTCGGTGTCCTGGCGCCTTTTTCAAGCCCCTCCTTATCAAAATGGCATGCATCACCCGATCAACTTGTCTAGTGGCTTGCGACTAGTTTTAGTATTAGTACTGTCATGGGATGATGATTGCTAATCAATTTCTTCGTGCCTAGTTATTGTCATTTGTATGTCATCTTAAGTCAGTGTACCAACATACATGATACATGCGTGTATATACAATTCTCCGTCTATACATCTGTACCGTTTTTGGCACTTATCCATGCATATTTCTACCTGATGATGTTTTCTTCTTGATGTGACTAGAGTTTTGTTGCCGGCTCGCAGCTCAACAGTTTTACATCTGAACTTAAAATACATAGATTGTCTATATCTGAACCTGAAATACATAATAGCACAGTCCTATTTGTATTCTCATGCAGTGCAGACGACTTGGACAAATACATAAGCTGACAAATGCATCTAGCGCTATTGAAGGGGCACCGAAGTCCGATTATAGAATGGAGAGGATGGGCAAGAGAAGACAGGCACCCACTCTGAATAATTTTCTTGCAGGACGTAGAAAAACTACCGTTAGCATGCAGCCTATGTTAATTAGAAACAAAATTAAGAGTAGCCAGGGTTAACAAAAATGATAGCAGCCATGCATAGATGTGTCCCCCTCTAAGTTCAAATAGAAGATAAAGATTCTTAGATCTCTGCATGAGTCATGCAAGGTACGACACATAAAGGACGACCTCAAATTCTCACCAACTGGTTCTCCCATAGGCCAGATACTTTAATTCGTGATCTGCTGAGATCTTCGCTGACGCTGGATTGACCGCTACTAGATGAATTCAACCATGTTGCGCTTAGAAAACAACGATGGCTTTAGCAGACAGTTCTTACAAATGCTCATTCATATGTCGATGTCGTAGGACCTTGCTGTATGGCAGCTAAGGATCTAAAGCTTGGAGTAGTTAGATCAAAGTTGGGGCCTGATTGTGAGAGATAGTGGTTTTCATGCATAGATTATATGTACAGATGATATGATCATAGCATTGCCAAAATTCAAAAATGGAGGGGAGTTCCAGATGATGTGAATTGTGATTGCCTAGTTTCAGAAATTAAATGATGAAAGTTGAAATTTTCACATCATGGCACTGCCGAATATAAGAAATGGAAGTTCATAAGAGTTTAAGCTCATGGCATCGACCGATTTCAGAGATGGACTTAAAAAAAGGTTTCAGAGATGGCATTGCCTCATCACTATTCCAGCTGTGTACAAGCCACAGATCGATGTGTAGGTGAACAGTGTGCAGAGACACGGTTGCTTGCAACGCACACCTCTGTTTCATGCCGGTAGAAAGGGTAGTTTCTTTCACCAGGTAAACTGGAACAAGCAAGTGATGACACCCTCTTTGACATATGCGGGGAGTTGGTGCAGGCAGCGACCAAGAACTTCCAACATTTTATTAGCTTCCACCCGGAACATCCTTTTGCTGATGACGAGCTTTGCCCACCTCGACACTCTTGAAGCTAGCAGTCTCGTCACCGTCAGAATCAGACAAGTGCCTCAGACCATGCTCACTTTGAGGTTAAACCACAATGAGTGCGTGTGCTTTATGTGCACCCAAAAGGGTATGGAAATGCCATCGTTGATGGTTAGACACCATGCACCAACCTTCCTTTTAAAAGGTCCGGTCCTTGTGTCTCCCGGCTACTACTGCATTTCTCAAGATAGGGTTCTGCATCACCTTTTTCTTCTGATTCTCTGATTTCTAGTAGAAAAAAAGGAGAATTTGTTCGTCAAATTTGCGGACTATTTTACTAAAGTGATTTGTGTTTGGAAGGATTTACTACTGGTAAATTCTTTAGTGCTTCAAATTGTTCACAGGATTGGACAAATGCAACTAAACGCAACACAAAAACATCAGATCTATTTATTTTCCCAGCATGTTGTCTTATATATGAGTAAAGAGAGTTTGCCGGACAGACATCTGTTTAGGAGTATATGACAATGCCAGGAGCAACAGAGCCAGATGGGACAACGAAAGGGGACAGACACAAGGAGATGAAGGATTCTCGGTCCCCAATTTTCCACAAATGATGTCTTGCGCGACTTGTCTCCTTTGTTCACTGTGCAGTTGCATCACTTGCCATTGACAACAAGTTAAGCAAATAGCATAAAGCTGCGCTTTGCTATCTGAAACGAAAGGCAGCCTCTGATACTTCTTCCCTGATCCTCAATAGTGGCTGCATTCCTTGTTCAAGGTTGAAGCTACTGCCCCATGCATGAAACTATTAACATGTAGACAATTCCAGGAAATGATTGTTGTCTTGTCCACTTACAGGTATTCTGATGTCACCAATCTTTGGTGATAGGAGTCTGCTCGTCAAGTCCAACTGAAAGATGTTTCCTTATGGACATGGGTTTCTAACTGTGCCATAGGATATTGTTTCAGCAAACCATCTGTCTGAGTACGGTCTGTTGATGCAGCCAGGTTAATGAAATGCAGGAACAGATCAACTGCTGTTTAACTCTGTTGCTCGTTTACTGTTTAGAGATAAAGGGGCCAGGTAAAATTCAGGACGTACAGCATGCAGTGCAATAGCGTTAATTTACTACGGATCATTATTAGGTTGCAAATGGTCATAAGATTAAGACCTGCTCATAGTAATACTTCATGTTATGATGTTACGAATGCAGTGCAATAGCGTTAATTTACATACGGATCATTATTAGGTTGCAAATGGTCATAAGATTAAGACCTGCTCGTATTAATACTCCATGTTACTGATAAATACATATAAAAAACGTATTATGAAGAAAGTACTCCTTCCGTTTTTAAATATATGACGTTTAGGACAAGCAAATTAATTCATCTTTAAAATAAATAGGTTGTTCTAAATGACATATATTTAAGAACGGAGATTCATCTATCGGGGATCAACGATCCCAGTAAACTATTGTATCCAACAACTGTCTAATATATACCATGGCTTGTAGGACCATGCAAACCCAATGCTAATTTCATTCGATCTTTACTGCTCCAACATCGACAATAACAGTCGAAGGGGAGCTTTCCTTCATGATTAGTTGAACTCCAGCTTCCCTAGTAGTTATGACTTATAAGCCTTTACTGTCCAAATCACTGGTTGAGTCGTGAGCACGAGTCCATCACATTACTGACAGCGAGATTCAGACGCAAAAATTCAAGAGCTTCAGTTTCTTATGTTTACTAGGAACAACGGAAAAAGGACGTAGCTTCGTCGAAAAAATAAACTGAAAGAGACATCTCTTGCCTGCAACGAGTAAGGCATGCGTACTTTTTTTCTCCTCCTACGCTAGCAAATTTTTGCAGACTGAGTGATCGATCAACCAAAATGCTGGCTCTTGTGAGCGCACATTACAGGATGACTAAAAAGCTTTTATACAGTTAGAGCAAAATCTCGAATAAGGATAGATTCTATAGCCATTACAGGTAAGTGATAGTAGATGCGTATACCATTCGCAGTTGTTCGTCATTTGGATACTACATCACAATTCAGAGCTCTGTGTTCACCTTGTGTCTAAAAGGCATGCAGATCACACACCCATCCTAGCTGTTAATATGTTGCTGTCCTACAGCTCTAGACTGCAAAGTGCAGAGTGGATAGGCCGGTAACATTCAGAGACGTGTGGCCCTTTCCCGATGGACAGGTTGCTCGGCGCCGGTGTTTTTCCCAACTGTTTTTTCCAACTTCGCAGGAAAGCGATCCTGCCCGCCCGCCCGCCCGCCACTGGTTTCACTCACTGTCGACACCACACGGCGTCCAGACTGCTGTGCAGTCTCTGTTTATACGGATTTTAGTCGCTGTCCTCACTGCAACTGCTACGCTCTGCATCGTAGCCCACTTGCTGCTGGTGACAACAGAACCGAACCTAATTCTCGCCAATTCTGCTGCTTTTTCTTCGGTAATTGGCTGTGGTTTACTCTTCTAATCTGTATTTTTTGCATTCTCATGCCGTTTTATGTCTTTTTTTTCATGTTATGAATAATATGCTTCAGTGAGGCGCTTACTGAACAAACTGGAGACAGGTGCAAATCTCCTGCGAATGATGCTCGTCACTTGTAGACAAGTACAAAGAATATCGTTCCTAACAGTGTAATTTCATTGTGTGCTGCCTGGAAATGCAGATGAATTGACCAGTAACAAATGTACTCGTTGCTTTCAGGCTTCGACACAATCCCAGTTCAGTTAACCAATTCATCAGTTAAGCATATGTGTCGCAAATCTGGTCAGATTTCAGGGAAGACTAATACCGAAGTCTGATAATTTAAAAAGTGCACAGTGACGGCTGAGGGTGCCCTTAAAAACGTCAAAGATGGTTAATCCGTCAGAATATCACTGCTGACAGTGGCAGTCTGACTTACAATCATAAGGTGTGAGTGTCTGCCGACAAACACAATAAGCCTTTGCTGTTATCATCGACAGATGGCACAATGTGCTTGCAATTGTAGAATGCCAACTTGCATAGTTTTTAATGGTTCGTGTAAACGACGAGAATGAGACGCGAGTTGGCGAGGGCGGAATTTCCTTTTAAGCGGATTGCAAATGCAGTTGTTGTTCCGAAGAATGAAGGGCAGGACCTGGAGCTTCCTGGACATATGACCTTCATTCTAAATTACTATTCGTTGTTGACTTATTTGTCTAATGTTTGACATTCGTCTTGTTCAAAAAATTTCACAAGTATCATTTATTTTATATGTGATTTACTTTATCATCGTATATACTTTAAGTATAACTTATTGGTTTATATATTTAGACAAATTTTTTGAATAAGACGAATGGTCAAAGATTATGGAAAAAAGTCAACAACGAATAGTAATTTGGAACGGATGTAGTATTATTCTTGGTACGAGAAGATCCGTGACTTAACTAGAACCAGCGAGATTTATTGTTTATTATCATTGGTTAGCTTATAGTGCGATTATCATAAGATGTTCCCTCTTGCAGTTGATTTTGCAAACAAATGAATCATCATTTTTTAGTAAATCATCATTGTTTTTTTTTCAAACCAAAATGACTCTACGCGGAACCAAAATCGGCCCGTTATTAAAAGAAAAAGTTTATTTTACGTCCCTCACGTTTGGTAGAAGTTTATTTTTCGTCCTCAACGTGGAAAACCAGGAATCTTGCATCCCTCAACTCTTCAAAACCGTGCATTTTACGTCCATCGGCAATTTCGACGGCAGTTTCGCTGACGTGACGGCGATTTCGATGACGTGACGCGCTAACATGGCGTGCTTAAAATGGCTGAAACTTTGAAAAATCATATAAAATCATAAAAAATGATAAAAAGATAAATCTAATTTTTTAGCTTCCTCATGATCATCTTTACACAGTGGAGTCATTTATTTACATGTTTGATATTATTTTCTAGTCGAAATAAAATAGACAAGAAAATATGCCATAGAACTTGTAAAATGCATAGTAAATATTTGAAAAATTATAAAATAGTAAATACAATTCTTGTGTGCCTCTGGTGAGTGTGTACATCTATCAGAGTTGTTTTCTTTACATATTAGATGTTTTTATATGGTATAATAGGATTATGTTTAGCATATGCACAAACATAATCTTACTCTACCGTATAAATACTTTAATATATGAACAAACTACTCTACTAGATGTACACACTCACCAGAGGCACATATCATTTATATTACTATTTTATAATTTTTTAAATATTTACTATGTATTTTACAAGTTCTATGACATCTTTTCTTGCCTATTTTATTTCAACTAAAAAATAATATCAAACATATACATAAATGACTAAAGACGCTCATGAGTAAGTAAAAAAATTAGATTTATCTTTTTATCATTTTTTACGATTTTATATGATTTTTTAAAATTTCAGCCATTTTAACCACGCCATGTCATCGTGCTAGTTCAGAGTCATTGTTTTTTTCAAACCAAAATGACTCTAAGCGGAACCAAAATCGGCCCGTTATTAAAACCATGTCAGTCATCTCACAAAGCCCGAGATAAGCCCACCGGAACAAGCCCAACCCGCGATAAGCCCACCGGAACAAACCGCCCCGTCCGTCTCCTCTCGACTTGTCAAACAAGCAAAAAGGCTGCCTCGGTCCCCCGAAAACCAAGTCTCAACGTCACTGGAACCGGGCCCCACACAAATAAACATGGCCCGAAATAATCGCGCAGAAATCCAAAGAAAGCGAAGCTGAAGCGGAACCCACCACCCCAACAACAACCACCCAAAGCATTTCTTTCTTCTTCCCCACTCCGCCTCCGCGGCTTCTCGAGCCCTCTCCAAAACCCTCCTAAAACCCTAGCATCCGTACGCCTCCGCCGCACCCATGGCCTCCTCGGCGCAATCGGGCGGCGGTGGAGGCGGCGGGACGATCGCCTCCAACCCCCGCGTCTGGATCGTCGCAGGCGTCGCCATCGCGGGCGTCATCGTCCTCGCGGAGGCGGCGCGGCGCCGCAGGCGGTGGCTGCGGGGCAAGCACGGCGCGCCACCCGACGCTGGAGCCTTCTGCGACCGCTTCGAGATCACCCCTCCGCCGCAGCCGCCGCCTCCCGCCGCGCGCCACCTGCTCTCCGGCCTAACCTTCGCCGCCAGTGACAAGTGAGCCCTGGAAGCTTCCTGCTCTGCTTTGCTGTTCTGAGCGATCTTAGTTGCCCGCCGTGTTTTTTATCGACTCTATCATGTTAAGCTTTGAGATCGAGGGCCATGTTGCTGGGTTTGGGAACCCAGACTGGAAGAGGACTCACGAGGCGCCGAGGCACACAGCAGTGACTGTCACAATGCTGCAGAAACAGGGGGCCACCTGCGTCGGAAGGACAGTCATGGACGAACTCGGCTTTGGGTTTGTACCTTTTGTTGCTTCTAATTAATTGATTTGAAATTATTGTTATCTTGTCACTGCTGTAAATGGTTGGCATCAGATCACTCAGTGTTATTGACATGGACTTAGACAGCTCCAGAATGTATAGTGATGCATATAAATGGAATGGTAAAGGTCAGAATAGTTAAGAATAATAGTACAGTTTTAGCCATAGTACAAAAAACCGAACCGGTTCACTGGTCGGACCGGAAAAACCGTGAACCGGTGACCTGACCGGTTCGGTTCAATCAAAAGATCGGCCATGCAATTGGACCGGTATGAACCAGTGCGAACCGGTCAAACCGGCCGGTTTTTCATCGAACCAATGAACCAGTTTTTTATGAATCAGTGAACGATTTGGCATTTGAACATTGGTTTTGAAACTTTAGACACTATACTATTATGTTATTTCTAGGTAATCCCATCTTTCATGTCATATGTGATATGTTTTAGTAATAAAACTTACAAATTACTCACATAAATAATGATCAATAAGTATTATATTAATAAATAATGAACCACTGGTTCGACCACTAAACCACTGATTGGACCGATAAACCACCGAACCAATAGCCTGACCGGTTCGATCTTCGGTCCGGCTTTTCGCACTTGGACTTTTAGCATTGAGTTCATAGATAACTTCAGCATTAAAACTGTAATGGTGTCTCCAAAAAGTGCCTTGTGGGGTCATTGTAACTTAGGAATACCTTGAAGTTCTACTTTTATAATGTGACCAGATCCTTTAACCTTCACAAATACATTGTTATTTGCACAAACATCAATAGGAAATTAAGATATTTCTTTTGGGTGAAAACCTCTTTAACATTTACCATACTAATCGGCAAACTCATTTACCATGTTTTGTCAGTGTCACTGGAGAAAATTTGCACTGTGGAACACCAATCAACCCGGCTTCTCCGTCACTTGTCCCTGGTGGATCATGCAGTGGAGCTGCTGTGGCGGTTGCTGCACAACTTGCCGACTTTACTCTTGGTATGTCTGAAAGATTGCTTTGAACTTCCTCTTCTGATTAAAATCCCCTATCGTCCTTTGGAACATTTCATTTTTTGCCACATCATGGAGAGAATGCTGTCTTTATGTTTAATAGTAGTTTTTATATCACTTGTAATATCACTATCAGGTGTCTCTTGTACAGAAACCTATTTAGTTGTTTCCCTTTTGCATTGGTTTTGGAAATTTATTCCGAGTCTTCCTCCAGGATGATTTCTTTTGGGAAAGTACTTAAATGAAATGTTTAAAGTTGAGCTATGATGTGTGTATGACTAGCAACTATCTGCATGTGGAAATCATTATGTCATTCAAAGGCAGTAGACAGAAGTGCCTAAATCTTGTAATTTTGGTATGAGCTTGAGGGCATGTCAGTATGTCTCAATAACACAACATTTCGTGGGGTTACAGCAGTGGCGGAGGAGCAACATGGCAAGGTATGGCAACTGCCATACCTTGATTTTCCATGTTAGTCTAATCTTCCGGCTCCTTGTGCTCACTTCTGCTATATGTACCACTGTTATGAATGTATATTGAGCATCTAGCTTGTAAGAGCAGAGACAAGTGTCTTGCACTTTCGAACATCTGCAATACGAATAGAAGTTTGATATGCTTGAAGACCAATTAGCTCTCCGCCATACCTCGATTTTTATCCGTCCTCCGCCATTGGGTTACAGTATGGGCTCTGGGATAATTGTTATGCTCTTCTGTTGTCAATGAGTCTTCTCTGAAAGTTTCCCTCTTTCTAATGTTATACTGAGAACTTATTTTGGAGAAGTCATTCCACTTTGTTGCTACTATAATGTCTTCTCATTTTTTTATGGTGCAATTTATGTTATCATACTAGTTAAACCCATACTCTTTTTCTTCGTAGATAAATCTTTGATGAGAGCTGGGCCCAGTTGTTATGTTTTGCTCTTACCACTTCTCCATATGTTTTTTTCCTTCTGTTCCTGACCTTTTAAGCTCTTATATTCTTGTAGGCACTGATACAATTGGTGATGTAAGAATCCCAGCTTCTTTCTGTGGGTTACTTTGTTTTAGGCCTTCTTATGGTGTTGTATCTACTCTTGGGACCATATCAAATTCACAAAGTCTAGATACAATTGGTATTTTCTTGCCCTTATCAATTACTTTTACTACTTTATGACATGCATTTTTGTGTCTTCTGTGACACAAGTTGAATAGCAGTACCTATTTTATGAGCATGCAGAGCCTTGTGTGCCATTAAAACAGAGGTCAAAATCTATATATATCTTTATTGTATAAAGAAGTATTGTAAAATGATAGTAAATAACCGTGACTACAATGGACTCATAATTAAAATATACCACAGTTTCAGTAGGAGAACAACAGTTCACAGTACATCTGTTACAGAATATCTGATGAACAAAGTTTTATGGAGAGTAAGGAACTAATGATGAATGTTATCCAACCAAATAAGTATTCACAAACCAATGCAGAAAGATTCAGCCCTCTTATTACAGGATATCATTGTATAGATTGGAACACCAGTATCCACTCAGAACAACCTTCAACCAATTATCAATGTCAGAGTCAAGTGGCAGCATGGTCAGAGTTTTTAAAAAATCATGAAAATTGTTTAATATTATTATTTCACTGGATTTCTGAACCTTTCTAGGATGGTTTGCGCGAGATCCATGTGTTCTGCACCGTGTCGGAGAAGTTCTATTACCAGCAACTGCAGGTGGACTTAAGCAAACAAGGCAATTTGTTTTTGCCGATGATTGCTTTCAGCTTCTAAAGGTCTCTAACCAGAAAACAGTGCATGCCATAAAAAATGCTGTCCAGACATTACCCAGATGTAAGCCATAATGATTAGTGTTTTTCTTTAATTCATTGATTTGGTACTTTACTGAGCCAGATCTGGCACAATTGATCCCATATCTCGCAGATCAGCCACCTAAACACATCAATATCGGCCAATATATTTATGCCAATGTACCTAGCCTAAAAGAGTTTTGCGAACCTGCCACGAAGATACAAGAAGGAATGTCAGCCTTGAAAGCGCTCTCCACAGTGATGCTGCTATTGCAGAGGTTTGTTTTCAGTAATCATTTGCCCTGTTTAGAAAGAGAATGTAAAATAATTAGTTTTGCTCAGGGGGGAATGAGTGATGATACATATAGGAAAAAGTCTACTTAACCCCCCCACCTATATGGGGTGGAACACATCACTCCCCCAACCTATGAAATTGGCTTTTTTACCCCCTCAACTTTCTAAAACTGGACAAATCACCCCCTGAAGCTGTTTTGAACGGCGGTTTGCTACAGTAATGGCGGTTTTGTTTTTTTCCCTTTTTGTTATTTCGGCTGAATCTTTGAAAAATCATAGTAAATCACAGAAAAATCGTAAAATGGAAAATCCAATTTTGTTGGACTTCACATGAGTAGATCTACACAGTGAACATATAATATAGTATGCTTTAGACCATTTTTACATCTATGAATTAATTACAAAAAAAGCATAGATCTAAAGCTACAACAAAAAAATGTTCTAAAGCATACAATATTATATATTGACTGTGTAGATCTACTCATGTGGAGTCCAAAAAAATTAGATTTTCCATTTTACGATTTTTCTATGATTTACTATGATTTTTCAAAGGTTCAGCCGAAATAACAAAAAAGGAAAAAAAGACAAAACCGCAATTACTGTAGCAAACCGCCATCCAAAACAGCTTCAGGGGGTGATTTGTCCGGTTTTAGAAAATTGAGGGGGTAAAAAAGCCAATTTCATAGGTTGGGGGGTGATGTGTTCCACCCCCCATAGGTGGGGGGGTTAAGTAGACTTTTTCCATACATATAAGGACTAGCCGACTAGGGACAAGGATTTTGATAATTTGATGTCCTATATAATACTAAGTTTTAGAAATTTCAGTTACAGTACTCAGTACTGATGTCTTCATCTGTAAATAAATACCAGAGATGATAATTTTTTTAGGAGCTAGTAAAAAAGTTGGGTCTCATTATCATTATGCTGTTTTGCAGTCTTAGTTGACTAGTTGATGTCAAAACTTTGGATTCTAGGATATGCTGAGTTGCCTGGGTCTTTATGAGTGAGCCATTGTTGGCACTTGGCAGATTGCTGATTAGATCTACTGTTTGGGATTTGATTTGCAAGATAGCAGGATACTTACATGTTTCTGGGAGGATTAATTTCTTCATCTTTCATGCCTTGCGCTACATGCCACTTTCCATGCAGTTTAATTTATTGTGGTTTTTATGAAAAACATATGTTGATCAATAATTTAATGCAAGGAAATCAGTTTTTGTTTCTGTGCCACTGATGTCATTTAAACTGGATTTATTTCATTTTATTGCTTCAGATATGAGTTTAAGGCAAGCCATGAGAACTGGGTTAACACTGTTAAACCTAAGCTTGGCCTTGATATCTCTACTCGTGTACTACGAGCTGTGAATTTTGCACATGATAACATCAAATCTTTGTACGCAATAAGAAATGAGTTGCGTGTGGCACTCAAGAATCTTCTAAAGGTAGTCTTACACTTAACCCTTCTCTTATTCACAGCTTTTTAACTACAGATACTCAGTTGCGTTCATTTTGTTAGCTTATTTTCTAGAAAGTTCATGCTGCAGTAGCTTGTGAATAAGAGTGTACTTTGTGTTAGGACAACAGCAAAGTGTTTTTACATGCAGGATTTTTAATCCTTTCATTTATCCTTTGTTATAGTAGATCCAGAGGAAACAACAAAAATGTGTGCATGTATATCTATTCCTTAAATGACAAAATTGATCACATGAGAGTTTCTTCATGTTGAGAATTCACTGTATTTCCCAAAAGTTCATTGCTAGATTGAATGAAGGATTTGTCCTTGATGCCTTTGCTTCTAATTCTTTCTTTCATGCGGTGACATTTAGGATACCGGAATTTTAGTTCTACCAACTACAGCTGGATATCCTCTCAAGAGAAACTCTAAAGAAAGACTATCGTCTGGATTTGAGGATAGAATGTACAAATTTGTGGGCATTGCAGCACTTTCAGGCTGTTGTGAGGTAGAGCAGTATCTCCATTCATATTCATTTTTGTTATTTTGTTCCTCTTGAAAAATAAAAATAAAAACAGCCTCCTCACTTTTGCAGGTCACTGTCCCCTTGGCAAATCTTGATCATCATGTATCTCTTTCATTTGTAGCAGCACATGGGTCAGACAAATCCCTTCTTCGTACTATCTTGGATACACATTCTCTCATTCAGGAACAAGTAGTTTTGGCATCCAAGGTGGTAACTGCACCAGTAACCAATGGTGATATTGATGATGATATGGATGCATCAGAGTTGCTGAAAGAAAAGGTTTATTTTCAGCAAACTGCCCCTCTCCCCCTCCCCCTCCCCCTCCCCCTCCCTCTCTCTCTCTCTAAAACCTCTGGATTCTTTTGCTTAAGATTCAAGAGTATGGGATCGAATAATGGGTTGAATAGGTTAAGGTTCAGTAGGTTTGATTCTATAATAGTCCTAAAAGAACCTTCAACACCTTCAACATTGTGCTACAGGATACTAACAAGTTTAAAAACAACCAACTCTACTACCGTTTTCCAGGCTATTTATGAATTTAATAGACCATTTCCTGATACAGGTCTTTCTAAATTTAATAGAGATTGTCAAAATTGTGGATCCTCAATTGAGGATCTTGAGAAACTATAATAGAATCAAGGTTTATTTTAGAAAATGTTTGTTTGGCAGAGGGGTATGATACTGCTAAGCTATATTCTTTCATGTGTAATTGTGTGTCATTAATCTTATCTGAAGCTGTATTATAGGACAATGTGATCTTGGTTCGCAACATTAAAATATTAGATAAAAAATAGGAACACTTACTGAACCAAACTAGAATATGCACATTCAGATTATTACTGTCTGAGGAACTGGTTGGGGTATGCTAGTCTGTTGCCACCAACTAAAAAGCAGCCGAGCTCATTTCTTGAGCACATGCTGTTCGTTTTGAATTAATTCATTCTGTGCTCCCTTGACAGGGAAATAGTGCTTTCAAAAGAAGACAGTGGAGCAAGGCGGTTGAGTTTTATTCAGAGGCCATCAGTTTGAGTGACACAAACGCAACATATTTCTGCAATAGAGCAGCTGCTTATCTGGAACTGGGCCGGTATACTTGCTACTAACCATATTTTTCTGCTCAAGATATTTCCTAAATTAGTGTGTTAAATCTGGCATATTGAACCTTGTGCAGTTTTAAACAAGCTGAAGCAGATTGTGACCGGGCCTTGCTGTTGGATAGAAAGGTAAGATATTTTTTTAGACACAATATTCACATGCTTCAGGTTACATGAGGATTTCAGTTAGTATTCTTAACGATAGTAAAACAAATCTGTTTACATTTATTAGATAGTTCTGGATGATGCTGATATCCATGCCATCTTGTGCTGGCACGGTGTATAAAATCCTTCCGTGTGAATGTTTTGTTTCAGAATGTTAAAGCATATCTACGGCGAGGTTTTGCAAGGGAAGTAACTTTGAATTACAAAGAAGCTCTTCAAGGTGCGGCAGTTTTTGTCATTGCATTAACTTCTCAGTTCTTGGCCACATATCAAAAAGCTAAAGTCAACAATTTATTTTGCCAATCGCCAGTAACTTACATCCAGTAGATGTTTGGTTGAACATAATAGTTTTTCCCCCCTCTTTACCCTTTGGTTGAACATAATCACCTTTTTTTTTTGTTGCATGCTAGTATTATGGATGACTTGTCAGGATTAAAATAGTTTCCTGTATAGCTTGAAGCCATACTATGACATTGTATAATGTGTTCTTTTTGCAAGCATGTACTCAGTATGTTGTACAAAACTTTCCCAAATACACTATGGATAGCCTTCTTGAAAGAAATAACCTCATTTGTATGATTGTACAGATTTCCGGCATGCTTTGGCTTTGGAACCACAGAACAAAACAGCCCTTGCAGCAGAGAGAAGGCTGCAAAAACTCCAGAAGTGATATAAGGAGCGACAACCCCCTACTCGTAAATTTTTGGAGACGCGCCTGGTTTCAAGGCAATTTTGATCGGTCACTTGTAAAAAGAACAAAAAAAAGTGCCCCTGCGATCTGCCAGTTAAACCTTGCCCGCAGCTCTCGCTCCGTTTGTTATCATCCATTAATGTGCGTTCGCTAGTCAGGACAATTGGGAGAAGATTTTGGTGAGCAGAGGTTCCGTCATTGAGTTATCTAGGCCTGCCTGGCAGCTTTTTGCGACAAAAATTCAAGTAATTTATACTGTGAGATCCAGTCGCAGCCGTGGAATACGGCAAGCGGCAAGTTTTGTATATGCACTGTACTGCTTGGACCTGAAATTAGATAGTACTTGCGAGTGCTTGAGCTAGCTAGTTGTATGATTGTGCAGTGTCTTTGAGGTCTTGGAGAGTTTGGAGACTTCTGTTTCTTATCGATTCGCCACTGCGTACAAATCGTGTATTATGCTGGAGTAAATAGTATTGAACGTATGTAGTTGATTGCAGACTAGGACCACTTGCTTGTGCAAACTTCTTTCTCCCAATTGAATTCATCTTTTGTTTTCTTGTTCTTATGACCAACATGTGAACAAAAAAAAATCTACCGCCATGTGTTCAGGTAGAAATATCTACCCCGCAAATCCAATTCTACGCCACACATGAGGCCGACCGAAGCCCACTAAACGTGACCACATAAATGACAGGACGTAACACCACTAAAATCTACGGACACGTCCTGTTCTTGCACCAATCCAAACGAGCGTGTAACACGTACCCCGTCAGCACATTGGCTCGCATTTTACCCGCATCTCAAAAGGAACAAAACACAACGCCCCACTCGCGAACACTATCGGACCGACGGAACGAGACCACGTCGCCGACACGGACCGCAAGTTTGTGGCCTCGCCTCCTCCCTCGCGTCCACCGCGCGCGTACGTTTCTTGCGTCCCAACACCACTTGTTGGGAGCCTTACATTACACAGCTGCATCCCTCCCCGGAGCCCCGGACCCCCGGACTTGCTCTCTTCACTGCACTCGCCGATGAGCCCATGCAGCAGCTGCGGACGCCGATGGACCCGCTGGCTTCACTCGCGTCGGGCCTCTACTCGGCCTTCTCGCCGCTTCTGTCAGCGGCGGCGGCGCGCGCGCTCACCGTGCTCCGCCGGCTCCTGCTCCTCGCCACGCAGGCCTTCATCTCCCTCTTCTTCATGTCCCTATATCTCACCGCGATAAACAGAACAGATCGGGAGAAAGAATCTCGGAAGAGGGTTGGACGCTTAGCCAATTTGGGCCTTATAGTCCAGCCCACGCACTGGTGCGGCCCACTTGAGGGCGCGGGCGCTTCCGCCCGGCGCGCTTTAGCGTGTACTACCACCTCGTCTTGATGGGCTTTAGCGTGTTCAACGACTACACGGTATGTCGGTTGCTCCGGCGTGCTACTCGTGGTGCCACTGCTAAACTTTGAAGCATCTTCGTCGGGAGGGTGGTCGGCTTCAGGGTGCCTCCTCCGGCTGCCGGTGACGGAGATGACCGGGAGTTTCTTACAAGGATGTGGTTGTAATTTTTCTTTCTTTCAAGGGTGTTCTTGTAAGATGTGTGATGTAAACTATCAGAACAAGTGAAATATAATCCCGGTTTCTCAAAAAAAAACCACCTCGTCTCGCCAGCATGTTAAACACCAGATTATAATCCAGATCGTAACACCTGTGTTGTCTCTTCTGAGACACCCGTTAAAATTGGAACGATACAGAGAAGATTAGGCCCCTGCGCAAGGATGACACGCACAAATTGAGAAATGGTCTAAAAATGAGGGATATGCCCTTTGAGATTTTGCGCTGAGGTTCCTGTTCCTTTTCAAATTTGAATGTCCCGGCTTTTTTGATGTTTTACGCTGAGGACCCTGGTCCCTCACATATATGCCCTTTTTGAGATTTTATGCGCTGAGGTCCCTGGTACCTTACATATATGCCCTTTGAGATTTTTGCGCTGAGGGATATGCCCTTTGAGATTTTGCGCTGAGGTTCCTGTTCCTTTTCAAATTTGAATGTCCCGGCTTTTCTTCCTTTGCATTTTCTTTCTATTAGTAGCATTGCAACAGAAAAAAAAATCCTCATCACTTTACTAGCACAATGCATTGTATCGCGGCATGCACATGAGCGTATCTTTTTCACTCTGTTGTATCTCAGCTCGTGGGGGCTACATACATACACTTACAAATGTGCACTTCCATCCCAATATAAGCGTTCAAATTCGATCCCGTTCGCGGTTCTGCTGTAGCATACTCAACTTTTTTTTCTCTCCTCCAGTTAGATTAAGGAGCTGTTTGATTGGGTTTATGTGCAGTGTTTTTGTTCAAGCACGCCACGGGAGGGAAAGAGGCAGCGGATGGGGATGCTGCGGTCGTGGCTGCCGCTGCTGTGCCGCGGCAGCAACGGCACGGACGCGCCGGTGCTGACCGGCCGGGAGCGGGCGGAGATGGTGGCCGTGCTGGAGGACCTCATCGACAAGCTCAGCTGGGAGCAGCGGGAGGAGGTCCTCTCGCTCTGGCTGCACCACTTCGCCGCCTGCCCGGACACCACGCGCTGGTACGCCGAGTCGCGCAGGCTGCTCGCGTAGCGCTTCGACTGCAGAATAGAAATCATGTGCTGTATATAACTCCGTACAGGTGTTTGTGCATGCATACAGCCTACTGAAATGGAGTTCATATTGGCATTTGACTTCAATCACGTCATGGACTTCTGTAATATATATGCATTTTCCTTGTTCCTGAGCTCCGTAGGTTCATTATTAGAGGATGAAGTTAGATTCAGCAGAAAGTTAGATGCCCACAACTTGGAATGCAGAGATCGTTTCATGCATAGTACAATTCTTCAGAACGCAAGATATTGCGCAATACACCAGAGACTTTATTCCTCCAAAGAATTGGGCTGTAACAACACTGACAAACAAGGGCCGAGACGGTGAGTGTGCTTATTCTAAGGAGGATGTTACAATGAGTAATACAGCCGTTACAACAGATTCTTGGTGTTTCATATCCTGATCACTCTACTGTACTGTACATATATCCCTGCGGACAAAAAGAAGTTACAGTTCATCTTAGCTCTGTCGTGGAGTTTGTCCTACCCATGGCGCTTGGTTCTCCAATCGATACAGACGCTAATGACTTGGAGGCCCAAGCAGTGGCGTTCATTGCCCCCTCCTGCAAATTCCCTCGTTTTGACCTTGAAGGGTATAGCCTGTGAAATTTCTGTCTTGCTTGCTCAAGGTAGGTGAGGAAATATTCATGTGCACCCATCAAGTTTGCAAAGAGATTATGCCTCCTCCATACCCATCTGGCAAAGGAATCGATCTTTGGAAAAAGAAGATACAGCAACCTCAAAACTACAAATGCCGTCGCCAATGCTAGATAAGTATCCTGCTGAAGTATTTTCTCTGGCGAACGCGCCCACCAGAATGGACAATTTTCCTGTTCGGCGTCCTTTTTATGCTCAATGTCATCTAAGGAATGTACCATGGCATCCCCTGCAGTTGACTTCACCGAAGCATTGATACCTTCATCACATAAATATATACCAATTGTAAATGACTTAAGCATAGGAAGCACCAAGAACAAGGTTGAAGTTTTTGGAACAGAGAGATCACATGCTCATTATCATACATGGATCCGTTGCTCAATGGGTCAATGTGCAAAGCAACAAGGATGAACTATGACAAGCATGCAAGTAAAACCATCACAATAAAGGAGACAAGGGTTAATAAAGAACAAATAGCACACCTGAGACATCAGTGTAGAAAGCAGCAAGTGATTTAACAGTCCTTGGTCCATGATACCGCACTCTCATGGTCGAATTCAAGAGAAACAGTGTTGGAAAACCATGAATCCCATATCTCGATATAATGCTGCAGTTCCAGCAATATATTACTATTCCACCAAACAGATGTATGTAGTATTACACTAAGATTTTTTTTCATTTACTCTATATGAGAGCATACCTTGGCCTAATTGCAGATTCCTCAAATGCAAAATGCCGAATAGTTGGGAATAAGTAAGCCAATGTCTCAAAGTTCGGTTTGCATTCTTGTGAGAATGGGCACCATGATGCATAAAAAAGTACAGCAATATAGTCATCCTTGTTCATGTGAAGAAGATTAACTGCCCTTGCCAATGTGACCTCATCTCCCTACAAGGTTAAAATTAACGGTCAGATTCAGATTTCCGAAATCCTTGTATTCAGGCTTCCAGGGGAAGAGAAAGTTGAAGCTATAAATGTTTTTTTTTTTGCTTAGGCATAAGGTTAGCATAATTCATATGCAAGTGTCCAGTGGAAGCTGCTAAAAGTCAACCAATAAACAGAAACAGGTACAGTTTATATGACCTGATATATTATGGTTAATGGTTATTATGAGGCCTAGAGAAAATCCCCCAATTCGCAACCCCAACTATTCACGCTAAATATTTCACATCACGAATAATTTGCTAGTTTGTATTCCATGAAACAACGCAAATATATGGGACGCGTGGTACGAACAAATTCGCATGTATATCATTTTTTGGCTATCTTATCACAACGTTGCCTATAGCTTACCTCGATGACTCCGACCGGGTCGCCGAAGAGGCGATCCAACATCGAGCACATCTCAGGAGTCCCGAGTACGTAATCCACGACAGTAGGGACCCGGCACGCATCGGTAGGGACCGAGGCGGCGGCGGAGGTCCCGACGCCGGCGAGGAGGAAGGGTAGGAGCAGCGCCGTCCACCACGGCTGTCGCAGCGCCATGGGGCTGCCGCGGGGGCGAGGACGCCTCTATCAGCCCTAGATCTGGGCGCCCCGAGAGCGGCGGCGTCCGCCGCGCGCACGCTGGGCTGCGCTCACCGCCGGGAGGGGCGCTGCCGCGGCGGCCACGGCGACTCGGGCGGCGGGCGCGGCGGTGGGTGCGGGGGGTGGGTTCGGTGTGTGAGGCTTGCGTTGTTGGGAGTCGCTTTATCGGGTTCGGGCGCGACCAGGCCGTCGGATCAGGATCGGGCGGTCCAGGGCCGCTCCCTAGCCAGTCTGGACCTCGGGGTACGCGGGTCGTCGTCGAGCATGACGTGCGGGACCCGGAACCGCGATGATGGGCTGGGCGGCGTGGGCCCCGCCTGCAGTAGGGGTCCGGGGCATGGCGGTACATGATTGCTGCGCGCCCGCGTGAATGACATGTGGACCCCTTATAGGTCGGCCGTGGGATCCACGTGGCATTAGACGCGTGGGTCCATACCTGTCAGAGTGTCAGTTGCGACCTTGGAGTTTGGGGGTTCCCCTCCGCCGGCCGCCGCATCTGCAGAGCCTGCACAAGACAAGGGTGCCGTGGGGAATCTGATTTGCTTTTGGGGTCACGGATAAATTGAGCGCCGGAGAATCTGTGCGGATGGCTGCTCGTTTTGTGGCAATTCTGTCCTGTGGAGAAACTTTGCATCCGGTGCCTGTGTCAAAAGAGATACGTAGTACTGTAAAAGAGCCGCACTTGGCCCGAGATTGATTGCTAGTTGTACAAGGTTTTGCGATAGCGTCCAGATAGGTAATCCATGGTGTAGAGCTAGCAACGAAGTGGCTGGCCTTCGCAACAATCAGACTCAATTCTGGTGTGAGATTATAGGGAAATAATTCGTTGCACTTGGCACCTGGCACTTGGCCATCGAAGCGAAGGGGAATGAGTGGAGCAATCATTTTTGGGCTCAGATGGCATGTCCCTGTCGTAGCAATTGCTCGTAAGATTATCCCAGCTGGCGAATAATGGAATTATGATTCGCAATCAAGCGTGAATTGCTGGGATGACACTAGAAAAGATAAGTCTGTATAAGCACTAGTTTCAACCACAGCTAACTGACACACAAAAACACTGCATTAGAAGTCGTTGTGAACTGTGCTTCCAAGCCTCTAACCTGATGGTACTTTTTTTTAGTGCATTTATGCTGAGCCAGACACCCAGGGCACTCGCAGAGTTAACATATTACAAGCAGGCGAGACAAAAAGAAAAAAAAAGATGGAACAATGAAGTAACGACATGCCAATTCCTTTAAGGTGGCACATCACTATCACAATGCCATAGCCCACATGTAGAGTTGTAGCAACTACAGCCAAGATGAACTGGACGCTCTATCCTGCACAGGAGCACGGGAGGCTGAAACCACAGCAGCACCGACTCACCTCGATAGCTCCAACTGACGCCAAACGGCCATCAAAAGCAAAACCTTGCCTGTAAGCTTGTAGTAAACTACCAGAGTAAACCTTCTTACATGTAACCATTTATTCTTCTTCAAAAACAAAGATACCACACTGGTTCCGGACGATGTACAAATATTATGAACTACAGGAATGGTGGAAACATATAAAAGTGGAATAATTATGCTATGCTTTTGCTTGTCATTCATCTCCAAATAATTATATTGATTTCACTGGGCTGTAGTCTGGGATGACCGTATATAGACCAACCAATTTACATACAAGATACAAAAAACAAATGGGTACAGTTACAAAAAGAAAAATGTAATAAGGGGCAAAATGAATACCTATATGGCACATTGGCCGCGATTATGTACACCGCAGCATCATCCCTTTATTGTTTTTTCTCTACTCAACAGTTTTGATGGCTTCCTCTCTGTATTTGGCAATAAAACTTTGGCCTGGAAAGCTTAGCCACCAAGCCTGTTCTCTGCCTCATTCACTTGCCCGATCAATCTATTGGAACCTTGCGGTTCCACAGTGATGCATGACAAGTTAGCAGAACCATGCTTCCCGTGTTTTGACCCATACTTGTACTCAGTTGTGCTCAGACAATAATTGTTACAGTGTGTAGGGGGGAAAGAATAAGCTCATATCTTGTGTCAGTGTCTACTATGCTCCTTATTTTCTGAGGAAGGGCTTCTGACAGACCAGTAGCTTTTCATCACTAGCTATGTCAAGATCTAAAATACGGGCATCCCATCTGAGTTGAGTAACAACAGATCTTGCAGCTTCAATAAGAGGGGCAGTGTCACGGATTATGACCCAACCCTGCATCAATATCAAACAAGTATAAACATTTTGGACAACACATGTAAAAAATAATCTTATGATTGATGTGCAGTGCACCACTTGCGTCAAAGTATGCAAGAGCAGCGGCAATTGTGCAATGTAGTTGTGCAGTAAATAAGCATAAGTATATTCATTTCCCCATTGCAAAATCTAATGTCAATCAAACCTCTTCAGTAGTAGAAGGGCTATTCATTACCAATATACTACAAACAGAATGATTACCTACCAAAGTATATTGCCAGACAAGGGCTAAAGTTTTCAAGGAACTAAACCAAGTTAATACTAATCCTATGAATGTCCCTGACTCTTTCAGTATGGCATGATTAAGAAACAACACTAATTAGAACAATACCATATGAACATATTTGCCATTTAGAACCATCAACACCCAAACCGGGCAATGTTATGACTTATGCCCCACATGCATCAAATAACCTTTAGATGCGATTTACAGGCATGATTTTTAACCGGATAATCAATTTTGATATCAGTGTATTAGCCAGGAATTGCTTACCTCTGGTCGTAGGATGCGATCAACCTCCAAGAATATGTCAAGAGTAGAACACCTATGTTTGTGGCTCTTCTCAAGTGATAGCAAGCCATCAGCGTGCACCATATCATATGTTCTTGGGTAAGTTGGAAATGCTTCGCACCTAAACACATGTTTAGCCATCCATCAACTAAAGGTTGATCCAAATGCCAAAAGCTGTCAATGAAATTGATATTTTACGTATGTATCAACCTCCATGCGCTCTAACAAAATTATGTGATACTGATATTTCCATAAGCCTAAAATTTGTGTGTATTAAAATTTGTGAGTTTTGACAGTCTCTGCATCCACGTATGAAGTGTAGTTTGGGAAACTTTATCAAGAAAAGGTAGTTCAAGATTTAGCATTAGCAGAGCAGAGCATGCACTTGAAATAAAAAGGGGGAAAGCAGAACTCGAGATCAAAAGAAAAGACCATGGACGATTACTTACCAGTCATGTTGAACCCCGATAAACCCGCGGTCAAATATTAGCGGTAGATAGTTCGGGGCGTTCGTAGGAACAACATTCATCACCCATACAGACTTTCCAGCTTTCAGTAAAGCAGCATTAAATCCACCAAAGTGAGCATTCATATCCAAAACATTCCTTAGCATGTTAAATGGTGGCTGTGGGTCCTCATCACCAGGTCTCTTTGGATGATCTGAAAATATAAGTGGAGACAGCAACGACCAGTAGTTTCGCACCATGGAGTCCCAGCTTGAAGTATCAGCAGCAAATACTTCTGAATGCACGCCTGATAAATTAGAAGGTTATTAATGCAAGGAAGAAAAATTTTGAACATTAAGACAATAATACGTTTAACTTTACTTATTTGTTCACATGTTTTGTCCATTTGAGTTATGTCGTCAAATACTCACCATGTATGTCAAGTTCTGTTGAGTTCTGTCTAGACTGAGATGGCCAGGTCGAACGATGTTCAATGGGGATCCAGCGCTGACTTCTTGTGCCTGATATGCAGGGGTTTAGTGGTTGGTAGTATGGTGATTCTGGATCATGGCCACAAAGCTCAGGCCCAGATTTTCTGCAAAACAACAATGTAAGTTCATTACTAGTCTAAACATTTATATAAAGTCTGTAGGTGCTTGTATGCAGTACAATACCTTGAACTGTAACATTCCCTTCTGTTTGTCTTTTTCCATACAATTGTCTCATCTTGTTGTGACAACATCTCCCAACAAAGGCCCTCAGCGAAGTCACGAATGGCTGTCCATTTCTTTTGATTTTCTTTGTCACGCAGGGCCCTATGTGTATTCAAATTCGATGTCCATACAAAATATCCATCAGGCCTCAAAAGCCTGTTCACTTCAACCAAGAAAATGCCATCTGCAAAATTACCGAGTAAAGCAATGTTTACTATTTAGTAAGACTGTAAGAGATACCACTTTATCATCATCCTAAAGTACCAAATTACCATAAATCTATCTTTACAAAAATTCAATATAAGAAAGTTTGCAGTGGCAAGGGTTTCAAGTCAACTGAAACTCTGAAAGTAACCCACAGCTGCATGCCCTTGAATATTTTATATTCAGAATATTCAGCTAGAAATTTATACAGATCTTTACAAGTGCAAGTGCTAATATGATATTACTGAATAGCATTTTGTCAATGAGAGCCAAAACATATGAAATAAGAAGAGTTAACACATACCATTTTTGTCCCATTCAATGTTGCATTTCGCACAATGCACCATATCAAAGGAAAGATAGGGATACGGAAGTTGCTTTGTTGCAAATGAACCGATCATTGCAGGGATACCTCTCTCTAGTGTAATTTGCACTTGGCTGCCCGATGCCTCATAGTTGGCAATGCACATGGTCAAGAGATCTCTCTCAAAAAGATGTGCCCCAAAGGTACCAAATCCACATTCTATGTCAAGGACTGTCCTAACCTGAAAATGGCATGGCAAGAAACACAATCAGAAAGAATGCCATAAGACTATAAGAGTTTATGTAAACATAACAATTATCGCAGTATTACTGTAGCATATCAGGGCATAAAGTGAACAAGTTATGTCACTATGTCCAACTGTGTTTTGCATATATAGTGGAGAATGGAGATCCTAAGGTCCTACCAACATACTTTTGCAGTACAGTATCGGAAACCCTGATATATATTTTACAGCACACTGAGCATGTATGGTTTCCAAAGTCAAATTAAGTAGAAATAGACTGGCACTTTCCAGCCAGCGCACTCAACATGCAAGATTTCTAAAGTATTGTCAAGTGGAAAGACCACAATGGGCAAGTGCTGCTGAAAACACATCACGATATAAAAAGGATCATCTTAAACTGAAAAATCAGATAGGTCAACAATTTACCATTAAACACTCATTATGTTTGCACCACAATTACAATGAAAATAATTAAGTAAAAGAAGTAATGCTTAAAACCAATTACCGAGCCCAAAACAACTGCTCTACAGAAATCACAGGACCTACTTATGCAACCACTATAAAGTACAGGTGTCCTGAATCCTGATAAAATTAAAGTGGATGGAAAATCTTGGCAGAAGGCAGCAAATTCATAGGTTGACAAAGAGCACTAGCAACAGTGGGTTACTCTTTTAAAAATTGTTTGTACCTAAGAATGGCACCTCCTTATTGCCATAAAAGTCATTCACTATATATGAAAGTCAAATAAGTAATTGACAGCAATGGTTAAAACTGAATGGATGGCAACAACTCACCCCAGCCTCATTGAAATTGAATTCGTTCCGCAGCCCAATCATCTCGGCAATTTGATGGGCATAATCCTCCACCCCGTCGGCCATGTGCGCGTCCGATGGGAAGGAGATCTGGTCCTCCTCCACCATCATCCTGTTATCAATGAGCAACCACCGAATTCACAACCAGTAGACCAAACCCACCACCTCGGAATTTACCGACGGAATAAAATTTGTTCACACACCTCTTGAACAGGCTCCCGGACGAGAACTCCTGCCCGCTAATCCGCACGTTGTCCTTCCAGATGAAGCCCTTGCCGCTGGGCCACCGCACGGGGATCCGGTAGCTCCTTGGAGGCGCGACGAGGCAGGTGACCCTGCCGTCGCGCGTGCACTGGCGCTCGTAGCTTATGACGACGCCGCCGCCCAGATCCGAGACGTCGACAGCGTCCGTGACGTTGTAGTAGCAGGGCACGTAGTTCTCGTATTCGGGCGGGCACACCTCCGCCTCCTTGGCGCGGACGCCGCCGCCCGCGAGCTCACCGATGTCGAGCAGGTCAGTGACCAGCTGCTCCTGCAGCCGGCGGTACCCGCGGTGCGCCGCGGCGGCGGCCGCGCGCGCCGCCGCGCCGCGCCCCGCGTAGAGCGTCCCCGCCCACGCGACCGACCCCACGAGCGCCGCCGCCACCAGGATCAGGACCCCGATCTTCACCGCCGCGGCCGCGAGGTGCCGCTTCCGCGCGCCGCCCCGGCCGAAGGCGCCGCCAATGCCGTTCTCGCTGGGCTCCTTGGGGTCGTAGTACGCCCCCTCCGCCGCCGCCGGCTTACCGCCGATCCCCGACACCCCCCTGTACAGCGGCCGCGACATGCCTGCTGCTGCGGATGGATCTCACGGGCCGCACCCGAGCCGCATGGAGCGCGACACGCGGACCGCCACTGGACCGCAGCTGCAGCGAGCAATTCCGCGATGACCCCGCCGCTCTGCGCTGCCGCTGCTCCACTGCGCTGAGCTCCTACTGCCTCCTCACCATTACTCGAGCAATGGAGAGAGAGAAGAGATAGCAGTAGGCCAGCAGCACCAAACCAAGTAGCAATCGAGTGGAGTCCTTGGCCGTTTCGCTCCAGAATCCGGATCTCTTTTCTTACCCACGCGTCACAGGACGGAACGGGGAGAGGTGAGAAATGGGAGGAAACGGGACGGGGGGACACTAACACCGGCAACCGTCTTAAGACTGGGTATATAAATAGAGATGCTGATTAGGGTGCCGGGTCGTCTGGATGACAGGTGGGCCAGGACAAGCTGGGCCCACGGTCGGTGGGGGAGAGGGATGTGGCGGGTGGCGGTGTTGTTGGGAATGGAACTGAAAATTAATGCGCGCGGGCCCCGCGGGGTTTTTGGAGGCCTGCCGATTTCGTTTGACGTGTGTTGGGTTCGGCCCGTCTCGTGATACTACAGAATGTGTCACATACTCTCGTTGTTTTTCGGAACGTGGTGGCAGCGTGGCGACCTGCCGCTGGATTTTTAAAACTCTGCCATGTAGAGAGTATTATAAAACTGATGATTGATCGAGTGATTGTTATTAGTTAATAATTATGCTGGACATTAGATCCCAAACCACTGTCGTCGCCGCGCCGCATGTCACGTGCAATCCCGGGGGACTGCAGGTTTTATAATAGAAATTGTTCAGGTTCAGCGCGTGTACTACGTACTACTATTGCTACGAGGTTTAGAGTTTAGAGTTTGCATTAAAAGAAGCAATGCGCTTAGGAGGCAAGCGTTTAACTGGAAGTCTGGAACCCGTTACATTCTAGCTAAAATGATCCGTCCGTGTTTGCTACTTTGCTCTCACCGACATGGAAATCGAATGAATGCAGCTGTTCTGTTGATCATAAGTGACATGTGTGACTGCCCAGATTTCGGATCATGGGGCAGTTTGTAGTCTGTGCTCGACATTACTGAGCTGCTACTACTTACTAAATGTTGCCGACCTTAGAGTTGAACAGAAAATAGTATGCCCTCAAGATCTTAGATGCTCCTGGTACAATAAATCCAGGGTCCATTCATCAGTGTAGTAACGCGTGGATAGGGCACCTCGCTGATTTTCTTCATGTACCTGGAGTAAGCGGCGGGTACATTTCGAAATCCTGCCGGCTAGCGAGATTATCTTACGGCAAAACCCCCAGTCCTAGCCTCCGCTCCGGCGCCCCGCACGCATGCCCGCGGCGGGAAAAGCGCGTGGCGTGGCTGGCTCCCCGTGTGCCGACGCCGCTTTTGCGGCGGAGGATACTGATCAAATGCGGGCGACCACGAGCCCCCCACTTCGCTGCCGCTGGAAAGGCGCGCGCGGTCGGACGGAGCACAGAACCATCGGCTAGCCTGCGGGCTGCGGCGGCGGCAATTACCCTTGGTGTCTGCGACACGAGCCAGCGCGACGCCGTGGCGCACCCTTGCCGCCCACGCCCACGAGCGGCACGGCCGGAGCCGAACCTTCCCTTCTCCCCAGCCGCCGGTGGGTGGGCACCGAGCCGAAACGGTCAGCCTGCCTACCACCTTGCCCCCCACATCCAATCCAACCCAGCCGTGGACCGAGCCGATCGCCCCACTCCTCTGTGAGATCGTGAAACCGCAGCGCCCATTTCCCGGCCGGCCATGGAGCTCGTCGCGCACTCGCTAGTCGCAGGCTCACCGCCACTGCCGTCTCGGGTGGATTTGGTCCGGCTGCTTCGCTTGATTTGACGTCATGCGCTTCTGTAAAAGGGAGATGGACTGAGTGGGTCAGTGATGCTTCCATAAAGCCAAGCCGTGGTGGCGTTGTCCCCCGCGCCAGAGCAACTCCAACAGATTGAGAAAACCAATCTATTTTTCTATATTTCCAGTTAAAGGGGATTGATGGGTAAAATTTGAGCTTCAACAGATCCAATTTCCTAATCCCCTTTCCCTACATTTTTTCTCAATCCCCTTTATCTTCCTCCATCTCCCCTTTCTTTTCTCAACCATCCCCACTCTTTTCTCAATCCCCTTTCCTCCTCTCTCTCCTTCCACTGCCTTCCCTTCTTCCCGGCCACCGGCGAGCCACACACCGGCGGCGCTGTCCCGCCTCCGGCCGCCCCGCGTCGCCTCACCTTCGGCCGGCCGCGCGTCAACCGCCCTGCGCCGCCGAC
Organism: Echinochloa phyllopogon; assembly: GCA_033239725.1. Lineage (NCBI taxonomy): Eukaryota > Viridiplantae > Streptophyta > Magnoliopsida > Poales > Poaceae > Echinochloa > Echinochloa phyllopogon. The sequence continues at coordinate 55,420,643 of BTCW01000010.1, forward strand.
TGCCCGCACGTCAACGAGCCGCATGCCGCCTCGCCTCCGACCGTTCGAGCATCGGCCGCCCCTCGCCGCCTCACCTCCAGCTGCCCGCACGTCGACCGCCCCGCGCCGCCGACCGGCCGGACGCCGCCTCGCCTTCGGCCGCCCGCGCGTCGGCCATCGCGCGCCGCCTCACCGCTAGCCGCTGGCCGCCCACGCGTCGGCCGTCCCGCACCGCCTCGCTACGCCGCACGCCGGCGGGCCGTGTGCCTCCTCGCCTCCGGCCGCCCGCATGACGGTGGGCCACCGCCCGCCCACCTCGCTACCGGCCGGCCGCGCCACCCCATGCCTTCGCCGTGCGGCCAAGCGCCGCCGTACTAGGTTGTTCGGAGGAGAGAGAAAGGTAGAAGAGGGGGAGAGGAAATAGTTTAGCCATTGACAAGTAGGGCCCACCTGTCAGGAGAGATGGAAAGGGGAGAAAAGAAAGGGAATCTGCCGGAGCGCCCCTCCCCAATATCTCTAAAAGTTGTTTTCTCAATCCCTTTAGCAAGTATAGGAAAATGAATTTTTCTCAATCTGTTGGAGTTGCTCGGCCGCTTCCATAAACAAAGATCGGAAGTGATCAGCCCCGCGTGATGCTACGATGAGTGCGCGAGCAACTGGTTACACGAAGCGCAGGAGCAACTGTTAGCTCATTCATCACTATAGGAATTGTATATATTCAACATGGTAGTGGTCGTCTGCAAGTTGTGCCTGATCAGGATTGATTTGGACGCGACAAATACTGGCACTGGCCTAGTGATCGCCGTCTAGCCGCGCTCCATAGAAAGCTAGAAACAATTCTTGTAGCTGGAACGGAATGCCTCCAACCTTTCTCCATGTCCATTCTCTCAGCCCTCGATCTGTAAAGCCTCTCCCTGTCCTTTTCCATGACACATCGGAAGGGAAGAACATGACGAACGGGAAGGGGGGGCGTGCTGTGTAGGCTGGACCATTCGTGTCGGTCGCGAGAGTTGTCAGCTCTCCATGCTTGCATAGAGTTCGATCCTTTCGCTGGTAGAGCCTGCCATAACTCTGCGTACTGCTTCCCTGGCTGGCTGCACAGTCGCTGCCACCGACAAGTCGTCCATCTACCTATCGTCCTCTGCATCTGGTGCCTGTTTCTCCATGGTAAGCTCATCGCAATCAATGGCGTCTCCTCTCTTTCCTCCTCGAGGAGCCGGAATGTCCATTTCCTCCTCGAGGAGTACGCACACCACATGTACAAAATGCGTTGCACATGAAGCAGAGAATGCACGACAGTACAAGGCCATGCTACTGCCTGGTACAGTACAGATCTCCACACGCCACCGCACTGGATGGGGACGCGGTTTGGATCTGAAAGATGGGTGGGGTGACGGGCACCGGACGGGACCCGTCGGCGAGACAAAATAGAACAGCTAAGGATTTTGACATGGTCGTCGATGTCAAACTGCAGGTAGGTTTGGTAGACGGCCACTTTACATATCCATGTGGGATGCGGCCAAGATCGCACCACCAGCCCAATAATTCCACTAGTACAGTAGCTTGCATGCATGCAATCTAGTTGCTGGTTTTGGGCCGAACACAGGACTTCTTTCTCTATTCACGAGTTGCTACAAAAGCACTCACCTAAGCCACCTGCTGCATTTTGTAAAGATATGCAGGTTCACACGTCGCAAAAGCCAAAACATACTCCCTCCGTCCCTAAATATATTTAGGTCGTTTTCGCTTCCAAAAAACATCTTTGACCGAATATATAAAAATATAATATTTATGGTACATAATAAATATCATTAGATATATATTTGAATATAGTTTTTTAATAATTTTTTTAGAGATTAAAATATTGCACATATTTTCTACAAATTGAAGCAAAGTCGTGGCACGGAAACCAACGGCGACTGTTATTTAGGCCAGTCTCAATGAAAGTTTCATGGACACAATTACCTGAAGTGACATATCATCTAAGAGTGTTTGAAATTAGGATGAAACATCCCCTCTTAATGCATAGTTTCATCAATTATTGTTTCACCATAAAATTCATTTCACATCTCTCTTAATTAATACAGTTACACATCATTGAAAATGCTGACGTGGTAGTCAATTTATTTACTGTACATGCCCGGACACGGAGGGAGTATTCGGGAGGCGTACCGCGCGCGCGCGCGTGCCAAAGGGTAGGGGAGGGGCGAGCCCATGCTTTGTGAGTCAGTCACATCGCATCTCCAGCCGTGGCGAGCGAAGGCCCGTTGCAGTAACAGGTCCAGTCAGGGATCCGTAACACAGGCTAAAGGCCGAACCAGGCCTGCTGGGCCGACGAAATCTCATATAGATTCATGTCCAACTTTGAAGAATTTTTTTAAATCTGGGTATCCAAGTAGCACCGACTCTTACAGCCGTACGTCCGTACCAAGATGTATCACAGGGCATGGTCAAATGCCTTGATCTATGTAATGTCAATTGATATTAAAAGCCATACCTTTCCAAAAAAATATTAAAAGCCATATAAGTCATACTGTGGATGGGGCTCAATAAAAATAAGTTTCCACATAACTGTTAGACAGAAGAACATAATATGGTATTAACTTGGGATTAAAATGGTGCTGAAATTAACCGTATTACCTGTTTATTAGTTTCCTGCATCTTGGAGAAGTAGGCCTGTCGAAGTGTTCCTTTACAAGTTACGTACGAAGGAACAAGGATGGATGATCTCACTGAGACATCCACCAAAATGGTCTAGAAGTGTTACTAAGGGCTTGGTATCCAAATCCTTGCAATTTTGTTCAAATTTGAACTGAATCAGAAAAATCTACTAAAGCACAATATTCAACACACTGAAGATAAAGAATATAAACATGGGACCACTACTCAGCCGCATAAAACCATGGAAACAGAGGCCTTGTTTAGTTCCCAAATTGTAGCCCCAAATTCCACCGTGCAAAAAGAAATTCCCATCACATCAAAATGTCGGCACATGCATGGAGTATTAAATGTAGATGAAATTAAAAACAATTGCACAGTTTTGTTGTACTCGTATTGAGCCTAATTAATCAATGTTTGGACAATTATTCACAAATACAAACGAAATGCCACAGTGCTGTATTTATGACACTTTCCAAACTTTGGCATTCCAAAATTTGAAACTAAACAAGGGCAGAATACAAATTGAGAAGAAACTGTCCATAGAACATGAATCATAAGCATTTATACCTCACCAGAATATTAATATTCCAGGATTATCCAGAACCTCGTATTCTTTCTCCACATTTCCCATGACATTATACTTCTCCACATTTCCCATGACATTATAGCTGGAACAACTCATCCGGATAAGTATATCTTAAGCCCCCTAAGTTCAGATCACATGCTAGCAAACCAACAAATTGTACATCAGCTGCAGAATGTGTAAACAATAACATAACCACAGTAATTTATGAGAAATGTACCGGTTACAGAACAAGAATCGCTGATAAGAATCCCACATTGTTTGATGTGGTGATATGATCTTTGATTATTCTCAGCTGGTTTCTCAACAGCTCAGCACAAGGCAAAGCTTACACATTGACAAGAGACAGAGATACGAGGCAATTAATCAAATGAATGAATTACAGAGGTCAGTAACTATGCTGAGCATAAGAACTCAGCGCTCGGAGTTGGATGGAAACTGCTACAGGTGAGAGCCTAACATCCAAACATACTGACTTTGGTATTATTTCCTAGCAGCAGCCTTTATCCGAGAGATTAGGCTTTCCCCAGCATCACCCAAGCTATCCAATCCCACAAGTTTTGTCCCAAAATCTCGGTACATTGTACTCAACCGTTGTTCATCACCCTCAATTGCAGCCAACACAGATACATTCTTTCTCATTATTAATCCATAGAGGAAAAGTGAACCGGAACCTAACTTCCTAGCACCAATTCCAACGCGTAGCAAGGAAATTGAATCGGGTTCAGAGGCAGATGGGTCATGGAGAACCGAGAAACCTCCAAATGCAGCATTAGGCGACCGGAAGAGATCATCCAAATCAATGTTGCTATCTTTAGCATTGTCTTTGACTTCACCATTAACATCCAATTTTACTTCAACATTAATATCCATTTTCTCAGGTGAGTCAACCTTTTTAGCTCTCCTTCTAGCTGCTCTTAAAATGTTAGCAGCCTCCCTATACCCACTAAGCAGGGCTCCATGCATTGTAGCAGGGTACCGCCGATTTGTCGCCTCCCCAGCAAAGAAAACTCTGTCATGCACACTCTCAGCCAAAATGTCATAGTCATCACCAGAAGCGCCAATAGCCACATATGAGTATGATCCATAAGTAAACCTGTCGGTGCCCCATCGAGTGCATATTGCTTGCAATGGGTTTGGAACTTCAATCCCCTTGGGTGAAAAGATTTTCCTAAGTGTTTCCAGCACTTTCTCAACATTTTCCATTGGTGAAGCCTGCTCAAACTTGACTGCAGATTCCCCAGCAACAAGGGCAATGAGCAATGGCCCTCCTGAGACAGAAGAATAGCTGTAGAACAGGAAGAACTCGCCCCGCTGACCAGAGTCTTCTGTCAAGTGACCAAATGTATCAATCCTGCCATCCCAGAAATCATAAGGGAACAACATCACAACCTTGTTAAGCAGACCAAAACCCAATCTCTGGATGGCCTCTTTCTTCTGAACAGGCAGCTCAGGCACAAACTTGATGTCACCCTTCTTGAGAACGCCAAGAGGAACTGTACAGAGCACCAAATCACCACGAAACGACTGCTTATCAGTATGCACAATCACACCATCACTCCCATACTGTATCCTTCGCACATTCTGCCCATAGAATATCGGGATGCCATCAGCAAGTGCGTGGACAAACTGAGAATTTCCACCAGGAATAAAGCAGTGGTCTCCGCCCATTTCATACGGATCATCCTGGTCCCAGAAGGCCATGGAGAGATCAGCAAGAGGGGCAGCATTAGCATACTCCAGGTTCGCCAGATGCCAATCCAGAAGCATCCTTTCTTCATGCTCAGCTGCAACACCATGCGCTGCCCGGAATGCCTCAAGTGCCATGCCCAGTGACAAATCAACACCGTGTGGTACACCATCTGCAATCACCTGTCTCAACTGGCAAACCTTGTCTAGAAGCTGGTTAAAAGCAGCCTCAACACGGGCATCCATGTCAGGGTCAACTGGGCGGCCATCTGGAAGATACAGTGGGCATTTGTCCCGCACCTTGTGAAGCGGGAATCCAAGCTGCCGCGCAATGACACCAAGGGGATTCCCATTGATACCGGTGAGCACGCTGCCTCCAAGGTCAGCAGCAGCGACAGTATCGGGATACTCAGCAGCAGAAGAACGCATCGTCTTGGTAAACACACGGCCGCCGGGGCGGAGACGACCTTCGATGACGGCCACCTTGAAGCCTAGTGCTATGAGGTGGCGTGCGGCGCCCAGACCAGCAAAGCCAGCGCCAACAATGAGGACAGATGGGGGAGGAAATGAGGGAGGAGGCCGTGGAGGGAGCGAGAGGATGGTGGGGGCAAGGCCGAAATTGATGTACGCGTGCTCAGACAGGAAGGAATGCGCCGCGGCAACAAGGGGCGCGTGCTCAGCGCGAATGGAAGCGAGCGCGGCGTTGGCTGCGACGGCGGAGAGGGGATTAGAACGCCAGAGCGCGACGATGTGATTGCGAACGACGAGGTAGTTGGCTTGCTCGGCGCCGCCAATGCGTGGCAGCACGGCTGCCGCGATCTCGTCCTCGGAGAGGGAGTCCGCGGGGAACCCCGCCGCGAGAGCTATGAGGGCCTCGGAGTCGAGCTCCCGGGCGAGGCGGAGGGAGGAGGAGGTCGGGGGCCGCCCCCGGCGGCGCGGTACGCCGGTCAGATGCGCCGCGGTGTGGGCGGAGGAGGAGGACGAGGATCCGCGGAGGACGCGGACTCCGGCCGTGGGAATCATACCAGGGAACTGCTTCTTCCGGCGGCGGCGCTTCCGCGCGATGGTAGAGTCGTCGACGGCCGCGGTGGCGGATGGCGCCGACGGGGTCGGGGAGGACGTCGGCGCGTCGTCCTCCATGGGCTCCGCGGCCGCCGCGGAGTCTCCCGCCGCTTCACCGTCCTCCATGGGATCCGCGGCCTCGGAGGCATCTGCGGCGGCGGCTTCTCCGTCCTCCATGGGTTCCACGGCTGCTTCCTGGCCCTCGTCTTGGTCCATTGGGACCGGGGGTAGATGCTCCGCGGCTTCTGCGTGAGATGGGGTCGGCGGTTGCGCCTCGCTGCCTCCCTCCATTGGGGCCTGGGAGGAGGGTTGCGGCGAGCTCGGCGGGTGGAGCGGCGGATTTGGGGGATTTGGAAGGGTTCAGGGGTTGGCCTAGGGTGGAAGCAACGGGAGCGGGGGAAGTCGGAAGGGAAGGGAAGAGCCGAAGAGATGTAGCTTTGGTGGACGTAAAACAGCTTGATAAGCGTATTTCTAGTTTTACGTGGCCGAACATAGTTAACGCAAAGACGGGTATACGCAGGCGCCACGCTTATCTGGCAACAGATCTACTGTGTTCAGTTGTTCACGTTGGAACTTAATGTAGTTTTTTTAATGAATAAATATAAAGATAGATTTATTACGGACTCTGCGTAAGTTTTGATACAACCATTTATTACAATGTTTAGCTAATGATTGTAATCATGACGATAGCAGAAAAAGGCTTACAATGAAAATTTACAATGAGCTTGCAAAATCTAAGCACACAGTTTTCTGGCACAGTGGTTAGGATTCGAGAAAATTCTCCGTATGTCACTAAAAATTATAACGATCTCCTATATGACATCAAAAATTTTAGTTTATCGATCTCTGGAGTGGGCATTCTCAACTTAACTGCCATGGGCTGCATCGATCCCGACACAACATAGATGGCTATTTTTATGTCTCTATTATGTTGAGGTTGGGGAATATCACTTCGTCAGGTTGTAGAGAAATCAATGCTTTGGTGACTACCATTGGAGCGGCTCTAATTGACGTGGTTCTCAATAGTACAAAAAGCTAGAATAGATTATGGGCAATTGATGGTGGGGTCTCCATTGATATTGGATTCTCTCAAGTATCTACATGTTTGGGAGCTATCGGAAACCTTGACCTTACTCCCGAGACCAAGTACGTTCACCACCTTAAGTGCCTATAGTGCCTATAAGGCTTTTGCTTGGGGCAATCTCATCTCTCATCCTAGCTCCCAGGTGCTAGGCATCTATGAGAGAACAAATGTCTTTGACAAATATATATTATTCATCTTATTATCCCTGATGAACCTTACACATAGTTGTTGCCACTCCTTGTATTCATGTGTGTGTGCTATGTGTCCAAGCCCGAAATTATCAACCACTTAGGTTGGATGTGTTCGTGATAGGAAAACCTAGTTTAGAGCCCATTGATCGTGTGAGCCTTATAGTACTTTCGCTTATGGCAAACTCATGGATGAATAGACGTAAGCATATCTCAAAGCTACTCTCTTCGTTCTAAATTGTAGGCCATTTTAGTATTTTTAGATACATAGATTTTACTATATAAATAAACATAGTGTATATCTAGACACAACAAAAATAATATATTTAGAAATATCAAAATGATTTATAATCTATAGCGAAGGGGGTAGGTTGCTAGGGCTCTAATCACTAGTGCTCTCGGTCATTTGGAAGAAGTGTAGCCACGGGGCTTGCAAGAGATCAGGCTGAAAACTGGTTACTTGATGCGGTCGCAAGGACCTGCATGCTCCTTCTGACTTCTCCACCCTTTTGATGTGGCCGCATGAGTCTCCATCATGCTTAGGGGGTGATTGGTTCTATAGGGATTAAAGTTTAGTCCGGTCACATCGAATGAAAAAATGCTAATTAGAAGTATTAAATATATATTAATTAAAAAATGCATTACATAAGCGAGGATTAATTTATGAGACGAGTCTATTAAGCTTAATTAGTTCATAATTAGATAATAAAATGCTACATTAATAAATAATAATTTGCTAATTATATACTAATTATAGGTTAATTAGGCTTGTTAGGTTCGTCTCGCGGAGTAAATATGACTTATGCAATTAGTTTTATAATTAATTTATATTTAATGCTTCTAATTGTCACTTATTTGAGAGGCTAAACTTTAGTCCCTATGATCCAAACACCGAGTCCCTATTCATCGCTCTTTCGAGTTTATAGCTATCTTTCGTTCCTTGGAGATAATCTGCATGTTACCTGTCTTGTCTTGTCAAAAACAATATCATTATAACATAAGCATATTTGGTGCCCGAACATATTGGCCACGCTCGTTGGTGGTTGTAAATGGTAAGCAATTTGCATTGCTTGCCAAACAATTTTTGCAACATGATTAAAAAAAAAGCTAAAAGTTGGATGTACCTCCACTGTCATAAAACAACAAGCTCGCTACTCTAGCAAATTGTCTCTCTGTTACAATCTCACCCTTACGTAAAAACCAAATGAAAATCTTAATCTCTAGCCGCACTTTGAGCTTAGAAAAAAACCTTATTCAAAGAAGGCCCATAATAATGCATGATTGGTTTGTACATTGAGTTAATAGCAAGACAAAAAATCCATATTTATCAAGTAGCAATCTAAAAGAGTTTCACTGATTTTTTAACTTGGAAAAAGTTTGATCATGCCAAATTCGTGCCAGCTCCATACAAACCTACAAAATCAGAGGGTATTTCTTCGGTATGTCCGTAAAGTCAGCTGTTGCGCTGTTTGAAAGTACAGATTGGCCCAAAATCAAAATCCTGAATAAAACTCTACAACCATATCCCCACTGCTGTGGCTGTTTTTAGTTCCTTCCAACTTTCCAAACTTTACATCTCATCGAAATATTAAATATAGCAAATGATGCATGCATGGAGCATTAAATATAGGTAAATAAAAAAATTAATTGCATAGTTTTGATGTACATGACGAGACGAATCTTTTAAACCTAGTTAGGTCATGGTAGAACAATAATTACCATAAACAAACGAAAATTACTACAGCACGCTACATTATTCGATGCGACCATTTTCATCCTTTTCACAGATCTAAACACAGCTACCATCACGCTAGCAGTGGACGAATCCTGCAATGCTCCAGAAGTCAGTGTTGCCAAGCAGAAAAGTCGTTGATCTTCGGGCCTCGCAGCAGAGGCTGATGATGGTCCGGACTCAGCAGTTCAGCACATTTAAAGCCCAAGCATGACGTGGGCACACCATACAGCGGATGGATGGATTCTGGTAGCCCACCGGCCCGCAACCATGAGCCCATAGGCCTCCACGGTTGGACCGCTTCAGACTTTGCGTTGCAGCCTTTCTTCCTCTCGCACTCAGGACACTAGGACAGTAACAGGACCATTCCATTAACGGAGTGTAGCTCAAGCTCAGTGCAGCCGCCAATGGGAATCCAACAACGGCCACCCTGCAGCCGCATCTCGACGAGGCACATGTTTCCACCAGTGCAAGTGAACCCCCGTACATACAAGACACTGGTGAGACCAAAGCGCGGATACTGCCGACACAGCGCAGCCACTCTCCTCTCTCCATGGTGTACTGCACGACGAGATACACTCTGGTCTGCGCTGATACTGATCGCATTACCTCGCTGTTCACCGTACGCAGCGCTCCCCTGCCCCTGCCCAAGCTATCTGTGCTATGTGCGGCGCACCCGTGTACGTCCCTCCAGCCTAGTACCTCGATCAAGAGTCAAGACTACAACTGATCGACAGCTCGACGTACTCGACACGATCTCTGCATCCGCGATCCGGGTATTTCCTCGGCGTTCGTACGGGGCGTCGCGTCTGCCAGCCAACTCCCCATCCTCCGGGGTCCGGCCGTCCGGGCAAAACGCATGCAATTGCCCTTTGGCGGCCACGCCGCGGAACAAACGGACGCGCTTTGCCTGCTTGCGCGTGGCCGCGGCCGTGGCGTGCCGCGGCAAGCTTCGTATCGTGCCGGCGGGCTGGCTCTGGCTGGCTGGCTGGCGCGGAAGCCGCGGCCGCCGTTAACGACCGGGATCCCCCGCGCGCGAGTTGGCAGCAAACAAAGAGCCGAGCCCCGCGCGTCCTGCCCGAAAGAGACGCCAGGTGCGCAGCGACTAAAAAAAATGCGAGGAGCGACAATAAACAAACAAAAGGCCATCGCTAGATGGCTCCCGCACGACATTCATTCGCTGCCCCGACCAGCCAGCCACCAGCTAATAAGATTCATCCACTCGCCACACCACGTACCCGAAAACGGAGCAAGTGATCGATACCAGCCGATGATTATTCATCGGGTGGCCATCGACAGATCGTGCAGTCCAACACAAGGCTGGATCGATCGATGGAGGCGGGTCGGCCTTGTCCTTGGCGTTTGGGCATCATCCATGGTCTTTTTCCTACGAGGCTGGCAGGCTGCTACGATACACGAGACCTTTGTTCACCGGCCTCGTTGCTTGCCGTTAAAGAAACCGACCGGCGGGCAGCCAATGCGAGTGCTCCGAGGGGGATTTAGTAGGCCCGTCGCCTGACGACTTGACAGCGACGGGTGATTAGCCTCGCCCGGCGCCTTGCTAATGGCCGATAGATCATATCGATCGCCGCAGAAAAAGGGAGATTAAACAATGTTCATGGGCGGGGACCGCCGGCGAGGGGAGGATGAATTGGCGACAGTAGTGTGTGCGAGTGCGAGGCTCCATGTTGGAGTATTTTGCGAGCGCCATCCGTCTGGATCGCGTGCAGGTGCAGGACAGGTTGGTAAGATCAGCGGGAAGGTCGACGGGGCGTGCATGCCGCGCCCGTCTGTTGCTGTCACCAGTTGCGTGTTCTGGTGTTCCTGGACGCATCGTCTGCTGTGGCCCAAGGGCTTCAGTTTCTCTTTTCTTTTTTCTCTGAATGAAAGGTAAAGGGTTTCAGTTGTACATACAGTCTGTTGCTCCTTGCGTGCATCCGGACAGGCGATCAATAGTGGCAAGCAACTAAAAGTTCGCGCTGTCATGGAAATTTCCATTCAGTTGCTGCTGAATCGACGCGCTATGTATCGCACTCTGCATGTTGATGATAATTATTATTCAGTGAACCGAACTCTGAAACCTGAGCTGACTTGTCCCGAGCAAAGAGGACAAGAGCAGGCGCCGAACCAACGGGCAACGGCAGGCCACTTATCTGCACGCCACAGCCGATCAAGACCTCGAGCGAGAGGTCAAGGCCAACCTGCCTTAAAATTTTCGGGTGCTTTTCTAGGCCAGCACCCGGGCTTCGTCAACAAGGCTTGCCTGCTGACGTGGCGGGTGACTCACCAGCCCCCCCAACCTTGTGGATAACGAAGAACCGCATTTAATTCAATTCCCCGGCCTCCTCGCCGAAACCGACAGAAAAAAAAGGGACTATCTCTAGCGTGGTCAACTCGGAAGTGCTGTAGCTGATTTTGCTCGCTCGATGCAACCTGCTCGCACTAATTCCCTCTGTTCTTCCACGAGCCATCATCATCATCGTCAAAAGCTTTTTTTCCACAGAGCCGTGTACTAACCGCGCGAAGTCGGCTACTCTCTGGCTCTCGAACGGGAATTCTCGCATTAACCACGCCGTTAGCGAATTAATGGCGACGCCGTGTGCAGCGGAGACGACCTCGTTAAATGATTACACACTTGGGGGGCTTTCGATTTCCTCTCTGCTTGCTCCAGCTAGATCTCGCTAGCGTGTGTCCGCTTGTCCACACCTGATCACATCGGTGGCAAAGCAAAGCAAACCAAAGCTACGTACTACGCTGGGGTGGCCGATGCGGGCAAGGAAGCAACTCCGCGAACAACTACGCCAACTAGGCGTACCCTGCGGCTAGGCTATAGGCCTATAGGCTGGTAGGCTAGGCCAGCCGCCGCCGACGCCACCAACTCGGCGCGCGCCGCGCCGAACGCATCAGGCCACGGCCGTTCGTTACGTTTTGCGCGCGGGGGGTGGGGGTCGCCGAGCGAGTGACAGGGAGGACGCCCACCCAAGTGGGGGAAGGTGGCAGCACATCGCGCGGCGAGGGAGGGAGGGAGAGAGAGGTGAGGAGAAGCGGGGGGCGCTGCCCCCATAAAGAAATGGTATGGAGAACGAGGGAGGCTGGCGTTGCTGCAGGTGCTTATTATAGTCCATTGGAAACGAAACTAGAAAGGGTCATGCAGCAGCTGTCATCCCACACCCGAACCGCCTCTTCCAGCGCAGCGCCCAGCCCAGCCACGGCCCCCCTCCCCCTCCCTTCCTCCTCGGCTGCCTGCCTGCCTGCCATCTCTCTCTTCCTCTTAACATATCCTTGCTCTCTTCTGAGGTAGTATAGAGGTAGAGAGGCCAGGAGGTTATGGAAGGGGAGAAACATACTACGAAACCCAAGGGGAGGGGGCAAGCAGCGCAGCAAGCCAGGACTCTCTACGAAGCAAACCGGCCCGGCCGAAACCACTAGCGAGAGTCCGTCCAGATTTTAGTTTGCTCTCCCCCCGGCCCTTTTGGCGCCGGCCGCAAACAAAATCGGGGACTTGGTTCGTAGTCCAGAGCGCGAGAGTCCCAGACACCGGAGGCGAGGGGATCGGAGACGAGACGCGGACGGCAGATACGGTCGGTCCGTGCGGCGACGAAAAGATGGCGGCTTCGTCGTCCTCCTCCGGGGCCGGCGGGTCCCCGGCCCACGCGCCTCCCGGCGGCGGCGGTGGCGGGGCCCCGTACCACCACCGGTCGCGGTTCGGCGACACGACGCTGACCAAGGTGTTCGTGGGGGGCTTGGCGTGGGAGACGCCGTCCGAGGGCCTGCGCCAGCACTTCGAGGCCTACGGCGAGATACTCGAGGCCGTCGTCATCACCGATCGCGAGACCGGCCGCTCCAAGGGCTACGGCTTCGTAAGTCCACGGCCGCCTCTCGCTTTCCCCTACCTTGTTCTACTCCGACCGATCGGCCGCGCGCCGGCGCCGCGAGCGCTTGCATGCGTTCCTTTCATCACAGATCGATCCCCGTTGTGCCTCCGCAGGTGATCTTCCGGGACCCGGACTCGGCGGCGCGGGCGGTGCAGAACCCGAACCCGGTGATCGCCGGGCGGCGCGCCAACTGCAACATTGCGGCGTTCGGCCCGCCGCGCCCCCCCGCGCAGGCGACGAGAGGTGAGCGCCCCGAGGAACCAAATCAATGCTCCTCCTGTCTCTTTTTTTTACTACTTTCCCAGCTCTCTCGCAAGGCACGAGCATGTGCATGGAAGTAGCATCATTACCGCCGCCGGCCGTACGCGATTAACCGGATAAGCTTGATTATTAGGGCACCGTGTTTCGTTCGTCCTGGTGATTTCCTTGGGGGGAGATGAGATTATTGGCAGATGGGTGGGGCCCAGCGCAGCCCAGCTGGTGAAACACCGGGCGCCAGCACACGGGATCCAGGACGGCCACTACTATATCTGCATTAGGACGGGGGAGGCAGCAGGCACTAATCAACCATGGCCTCATGGCTCACGACCTCACGAGTCGTCATGGTCTCATCTCATGGCTGTGCTTGCCCAGGCTGGCCTTGCAGTGGCTGCGGCTGCACGCTACTTGGTCTCCTCAACCCCCACCCTGTTTAGTCCAGTCACGCATATGGATCAGCCATTAAATCTGGGTGACACTAGGTTTGTAGTAGATTAAGGGCAGTCTCAGCCCATCATGAGTAGTGTTCATACTGCCATGTTAGCAAGACATCACCTTAGACACTACATTCTCCAACCCATGATTTCTTAGGATGGATCATTAATAAATTCATCATATTTTCTCTCTACCCGTCATACTTGTTCTTTTTCTATCATGAAGACACTATCATCTCCCAATGCAAATTTTGGTAGTGTCCTATGCATAGGTTCTCATGTCGACACTGGGTCTTGCATGAGACCCAGTTTCTTCCTCTTTCCATTCTCTCTCTTATTTAATACAGTGCCACACAAGCAAAAAGTCCTATATGGCAGCCTAATTAATGTTATGAAAATTATCCTACGTGGAGGTAAAAAGTCTTATGTGACAGTCTAATTAATGTTATGAAAATTAAGGAGGGTTGGGACTGCCCTAATAAATTTTATACGGCGCAGTCTAATTCTTCGCTCCCAAAGGACCCTATAGGCTACTCTAGGCATTTGGATGAATTGCTGGTGCAGGAATCTGATGCAAGATCGATGCAGCTGGTAGCATTTCGGCAGAATGGCGGTTGTGGGATGGGTGAGTGAGGCTGGTAGTACTATTTTTCCCCTTTGCTTGCAGAGAAAGACCAGGCTGCATGCATTGACCGCGAGCACGCGATTGGTGATATGCTGCATCGCGTTGCCCAGCGACAGTGAGTTGTAAAGGGGTGGAGATTATCGCTGGAGAATCGGGAATCCAGCCGCCTTTCTTTTCTAGTGAAAACCGATGCATGGCTTTACAAAATGTTCGGCAGCATATACTTAGTACTGCCCTACCCTTTCCTGTAGTCTTCCAGACTTTGACCCGGTTGAGTATCAACCACTAGAGGAATAGATGCTTGATTATGTGCACGAAAAGGGTTGATAGATGTAGCTTTTGCTCCTGTTCCTCTGATCCGATTCGTTCTAGAGTAGATTTCCCTTGCATTCCTTCGTTTCAATGTGGGTCTCTTTATATATGCTGGATCACCTAACTAAGATTTCAAATTGCGGTATTTTCATCGTTATTTCCCCCTTTTTTATATGATGCAATTGTTATGGCGCTTTTCAAATAAGCTGGTGTTATAATGGTGTTGGTCTTTTTCTCCTTTTCGCCGTAGAGCAATCGGCATACTATTTGTGCAAAACTGTTCAGTGCATTACAGCACAAGCACAATAATGCACACCAAACCGGAGTAGGTTCTAAGTGCTGGCTAGCTAGGACATCCTTGAGCCATTTGGCGCTGTGCTAATCTACGCAATGCTCACTTAAAGAAACCTCTTTCTTCTATTATTCCTAGACCAAATGCAGATTTCAGAACAGAGAATTGATTTCTTTCTCGAAGCAATGGTATCTTTTTATCCCACACATAGAAAGGCTAAACGGTTTGCTAGGCCATCATACCCTGAAAGAAACCAGAGCCCGTCTGGTCAGTCAAACCCAGTTCCAGCGCAGGGCACATGGTGAGACCTCCCTTGCACAGGCCACGCAACTGTTGTCCGTAATACATGCATGCAACAACATGCATACGCCTGCTCTCTCTGCACTGCACTGCTCTGTACTGTACTGTACTGCTCGGTGTATTATTTGTTTGGTGGGCGTTGCTTCCTCTGCAGCCTGCTGTTTAACATGCCATTGCCACCACCGTTTTTCTCTGCAGGAAGAGGAGGAGGTGGAGGAGGAGCTCGTGGGGCCCCCATGCAGGATCAGCAGCCGCTTGGCCCGCCCTACAGGATGCCGTCGCAGATGACCCCGCCTCACGGCGCCACAGTGTTCTACCACCCCCAGTACGGGTAAGTGCCCCTGTCGCCTATACGTTTCAGCTGTTGTGTATTAATTGAAATCCCTGGAGATACGCCAAAGAAATACTGACAGCACATCTCTGATGCGCGCATGGTGATACGAGCATTGCGTACGCGTGCGCTTATACAGAGGGCGCGTGCGTACATGGCGTATATCACCGGCGCGGTGCGCTCTCATCGTGGGATCCGAGTACACCGCAACTCTGAATTTTCAATTGACAGCGGCGGCACATGTCCATTTCAGCGTCGTGTCATTACTCTTTTATCACTTCTTGTTCTGATCCGGAGAGGGATAGCCGGCGTTACTCGTTAGGGTGTGACAACTCCATATCGTAGTGGCTGCTTTTGGGGCTTTGGAACTTACTGTGTAAGAGCCGTGTAGTCTCACGACATGGATTTTGATGTTCGGGGCATGGTTTTAGTTCAGAGACTTTGCGTGCTGAACTGACCTTAGCGCAAATAGGTGGAGTTGTGATAGAAAAGCAAGTCATTTGAGCTGTTCTTTTGCTGGAAGAGAACAGCAAAAGTCACTGGTCTTTGTTGATGTTCCATTTAGTCATTTACCGAGCTGAATAGCTGATTGCTGCCTGTGTTTCATCACATTCACGGAATCGGGAGTCAGGTTACTTTCACGGCGCATCATTCAATTATCTTTTCCTTAATTGGACTGGGACAGGTGGGTTCAGTTGCCGAGCGGCGCAGATGGGCCCACGTGTCCCCATGCCTCTTCTGCTGGGCCCTGAGATAGGCCCATTAAATTTGGCCCCATGGGAGGGAGACAGCAGCTCAGCTCATTCAACTCTGGTGGTCCCGTCCCGCCCTCCTCTCCTCTTTCTCTCTTACCCCAGACAGCAGACCACCATGGGCTCTTGTTGCCTGCCCTGCAAACACTCTCTTCACCTTGTTGTTTTGCTGCAGAGTTAAATGCCTGCATTCATCTCTTAGGTTCGCTCAGCTTCACTGATATTTGGGAATCTCTGCGCCTCCGTACCAATCCATTGGCATGGATACAATACTCATCACTATATATTGTATCAGGGATTTCATTAACATTTTTCTACTTCATAGATTCTGTCTTTACTCTTATGCAAGTTACAGTGCTCTGATGCAAATTAGGATTTGTAAGGACGAAATCTATTTAATTTCATGTTTATTTAGAGGTCCCCTACCTGAATTTTTTGTTTGTCGAGTACTAGTACACCTGATACGTTCTTGCCAGCTGGCAGTGGCGGACCCAGCTTTCGGCCAAGACTAGGGCCAAAATTAAGGAGCGTCATTACGTTTTTAGAAAAAAAGGGAGTATATTTCATTAAGCAAATAAAAGTGTCCCGGCCACTGCAAAAGCATGAGGTCTGAAAATTATTACAATTTTGCTATTTTGGAGAGCGTAATGTGACAAATTGAAGAAATAGAAAATAAAAAAAATATAAATTGAGATTATAATTGGACTTTATGCTTGACTATACAACAAATGAGATAAAATATAGCACTAACTAACGTCATACACAATATCAAATTCCAAATTACTAAAGATTTGTGCATTCGGACTCGTTCTTACTTTTTTTTTTGTTTTAGAGATTGGTCCTCTTCACCTTGTAGTCCCATTTAAGATGCAAATAAAAATAGGCTTTGGACTATTGTAAACTAAATTTCTAATCTGGATGAATGTGTGAGCTCCTATTGGAAGGGAGGATCGAACATGAGCTACTTCTGGAGTGCCAAACGACTGGCAACAAGCGGTGCAGGGAGCATGTGGTGCAGCTACACGCGCAAGTCCGTGAGGGCGGGGCATGATGCTAGGCAATTGTGGGCCGGGTTGCTGATTTCCTTCACCACTCACCAGTACATTCACCTCGGAGAGCTAGCGTCCGGATTTGGCGGGCATCTGTATGTACTCGATGGAAAGCAATGCAACAAATAGGTTCAGAATGAGCTGTGCGTGCGTTCATGGGATTTAGAGCAGGCTATACAAGGATTTAGAAAACTAGGGCCAATAGCTAAAATACACGTGATGTGCCTTGCTACTGCCTAAGACTAGGGCCATGGCCCTACTGGCCCTAGCCGCAGGTCCGCCACTGCCAGCTGGTTATATGTTTTTAGGTTGTTGCAAGCATTGAACAATAAGCAACTTTTCCTAATGAACTATTAAATGAAGTACTAAGATGCACGCACCAAAAAGGGGAAGCAACCGTATGGTCTGCTCCTTGCTTTAGCTCAACATATAATAGTGCCTGAGATAATTTTGGGCTTTACAGCCATGATGGTTGGTAGATATGTCATTGGGAGTGAGACATTGATGGGCCTCAGGCTCAGCTCAATCACTATCAATCTTTTATAAGGCACTGAAGATGTTCTGCAAACTTTTGCAGGTACTGGTACCCACCTGATTATCCATACCAACAGGCAAGCAATCCAATCATAATTTCATCTCGTCCCCTTCAATGTCATTTTTGTTGTTTTTACTCTCACATGCACGCTAGTTGTTCCTTGCTGCATACAACTCCAATAATTGGCTATAGTACCCTATGAAAAATAGGATAAATTGCACTGTTTACTGTCCTTGGTCGGAAACTCTGAATTCAGTATGGAAACTCCATCTTCTTTAAACTTCTTTGAATACCAACAATTTTCAGTAATGAAACTTGGTGATGGCTGCATGATAGGGCCTTTGTTTATTATAGTGGGAATCATGTTATATTTTGTACCAGAATCAGACACTAGCACAGCCTGGCAGTCTAACTGAAAACGTCAAATCTGATAACTGATGAGCAGGCAATGTACAATTCTCAAGTGCTGCAACATTACTACCCTCAGATGTATGGTCCAACCTCCCCTTCAGGACCACCCTACCAATACATGGGGTACATGCCCAGTGGCTCGAGTCCAAGGACTAGCTTCTCGCCAATGCAACAACCTGCGCGGCCATTCTTTCAGCAACCAACGGTGCAGATAGACGGTTCTTTCCCACCGGGGCCTTCACTTCCGACTAATTTCAGACTCCAGCTGCCCCCTCATGCAGTCTCAAGGGAATCCGATGATGCATCCGGTATGCCACTCCTATCATTCTTTGTCTGTTATCTTGAGTGCTGAAATTCATAACAGAAACGTATTTTAGTTTAATATAATTCTATATAACGTCGGAAGCTACCTGTCAGTATGTAATCTTAGTACAGAAAATTATATATCAACTTTTAACAGTTGGATGCATCAACATAAGTTAACCGCAGCAAAGAAAAAACTTATACGTCACTTTTTTCAGCAAAACTGATATCTTACTGTTGGCATATATTAGCAGGATCTCAATCGGCTCAGCCAACCTCTTCTGCTGCAGCTACAAGCACAAACAACCAGGAAGCTTCAGGGCCTGTAACGTCAAATTCAGATCCAAACACATCAAACTGACTTGCTGAAAATCCTGGCAAAATGATCTGATGTCAAACTGCTTCAGACTATTGGTGGTCTGACAGTCCATGATACTCACATCTTGACTGAAAAAGCATCCAAAGATTTGTTCTTTCATTATTTCTGATTCTTTTCGAATTCTTGCAATGCATTTCTTCGATGAATCCATTGTACCACCAACTGAATTTCAAGTTCAAAATTCAGAAATTCGCCAGAATAAGTTCCGGGGGCATCTTACTGTCCAAAGAACTGCCGTGCTGTTAGTTATCTGAAATATGCACTGTTCTTCTGTGAGGAATACCTAATTTTATTGCAATCCTTGGAACAAGACACCGAATTATAGCGCGGTTCTGTTCATAAAAGATTTCGCAGTTCGTTCTGTCGTATGACAGGTGAATCTACAGGCCTACGTGAATGTACTGACAAGCAAGCATACACTTTCCAATGTGAAATGAATAATGTCCATGTGAAACGGACTATCCAAGAAGAAACAAATCCAGTACCGCACTTGCATAATACTACAGTTTGGTCCTATCCTGAAAGAAACAAGTGTACGTAGTACTGTTTAGATAAGTGTACGTAGTCCACCGAGTCTGTAACTGATGCAACAGTACTGCTTATATTTTTTTAGATAACGGTAATCAGCTTGCAGTTGCAGGAACACTTCCTTCAAGCATGAATCTGACCAAATGGTCAATGTTAACCCTGGAATTCCCGCCTTCCTCCATTGCAGCCACGGCCTTCTCCTTCCACACAGTTGCTTTCGCTTTCATATCTTTGCCTTTCTCACCATCCATGGCTTCTTTGATGAGTCGCGCCACCTCCTCCCTCGTGACATTGTTGTCAATCTCCAGCCCAATGTCCCACTCGGTGCAGACGTATCGGCAGTTCGTCGGCTGCTCGCCGAAGAACGGCCAGCAGATCATCGGCACGCCGGCGCATATGCTCTCCAGCGTCGAGTTCCACCCGGAGTGCGTCAGGAACAGCCCGGTCGACGGGTGCGACAGGACCTCCTCCTGCGGGCACCAGCTCAGGAAGAGCCCTCTCTCCTTCGTCTCGGTGAAGACCTCCTCCGGCAGCACGGCCTTGTCGCCTGTGACGAGGTCCGGCCGGATCACCCACAGGAACGGCCGGCCGCAGCGCGCCAAACCCCACGCGAACTCGGCGAGCTGGGCCAGCGTCGTCACCGTGATGCTGCCGAAGTTGACGTACACGACGGATCCCGGCGGCTGGGTGTCCAGCCACCGGAGGCAGCTCGCGTCCTCCTTCCAGAGGTTGCCGCCGATCGCGGCGGCGTCGGAGCCGGCGGCCATGGCCTTGGCGAACGTGACGAGCGGGCCGATGGTGTAGACGCGCACGAGCGGGAACATGCGGCGCAGCGCGTCGACGACGTCCTGCTCCAGCGCGTCGAACGTGTTGATGATGATCCCCTGCGCGTGGTGCGTGTTCTGGGCCTCGCGGCTGTCGAAGTGCACCATGAATTCGTTTGGGTCCGTCGGGCGGATGAAGCTGGGCATGTCCCGCAGCCGGATGCCCGGCATCCCGGGCACCAGTCCAGCACCGTGTCCAGGTACCCGTTGGTCAGGTAGCTCTCATCTGCGCAACACATACATGTGTTATGAGCACACTGTTACGTACAGAAACTAGTTGAAAGCTTCAAATATTATCGAGGGAAAATGAGAACCTGCTGGTCATAATATAGCTAGCCCGTTACCTTTGAGTGGGACGTAGCCTCTGTCCATGAGCTCCTTGAAGTGGAGGTAGCCCATGAAGCCACATGCACTCATGGTACAGAACACGAGTGCAGCACCTTGGCGAGCTGCAGCAGCGGCGTCACATGGCCCTGCGCCGGGTACGGGATGTACACCGCGTGGGGGGGGGGGGGGGCGTTGGAGTTTGTTGACACGAAAATGCGCCAACAAACTCGAGATCGATCGAACGCGCAGCACGGCCGTCACAACGGCCAACTCCTGAGCTCCTCGGGCAAACCGGTCAGACCGGTTCCTGAAACCGGTCAGACCGCTTTCAGGCAGGAACTCGTGAAGACCTAGAAACTCGAGCTCGGGAGGGACCCCGTCGGAGCTCAAGCAAGCTAGGGTTGCCCTAGGGTCGGCAGGCCACCTAGAACGCCCTTGAACGCCGTAGGGACGAGCAAAGAACAGAATATGGAGGTTGGAAAAGATTAGGATTTGAGAGATAAAAAAGTAAAGGATAAATGTGTTTGATTCGATTGGAATACATCTCAATCGGCCTTAGCCTTTATATTTAATAGGCCGGGGAAGTCTTACCCCTTTCGAATAGGTTACAATATGGGACTAAACTCGGAATCCTAATCCTACTCGAATTACAGAACCAAACCGGTCTGACCGGTTTGGCAAACCGGTCAGACCGGTTTGGCCGGGCCAGAGCCAATTTTGACTGTCAACACATGCCCCCCTGCGTTTTTAGTGAACTTGAGAACTAAAAAGCAAGTAATTACAATTCAGGAGCTAAATTTTATGCTAAGGGCGATATCAACAATATATCGGCCATTGGTCTTCATGCGTCTTGCCAAACACTTGGATAGAATTTCTTCAAATACCTTCTGTTGATAGCTTTAGGCAAATGATCTCCCTTCAACGTCTCTAGCATGTAAGAATTCCCAAAAATGACTTTGACAACTCTATAGGGTCCTTCCAAACAAGCTCACCAATCTGAAAATATTTTCCTCGTACTTTCTTGTTGTAAGCTTTAGCAACCCGAAGCTTATCTTTCTCAATGTCCTTCAAAGCTTTCAATCGTTTGTCGGTTACCTCATCAATATTGTCCAACATCAAATTGTGGTAATCAACAGTATCAAGGTCATTTTGTTTAGCCAATCTATAAGCGTCTAGATTTACCTCAACGGGTAAAACGACCTCTTGACCATACACAAGCTCAAAAGGAGTAACTTTAGTAGCACCATGTCTAGATATACGATGAGCCCATAATGCTTCGGATAAAACTTCATGCCATCTCTTAGGACTTTCTTCTATCTTTTTCTTGATTAATTTGATCAAAGTTTTATTACTTGACTCGGCTTGTCCATTAGCCTGAGCGTAATATGGAGATGAATTGAGCAACTTAATTCTATAGGATTCGGCGAATTCACGTACCTCTTTAGACATAAACGAAGTACCTTGATCCGTTGTCAAAGTTTGAGGAATACCGAATCTATGAATAATATTTTGCGTAACAAACTCAATTACTTCTCGATGTGTCATATTCTTCAAGGGAATCGCTTCGGTCCACTTAGTGAAATAATCTGTAGCAACTAACACAAAACGATGTCCTTTTGATGATGAAGGATTAATTTGTCCAATAAAATACAATCCCCAACCTCGGAACGGCCATGGCTTAATAATAGGATGCATCAATGCAGCAGGAACAAGTTGCAAATTTCCAAACTTCTGACATTCCTCACATCCTTTGTAATATTTGAAACAATCTGCCATCATAGTAGGCCAATAGAAACCGGCTCGTCTAAGTAACCACTTCATCTTTGGAGCCGATTGATTTGTACCACAAATACCTTCATGGACCTCACCCATGGCAACTTTGGCCGGATCCGAATTAAGACATTTCAACAGTAAATCTTCGGCGTTTCGACGATAGAGCTCATTGTCAAGCAAAACGTATTTAAACGATATTCGCCGAATATTTCTTTCTGCACCACGACCAGGATCTCTCAAATAAGTAATAATAGGCACCCTCCAATCCTGATCTTCAACTTTGGATTGATTAGCATCATCCAAAGGATTTTTGCTTCTGTCAGGGGACGAAGCGGTCAGACCGGTTTCAGAACCGGTCAGACCGGTTCTGGCAGTCAGACCGGTCTGACCGGTTTCTGAAACCGGTGTGACCGGTTCGTCCAGAACCAGAATCTCGGCTTTCGTTTGCATCGGTTTTTGGAGATAGAAATATTTCTTTGCAACCATATAACCAGATGCTTTCTGAGCCAGAGTATTTGCCTTGTCATTCTCTTCTCTTGGAATATGTTTGATAGTAAATTCATCAAAAGAAGCAATGATATCAAGACATCTATCAAGATATGCATTTAATGAACCATTATAACATTGGCATACCTTTGACACTTGTTGTACCACCAGGAGCGAATCACCAAAAGCCTCAACATGCTTTATTCCCATGTCTTGCAAAAATTCCAAGCCAAATAGAAGAGCTTCATATTCAACTTGATTATTGGTTCGCTTTTCTTCTAATCGGTTTGAAAACTCAAAGACGGCACAACTTGGAGAGATCAAAACAGCACCAATTCCTTGTCCATCATTGCAAACCGATCCATCAAAATATAACTTCCATGGGGTACAAGCAACATAGCCGACGTCGAAGTTGTTTGTATCATTTATCCGATGTTCAACAATAAAATCAGCTACAATTTGGCCTTTCATTGATTTTAAAGGTTCACAAGCCAAATCATACTCAACTAAAGCATAAGCCCATTTACCGACTCTTCCGCTAGAAATCGGCTTTTGCAACATATGTTTAATTACATCGGTTTGACACAACACGATGCAAGTGCTAGATAATAAATAATGCCTCAATTGAGTACAAGCATGGTACAAGGATAAACACAACTTCTCAATTAAAGTATACCTTGTTTCTGCATCGATGAGTCGTCGGCTTACATAAGCATTCACATACTCCTTATTGCCGATTTCTTGAGTCAAAACAGCCCCAATAGTTCTATCTTCAGCCGCCACATAAAGTCTGAATGGAATCCCTCTCTTAGGCGCTCTAAGCACCGGTGGTGAAGACAAGTACTCTTTGATCTTCTCAAAAGCTTCTTGCTGTTTTGCCCCCCAAGTAAAATCGGCTTCATTCTTTAACCGAAGTAAAGGAGTAAAAGCATAAACCTTTCCAGACAAGTTAATTATAAATCTTCTCAAGAAATTTACCTTGCCTAGAAACTTTTGCAAATCCTTCTTGCAAGTAGGAGCTTCGACTTTCTTTATAGCTTCAATTCTCTTGGGGTCAACTTCTATGCCGTTCTCATGAATAATAAACCCAAGAAACTTCCCAGCCGAAACACCAAAAGCACATTTGAGTGGATTCATCTTTAAGCCATACCGTCGCATCCTCTCAAGAGCAAGTTTTAAATCGGCTAAATGAGAATCAAAGCCATCCGATTTAACTACGATATCATCAATATACACTTCCACAATAACACCAAGTTAATCATAAAAGATTAAATTCATAGCCCTTTGATAAGTTGCACCGGCATTCTTTAATCCAAAAGTCATTACCACCCACTCAAATAAACCAATAAATCCCGGACATTGAAAGGCCGTTTTGTGCATATCCTCTTCGGCCATGAAGATTTGATTATATCCAACATTACCATCAAGAAAACTAACAACACGATGCCCAGAAGCTTCATTGATTAAGACATCGGCTATAGGCATAGGATATGAATCTTTCGGAGTGGCTTTATCAAGATCTCTAAAATCAATGCAAACTCTAAATTTTCCCGAATCTTTCTTTTCAACGGGAACAATATTAGAAATCCACTCCGCATAGCGACAAGTCCGAATAAAACCAGCATCTAGCAAACGATTAACTTCTTCTTTTATTCGGTCATAAATAGCGGGATTAAAACGTCTAGCCGATTGTTTAAAAGGTCTAAAACCGGCTTTTATCGGTAAACGATGCTCAACTAAATCACGACTCAAACCCGGCATCTCACGGTACTCCCAAGCAAAACAATCGACATACTCTTTCAACAAATTTATTAACTTGGCTTTAAACTCAGCCGATAAATTTTTGTTTACAAAAGTTGGTCTAGGAATAGTACCATCACCAATATCTATTTTTTCTAAAGGGTCGACTGACGTGAAACCCTGACCCAACTTATCCATATCACCGAGATCTTCAATGGCTTCAAACATACCGGCCGAATGTGCTCGATGATGATCAATTCGGTCTTGAAGCCACTGTCCAGTCGTAAACCGGTCTGACCGGTTCCCAGAAGCGGTCTGACCGGTTTGGCTTGATCGGCGCTGTTCAGGTCTAAACCGGTCTGATCGGTTTCCAGAAGTGGTCTGACCGGTTTGTCTCTGTTGATTTGTTTGCTCCATTAATTACAACAAGTAATTCAACCGATTCTTCATCGGATTTAATGTAGCAGCAACAAAACCATCCTTGGTGCAACTGATCAGCTCATAGTCGGTCAAATCCATGACCGACAAACATTTGACTTTCTCATTTGCACTAAGAGAATCGGAATCGGCCGTTGCAACGAAGGAAGAAGTATCACCATGTACAACTTCAACTTCATCGCCGATCCACTGAATAAGATATTGATGCAAGGTAGATGGAATACATTTATTTGCATGAATCCAATCTCGACCAAGGATTAAACTGAAGTTACCTTGCACCTCGGAGACGAAGAAAGCCGTAGCAATAGTCTTGCTCCCGACGGTCAACTCCATAGAAGCCACCTCCTTGGCACCAATGGGATCACCTCCACCAACTCCACTGACCGTCATGTTTGTCTTGATCAATTCTTCGTCTTTTCCGCCAATCTTCTTGTAGAGAGAGTATGGCATAAGATTTACAATAGCTCCACCGTCAACCAACATATGAGAAATTGGCTTCCCGTTGATGCGCCCTCTCATATATAAAGCCTTGAGATGATTCTCTGATTCACTAGGTTTCTGAAAAACGGCATCTTGAGGCCCAAGTTGAAGATGAGAGACCTCCTCCTCTGGTATCACATAATAATCAGAAGACAAATATACAACATTGATTTCCATGTTGCCATGTTCTGGAGAAGGCTCAAAATCATCCAATTCTTCATCTCCAACCACTGGAGGAATTGGCGGAGTAATATCGATAGTTGAAGTAATCTCAGTTCCCGCTTCTGTCGTCAAACCGGTCTGACCGGTTCCAGAAACCGGTCTGACCGCTTCTGCAGCGGTGGGCTGATCAAAACCGGTCTGACCGGATTCAGAAACCGGTCTGACCGGTTGTGCTGCTGATTGCACAACGGGCTTAGCTTGCCAGATCTTTGTCTGAGGAATCATAGGCCTGTAATTGTTGAAGTATTCATCCCTCAGCTTCTCAGCTTCCTGTTCCCTTTTTTCTTTGTTCCGCAGGCGTTGTAACTTCCGCTTCTGTGTATGAGTCAAACCAGAAGGACACCACCTTGGTTGGAAGACCTTCTTTATGCCCTTGCTACTGCTAGCCTCATGATCATTAGCTATGACCGACTTTTTGACTGGAACAGGAACCGAATTTCCAATGACTATCGGCTTTCTACCCAAATCTTGCATAGCCACTGGAATACTGCCAATTGTTACAATCCCACTGGTTTTGGCTTGCACGTCCTCCTTTTTCTCCTTGACACGGTATTCTTGCTTAGGAGGAGCTTGGA
Organism: Echinochloa phyllopogon; assembly: GCA_033239725.1. Taxonomy (NCBI): domain Eukaryota; kingdom Viridiplantae; phylum Streptophyta; class Magnoliopsida; order Poales; family Poaceae; genus Echinochloa; species Echinochloa phyllopogon. The sequence continues at coordinate 55,446,870 of BTCW01000010.1, forward strand.
ACCTCTGCTCAGACCGAAACCGGTCTGACCGGTTCACAAAACCGGTCTGACCGCTTTTGGGAGCAGTCGAAGGACCTGATTGGTATGAGCCTAATCGGTCATGTACCGAAGTCCCAGTAACATCACCACGGCGCTTATAAGCTGTAGAATTGATCCAACGCTGCGGTGACCTGTGTCTCTTTTTTGTTGGCCGATCAACTTGAACGGCCTCTGTGTACTTGTTCATGAGCTGAGAAAAAGTAGGTCCTTGCTTCAGAACCCTTCCTTGAACCTTTGGCTCATTAAACTTCCAAGTATCCACTTCCGGGCGCTTGGGCTTGAAAGTCCTTGGACGGTCTGGAGACAAACCGGTCTGACCGGTTTCGCCTGACTAGCGAACCGATTCTCTTCCAAGGAACTTCTTTGCCCCCCGGGCCTTGATGTGTTAATTGTAATCTTCAGAGACTCTTTTCCATCCAGAGTCTTCCCAATCACCACTGTTCTGACCGGAACTTTGTCATCAACTTTTTCCGGCCTTGGGTCTCTAATCACCACATTCTTACCCTTAGCTCCATCGGCTTGTTCCGGCCGAATCAACACCTTAGTATTCAGATCCAAGGTATGAACAGGGAAAGGAGCCTTATCAACTTGCATTTCAGCTAGCACTAATCGACCTTCATTAAGGGCCGATTGTACCTGTCGTCGAAAAACATTGCAATCGTTGGTCGCATGAGAAAAAGAATTATGCCACTTACAATACGCATGATTTTTCAATTGATCGGCTGGTGGAATTGCTTGAGAAAGTTTAATAAAACCGTTCTTAAGCAATTCATCAAAAACACGATCACATTTAGCTACATCAAAAGTAAACTTAATTTCTTCCTGCCGATTTTTCTGAATCGGCTTCAATGAGGGACAAGAACCAGGTTTACTCTTTGATGACCAAACAAATTCAGCAGCATAAATTTCTTTATCATCGTCCGAACTATCAGAATCATTATCAACAACATGCACATTCGAACGATGAGGTTTAGCAGATTCTTTTGAATTTTTAAACTTAAGCTCTAGACTCATAGCCTTCATTTGCAAGTGATTAATAGTAAGGAAATCAGAACCCTCTAGTTTTTCCTTGAAATGAGACCGTAAGCCCGCAAAAGCTAAATCTGCTAAATCTTTTTCAGAAACAGTTATGCTAAAACATCGGTTCTTAACATCTTTAAATCTTTTGAAGTAATCAAGAACCGATTCCTCTCGGCTTTGCCTAACCGATGTTAAATCAGACAATTTAGCTTCGTTTTCTCCGCTAAAGAAATGATCATGAAATTTACGCTCCAATTGAGTCCAATTTTGAATAGAATTAGGAGCAAGCGAAGAAAACCATGAAAAAGCAGTTCCAGTTAAAGATAATGAGAACAACCGTATACGCAATGGTTCATAAAATGATGCTTCTCCTAATTGCAAGATATATTGACTAATATGTTCCCAAGGAGTTCTATTATCTTCGCCACTGAATTTAATAAAATCAGGAACACGCCAACCATTAGGATAAGCAACTAAATCAAATTCAGGTGGATACGGTTTTTGATATAAGCGTGAATTACCCAATTCAAGCCCGAGTCTTGTTCTAAGTGTATTAGCTATATCTTGTTTAAACTTAGCTAACTCAGCTTGATAATTCCCATCACCTCTGTTTTGTGGAAAACGGGGAACATTATTCATCGCACTTTGAGAAGTATTCGGAATCGGCCCGTGAGACGCGCCAGATACGTGGGGTATACTTCCCACAACCGTAGTGCGTGGAGTAGTGTAAACAGGACCAGAAGCAACCGTACTAGATAAAACCATCGCACCCGGTGCCCCTGCACCCATGGAACCGGTCTGACTGCCAGAGGGGACCAAACCGGTCTGACCGGTTCGTGGACCGAACCAGGGTGAAGTGATTGTCGCGCATAGAAATTCATCGGCATGCCTATATTAGGATCTAAAACATTTTCTGGCATGCTTGATGAGCTAGGAATTGGGTTAGGTAATTCATTAGATTCTACGTTATTTTTACCTTTATCAGAATTACCCGACATACTAGCAATCAATTCACTAGTAGCAGTTTGTGCAGCAAGCAATTTATCATCCATCATGCGAGTAATTTGCTGCATCAAATCAGAGGATTCGCCAGTTACCTTTGGAAGTTCTTAAACTTGGTCGTTTGCCAGCTTGAAAGCCGGCATGACGAATTCCTCCACTCCCTTGACAAGACCACCGCGATATTTTTTTGAAGCCCTTCAAGAATTGCGCCCTGAAGTGCTGCTCGGCGATCAGGTACCGCTTCCGCTCCTCGTCCGTGAGCTCTTCCATTGTCGCGGCGATGATGTTGTCTTTGTCAAGGTCGCATGTTGATCCAGACATTATTGGAGTAGATTGAATCGGTCTTGAAACCAGATTAATCTGTCCCCAGCGGAGTCGTCAAAAAGTATGTTGACACGAAAACGCGCCAACAAACTCGAGATCGATCGAACGCGCAGCACGGCCGTCACAACGGCCAACTCCTGAGCTCCTCGGGCAAACCGGTCAGACCGGTTCCTGAAACCGATCAGACCGCTTTCAGGCAGGAACTCGTGAAGACCTAGAAACTCGAGCTCGGGAGGGACCCCGTCGGAGCTCAAGCAAGCTAGGGTTGCCCTAGGGTCGGCAGGCCACCTAGAACGCCCTTGAACGCCGTAGAGACGAGCAAAGAACAGAATATGGAGGTTGGAAAAGATTAGGATTTGAGAGATAAAAAAGTAAAGGATAAATGTGTTTGATTCGATTGGAATACATCTCAATCGGCCTTAGCCTTTATATTTATAGGCCGGGGAAGTCTTACCCCTTTCGAATAGGTTACAACATGAGACTAAACTCGGAATTCTAATCCTACTCGAATTACAGAACCAAACCGGTCTGACCCAGACCGGTTTGGCCGGGTCAGAGCCAATTTTGACTGTCAACGGAGTTGGAGCCCATCTCGCGGTGTTCCTTCTTTCTCCCTGTTGGATTGGAAATGAGTGACACCGTACCGTATATGGAGACTCGCAGACGCAGGCAGAAAATTCCTCCGATCGATCAACGAAATATGGCTCGGCACCTCATGTTCTGTGAGGGCTCTGTTAGATGCCGCTGCTCCAATATAATCCATCACGTAGGCTTTCAGATATGTACATCGTTGCCGTCGTCGTGGCTCGGGGAGCGGCAGTCACTGATGCGTGCAGCGATGGCTAGTATTATTATATCCCGGCGGCTGGGTCGTGATTTGGTGCAGGAAAGCTCCACGGCTGCTGTGTGCCGGTGTCGAACAGCGCGGGAACCTTGTGGTTGCCAATAGTCATGGAGTCTGCTGTCAGTAGAAACTGCTTGCTGCTATTGTTGTACTTGTACACGGCAGGCATCTCCACTAGGAAACTGATGAGTGAGCGAGAGAGATCATTTTGGCAGGTAGGGGTCGAGATTTACATACTGAGGAGGATACTGCTCGGATGTGCGCGGCCCATACAGAAGAGAGGTCCGTTGTATCTGTTCGGCCCACAAGCCCGACGGCGATTTTTGTGATCACGACACAGTGTCCGATACCCATCCAGGCCGCTCTATTTATATCCTCGTAGTATAAACAGTCAATCAGGCGTCTCCAACAATGGTTGATGTCTCCGGCTGACAATCTGGCATCCAATTTCATCTCGATTGGAGCCGATAATAAGGAAAAACAAAGCGCTAACGAGTCTACAAGAGCTTTTTTTAGATAATGGAATTTTATTCCGGCCTCTACGGAACGTACACGGCCTTGTCTCACATGAGTCCCAATGGTGCTCGAAGGACCCAGCGTCTCACCTCGTGCTTTTGAGCTTCGGCAAAATCGTAGGACCCATAATCCACATCAACACACGTTGCTTTTCTGAATAACCAACTTGTCTGTATATCACATGCGCAAATTCTCATAAAAAAATCAGAACATTGGGTTAAGGGAATCAGAAAGTATTTTTTTTATGCTTCGTAAAGAACAGAGGAGCTGCGCGTACTCAAAAATCGTCGTTGATGTGCTATGTGAAGCAGACGACGATGAACTGAACTTTCAGGCTTATATTGCACCATGGTTGCCGGTGTTCCTACACTAAAGAACCAATCGTTTCAGGGTTTGATTCACCTGGCACTGCAAGCTAAAAACAAAGGGGGAGTTTGAGCTCACACATCGAAAAGGAAGGACCTTCATTTGCAAGGGTTTTCTCCCCATAGAAATGAGACCATGGATTCGGAGCCTGACGAAGAAGAACACCACCGAAACTCCAATTGATGCATATCCTCCAATCAATACTGATCCGCCCGCAGCATTTCTGCAAACACCTTCCGACCGCTATACTGTAACGCCGGAGCTGCCGCGGCGCGCTGGAAGGGCGTACTCCAACCGAAGTCTGCTACGAGCTCTCGCCGCGGCATCGTCAATGGCGTATCCGAGACCCCTCCTTGCGCTCTGCCACTCCGGCCAGCGGCCAGCGCCAGTGCGTAGGTGGATCGCACGCGTGCGGTAGGCATGGCACAGCGAAGAGCCCCGGATAAAGGAGCGAGGCCGGCGGAGCTCCGGCGAGCAAAGCGAGCACCGTGATTGGTGTTCATGGACTTGGGCCCATCAGGGTCCAACCCTGACGAGGAAGACAGACTCGCCCGGCGATGCGCCGATCTAGGCCGCACAAGTCGCATCGGACGGCTGTCAGTCACCCAGGGGTGGACGGTATTTGAAATACCGACCACCGGTCGGTATCTGAAACACCGTCCACCCCATGGGATCGGCAGAACGCCGTCTCCGCCGCACACCATGGCTCGATCGAGCGCCGGCGAGTCCCAGCCGCCCAGATTGCCGTGTCCTTCCGCCCGGAGACTTTGCTGGCGCCGCATGCATCCCCCGTTGCCCCTCCTTCTTTTATCCCAGGCGACAACGGCAGCGCCGCCGCCTCGCTCATGTGCGACGGCGAGTTTCTGAAGATTTTTTCCCTGAGTGGTGGACTCTACCTTCTCGAAGGCGTTCACTGCACAGAACACCGGATGCTAATCCAATCGACAATAAAGCAAGATCAGTGCTGCAGCTGGACCGAGCTTATGTGATAACATTAAGGCATTAAGCTTATCCGCTGCCTTGATCACACGATCGGATAAAATCTTCAGTTCGTCAGTTCACAGTAGCAGTGCTGAATTGTACGGAGAAGGGAAATTGGCCATGGATAAAACTATAGCATGGTAAAGCATCGCAAGAGTTCTGAACTCTTAACAAACAAATAAAAACTGTTGCTTCTATCAAAGCACAGTGGCTGCATCAAGATTATCTTTCGTTGGCTCTGCGAGGCAGATGAGCAGAAACCTTTTGGGCCTTGCAGAACATGGAATAACATATAAACTAGGCACACATCTGACATCTTGTAGAGTTCAGGTGTGGGTTTTCGCGATCAGGCCAGTCGAGCACCTGCTGGGAGCATCTCAGTGCCGTCTCAGCTTAGCACGAGAATAACACATGCGCAAACACACTCTGGGTTAAGTGAATCAGAAAGTATTCCTTGGTAAAGAACAGAGGAGCTGCGCATACCCTAACATCGTCATCGATGAGCTCTGTGAGTAAGACAACGATGAACTGAGCTTTCAGGTTTAAATTACACACCCATGGGTTGTCGTTGTTCCTGCACTAAAGAAACCAATCGTTTCAAGGTTTGATTTACCTCGACACTGCAAGCTAAAGACAATGGTGGAGGTTGAGCAGAGCTCACACAGTCACACTTGAACTGAGCATACAACGACATCGAAAAAGGTAGGACCTTCATTCGCATGGGTTTCTTCCCTCAGAACTGGGACCACGGACTCGCAGCCTGACGGCCAATATCGATCTGCCCATGACATTTCTACAAACACCTTCCGACCGCTTTCCTGTAAGGCCGGAGCTGGCGCTGCGCGCTGGAAGGGCGCACCCCAGCCAACGTCTGCACCGAGCTCATGCGGGCGGCACCTCCAACGGCGTATCCGCGACGCCTCTGTCCCTATTCTCGCCAGCGCGCAGGTGTACCGCGCGTGTGACGAACCGGATTCTCACCGACGAGAACCCGACTCCCTGTACCCTTGAGATAGTCCCAGGAATAGCAGCTATCTCGTACAGAACTCATCTCAGTCGAATATCACATCCATACAACGATAAAATGTTCATTACATGACTCATATAAAGACAAAGCGTCTGGTACAGGCCCTCTGGGCTAAAACGACAATAAGAAACATCTGCGCAGCGGTAGCTAGAACAACTGGGACCACTCCTCCACAGGCATCCTTGAGCGTAGCGCACACCCTTCAATCGTACCACCCGTCCTGGTTGAACTCGTGGCCGGGGTCTTCACCTGAGAACCCAAAGTCTGTCCCCAAGGAAATGGGACAGGTCCACGTCACCAACCATAATATGATGCAAGCTTTAAAGTGGCCTATTCTAATGATATAGAAATAAACAAGGTTTAAGCCAGGGTTTCTTATGCAAGCAGCAGCAACAACCCAAATTCATCTCATCACCAACTCCTGCTCACACACATACATCATACACTCCCCAAAACCAACCATCAGCCTCACATATTCCCATCGGGCTCGTCCTGCCACGGCAGGTTCCCGCAATTCATTATCCACCAACACCTTTCACTCACTAGTCGACTCGGTGAGCTCCCTCCCCACCTCGTCTCAACAGCCTCAGCTGGACCAATCTCTCAAAACCCGAATCAAGGATGAGGTAAGAAAGCAGATTCCCATGCTAGCCGGGGCTTCTCAGAAATGGGTCGTCCGTAACCGTGGACACGGCTATACGTATAGTTTACACTCTGCAGAGGTGGCACTCCAGGAATCCATCCGGGCTGCAAGGCTAGTCCGCAACCAACCTGAGACACAGCCCACAGCAAAGACCCTAAACAGTAGCGGCGCCAATCCTGTCTCCCTGGGCTCGGGAAACATCCGATCTAACATCTGCCCCAGGGTCGTGAAACCTTCCCACCGGGGCCAGTCGGGGGCCGTGGTAAATCAGGGAGATTACGCCGCAACGAATCCCCCCTACACATATCAAACTCGATTCTCCTACAGTCTCGGCGCCGCACTAGAGTAGGCTTGCTGGAACCCTCCCCATACTGGGTAGATGGTGAGCACGGTAAATCCCAAGTCCAAAGTGGGGGCACGACTCGGTCCTTAATTGTTCGGTAAAGCGAGTATCTGCATCACAAGCGATCCGCCGCAACGGTCCGCAATCGGCACCCATAACAGGTATTGCCGCCCAAACTCCTCAGGTACTCACCGAGTACCAACCCCAAGTAACCAGTAACCATGTACCCGCATCAGGTACCCCATAGGGACTGCCCGAGTGCAGCCCCTCAGCACCTCGATCAACGATCGAGTTGTTATTTACTCGCTTACACCGCCTAGCTGCACTACTCCTCCCAAACCACCCACAACTCACGCCAAGAGGATCAATCACAACCATCCCAACACATGCATAGCATAGCATATTTATAAAGTGAGTAGTAGGTAGCAAGGTAACAGGATAATAACAAAGGCAGTGCAGGTTTATCATGCGAGTAAAGTAAAGCGCTAGCGTACTAGTTTGCATGTCTAATAGGTATTTCAGAGATGGTCGGGCGTGAACCTGGGCAAAGGTCTTCGTCCTCGTCAAAGCAGTTGTTGTAGTAGTCCGGCTCCTCCTGACTCTCCGGAGCTCCTAGGGTTGAGCGGTAAAATAAAATAAGACGCGGCTACTAGCAAAGAAACACAAAGACAACGACGAAAGAAGACTCAAATAACACCAAACTCTACACTAACGCGTAGATCATGATTTTAGAAAAATACAGAAACTGGTTTCATATTTTTCTGAGCTACGGTTGATTTATTATTAATTTTCGAAGTTTAAATCATTTTCTGAAAATATTAAATAATTTCCGAAAAAGAAAACAGACAAAAAATTAGCCTGCTGACGTCAGCATGACGTCAGCAGTGGGGTCCGCCTAGGATGACGTCAGCAGTGGGCCCTGCTGACGTCAGCGTTGACCGGTCAACGGTCAACGGTCAGCGGGTCAACTCTGGTCAGTGGGCCCCATGTGTCAGTGACTCACAGAGTATGACAGGTGGGTCCCATGCGTCAGCGCAGTTAAAAGAAAACGAAAAAGAATAAACGATGGCTGGGCTGGAATTGGGCCGAAAGCGATTGGGCCGGAAGAGTTCAAGGGTGTAAACCAGACTTAACTTGCGAGATTCGGCCCATGAAGGGCTGGCTGCTGGATCGGGTCTGGTGGACTGGGTCCACGGTGCACCGTGAGATAGGTCTACGTGAGCCGGGTGCATGGGATCAGGGTGTGGCCACGCCACGGCGCGACGCGACGCGCGCGCGGCGCGCTCTGGAGCACGCCGGCGGCGACGGTCGGCGGCGGATCTGGCCGGAGACGGCTCGGCTTGGCTCAAGATCGGTCGGAAAAGCTTCACCAGGGTTTGGCGAACACGTTCGGGGTGAAACAGGGATGGCTTGGGCTTCGGCTTGGGTTCCCGACGTGCGACGGCGGCGACACGGCCATGCGCGCCGGCGAGCACGACGGCGGCTCGGGTTTGGGTGCAAAAGCGCTCGGAAAGGGGGGTTAAGCGTGCGCGTGCAGTTCCAGCAGCTGCTGGAACGCACCTGGGTGCACACGCGCGGGCACGTGGTCACCCACGGCCGCGCGTGGCCTCGGCGTTCGCGCGCGGGGCGAGCAGAGCTCGGCCGCGGCGGGCCTCGGCTGCGGGTACAAGCGACGGCGGGTTGCGGGTGCGACAGCGGCGTTGGGTTCCTGCAGAAGACACGCACAGCACGAAGGCTGGCTCACAGAGGGCTTGGCTTGGCACGGCGAGCACGAGCGGCGGCGCTCCGCCGGAAACAGAGAAGAAGGGGGCGAACGCGGGCAGCTCACCTAGGGTCTCGTCGTCGTACGCTGCAGCTCGGAGAAGACTCGTCGTGGCTCGGCGATGCTCGTGCGCTCCCTCCCGTCCCTGGTCCGGCTCCCCTTCGACAGCTCCACGAGCGGCGGCGATGGCTTCGGCGGCGGCGATGCGGGGAAGGCGCTCCGGCTTCTCTTCTCTCCCTCTTCTCCTCCTCGGACCCTCCTCTGATTCTCCTCCTCCCTCTCCCCCACTCGAATTGGATCTAGGAAACCCCAAAGGGGCGGCGCGGCTTGGGGAAGAAGACGGCCGGCGGCGGGTTAAATAGGCGCTAGGGCTAGGGTTTCGCGGCACGGACGGCGAGATAGGGGTGCTCGAGCGGCTGCGGACACGCGGCGCAATCGCGACGGGCCGCACGGAGCGTGGGTGGTTGGGTCACGGGCGGCGCTCCGCGGGAGAGAGAGAGAGGCGCGGCGCGGGGAAGATGACGCGGGGAGGAAGGAGACGACTGACAGGCGGGGCCCGCCTGTCAGTGGGAGAAAGCGGCGACGCGGCGGGGACGCGGCGGGGAGGTAGAGCGGGCCGCTGCTGGGCCGAAAGGCCGAGCAGGCCGGCTGGGTTGCTGGCTCGGGAAAAAGAGTTGAAGGTGGAAAGATGGACTTGAGCTGCGGGAATTCGGCCCACGAACAGGAATAGGATTTGGAAATTAGTTTAGTCAATTAGAGTTTGAATTCAAATCTAGAATTTGAATTCAAACCAACCAAAAATCCAAATAAATCCAAATCACACTAATTCATCCTTAACACTTCAAATTGATTTTAAATTGAATTTAAATTGCCTAAGAATTTAGGGAGCAAAATAGAAGACACTCTTATATGTTTGTTTGCATGCACTCAATTCCACCAAAAATTTTTAAATTCGAATTTTTGGCACTCAACAAATCCTATAGGAATTTTAGGGTTGTTACAGTCTCCCCCCCTCACAAGAATCTCGTCCTCGAGATTTGTGATTACCTATGGTTTAAACAGGTGGGGGTATTTCTCCTTCAGCACTGACTCCTTTTCCCAAGTGGCTTCCCTTTCTGAGTGATTGCTCCACTGTACTTTGCAAATCGGGATAGCTGTGCTTCTGGTCTCTTTGACTGCTCTGTCTAGTATCCTCTCTAGGTACTCCAGGTACTCCAAGGTGTCTTGTAGGTCTAATGCCTCTGTCTTGATCTCATGTTCTGGTACTCTCAGGCACTTCCTCAGCTGAGATACATGGAACACTGGGTGTACTCCCGCTAGTTCCTCTGGTAGGTCTAGCTTGTAGGCTAGCTTTCCTACTCTCTCCAGTATCTGGTATGGTCCAACAAAACGGGGTGCTAGCTTTCCTTTCACTTGGAATCTCTTATGCCCTCTGAGGGGTGACACTTTCAGGTAGACGAAGTCTCCTGCTTCGAACTCTAGGTCTCTTCTCCTTTTATCTGCATAGCTCTTTTGTCGGCTCTGAGCTGCCTTCAGGTGCTCTCGGATCTTGGCCACTTTTTCTTCTGCCTCTACAATCATGTCAGGCCCAAAGAATGTTCGTTCTCCCACCTCTGACCACATTAGAGGTGTTCTGCATTTTCTGCCATATAATGCTTCAAAGGGTGACATCTGCAGGCTGGCCTGGTAACTGTTGTTATAGGAGAATTCTGCATAGGGTAGACTCTTCTCCCAGTCTGTGTTGTATGCTAGAACGCAAGCCCTTAACAAATCTTCGAGAACTTGGTTCACTCTTTCGGTCTGCCCATCTGTCTGGGGGTGATAAGCTGTGCTATACTCCAAGGTTGTCCCGATAGCTTGATGTAGGCTTTGCCAGAATTGAGCGGTGAATTGGGGTCCTCTGTCTGACACAATACTTTTCGGTGCCCCGTGCAGCTTAAGAATGTTGTCTATGTATAGCTCTGCTAGTTTGCTTACTGAGTGTGTGCTTTTGACTGGTATAAAGTGAGCTACTTTCGTTAATCGATCAACTATGACCCAAATGGCATCATTCCCTTTCTGAGTGCGGGGTAAGCCAACCACAAAGTCCATGCTAATATCTTCCCACTTCCACATTGGAATTTCTAGTGGCTTCAGCAGTCCTGCTGGCCTTTGATGTTCCGCTTTGATCCTGCGACAAGAGTCGCACTTGGCTACATACTCTGCTATGTCCTCTCTCATCTTCTTCCACCAGAACTTATCCTTCAGTTCCTGGTACATCTTAGTGCATCCTGGGTGTATTGAGTACTTGGACTCGTGAGCTTCTGAGAGAATTGTTCTCCTGATTTCCTCATCCTGTGGTACACAGATACGGTCTTTCAGCCATACTGTCCCTGCTTCATCTATCCGGAAGTCAGGTGCTACTCCTCGTTGAATATCCTCTTTTACTTCTTGGATTTCTGGACACTTTCCTTGTGCTTCTTTGATACGGTCTCCTAGGTTGTACTCCACCCTCATTTCTTGGGGTTTTCCTTCTTCTACTAGCTCGAGTTTCAGCATGTACAACTCTTTCGCTAGTTCTGGCTGACTTTCTTCTATCATCAAGTTGTTGCAATAACTCTTTCGACTTAGGGCATCTGCCACGACATTAGCTTTGCCAGGATGGTAGTGTATCTCCAAATCATAATCTTTGATCAGTTCTAACCATCTTCTTTGCCTCATGTTTAGTTCAGATTGGGTGAAGAAATACTTCAAACTTTTGTGATATGTGTAGATATCGCACTTGTTGCCAATCAGATAGTGCCTCCAGATCTTCAATGCATGTACCACTGCTGCCAGTTCCAAGTCGTGCGTGGGATAGTTTTCCTCATGTTTCCTCAGCTGCCTCGATGCATAGGCAACAACCTTGCCCTCTTGCATCAGAACACATCCCAAACCTTGTCTTGAAGCATCGCAGTAGACTACGAAATCTTTGCGAATATCTGGCAGGGTCAATACTGGAGTTGTAGTGAGTTTGTGCTTGAGCTCTTGGAAACTTCTTTCACATTTGTCCGTCCACTCGAATGGAACATTGTTCTTGAGTAGTTCGGTCATTGGCTTGGCAATCTTGGAGAAGTTCTCAATGAATCTTCTGTAGTATCCTGCCAATCCCAGAAAGCTTCGGATTTCTGTAACACTCTTCGGCTGCTTCCATTCTGCTACTGCCTCAATCTTTTCTGGGTCGACTGCTACGCCCTCAGCTGTCAACACGTGGCCCAAAAAGGCTACTTTCTCTAACCAAAATTCACACTTGCTGAACTTTCCGTAGAGTTGATGCTGCCTCAGCCTCTCTAGTACAATCCTCAGATGCTTCTCATGTTCTTCGGCTGTTTCTGAGTAAACTAGTATGTCATCAATGAACACCACTACGAATTTGTCTAGTTCCTCCATGAATACTTTGTTCATCATGTTCATGAAGTAAGCAGGTGCGTTGGTCAATCCAAAAGACACAACGGTGAACTCGTACTGCCCGTACCGAGTTACAAAAGCTGTCTTGGGAATGTCACCTTCCCTAATCTTCATTTGGTGGTATCCTGATCTCAGATCAATCTTACTGAAGTACTTGGCTTTCTTCAACTGATCTAGCAAGTCATCGATTCGAGGTAATGGGTACTTGTTCTTGATCGTCACTGCGTTCAAGGATCGATAGTCTACGCACATGCGCATTGACCCATCTTTCTTCTTCACAAACAACACTGGCGATCCCCATGGGGATGCACTTGGTCGAATCACACCACTTTCAAGCATCTCTTTCAGCTACTTCTTGAGCTCTTCCAGCTCTTCCACTGACATTCTGTACGGTCTCTTAGCAATAGGCCCTGTGCCTGGTTGCAGTTCAATTATGAACTCTATGTCTCGGTCTGGTGGTAATCCTGGCAGTTCCTCGGGAAACACGTCCGGGTACTCACATACTACAGGTACTTCTTCGATCGTCTGTTTCTCAATGGAGTATACCAACTGTCTCAGAATACATGTTCTAGATCTCTTCCCTGTTCTTCTTTGTGGCTCTGCTGTTACTTTGACTCCGCTAGGGTGTGTCAACTCAACTGTTCTGGGTGAGCAACTGATTATTCCTTTGTGTTCTGTAAGCCAATCCATTCCTAGTATCACGTCAATTCCATCCGATTTCAGGACTGTCAAGTTTCCTTCGAACTCCTGGCCTCCTATCATCAGTCTAACTGCGGGGCACTCTAAAGTGCACCTAAGCTCTCCTAAGGGAGAAGTAGTGACTATAGGTCTAGCTTTAGGTATTGTCGGGGGTGACTGCTCTCTTACAAACTTTGTCGAGATATAAGATCCAGTTGCTCCAGAGTCAAACAATATCAAAGCTGGAATGCCATTTATTAAAAACTCACCGAGCACAACGTCGGGAGCGTCCTCGGCTTCTTCCTCTGTCAAGTGGTTGAGGCGTCCTCTCTGCGCTGTTGCTGGCTGCCTGTCCTGTCCTCCAGGTGCCGGTGCCTTGGCTGGGGTTTGTTTGTTCTTCTTCTCCGGACAGTCAAAGGACTTGTGACCGGGCTTCCCACAAGCAAAACAGACCACTGTGGTCCCTCCACCAATTCTGGGTGTGTTGTTCGGCTTCCAGTTGGGATTTCGCTGACTTGAGTAGCTGTTGTTTCTGTTACCAAAGTTGTTGTAGTTGTTACTTCTGCTGCCAAAACTGTTGCTGTTACTGCCTCGGTTACCCTAGTAGCTGTTTCTGTTAAATCCTGAGCTTCCTTGGCTGTTGCTCTGCTGAAAGCTCCTCCTGAGCATGTTGCTCTGGCCACTCCTCGGCCTCTGACTCAGTCTGTGGTTGTGCAACTGTTCAGCCTTTCTTTTCTTCTCTCGCCAGGTGTCTTCAAGTCCCACTCTTTCCTTCTCAACAGCGATAGCCCTGTCAATCAGCTCTCTTAGTGACCTGTGCGAACTCGCTGCGAGTGCTGTCCTCAGACCTCTGTGTAAACCACGCTGGAACCAAAACTGCTTCTTCTTCTCAGTGTTGACGTCTTCAGGAGCGTACCTTGACATCTTAGCAAAGTGTCGAGCGTACTCCGCTACAGACAAACTTCCTTGGGTCATTGTCCTGAATTCCATTGCTTTATGCACCATGACTTGTTCTGGTATGTGGTACTCCTTGAAAGCTTCACAAAACTCTAGCCAGGTGATCTGAGCTGGGTTTGCGTGAGAGTCACAGTAGCTCTCCCACCACGCTTTCGCTGCTCCTTCAAGCTGGTGCGCCGCAAGGGCCACACATTCCTCTTCAGTGTAGTCTGTCAGGTCCAGCTTCGTCTCGATGGTACGTAACCAGTCGTGTGCGTCGAGTGGTTCGTCCGAGTAGTCGAAGGTGGGTGCTTTCAGCCTGATGAACCTTTCAATCTTCCTTTGTAGGTCTTCCTCACGGTGTCCCTGACGGTTCTGGTTCTGATTTCCTTGCATCTGTTGCATAGCTTGCATCATCTGTGTGTTGGCCTGTGCCATCTGTTGCATCAGCTGTGTTTGAGTAGTCATCACTTCTGCCAAGTTAGGCGGTGGCGGTGGTTGCTGGTTATTCTGCTGGTTCTGCTGAGGTTCCCCTGCTGGTTCTTCCATTTCCACTTCTTGTTCTTCTCCTGGTGCGTTGTTCTCGGGCTGGAGCACGCCTGCTGCGCGTCCACGACCTCTGCCTCTAACTGCAACTGCTGCTCTTCCACGACCACGACCTCTGACACGTCCTCTGCCTCTAACTGCCATTGCTGCCTCTTCTTGCTCAGCTTCCTCAAAACGTGCAAGCAGTCGGTTGGATCTTCGGATCGACATATTGCTGTATTTTTTCATAGAGCAGATTTAGTGGCGGTCGGTAAGGGTTAGGTTAGCGTAACTAGAGTAGGAGCTGCACACATGAAATAGACTCAACACTAAAGTACACTCAAGATAAACATCAGTAAAACTGCAAGAACAGCCAAAAAGATCGATCAATCATTACAGCATTACACCCTAGACATGTGTACTATCCCGAGGTCAGCTCCTGAAACCTTGAGGATTAGTACATCTAAGCGAATGCTACATCGTGGCTGAGCCAAAAGGTGGTCATGATCTACTAAGTCTAAACATCTGCTCAAAAAGATAGATACAACTCTCATCATCTGCTGACATCTGCTGATACTGTCTACTGCATCTGTCTCATACTGCTGAAAGTGCCTGTGAGGCGCGCTGCCAACCTCACAGCCTCTGTCTCTGTCTGCTGCCTGATCACTGCCTGTTGTCTTGGTAGGTGTCCGTGGGGCGCGCTGCCAACCTCACTATGTCCATCTCAGGTTCTGTCAACTGCTGCTCTAGGTGTGCCAGTTCCTGTCTCAGTCTTGTCATTTCGGGAGTAAGGGTTCGAGCCTCAGGTAGTGGTATTGGCTCAACTCGGCTGGGTGAGACTCTGTAGTTCTCTGTTCTGGGTTCAACTCTGCGTTCTTCTGGTAGTCCTTGGTTCACTGCGATCATTTCTGCTACCCTCTTCCTGTCTGATCTTACCCAACTACTAAGGGTTCTTCGAGCTTCATCCTTTGCCATGATCTGTTGAAGACTTAGGTACTTCATCAGCTGGTAGTTTCGTCCACTCTTCTCTTTGTAACTATCCACCTCTTCTTGAAGTTCTGAGTTGAGACTGTCCAACCAGTATACTTCTTCCTTCAGACCTTCTATCTCTTCTTCCTTGGCTGCTAGTTCCTTGTCTTTTTCTGTGAGTTGATCTTCCAGGCGGACATCTCGAGCATGGTGAGTTTCTCGGATCAGTCCTGCCAACTGCCTGTTGTTGCGAGCTTCGTATTCCAAGTTCCTGACTTCCCTTGTTTTAGCTCGGAGTTGCTCCTCAAGTAAGGCGATCCTGTTGTCCTTCTCCATCAGCTGGAGGTCTTGCTTCCATACCTTCTCTTTCAGCTTGGCAACTTTCTCCTCTAGGCCAATGTTCAAGTATTCCTGCTCTATCATGCACTGAACTGAGGTCCGCAGAGTCACGTTCCGCTCTCGGTCTGCTGCGTGAGCCTGCAAGCTGACTGCGTCTCTGTCTGTCGGATCTTCAAGAGCTCGCGGTAGGTACCGGAAACGAGTGTGGCTGAGCTGACTCTGGTACACAAGTGTGGCAAGTCGGAGTATCCTCATGGCTATAGTCTGCACTGCCCGACTGAAAGTGCTCTCGCTGGTAGCTGCTCGTAACATCAGTGACCTTGGTCGTCCAGGGATGTTGGGTACAACCATCTGCAACCGAGTGTGTACTCCTTCTCCAGGTCCGTAGGTCCATCCCTCGTAGAAGACGTTGTCCACATCTATTCCCACTGTACGCAGCACCTCCCTCAGTAGCACTGCCAAACCTCCACAGTCTGCTCCTGTGGTCCTGATCTCTCGTCGTTCATCTGCTGATCTTCCTTCCATCTGCCAGACAGTTAGTGGGTTGTTAGTAAGTTAGCAGGTTAGTAAGGTAAGGTAAGGGTAAAAGTTTTTGCAAATAGATGAGATGTACTTATATAGTTTTCAAATAGTCCAAGGGGTTTCATATAAAATAGAGGACTCAGTTAGAGCTTCTGTCCTAAGTTTCCGTTCTAAGGGTTACGCGCTACGGTCAAGTATGGCTCTGATACCAACTGTGACGAACCGGATTCTCACCGACGAGAACCCGACTCCCTGTACCCTTGAGATAGTCCCAGGAATAGCAGCTATCTCGTACAGAACTCATCTCAGTCGAATATCACATCCATACAACGATAAAAGGTTCATTACATGACTCATATAAAGACAAAGCGTCTGGTACAAGCCCTCTGGGCTAAAACGACAATAAGAAACATCTGCGCAGCGGTAGCTAGAACAACTGGGACCACTCCTCCACAGGCATCCTTGAGCGTAGCGCACACCCTTCAATCGTACCACCCGTCCTGGTTGAACTCGTGGCCGGGGTCTTCACCTGAGAACCCAAAGTCTGTCCCCAAGGAAATGGGACAGGTCCACGTCACCAACCATAATATGATGCAAGCTTTAAAGTGGCCTATTCTAATGATATAGAAATAAACAAGGTTTAAGCCAGGGTTTCTTATGCAAGCAGCAGCAACAACCCAAATTCATCTCATCACCAACTCCTGCTCACACACATACATCATACACTCCCCAAAACCAACCATCAGCCTCACATATTCCCATCGGGCTCGTCCTGCCACGGCAGGTTCCCGCAATTCATTATCCACCAACACCTTTCACTCACTAGTCGACTCGGTGAGCTCCCTCCCCACCTCGTCTCAACAGCCTTAGCTGGACCAATCTCTCAAAACCCGAATCAAGGATGAGGTAAGAAAGCAGATTCCCATGCTAGCCGGGGCTTCTCAGAAATGGGTCGTCCGTAACCGTGGACACGGCTATACGTATAGTTTACACTCTGCAGAGGTGGCACTCCAGGAATCCATCCGGGCTGCAAGGCTAGTCCGCAACCAACCTGAGACACAGCCCACAGCAAAGACCCTAAACAGTAGCGGCGCCAATCCTGTCTCCCTGGGCTCGGGAAACATCCGATCTAACATCTGCCCCAGGGTCGTGAAACCTTCCCACCGGGGCCAGTCGGGGGCCGTGGTAAATCAGGGAGATTACGCCGCAACGAATCCCCCCTACACATATCAAACTCGATTCTCCTACAGTCTCGGCGCCGCACTAGAGTAGGCTTGCTGGAACCCTCCCCATACTGGGTAGATGGTGAGCACGGTAAATCCCAAGTCCAAAGTGGGGGCACGACTCGGTCCTTAATTGTTCGGTAAAGCGAGTATCTGCATCACAAGCGATCCGCCGCAACGGTCCGCAATCGGCACCCATAACAGGTATTGCCGCCCAAACTCCTCAGGTACTCACCGAGTACCAACCCCAAGTAACCAGTAACCATGTACCCGCATCAGGTACCCCATAGGGACTGCCCGAGTGCAGCCCCTCAGCACCTCGATCAACGATCGAGTTGTTATTTACTCGCTTACACCGCCTAGCTGCACTACTCCTCCCAAACCACCCACAACTCACGCCAAGAGGATCAATCACAACCATCCCAACACATGCATAGCATAGCATATTTATAAAGTGAGTAGTAGGTAGCAAGGTAACAGGATAATAACAAAGGCAGTGCAGGTTTATCATGCGAGTAAAGTAAAGCGCTAGCGTACTAGTTTGCATGTCTAATAGGTATTTCAGAGATGGTCGGGCGTGAACCTGGGCAAAGGTCTTCGTCCTCGTCAAAGCAGTTGTTGTAGTAGTCCGGCTCCTCCTGACTCTCCGGAGCTCCTAGGGTTGAGCGGTAAAATAAAATAAGACGCGGCTACTAGCAAAGAAACACAAAGACAGCGACGAAAGAAGACTCAAATAACACCAAACTCTACACTAACGCGTAGATCATGATTTTAGAAAAATACAGAAACTGGTTTCATATTTTTCTGAGCTACGGTTGATTTATTATTAATTTTCGAAGTTTAAATCATTTTCTGAAAATATTAAATAATTTCCGAAAAAGAAAACAGACAAAAAATTAGCCTGCTGACGTCAGCATGACGTCAGCAGTGGGGTCCGCCTAGGATGACGTCAGCGTTGACCGGTCAACGGTCAACGGGGTCAACGGTCAACGGTCAGCGGGTCAACTCTGGTCAGTGGGCCCCATGTGTCAGTGACTCACAGAGTATGACAGGTGGGTCCCATGCGTCAGCGCAGTTAAAAGAAAAAGAAAAAGAATAAACGATGGCTGGGCTGGAATTGGGCCGAAAGCGATTGGGCCGGAAGAGTTCAAGGGTGTAAACCAGACTTAACTTGCGAGATTCGGCCCATGAAGGGCTGGCTGCTGGATCGGGTCTGGTGGACTGGGTCCACGGTGCACCGTGAGATAGGTCTACGTGAGCCGGGTGCATGGGATCAGGGTGTGGCCACGCCACGGCGCGACGCGACGCGCGCGCGGCGCGCTCTGGAGCACGCCGGCGGCGACGGTCGGCGGCGGATCTGGCCGGAGACGGCTCGGCTTGGCTCAAGATCGGTCGGAAAAGCTTCACCAGGGTTTGGCGAACACGTTCGGGGTGAAACAGGGATGGCTTGGGCTTCGGCTTGGGTTCCCGACGTGCGACGGCGGCGACACGGCCATGCGCGCCGGCGAGCACGACGGCGGCTCGGGTTTGGGTGCAAAAGCGCTCGGAAAGGGGGGTTAAGCGTGCGCGTGCAGTTCCAGCAGCTGCTGGAACGCACCTGGGTGCACACGCGCGGGCACGTGGTCACCCACGGCCGCGCGTGGCCTCGGCGTTCGCGCGCGGGGCGAGCAGAGCTCGGCCGCGGCGGGCCTCGGCTGCGGGTACAAGCGACGGCGGGTTGCGGGTGCGACAGCGGCGTTGGGTTCCTGCAGAAGACACGCACAGCACGAAGGCTGGCTCACAGAGGGCTTGGCTTGGCACGGCGAGCACGAGCGGCGGCGCTCCGCCGGAAACAGAGAAGAAGGGGGCGAACGCGGGCAGCTCACCTAGGGTCTCGTCGTCGTACGCTGCAGCTCGGAGAAGACTCGTCGTGGCTCGGCGATGCTCGTGCGCTCCCTCCCGTCCCTGGTCCGGCTCCCCTTCGACAGCTCCACGAGCGGCGGCGATGGCTTCGGCGGCGGCGATGCGGGGAAGGCGCTCCGGCTTCTCTTCTCTCCCTCTTCTCCTCCTCGGACCCTCCTCTGATTCTCCTCCTCCCTCTCCCCCACTCGAATTGGATCTAGGAAACCCCAAAGGGGCGGCGCGGCTTGGGGAAGAAGACGGCCGGCGGCGGATTAAATAGGCGCTAGGGCTAGGGTTTCGCGGCACGGACGGCGAGATAGGGGTGCTCGAGCGGCTGCGGACACGCGGCGCAATCGCGACGGGCCGCACGGAGCGTGGGTGGTTGGGTCACGGGCGGCGCTCCGCGGGAGAGAGAGAGAGGCGCGGCGCGGGGAAGATGACGCGGGGAGGAAGGAGACGACTGACAGGCGGGGCCCGCCTGTCAGTGGGAGAAAGCGGCGACGCGGCGGGGACGCGGCGGGGAGGTAGAGCGGGCCGCTGCTGGGCCGAAAGGCCGAGCAGGCCGGCTGGGTTGCTGGCTCGGGAAAAAGAGTTGAAGGTGGAAAGATGGACTTGAGCTGCGGGAATTCGGCTCACGAACAGGAATAGGATTTGGAAATTAGTTTAGTCAATTAGAGTTTGAATTCAAACCAACCAAAAATCCAAATAAATCCAAATAAATCCAAATCACACTAATTCATCCTTAACACTTCAAATTGATTTTAAATTGAATTTAAATTGCCTAAGAATTTAGGGAGCAAAATAGAAGACACTCTTATATGTTTGTTTGCATGCACTCAATTCCACCAAAAAATTTTAAATTCGAATTTTTGGCACTCAACAAATCCTATAGGAATTTTAGGGTTGTTACAGCGCGCGTGCGGTAGGCATTGCCGGTGCAGCAGTGAAGAGCCCCAGATAAAGGAGCGAGGCCGGCGAAGCTCCGGCGAGCACTGGCGAGCGGCGTGATTGGCGTTCATGGACCTGAACCCGTCAGAGTCCAAGTCTGACGAGGAAGACAAAGAAACTCGCCAAGCGATGCACCGATCTGAGCCGCAGAAGTCGCATCGGACGGCCACCAGGCGCCAAGGGGTGGACGGTATTTGAAATACTGAAATACCGTCCGCCCCGTGGGATCGGCAGAACGCCGTCTCCGCCGCACACCGTGGCTCGCCAGAGCGCCGGCGAGTACCCGCCGCCCAGCTTTCCGCGTCCTTCCCCCGGCCCCTGGAGACCTTGCCGCCACCGCCGCTGCCGCATGCATCCCCCGTTGCCCCCCTCCCCCTTTTTGCCCTGCCGGCAACTGCATGCAAGCGCACCACAGCGCCGCCGGCCTCGCTCATGTGCGACGGCGCCACGGCGAGTTTCTGAAGATTTCCCTTATTGGTGGAATCATCCTACTTCTCAATGGAGTTCGCTGGATAGACCACAGGATGCTAATCCAATCAACAAAAAGCAAGATCGGTGCTGCACTGAGCTTATGTGATCACATCATTCGCATCAAGCTTATCCGCTGCCTTGATCACACGATCCGAAGAAAATCTTCAGTTCGTCAGTTCGCAGTAGCAGTGACTGTATTGTGCAGAGAAAGGAAATTAACCATGGATAAAACTCTAACATGATTCAACTCCACCAAGCATTGCCAAGGGTGCTGAACTCTTGAACAAACAATAAAATAGAAACTACTGTTTCTATCGGAGCAGTAGCTGCACCAATTTTATCCTTCATTGGCTCTGCGAGGCAGAGGAGCAGAAACTTTTCGGGCTTTGCAGAACAATGCAATTACATATAAACTATACCTATACGTACATCGTGATCAAACATGCCGTCATGGTGAAGGGCTACTTAGCGAGGCAGGGTAATAGACTTATCATCTTCCTCTCATACTGAGGTAGAGTTCAGGTGCAGGTTTTTGAAAACTGGCAAGTCGAGCTACTAATGATTTGTTAAAATCTGTCCTCTGCAAAAATTTTATGATCCACCGTACTAGCACTTGTTTTGGTAACATTGATCTTCTGACTACTGCTTGTTCGCTGTTTTGACAATTGACATTGACACAGTTCTTCACAATTGAGTTCAGGCATCGAAATTTTCCACTTCAAAGCAAAACGTCCAGATTCCCAAGAGAAAAGATTAGGCGAATGGAAATTATACAGCCCATTTTGAGGCAAATTCAGCTCGAGGCATCACTTCCAGCAAGCAAGAATTCGACGAGCCGGTCCAAGTTTCCCCTCGACGATCCACCATCCTCCACCGCTTCTCGAGCTTTCTCCTTCCACACCGCAGCCTTCACCCTCATCGCTTTGCCGCTCTCCCCGTCCATGGCCTCTCCGACGAGCCGCGCCACCTCCTCCCTCCTCACATCATTATCGATCTCCATCCCGATCCCCCACTTTGCGCACACGTACCTGCAGTTCGTCGGCTGCTCGGCGAAGAAGGGCCAGCAGAGCATCGGCACGCCGGCGCAAATGCTCTCCAGCGTGGAGTTCCACCCGCAGTGCGTCAGAAACAAGCCCACGGACGGGTGTGAGAGGACCAGCTCCTGCGGGCACCAGCTCGCCAGAACTCCCCTTTCTTTGGTCTCCGTGACAAACCCCTCCGGCAGCATGGCGTTCTCGCCGGAGACGAGGTCCGGCCTGATGACCCACAGGAACGGCCGGCCGCAGCCCGCCAGGCCCCACGCGAACTCCGTCAGCTGCGCAGGGGTCATCACCGTGATGCTGCCGAAGTTGACGTACACGACGGAGCCCGGCCGCCGCTGGGTGTCCAGCCACCGGAGCCAGCCCGTGTCCTCCTTCCAGAGGTTGCCGCCGATCGCGTCGAGCTCGCCGCCCCGCGCGGCGTTAGCGAACGCGGCGAGCGGGCCGACGGTGTACACGAGCGTGAACTCGCGGCGCAGCGCGTCCACCACGCCCTGCTCCAGCGCGTCGTACGTGTTGAGGATGAGGCCGCGGGCCCGGCGCGCGTTCTGCGCCTCACCGCCGTCGAAGTTGAGCATCACGTCGTCGCCGTCCGTCGTCCTGATGAAGCTCGGGATGTCCTTCAGACGGATGCCCGGCATGCCGGGGATCCAGTCGATCGCCGTGTCCAGGTACCCATTTGTCAGATCATTTTCGTCTAAGCAATCAACAGAACAATTCAATTCGTTGTGATTTTCTTGTCTGGATACAACAAAATTGATGCCAACACCTGGTAATAATAGTACCTTTGAGCGGCACGTAGCCTCGTTTGATGAGCTCGGCGAAGTGGAGGTACCCCATGAAGCCGCAGGCGCTGGTGGTCCAGAAGACCAAGGCCAGGATCCCCATGTCCTCGGCGACCCTCTGGGCGAAGCTCATGACGCCGTCGGCTATGACGCAGGTGACAGGAGGGCCACCGAGCGTGGCGTTGAGCCGGGCCAGCAGGTCCCTGAACGGCGCGGCGCTGTGCTCGGTGGTGGAGAGGCAGAGCGCGGCGATGTCCTGCGTGACGTCGTCGTTGTCCGACGGCGGCAGGCCGTCCGGCACGGCCTCGAAGCGGAAGCCGTCGGCGCCGGCGAGGGAGCCCGGCCCGCGGGACCGGAGCAGGCGGCGGTGGTTGTACTCGGAGTTGACGTAGGTGATGTGGAACCCCCGGGCGTGCAGCGCCTTCGCGAGGTGCAGCATCGGCGTGACGTGGCCCTGCGCCGGCTGCGGGATGAGCACGGCGTGCGGCCGCGCCCGCGCCGCCGCCGCCTCGGTGCTCATCGCCGCTGGCCCCGGTGCCCCGGCCGGCTGGAGTTGGACCGATCGGCGATGCCTGACAGCCTGAGAGACAGGGATGGGTAGTCACAGATGATCCCGGAGGTTGCTGTCCCTCCACGCAGTGACGCAGGCGCCCGGGTTGTGGCGTATCTCAACTCGCCGTGGCAGAGCAGGTGGCGCCCGAGAGTGGCAGCTGGTTCGGTGGAGGTGGACGGCGGCCGGAATTTTGGAAGTGGGCTTTCCACTCGGAGTAAAATAAAACGAGAAATGACAAGGCTCATTTTAGTGTTCCATGACGTGTACGTGGCGACCTGGTTATCAGGGAGCCGTAGAAACTAGAAAGCATATTCCTGTTCGGCCTATCACCGGTCAACCAATAGTATTTTTCTCTCTACATAAACTAATGTAGTCATAAGTCATCAGTCAGCCAGCAGTATTTTTCTCTCAGTATAAACTAGCACCAGCTACCAGCCACCAGTCAGCCAAATAGGAGACTGTGGAGACCAAAGTGACATGGGCACGGCGTATGGAGCTGCGAAACGGCAAGGGAGCCACTACGATTCTACTAGTTTTCTACGGAACATGCTGCTACAGAGCTACCCCCGTTCTATAAATAGATCACATAATAATTTGATGTCTACTATGTATTGTCATCAATATATAGAACTACGAGTGGATCTGTAAATGAGACCCACGTCTCTCTTCTCTCCTTCTCTCTCCCTCTCACGATACATTTACCTATTATTTACTCTATAGAATCTGTTTCCATGTATAGGATCCGATCCTTTATAGAGTCAGGCTCATAGTGTTTAGGAGCAGGTTCTACATGAGAGAGAAATTTATACGACCGCCATAGCACCTCGCATTGGAGAGGCCGATAATTCGTCACGAATGTCGCGATGCGTGTCACGGGGCTACATGCGGTGTGGTCACATTGTGTTGTGAACTACTTTTTAATCACACACGTTAGGGATTTTACTTGCCGAGAAGTTGATACGATGATGATGCCGTCCAAAAGAAAAGCAAGCGTGTGTATTGTGGATTGCAGCCCGCCTGGAGGTAACGGGCTTCTTTCCGGCTCAACCAATGATTGGAGGCCGAAGAAAAGGAACCAAAGGCCTTGTCCCTTTCCATTTAGGCCCAACCCAACTTAATGATGACGAAAGAAATGATTTTTTTATTGGTCTTGGAATCACAGTCGATGCAGCTTTCCTAGGCAACCAAGTTACTCCGTATTTGAACACTTTCAACTATTTGGAATTATCTACTCCCTCCATCTCAAAATACAGCCACGTGCTCAACATTTTGTTCAGCTACGTTGAGAGTTTTTCATCCCTTACATGTAAGCCAGTGGCGTAGCTAGGATTTTAGCATAGGGTATGCCGTCCAAATTCTCCATTGAATAATTCGGTAAGTAATTATAAATTTGATGACCAATTCGGTATACAAGGATAAAATAATTAATTAAAAGTATGATAATATATTTGAAATATCTCATAACCTTACCCATCTGACCATCTTCGCACAACGCACAGTCTGCTCTTCCGCCTAGTTGCTCCCAGCTAGTGAGCTAAACTTTAACGGGATCTAAACATGGCTTTCAGAACTTTAGTTGTCTTTGATCACAAAACCCCCATCCTCCACTTGCTCACTTCTCACTGCAAAATGAATACTTCCTCCGTATTGATATTAAATGACGTTTAGGACAACGATATGGTCTCCAGAATATGATTTTGACTTCTTATTTTTACAAAAATATTTATTAAAAAATAATATATATATATATATACTTTTATAAAAAATATTTTTAAAACAAATCTATTCATATGGTTTTTACATTTTCAAACTCAACGACTTAAAAATTATTCATAATTATATTCTCAATATTTGACTAAAATTTTATCTAAAATGTTATCTAACACCAATATAGAGGGAGCATGTTAATTTGGCGCACCAATGCTCCCGTCCACGCACACTGTCTATATCCTTCAACGGATATGCATGTAATCCGGCACTTGCGGATCAAAATCATCGCCGGTTCGACAGGGATATGTGGTTAATATACTTAGGTGTGGACTGGGGATTGTGGATCCCCGTGTTTACATAAAAAAAGGGAATTTTATTTTCATGTTCGTGGTAAAGGCTTTTGTACTCCTGAATTTCATATATAGCATATTTATTGATAGCAGCCGGCTACACCAGCGCCTAGCTAAAGAAGGTTACAGGTGCCATCAGCTCCATGATTGCATGGAACCATAGTCACAAAGTTCCCGGGTCGATTGGGTCGAGGAACGGGATCGAGGGTCGAGGGTCGATGCTTTATAAAATTGTGGTACAGAGGGGTATACCTTTTTGAGACGAAAATTCACAATATGATACGTGAACCAAGGAGTATCGGGTCGATGACCCCGAAACGTGGTATAGAAGAGTCAAGGAAAACAAAAAAAGGGAGAAAAAGATAAAAGAAAAGGGTTATATGAGCTGTTCCAAAGCCCTCACGCATATTCATTGCCCAATCTATGTTGCAACATCACTTCTACCTCATGTTGGAGCTTCTCTATGGCGACCTCCACGACCTTGATCAGAGTTTACGATCCTACGGGGTGGGGACGATGATCTAGCGAAAATTGGGACGATGACCCATGGTGACCCCGACCCACGAATTGGGACGACGTTCCCGGGTCGTGGAACGTGGCACCGACCCCGTTTCCTGTTACTATGCATGGAACACACGTCTTTGCTGTTCCAAAGTTCAAACCACCATACAGAGTATAGACCTGATGAGAGTTTGACCAAGCTCTAAATGCGAATTCCTCTTTTGTAACCGTTACGTGCAGAAGTGTGTAACCATACCATATCTTGGTACTTTCATTAGGCATGTTTAGATACTAAATTTCACCCCTAAACTCAACTATGTAAAAAGAAGATTCTCATCACATCGAAATATCATAACTTGCATGGAGTACTAAATGTAGATGAAATAAAAAACTAATTGCATAGTTTTGTTGTACTTTGCGAGACGAACATTTTGAGCCTAATTAATCAATGTTTGGACAATATTTTACAAATACAAAAGAAAATGCTACAGAGACGAATGATTACGAAGTGACACAATACTTTCAAATCTGGCCTCTTAGATTTAGGATCTAAACAAGACCTAGTTTCTTTAGGGCGCAACAAGACATGAAGCGTGGGCCCACGGCGTCATGGCCTTCCTACTCCTTGGACTCGTATGTACGCATCATTGGGGTCAGAGCTTCATCAGAGTTCAGAGGGCGGGCAGCTCCCTCGTGGGCCGGCGTTGTGCAGGCTACTGCCTTTTTGGCCTGACTTTACACGCGCTCGGGCGGGTTGGCTGGTGGCTGGTTTATACGGAGAGAAAAATAACTGATGTTAGTTTACGTAGAGAGAAAATACCACTGACTGGCTGCTGAAAAGCCGGCCGAACGGACCGTACATAGAGAAGGGGTCGAAAGGAGAGCCAATAGATAATCACGTCGTCAAGCTGGCCTCTGATCAGTCTCTAGCCATGAGTTTTTGACCCCCAAATCGCAATCACGATGAGCTTTGACGTAAGAAATGGTGTCATGCTCGCCGACCTGATGATCACCCCACCGTAGCATCCTCGCGACTTCTCTAGAAACAACAGCATAAGAGATAAGATTGCGTGGAAGAAATTCAACCAGCAATAGCCGCTGGATCGATGTGTGCGGAAACAAAATAACAAAACTCATATACTTGAAGAAAGAGCAGAAGGAGCCAAACGGTGATGTGTAGCACACGCACAGTGACATGGATGATCAAGACCCACGAGAGCCGAGACAAAAGCTGGCTGATCAAACACTTTCACTGTCTCCGGAGGCGATCGATGGAGCCCTTGTACGTGCGCGACCGCTCGAGAAGTAGGGTGGTGGCCCGAGGCTCATCACTCATCAGCTTGCACTCGCCCGAGCCAATCACCATGCCGCGCGCTGGCGCAGATAATAAGATCAGACGAGTTCTGTCCATGTCGAAAAGAATCGTATCGACGGCCCGATATGATATATGGAACAGTACGTAGTGCTCCAGACAAATGGAAATGTACAGTGCGAGACGCAAGCTAGTGGCCGGCCAGGTTTAGGATCTCCAGCCACATATATGCTCCCTTGCCCGCTACCGCTAAGAATTGTGAATGAGATCGACGTGCTCATGTGCATCGATCGGCCTAGCTCTAGCTATTTCCTCGCCATGCCGTGCGCCGACGGGAAACGAAGGGAGCAGGCCGACGTCCGGCTCACCGGCCGACCAGGCGGTCAGCGACATCGCGGTCTGCCTTTTCTCGATGACTAGGGGTGAGGCGTCCGTTTACGTCTAGCCGTATATACGGAGTGCATTGAACGTGAATCAACTAGCTGATCGACTGATGTGTACGGTGGTGCAGCGGTTGGATCACGACTACTGACGACGGCGATATGCCAGAAGCATTCAAGCTAGCCATGCCAATGCGTGGAGATGCGAACCTTTCGCCTTTTGGTGAAGCAGCAGGGAAGCCGGTGGTGTCACGAAAGTCGGAAATACAGATGAACCTACCAGACCGGAACGGCTTCGTATCGGACGACGAAATCTTACCCGCTTTCAATCAAAGGGAAAGGAAAATAATCTTACCAAAAGCAAGCAAATAAAGTGTATCAACTCACGTCGGTCGGACATGACTAGCGAGTCAACGATAAGATCCATCAATTCAGTGTGCGTTCATGCATGCAAATATATGCTATACAGTTATAGTATTTAATATGGTATAAATATTTCAAGTTTTCAACTGATATATACAGCACGTGAAGGAGGAGCAGCTGACATGCTCCAAGCCGAGCTTGACTGCTCGGCAACTAGCTACCTGATCACCTATGTTAAAATGCCTGTGTGCACATGCAGCATTCAGTTCCAAATTATAATGTGCAAAAAAAGATTCCCGTCACATCAAAATGTCAGGACATGTATGAAGTACTAAATGTAAATGCAGATGAAATCGAAACTAATTATACAGTTTTGTTGTACTTTGCGAGACGAACATTTTAAGTCTAATTAATCAATGTTTGAACAATTATTCACAAATACAAACAAAATGCTACAGTGGTGCTACAGTGGTAAAGTCCCAACTTTACACCCTTAAAGTTGGGAACTGTCTTGTTTAGATGCAAAATAGGGGTGGAGATTTGGGGGTTTGGTGACACTTCATAATCATTGCAACACTGTAGCATTTCGTTTGTACGTGTGTAAAATTGTCCAAAAATTGATTAATTAGGCTCAAAATGTTCGTGTGGTAGAGTACAATAAAACTGTGCAGTTAGTTTTTGATTTCATCTACATTCAGTACTCCATGCATGAGCCGACATTTTGATGTGATGGAAATCTTCTTTTTACACGGTAAATTTTGGGGTTGCTTTTTGAGAACTAAACAAGGGCTAAACAAAGTCACAGCCAGTTTTCTGATCCACACAACACGACACAATGGCAGACGTGATCTCTGCCACTATCTGAAAAGCAGATCCGGAGATGATAGATTTACCACGCCGCTTTCATAAAGTAATTGTCTTAAACAAACGTTAAGTGGATGCACTTGTATGATATTATCGCATAGACTATGGCGCAGAGATATGCAAAAGATTTTGGTGTGTACACGCAGCCTTCAGATGCCCCGCCCAGTTTACTGATCCACACAACACAAAGACGTACTCCCTCTGTCCCTAAAAGAGTGTCGCTTTCGCTTCCCGAGAAACATCTTTGACCGGATATATAAAAATATATATTAATATTTATGGTACATAATAAATATCATTAGGTAGATATTAGAATCTAGTTTTTTAATAAATTTATTTGGAGATTAAAATGTTACACGTATTGTTTATAAATTAAATCAAAGTTGTGGCACGGAAACCAACGACGACACTTATTTAGGGACGGAGGGAGTATACGTGATCTGTGCCATATCGATCTGTACGTAAATACTACTACCTTTGTCTTGTGATCTGTGCCATATTTGTTAAACATTTATAAATGTATATTTAGATGCGTGGAAAAAATATGTATCTAGCCAAAATAAATTGTAATTTAGGATGGGAGTATTGCTTTACGCTGTCTGAACAGCGGTAACCATTTTTATCAAAAATATTAAGAGCAGATCTGGAAATGATATGCGAACAACGGCTAGTCCTAATAAAAATGGTTCATGTGGACGTAGTTATATACGATAACATTATGTATATTATTGTTGCGTAGAGGTTAAAGGTCAACTAGAAGTGCTGGTAGATTCCGGTTACCTAGCGAGGCTGTCATCAGATGACTAAAAATGATGAACTAATGGCTAGTTGCTTGCCTCGCTTTGGAGTATATAAGATTCCAGTTCCAAGTCAAAGACTTGATCCCAACTACATCGTCACTGACGTGGTTGCCAACTTTGCAATGGCCAGTTGGCTAGTATAAAATAGGAAAAAGTCTATTTAACCCCCACAACCTATGGGGGTGGAACACATCACCCATCAACCTATGAAATTGGCTTTTTTACCCCATCAACTTTCTAAAACCGGACAAATCACCCCTGAAGCTATTTTGGACGGCGGTTTGCTACAGTAACGGCGGTTTTGTCTTTTTTCCTTTTTTTATTTCGGCTGAATCTTTGAAAAATCATAGTAAATCATAGAAAAATTGTAAAATGGAAAATCAATTTTTTTGGACATCGCATGAGTAGATCTACACAGTCAATATATAATATGGTATGCTTTAGAACATTTTTTTGCTGTAGCTTTAGATCTATGCTTTTCTGTAATTCATTCATAGCTGTAAAAAATGTTTTTCGGCTTGCTCTTTGCTTTGAGTCACTTGTTTGAGTCTTCTTTTCTTTTTCTTTTCTGTTTTCTATTTCCTATCCAAAATCGTGAGGTGTGTTGTCAATGCACTCATCAAGGGGGAGATTGAGGACCAGGTGTGTCCGAGGATCAGTGGATGGTCGCTTCCTAGTGTGATGAGTGATTGACAACGTGGTGTTGGACTGACTCTTGGCCTAGTATTGTAGGTGTTCGATGCGACTCGGTTTGCATTGGTGCAGGTGAAGAACAAGCGCGAAAGGTTTTAGCCAGAGTGGCCTCCGTGGAGTGGAGAGACAAGTAGGCTCGGTTCGAGGGACCCGGTGGCCAGACGGGACCGAGTGCGATCGGCATGGTGCAAGAAGAGCAAGACGACGTCGTGGACTGAGCCGGTGCAAGGTAGCGGCTAACAACCGAAGCTTGTACGCGGGGTTTGATGGTTGGGCCACAAAACCATCGGAGGTGGGTTTCTCGGTTTGGGCCTCAAAACCGAGCCCGAAGGCCCAACATGACGGAGACGGTGATCCGGGCATGTTCGGGAAGCTTCGAAGCGGTGGACACGCGGCGGGATCCTGGAGCTTGCGTCGGAGGGAAGCAAGGCCGGATTGACGGCGTGCCCAGCCGAAGGAAATATCTCAGAGTTCCAAGATTGCCCCTGAGGGTATGTATCTTAGGCTTAGAGTGTAGGGGTAGTATGGTCTTTTCCCCCACCAGATGACTCAATATAAATAGGAGGTGGAGGGGATGGCAAGTTAACTGGTTCGAAACCCTAGTTCATTTTCTCTATTCTGGTAGGCTAGCCAAGTGCAGATCGAGTAATCTTAGCGGGTGAATGAAGGGTGGAGGTTAGCCACCGTTGTACAGATCGTGACCTCTGGTTGTATGGAAGAATCGTTCTAGAAATGATTTGCTTGTCCTCCTTCCTGAATTCATTTTGTGCTATTTTCGTTCTTGGTTCGATTCTTCGTTTTTAGGCCGTTTCCTCTCGGATTTCTTTGTGGGGATCATGGGTGAGTGCCTTGTGCCTCTTTGTGGATGATCTTGACCCCTCAAACGCCAAGATTTGGTTCGGATTTGAAGTTTTTGTGATGAACTCGTGGTGAGGGTGTTCTTCCGTTAGATCCGCGATTTTTTGTGTTGTAGGGAGTTAGAGGCCGAGATTTTTGGGGCATAGCTTCCTCTTGGGTTGCTTCACATCTCCCCAAAGTTTTGCTTCAAGAGCTCCATCCATTTGGGAGATCCGGTGTTGGATTTGGAGGAGTTGACCCGCGCGTTACTGTAACTGTTCCTCCTGTTCGTCTGTCGGGCTTCTAGGACGGTCCGACTTGGTATGGCGGACGGTCCGCAGAGTTCCCGGACAGTCCGCATGTGATTGGCGGACGGTCCGTGGTTTGATTCCCCTTCTGAGTTTTTCTCGTTTTGGCTAAGTTTTTCTCGGACAGTCTGTGTGACCTTTTTCGGACGGTCCGCGACACTGGCGGACGGTCCGCGAGACAGTCCGTAGAGGACCCAACCTTCTGGAGATTCGAGTTGATTTTACGGACGGTCCGTCGTTCCTTTGTCGGACAGTCCGCCCGCCTCGCGGACAGTCCGAGCCCTCTGTGCGGACGGTCCGTTCAGGCCTGGCAGACAGTGTTCTTCGTTGCTTCTCTAGTTGTGTGCTTCCGCTTCGATCCTCATTTGGCTTGTTCCTAGGGTTGGTAGCTCCGCTGTGACTACGCTACCTTGACAAGCTTGTGAGGAATCATTGGGTAGTGATTGTGGGACTTAGGCCAAGTTTCGTGAAGAAATTTTTATTGGCTCCATTCACTCCCCCGCCATTTCGATGCTTCACAGATATCCAAGCAGTGGTTGTCAACACTCAAACAATTTCGGTTGCGTGGGAACGATGCCATCAGATGACTAACCGATGCGCAACTACGAACAATTTAATTTGGTTCGTTCAGTTCAACGTTACCTTACACCCAAATTTGACCGTCAGACGTGCAACGGTTTTATTTTTTTTTGACACTTTGACGTGCAACAGTTACGGCATGAAACAAACACCAAGTTATAATACGGTATATATTTTTTAGTTATCTCGTGCCGCCTTTGTTGCTAGCTTCTCCACGTCTCTGGGGCTCTGGGCGTGTCTTCTCGCCTCGTTCAACCAACGCGAAAAAGTTGTCAGACATGACGGCGCTAGTGATTTACTAGTAAAGAAGCTACATGCAGTACATTTGACTACAGAAATACTCCTACGAATCATTGAGAAACTAGTCCCAGCACGTACGCAAACACACCGTGCAAGTTCGAATTGAGATCGACTCCTAAAAATAATATCACAAACGCACAGCACAGCTTGCGTCATGCACGCGCTCATCATGCCTAGCATCCTGGAGCTTGGTCAACGTACGGCTCGTACTCTCGTGACACTACGAGCGTCTGGCCTGGGCCTTGTCTAGATCTTAATTTTAGAAGTCCAAAGTTTAGACTTTACAATCATTACGTCACAGTAGCATTTCATTTATATTTATAAAAAATTATCTAAATATTGATTAATTAAGTTTAAAATATTCGTCTCGTAAAGTACAATAAAACTATAAAATTAGTTTTTAATTTCATCTATATTTAGTACTCTATGCATGTACCGATATTTTGATGAGACGAAAATTTTCCCAGCGTACATACCGATCGTTTTCCCAGCGTGCGCCGACCTTGCACGCACGTACAGGCAAACCGGCACGCACAGCCTAACACGCCGCGCCGATCCGGCCAGACGCGGCTCGCACGCCGCGCACGTGCCCGAAGCTCCCAGATCGCGTCGCCGACATCACCCTTGCCTTGTCCCGCGTGCTCCGCAGAAGATCCCGGCCGCGGCTGCTGATTTTTTTTTTTTTGGGTTTAGTTTACTACTACCCGGCTGCTGCTTTCAGCGCAGCGGACCATAGGCTGCTACGGCGACTCGCGAGGCTCCCCACCCACGAAATCGCGTGTACTCACTGGATTTGTCCACGGCCACCCACCACCAGAATTGTTTATCGCTGCTTCCTATCGACGCCTATAAATAGACCCCGCTCGTGCTGACCCAATCCCCAGCAAAACCGCAAACAAACCGGCTCGATCGATCAAGTAGTGCCAGAGCTAGCAGTAGCAGCCTCTCGCCGTGCAACGCAGCAGTGTGCTAGCTCTAGAGCACTATAGCCTAGCGAGCCAGCACCCCCCACATCCCCGGCCGGAGATCAGAACCAGATCAGCGCGCATGGGTTCCCTCGGCGCCGCCGCGCAGACGAAGCCGCACGCCGTGTGCCTGCCGTACCCGGCGCAGGGCCACATCACCCCGATGCTCAACGTGGCCAAGCTCCTCCACGCCCGGGGCTTCCACGTCACCTTCGTCAACACCGAGTACAACCAGGCCCGCCTCGTCCGGACCCGCGGCGCGGCGGCGGTGGCCGGCGTCCCCGGCTTCCGCTTCGCCACCATCCCCGACGGCCTGCCCCCGTCGGAGGACGACGACGTCACCCAGGACATCCCCTCGCTCTGCAAGTCCACCACCGAGACCTGCCTCGGCCCCTTCCGCCGCCTCCTCGCGGACTTCAACGACCCGGCCGCCACGGGCCACCCGCCCGTCACCTGCGTCGTCTCCGACGTCGTCATGGGCTTCTCCATCGACGCCGCCAAGGAGCTCGGCGTCCCCTACGTCCAGCTCTGGACCGCCAGCACCATCAGCTTCCTCGGCTACCAGCACTACCGCCTCCTCATCAACCGTGGCCTCGCCCCACTCAAAGGTTCGTTGACTCCTCACACCGCCGCGTCAAACTTCTCTGCCGCGCACGTTACGTGACGTTACGTTACGTGTGCCGCCATTATTGCACCGCCTGCAGCTCAGACCTGTGAACTTGTTACTTTGTGCGCCCAGGTGTCGAGCAGCTGACGAACGGGTTCCTTGACACGGCGGTGGAGGACGTGCCGGGGCTCCGGAGCATGCGGTTCCGGGACTTCCCGAGCTTCATCCGCACGACGGACCCGGACGAGTACATGGTCGGGTACGTGCTCAGGGAGACGGACCGCTCGGCGGGGGCCTCGGCGGTGATCCTCAACACCTTCGACGAGCTCGAGGGCGAGGCGGTGGCGGCCATGGAGTCGCTGGGCCTGGCGCGGAAGGTGTACACGCTGGGCCCGCTCCCGCTGCTGGCGCGCGAGGACCCGCCCACACCGCGCTCCTCCATCGGGCTCAGCCTCTGGAAGGAGCAGGAGGAGTGCCTCCCGTGGCTCGACGGCAGGGACCCCGGCTCCGTCGTCTACGTCAACTTCGGCAGCATCACCGTGATGACCAACGAGCAGCTGGTGGAGTTCGCGTGGGGGCTCGCCAACAGCGGCCGCCAGTTCCTGTGGATCATCCGGCGGGATCTCGTCAAGGGCGACACGGCGGTGCTGCCGCCGGAGTTCCTGGCCGAGACGGCGGACCGCGGGCTCATGGCCAACTGGTGCCCGCAGCAGGAGGTGCTCAACCACCCGGCCGTCGGCGCGTTCCTGACGCACAGCGGCTGGAACTCCACGCTGGAGACCATGTGCGGCGGGGTGCCCGTCATCAGCTGGCCGTTCTTCGCCGACCAGCAGACCAACTGCAGGTACCAGTGCAGCGAGTGGGGCGTCGGCATGGAGATCGACAGCAACGTCCGCCGCGACGCCGTGGCGAGCCTCATCACGGAGCTCATGGAGGGGGAGAAGGGGAAGGAGATGAGGAGGAAGGCACGGGAGTGGAGGGACAAGGCGATCGAGGCCGCCAAGCCCGGGGGCACGTCGCACCGCAACCTCGACGACCTCATCCGCGACGTGCTCCTGCCCAAGAACTAGGAAGGAAGCAACAGGCTCCGTCTTGGTATCTTGTAGTACTAGTAATTTTGTTTCGATTGGTTCGGGGGTGGCAGACAACTCCAGTGTGGTTGTGTAAAAATGTAAACCAATAATATACAAGCTTCCGTTTGTGTAACTCCGAGACAAATGCATATGCTTGTTTGCATATGCGCTGAATCGGACTGAAAGGCACACCTAACGGAAAAGTGCCAAGCGGTGGAGAGATGCTAAGCGTCAAGTTACCGTACGTATTTATTGATACAGATGGGAGGTTTTTGTTTGTCCGCTTATTTTCGATTTTTAAGGCTTGCTTATAAAGAATTCAAAAGTGAGATGACTTATATAATTCATAATCGAGAATTTAAAGTCATCTGACTTTTTGATTCTCCATAAGCGAGCATTCAAAATCAGCCATAAGCTAAAACAAACACCCTTTAGACTTCCTCTCATTTGATATTCGTTTTAATGTTTTGGGGAAACTGGTTGGTTCGATTGAGAAAAGGTACTCACATCATTTGTCTAATTCTGGAGCGACAGCTGAGTATGTATACAGCTTGTTTACTTGACTATTTTTCCAAGGTTGTTGAAATAAAGATCTCCACAGTATTGTGATATTCATATAAGGAGGCAACTACCAGGAGAGGGCTCTCCCGATAAGCATCCGCGAGAGCCCCCATCCCCACCCGTCCTTATTCTGCCCCCGTAAAAAAACTACGCTCCATCCGTCTAGATCTCCTTTCACCGCACCCAAACTCCCCTCCGCCGCCGCCGCCGCCTCCGGCGCCATCGAGGACCGCCCTTGCCAACCCTTCCTCTCCCCTCCCTTCCCGATCATCTCCGGCGAGCGCCCCCGCCCCGCACTCCTCCTTCGTCTCCGACGGCCTCCGCCGCCGGATCCGCCACCACCAACCTCCACCATGCTAACCCGGCTTCGCCGGGGCATCGCCGTGACGCCCCCGTCCCGACACCACCCACCGGTTGTCCTCCACCACCCGGCCGGCAGCGCCATCGCCGCCCGGCCTCGCCGCCCACAACCCGCCACCGCCACCGCCGCCGGACCGGCCACCTCCCCGGCCATCCCTCTAATCCCGCTGACCATGGAAATCCCCCACCCCAAACCCAAAAACACTAAATCCCTAACCTCGTCACCTGTCTTGTCATCTTCTTCATGTCCGACAAGCTGCGCCCGTCGTCGTCTTCATCAAGCACCGGCTTCGAGCGCCCCCAGCCACGTCTTCCTCTACGAGTGCCCCCGCCCCGCCCACCCGCTCCGTCTGGTGAAGGAGAAGTTACTTTTGCATGTGTGTTTTGATGTGTTGATGATGTACTATGGGGCTCTCCATTTATCTAAAACGAGATGGCTCTCTGTTTAGATTTTGGGTTTATATAAATGGGCGTGTTTGGTTCTCTTGGCCGGCCAGCTTGCCTTGCCTCGCTCCGCGAGAGCGGTTTCGTCTCACGAGGGGTGGCATCGACCTGTTCGGCTGGCTTTTCAGCAGCCAGCCAGCATTATTTTTCTCTCTGCACAGACCAGCACCAGCCACCAGCCAGCTAACGGTATTTTTCTCTCAGCACAAACCAGCACCAGCCACCAATCACCAGTCAGTCGAACGGGTAGGCTAGCAAATGAATCGAAGCAACCAAACGCTTAATCTCTGGTACGTTCAGCCAAACAAAACAAGCGCAGATAGGGATCCGAACTTTGACACCTTATTCTGGGACGACAGCGTATCACCATTTATCTAAGTCGTCTGTACGTGACTTGTGAGGAGGTACGGTGTGTGATCTGGCGGGGTGACATTAACGTGAGATCTCAAGATCAAGACCACAAGATCAGAACGGACAGTTCGGCTCCATGGCTGTCCCGATGTGCTAGTATTTAGATGTGGGCTCCCATTTCCAGGCATCACAAAATTTGCTCGATAGTTTCGGCGATACAAACAAAAGTACCCCGTGTGTGATTCTCGCATGAACATGGCACACGACCGGAGGACGAAAAAGCCAAAACATGCTGAAGTTTGTGCCGCGCTACTTGAGCTCGGTACAGCTGACAGAAAGAAAAAAAAAGAGAGAGAGTCAATTCTGTGGGCGGCAGAAGAGCCGGAAAGCGGCGGTCGGCGCGGGGAAATAAAAGGTTCATCCATATCGCGTGGGCTCTTAAAGGGCCCAATCATTCTGGGCCGTATGGCACGTCGGGCCACTTACTGCAAGCAAATTGACGGGCCAAAGTCGCTCCGCACAGATTTAGGAGGCCCAACGCTAGGCAGAAAGCCCATCCATTTATCCCTCGTGTCAGAATGGGCCCAATAATAACTACCTACCCGACGCAAAGGTTTCGGACAGATTTGAGCATTTGACGGTGGAAAAAAACCCTGTCCCCACAGAACAATCAATCATTCACTGATTTCACACAAGAAAAATCCAACACTATTCAAATTTCATTTCCAGTCCCCCAGCTACGCTCTGCCACCAAATCATTGAGGAGGAGCACCGGTACTACCGCAAACCGCATCATGAAATTTGAAACCAACATGTCATGTCAGGGTCACCTGCATCGCCCGGTTCGTCCCCACCGGGATCCAGAGCGCCCCCCTACCCGACCCCGCCCACACAGCGTCATCCAACAGAGACAGAGCGGGCCGAGCCCGACAAGAGCAACGCCCCCATGCAGCTACCTCCAAAGCCCCACACTGCGATCCCCTCCCCTCCCATCCCAGCGGCTCGGCACGAGGGAGACACCCCAGTAAACACCAACACATGGCGAGCCATCAGAGCCGTGCAGAGCCCGGGACGATGGCCACATTAACTACGCAGCAGTATACCAGATTAAAAATCGCATCATCATCAGGTTCAGGGCCTCCCCCGATGTGTCTCGCGCGGCCACACGTCACGCAAGGTTACAGACGCGATCAGCCGGGCTCCGGCTCTGGGGCCCTGTGTCGATAGCTAACCGGATCGGCACTGCGATCCAGCGGTAGATTCAGGCTACCAGAGCCGTCAGCAGAGGCGCGGGCGCCACATCCTGCCATGCGGGCCTGCCTTTGCTCTGCCATTTACCGGAGCGCCGAGCACTACTCCGTACGTACTAGCAGTGGTGCTGAGAATTTTTACTGCCCCCAATCACTCTTTACACGCGAGTAAATTGTTTCAGCACTTCAGCAGGGACATCCCTTCAGCAGAGAGCAAAAATGGCTACGGCTACTACGGGCAGTACAAGCAGCAAGCTCGATCTAGAGAGAGAGCGTAAGCTTGTGAAGCAAGGCGCCGCCGTGGGCAAGAACAAACGACACACCCGAGATGAAGAATCTAGGGAGCAGATAATAAGCTAGCTAACAGAGAGCAACAAGAGTTGTGTTGATCTCTCCGGTCTCTCCACAGGATGAGTAGAGTACTACAGGGATCGCCACGGCGCCGTGGAGAAGCGACCCGGCGCGCTAGGGGTCGTAGAGGCGGCCGTCGCAGCGGCATTTCCACCCCATCGGCTTGTAGTTGGAGTAGCGCGAGAAGCCGGCCACCGTGTCGTCGGTGACCCGGGGCGAGCGGCCGAGCCCGGCCGGCACGGTCGTCACCTGGACGGGCGTGCAGGGGTTGCACGCGCTGCACCGGTTGTGGCAGCTCGGCGGCGTCGAACCCAGCCGCGACTTGTCCTCCGCCAGGCTCTGCAGAGTTCACGAACATAACGCACTGTCAGTGAAGGACGCTAGACACAGGAGGAGCGAAAAGAACACAAGTGCGAGTGCACTAAGCGGCGTGATGGTCTCGTACCTGGGAGGAGGAGAACGTCACGGTGCGGATGCTGGTCGCGGCGCCGAGGAGGAAGCCAAGGAACACGACGGCGAGGAGTGCCCGGCGAGGTGAGCTCACGGCCATGAGACCATCTCTTACAGCCAGGAAGTGTAGATGTTTGGGGAGAGATCGATCGTAGGGCAAAGGAAATCAGGGAATGAAGCTTCTTGGAGCGAGATTATCGAAGGAAGCTAGTCTCTGCCTCGTGTAGCAGGTTCTTCCATATATCAATCAACGCAGTAAAGCTCAGGAAGAAGCTGCTGCGAAGTTAGGTGGTTGCTTGAGCTACTCCACGGTAAGCTATGCTCAGTTTGCTATGGAGATGAGCAGTGGTGGCGCCACAGGAGAACAAGAGAAGCTCGGTCACAATGGCCTGTGGAGAGCAAGCGCTGCGAGGGGGAGAGCAGAGGAACGTGATGGCCATGGCATGGGTGTATATGTACAAACGGGCTGGGGGGCGCCACGGCAGGATGGAGGGCACAGGAAGGACAGGGCTGCTGGTGACCACCTTGTAAGCCTATCACTATTTGGTTTAACACAGTCTTCCATACTAGTGGCCTGGCATTCTACCGCGTCACTCTCCATCTATCCCTCGGCAGCTCGGCCGGCTCCGAAGAACCGGCGATTTAGTTTCCAAATTTCACCCCTAAATTTTACTAAAATTCTCATTACATCAAAATGTCGACACATATCTGAAGTATTAAATATAAATAAAATTAAAAATTAATTATGTAATTTTATTATACTTTATGAGACGAACATTTTAAAACTAATTAATTAATGTTTGAACAATTATTCATAAATATAAATAAAATACTATTGTACATATTTATTATTAAATTCTAAAGTTTGAATGTCCTAAATTGGGATGCCGAGTCGCTTTCGAGATTGAATGGCGCCACGACAGTCGCTATCGTTCTGGGGGCATGGACGGGCGGGACGCTTTGACCGACTGTCGTGGCACAATGAATGGATGCAAGAATGAATCAGCTATGCAAATACCTTCCTCACGGGATGGTTGGATAAAAAAACTTGAAACATCTCGGGGATGTGGTAGGTGATGGCGAAGGAGGTTGTACCAGAAGATGAGTGCCAATGCCCAGTGCAATGGCGGTGGTCCAATGCTGGCTGCTGCTATCAGCTATGCGCTCTAGCCGAGGCAGCTAGCTATAGTACAGATCGGAAGCACGTCTAGGATGGGAACTCGAGAACAGCTCAAATCTCCTACGATGCCATGGATGGTCCAAGCTCTGAATCTGAGTGCTCCCAGGAGAGCAAGAACTAGGCTGGCGACCTTGCATGCATGAGCATCGGGGTCTCCCAGAGCAAACCCATCCTTGATCAAGCATCAACGGTGGCCATCGAGACACATTCAGAAAAAAGGACTCAAGGTTCAGAATCTCCTTTATTCGCAACAACTACTGTACGACGACGATAACAGGGATCGTCGGTCGACCCACCGGCCTGACGGTCTCCGACTTTTCGCGACCGTGCCTGACGGTCTCCGACTTATATCAATAGATCGGTCAAACACTCTTGGCCGTGCTCCTCGTGTAGGCCATCGAGTAGCACACTAGCACGGCACCATGGCAGGCCGGAGGCGGGTAGATCCCGGTGGCAGCAGCCGGACCGGGCGGCAGGGTGAAAAGCCGTCAGGAAATAACGAACGATTCGCGGATGAATCTGGCAAAGAAACCCCAAATATATACTTCCAGGCAACGGAACTATCAAACATCCACTGGACACTGCTCTTTCATTCGTACTTATCCACAAGTACTTCTATATATCACCAGTATCTTCTTCACTGATCATGCCTTGCCGCATCGGCACGTCAAAAGGAGTAAAGACCAGCACGGCGTCGCAGTAGTAACCCATGCATCCCCGTCTTCAGAGGCAGATGGGTTCTCATTTTCTCAGGCCGCGACAGTGCCCAGCAATGGCATGTGGTCTCCGCTGTTCCGGTCCGGCGGCGCCACTCTCCCGGGTGCGCGCAGCGCAGCGCGACCATAACGGTGGTCGACGATGAGCTGCTCGGATGCTGCCACGCGAACATGGAACGCCATTACTGCGGCCCCCTGACATGGTGCTCGCCGTTTATTGTTCATTGAATTCGACCCGTTCCGGCGGGGGCATCGGATTCAATTCGCGGCGCCGGAATCTGTACGTCCCCGCCTGCGATCGCGATATCAAAAGACCCAGCAAGAGCGACTAAGAAATAAAATCCCAATATACTAGTTTTGGAACATTACCAAAAATTATATGGCACAGAAAATATCTACTCTTCCAACAGCTCCTAAAAAATAGTCCAAAAACGATTTAACTGCTGCCACATCATCCATACGTGGGCCCAACGATTGATTTTCCCCTCCATGAACAGTAGCTCGGGATTTTTTTTCGGCAGTTTGTTCCATGTGATTGGGAGTGCTAAAAGGGGAGGTAAATTTGGCTCAAGATAGAGCAAGTATTGGGCACACAAAAAAATTGGGACCCATATTAGACAACTGTTAGAACATTTTTTTTCATCTTCGTTCCCAAAACTAATTATTGGGAGTAGTTTTTGCATACTTTTGAGATGCTCGTAGGGGTGTTTAGTTCGTGAAAAAAGGGTGAAAATTTGGTAGAAAAGTCACGTCGGACGCTGCAGCGCACTGTAGTACTTTTCGTTTGTTTGTGGTAAACATTGTCCTACCGTGACCTAACTAGGCTCAAAAGATTCGTCTCGTCGTTTACATCAAAACTATGCAATTCGTTTTTTATTTACCTA
The DNA here is from genome assembly GCA_033239725.1 of Echinochloa phyllopogon. Lineage (NCBI taxonomy): Eukaryota > Viridiplantae > Streptophyta > Magnoliopsida > Poales > Poaceae > Echinochloa > Echinochloa phyllopogon. The sequence continues at coordinate 55,488,222 of BTCW01000010.1, forward strand.
CATTTAATACTCCATGCATGAGGAGAGAGATTTGATATGATTTGATGGGATAGATGAATAGTGAAGTTTGGAGATAGAATTTTTTTAACTAAACAGGGCCTTAGACACCCGTCGTTGCAAAATTTGCACCAAAATTTGACCCCTCGTAGTGCGTGCCTCACTCTATCATTTCGTTTGTATTTGTGAAAAAATATCTAAAAATTGATTAATTAGGCTCAAAATGTTCGTCTCTCAAAGTACAACAAAATTGTACAATTAATTTTTCATTTGTTCTACATTTAGTAGTACATGTGCCGACATTTTGATTTGATGTAAATTTTTTTATAGTGACCTTTGTGGTGGAATTTGGGATCTAAACAATGCTGGTTCCTAAATTTCACCCCCAAATTTCACTATGCAAAAAGAAGATTCTCATCACATCAAAATATCGACACGTGAAGTACTAAATGTAGATGAAATTAAAAACTAATTGCACAGTTTTGTTATACTTTACGAGACGAACATTTCGAGTCTAATTAATCAATGTTTAGACAAAATGAAATGTTATAGTAACGTAATGATTGTAAAGTCTAAACTCTGTGTTTGGATCCTATAGACTAAAATTTAGTCCCTCAAATAAGTGACAATTAGTATCATTAAACATAAACTAATTATAAAATTAATTACATAAGTTATATCTACTCCGCGAGACGAACATAACAAGACTAATTAACCTATAATTAGTACATAATTATCAAATTATAACTATAACATTATATTATCTAATCATCGACTAATTAGGCTTAATATATTCGAATCGTAAATTAGTCCTCACTTATGTAATATATTTTGTAATTAATCTATATTTAATACTTCTAATTAACATTCTTTTATTCGATACCACGGGACTAAAGTTTTAGTCTCACCAACCGAACACCTCATTTGGATCTAACCAAAGGCCCGAGCAAGGCCCGAGCTTTTATTTTTCTGTTCAATGAGGAGAGCATAGAGGGCTACGTACTCGGCTAGCTCTGCGCTGGAAAAGCTCGGATAGGCAAGCAAAGGGTTGCTGATTGCGAGATGGCAGTGCCGCAGTGGAAAGGATGGGACGCTTCGACGGAAAAGGCTGGCGGTCGCAGGGGCGCGGCGCCTCCCAGATTCCCACGGGAAAGCATTTCGCCGTAAAGTATAACATAGTTTTTAATTTTATATACATTTAGTACTCTGTGCCGATATTTTAATGTGACGATAATTTATTCTGTATAGTGAAATTTAAAGGTGAAATTTGAGATTTAAATAAGGGCATGGTTCTTTTTACTCTGGAATGGCTAAAAACCTCTGCCCTTGGCCCTTTGGTGGGTGACCGAGTGACTGACCGGGCAAAGGGTCAAACCCGACACTGGTAAATGTGTAGACCATTGGATGCTGTACTGTACTGAAAAGCAGATAGAGTAGTCAACATATGCCTCGCTCTAAATTTGGAGTCTTTGACCCATCAAAAATTAGATATGGTATCTTGAATTGAATTCTGTGAGGTCGTGAGGCAGACTGTTACACTGCATGGTAAAATGAACCGGGACAACGAGTTTTGGTCGTCAAGCATTTTCACCATGCTGGTGCCTCAAAGTTCAGTGAACTGCCAAACAAAACACAGCTCAATGTGGCATGTAGGTTCAGTGTTCAACTATCGTATTACTAGCTGACAGCAAATGGCCAAAGGCAATTTTAATGTGATGTTTACCTTGATGTTTCAAATCCTCTACGCAATACGCATTTTCTTTCGGGAAAAAATCCTGTACATCCGACACGAATAAATGATAGTGCGAAATTGCGAATTATAGGATTATTGATATTTTCATCTATTATATACAGGCATACCGCAAATACCACTACAGTACAGAAGTGAGATTGCGAATTTCAGCAAAAGGAACACGGACTAGATTAATTACTGGGACTCGAGACTGAGATACCTCGCTGATACTGATGCACCAGAATTCGTGCGCTCTCGCGTAGTCGCGTACCGTGGGCCGTGTCGGGCCGTTCGGCGACTAGCATGCGCCGCCACATCTGATGAGGGCATGAGGCGGTTGGTGCAGACCCTGGTGGGCTCATGTGGCCCTTTAATTTCCTAAGCCGAATCTCACTATTTGGGCTGGGCCGGATGTATCGTCCAGTTTTAGTAGATCTTGGGCTGGTGCGACAGGATTTTCAAACTTTTCGGACAAAGCATAGGCCCATTACAAAAGAAATTTAAAGAACAAAGTATATTTTTACTTTCAAAAAAAAAGAACAAAGTATTTTCATTTCTGACAAGTCCAAACTCGTATATGTACAACTTTGGTCAGGCGTACAGAAACAGCGACGGTCTCCGGTACAGGCTACATTCACTACAGACTCGACTCGGCTACACCAGGGTGCTGCAGGTGGACGTGGCCGGGTTGTACAAGGCCGGGAGCAGGTACTTCCTCCCGTTCACGCCGTTGGCGTTGTAGCTGGCCCCGGTGATCTGGTCGACGAGCAGGTTACCGGGGAAGCCCGGGTAGGCGCCGCTGCCGTAGACGCCGGGGCACGCGGTGCACGCCTCCAGCGGCGCCTCCTTGGGGCCCTGGTAGAACGCGTCACCGTAGGGGTTGGTCACGGTGCCGGCCACCATGGTGGCGAGGACCATCACGAGCCCGTCCATCCCGGCGTCGCCGTTGGGAGCCACCAGTGGCGCGCCCTGCGGCCCGTACTGCGGCTGCGCGAACGGCCACGCGCACTGCCCGGGGCACTGCTTCGCGGAGTTGCCCACCCAGATGTAGGTGGACCCCGCGCCGGCGCCGTGCTTGCCGCACCGGCTGCTGCAGAACCCCTCCACCGTCACGTCCTCGTCGGTGAGGACCAGCGCGATGCCGCCCTTCTTGCCGCCGGTTCGCGCCGCGAGCTGCTCGACCTGGGCCAGCGTCAGCGACCTCCCCAGCGAGCACGCCTCGTCCGACGCCTGCGCGTCGAGGAGCACGCGCGTCGCGCCGTTCGTGGCGGCGGCGGCGGCGTTCGACAGGTAGAGCTGGTCGATGTTGCCCCACCACTGCTGCACCGATGGCGTGGCCGTGCCCGGGGTCGTACCCGGGGCCGTGGTGAACGAGAGGAGGAAGTCGGAGACGATGGACCTCTGCGCCGGCGTGAACTTGCCATACCAGAGGACGGACACCGGGATGTCGCCGCTGAGGACGGTGCCCTGATGGTACGTGAGCTGGTCGCTCTCCGGAGGAATGTACAGCTCCATCAGCCTCCTGCTCCCCGCGGAGAGCTGCGCCAGGCCCATCAGTACCACCGCCGCTACCAGTACACGTTGAGAAACCATTGCTACGAACGACTCGGCTCAATTGCCCCCGGAAACTCGTGAGCTCGGAGCTTACTGCTAGGTGTTCGACCTTGTGTTGTGTGTGGGAGGAGAGTGTTGCTGTGAACTTGTCAATTTGTGATGGAGTGGAGGGCTCCCGGGTTAGCTATTTATAGGCCCTGCGCCGGAGCCCACAGGGTAGTACTCAAACTGACGTTTAGGACAGCGACACGGTCTTCAAAACACAACTTTGACATCTTATTATTATAAAAAATTTTATCAAAGAGTGATATATGTATACTTTTATGAAAGTATTTTTCAAGATAAATCTATTCATATAGTTTTCACATTTGCAAACTCAACAGCTTAAAAGTTATTGATGATTTATATTCCCAATGTTTGACCCAAACCTTGTCCTAAACGTCAGTTTTTTCAGAATAAAGGGAGCGACGAGAGACTTCGCGGACGGTTCATTGCTCTCCTACGTGCTGCCTACATCTGGTACAGTACCATACTACTAGCATCAGAGATCGGCGCGGCGGGAGGGGGACCGTGGGGAGGCAACGAGGCGCGGCGCGCCCTGCGCACGCCACCGTGTGTCGCTCTCCGTGCGCGTCGCGCTGTCCCGTTGCTTCCGGGCACGGCTCCAGAGACAGTGCGAGTCAGATCGCCGCGCGCTTTGTTCCCCACCCTGCGCGCCGGGTGGGATGAGGATTTGACCCCGTGGCCACCCGCAGCCTATCCGCGAGCAACAGGTGTCCGGCGCATGTGCCCGAGGAAGGTTCCCAAGAGCAGGGCACGGCAGCGCCAGCGCCGCGGGTCGGAACTGGGCGCGCGCGTTCCGCCGTGGCGCGGACGAGACCTTGGTGTCCGAGATGTGGATATGCTTCGGGGAATGAGGGCTCGCCCCAGGTGTGGCTCGGGGCGGCGGGGGAGCCGCACGCCGACGACGGCCAAACCGCAGCTCGATGCTGCCGTAACCACGGCGGCGCCGGCGTGGTGGTAGCCTAGTAGTACTCGTGTGATCTGCGCAGCCGCGCTGCATGTGCTCGTTGGATTTTGAAAGATGGCGAGCTATGCAGACTCTCCGAGTGGAAGTTGACGGCCGATCGATGCACGGGGCCGGGCCGCCGGATGGATTGCTGTGCTTGTGCGGATCGAGCGAAGACTTGGTTGACCCCGATATCATACTCGATACGTATATGCATGCATGTTGCTCTGACAGCTGGTTTGTGGCGTGCGATCTAGCGCCCGATGGATTGACCGAGTCGCGGTGGCCCAAAATTGAGATTATGCCGGAGACTTTAGTTGAACACGTGGCTACAATGCGAGCGGACACGCACGCGCCCGTGCACCCAGTCAGATCATGCAAACCTTGAGCACCTGCACAAAATCGAATCGGTCTACTCTCTCCCATGCCCGTGATTCTTGGCGTGGCCGGCCGCGCGAGCAGCATTCTGGTCCTGCCGTGTTGGGCGTTCGAGGGACAGGCCAGCCTAGGCGGATGATACCTAGGGAGTCAGCTTCCAAGTCCAATTTCTCTAGCTGCATTTCGTAATCCCAAATCCATCTTCATATTTCAAAAAAAAATGTCCGAATTTGACGAAGCCGCCGGGCGCGTCAGCGGGAGAAGGGACTTGATGATTAAGTTCGAATTTAACATCACTCGGGGCACTTCTAGTCAGCGTCAAGTTGAATCTGTTTTTCCCATCGTCAAGTTACTGCGAGGCGTGCCAGCGTCCCAAGGACGGGCAGTGGCACAGGCTGTCCGCCGTGCGATTCGAGGCGCCTCGCGCGCGCCCGCCGAGAAGACGCGTCGGGATTGTTTGACGCCCGGGCCGCCGCGCCGGCCAGTTGCGAGAGCATCAGAAGCTAGGCCTTGTTTGTTTGTTTACATCCCAAATTTTACCCACAAAATTCACTATGCAAAAAGAACATTCTCATTACATCAAAATGACATAGCATATATGGAGTACTAATTATAGATAAAATTAAAAACTAATTATACAGTTTTGTTGTACTCTACGAGACGAATATTTTGAGCCTAATTAATCAATTTTTGGACAATTTTTCACACATACAAACGAAATGTTACAGTGACGCACGCACCAAAAGATCAAAATTTGCCATCGAATTTGGGAACTAAACCAGGCCTAGTGAGACAGTGGGAGGCATGCGTGCGGAGAACACAACGAGAAGGGGGGTGCGGAATGGAGTGCGGAGGCGTCTCGTGCGCACCTGGCAACCGCAGCGCCCGTGCGGTCTCGGCCCCGTCCCGCGGGGTCGTCGCTGCGGCCCGGCCTCGGGCGACAAGCGTGCCACGGGTTTGACTCGCCTGTGAGCCCTAATTTCAGAGCACGCTACTTGGAGGCCACACTATGCCCATTGAGGCCACTCTGCCCACAATAGGTTGTTTTGTGGTGACTGGTGAGGAGGAATCAACTACTCCATTTCGCAAACAGAACGCCAGTATGTTTTATCGTAACATATCCAATTCTGTATATACAACTATATTATGACACGCCCTATAAGTCTCTATGTATGTTGAAGACTACCGTCCTATAAGTCTCGTACATAGCTTCTCCAAGCTGTTCACAAAGGTCCTGACAAATAGGCTCTCACCAAAGTTGCTTGATTTAGTCCGGCCAAATCAGAGCGCCTTTATAAAGGGGAGAATGATCCATGATAATTTCATGGATCAGTCCAATTGACAGCGCAGTTGCTGCATCAGAAGAAAATACCAAGTGCTTTACTTAAAATTGATATTGCCAAAGCCTTTGATACGGTTAATTGGACCTACCTCTTATCCATCTTGACGCACATGGGTTTCTCTCGCCGGTGGATCAATTGGGTGAGCATGCTTCTATCCACATCGAGAGGACTCAAGCAAGGAGACCCCTTTCTCCTATTCTCTTTGTGATTGCCATGGAAGCTCTAAATGCATTGGTCCGGGCCGCGGGGGCAGACGATCTGTTAACCAATCTAGGAGACCACAGGATCAAGGAGAGGGCATTTTTATATGCTGACGACGTTGTGCTATTTTTAACGCCTACGCAGCAGGATCTAGTGACCACAGAGATCATTCTTGATTTTTTTTGGGGAGGCCTCCGGGCTCCACACAAACAAGACCAAATGCCTCATCTCGCCGATACAGTGTGGATTGGAGGAAACAGTCACCATATGCAAGCATAGCTTGGCAAAAATTGAACCCATGCCTTGCAAATATTTGGGTATTCCCTTGTCAGTACGCAAACTGAGGAAAGCTGAGCTGCAACCGCTGATTGATAAGGTGTCCACTCGGCTCCCCACTTGGAAGGATGGCTTACTGAGTAAGGCAGGGCGACTGGTATTGGTCAAGTCTAAGCTGTCAACCATTCCGGTTCATATTTCGATCGTGGTTGCAATCAGCCCGTGGGCAAACGCTTGTATTGATAAGAAGCGTCGAGCTTTCTTATGGAAGGGAACAGAGACAGTGGTCGGTGGACATTGCAAGGTCGCGTGGGAGAATGTGTGTGTGCCAACTGAATTTGGTGGACTTGGAATACCAGACTTGAAGAGATGGGGATACGCTTTAAGAATGTGTTGGCTGTGGGAAGCAAGGACTGGCCTCAACAAACTTTGGGCCTCTTTACCAGATACTATAGAACCACAAATTGAGGGTATGTTTGCTACTTCTACATCTGTGCACATTGGAAACGGCCGCACAACTTTCTTTTGGAAGGACAGGTGGCTAGAGGGTTGTTCTTTGTAGCAGATTGCCCCATGTTTGGTTCAGGCAATAGGGCATAGAATCCAAGCAACTAGAACGGTGACCGATGCAATGCATGAGAGGAATTGGGTAAACGATATTACCGGAGCACTGACGGTCCAGGTTATCCTCGAATATTTAGAGGTATGGGAAAGATTGAATGTGATCATTTTGGTCGATGACACCCCTGATCAGCTGGTGTGGCGATGGACACTGGACCGGATTTTTTCCTCCTCTTCAGCATATGCAGCCTTCTTCTTTGGTCGAACAGAACTGCATGGAGCCAAGATACTCTGAAAGACTAAAGCCCCAAACCGGGTTAAATTCTTTGCCTGGCTGGTCTTGCACGAGCGATGTTGGATAGCAGCATGACGCAAACGTCATGGGTTGCAGGAGGATGATGCTTGCATTCTTTGTGACCAAGACTCGGAGATGATCACACATATCCTGCTCCAGTGCCCGTACTCAAGAACTATATGGTTTCAGTTACTCAAAATACGGAACTGGCAGCATCTCTCTCCAGCTGCTTCGGCTGCATCTCTTCCTGATTGGTGGCTTTCGGCACGAAAGCGCATCAACGGCATCGAGCGCAAATCGTTTGATTCAGTGGTCCTTCTAGTCGGGTGGATGATATGGAAGGAACGAAACTCGCGAACCTTCAACGCCGCCCTCTCGACCGAAGCCGAACCGCTGCGAAGAATAATGGAGGAAGCGAAAGCGTGGACGCTGGCAGGGCGTGCGGACTTGTCGGAGTTTACGGTTCTTCGTGATAGTAACAATGGTCGCCAAATAGTTACTTTGTAATAAATTGAGACAACTTGTCTTCCCCCCTAAGACACTCAGATCATAGGAAATTTGATGTAACTTCTTTTTTCCTCTGCGAAAAAACGTTCTAGTTTGATATGTGTTGAAAAAAAACTGGATATGGCCTTACAGTCATGGGAAAGATCCAAGCAATAGAGTAGAAGCCAGATCATCGCTTCTACTACTTTGCTAGTGGCTCAAAATATTGCAAATGATCCAAGGCCAAGGGGTAGAGTAAACATGATTAAAAAATGGTCGAATTGGACCAACCTCAGTTGCATTATCACATTATCCCCATCAACGTTATTAGGAAGAACATTTGAATCTCTACAACGAAAGAATTACACATGATCTGAAATGATATATACATAACCTTGGCGACAAACAAACTAAAGACAATAATAATCCTGCATTGCTGTTTCCGCTACAGTACTACACTAACGTGCTGCAGGTGGACGTGGAAGGGTCGTAGAGCGCGGGGAGCAGGTACTTTCTCCCTTGCGCTCCATTGGCGTTGTAGCTGGCGCCGGCCTGGTCAGTCTTCAGGTTGCCGGCGTATCCGGGGTACGAGCCGTTCCCGAATGCTCCCGGGCACGCCGTGGCGGCCTCAAGCGGCGCGTCGCTGGAGCCCTGGTAGTACGCGTCCCCAAACGGGTTGGTCACCACGCCGGCGAACTCGCTCGCCAGGTTGACGACCATGCCGTCCACGCCGACGTCGCCGTTGGGCGGCATCAGCGGCGCGCCCTGCGGGCCGTACTCGGGCTGATGGAAAGGCCACGCGCACTGGCCGGGGCACTGCGTGGCCGAGTTGCCGACCCACACGTACGCCGTGCCGGACTTGGCGTCGGAGCTGTGCAGGCCGCACTGGCTCATGCAGAAGCCCTCCACGGTGACGTCCTGCGCCGTGAGGACCAGCGCGACGCCGCCCTTCTTGGGCTTGGCCCTCGCGGCCAGGGCGGAGACCTGCGCCTGGGTGAGCGACTTGCCCATGGAGCAGCTGTCGTCGGACACTTGGTTGGCGAGCAGGACCTGGGTTTTCTTCTTGGCCTCGCCGGCGGCGTTGGGTGTGGCTTGCACAGCCTTGGAGAGGTACTGCTGGTCAATGGTGTTCCACCATTGGGCAACGGATGGCGAGGCGGCCTGGGGCTTCATCGTGAGCCGAGAGGAGGAAGTCATAGACGATGGCCTTCTGCACCTGCGTGAACTGGCCGTACCAGAGGATGGACACGGCAATGTCGCCGTGGAGCACTTGGCCGTTGTGGTAGGAGAGCATGTCAGCTGGATCGGGTTGGTACAGCTCCATGCGCCTCCTTGCCCCCATGGAGGGCTGGGGCATGCTCACAAGCACCACTACTACCGCAAGCACCAATGCCTTTGCACAAATGGCAGCCATTGTAGACTAGACGAGCGAGTTGTGAGTAACGCTCTTAGCGTGGCTAGATATACCGTGTAGAGGTGTGTAGTGACTAGTGACAATTGTAAGTTTGTAACTGTGTTCTGAGTTTCTGATGCTGGGTGATGAACCAAGTGAAGTGCATAACCACCCATTTATAGGGACGTCTGAGGAAGTGGTACGTTCCAGGATGCTTCCCTGCCGTTTAAGGGTGTGCAGATCTCGAGAGACAGCCAGCTACTGCTTGTAGCAACTCCAGGTCCTGCTGAGCTGTTGGGGGTGTCTCTAGAACATTAACAAAGTGAGGGTCAGCGGATTACCAAGACCAGACGGGCGACAAGCTTGTTTCGCCTCCCCGGCCGCGGATTCAGCAGACAAAACGGCCGCATGTGCAAGGCGAAGGCTCCCTCTTCTCTCAGTGTCAGGGAACACACCTATACAGTCGACGAGTCACAAAAATTGCCATGTCTGACACGCACAGCCTGTGTCGCGCTTGCGGCGCGGCGGCTAACCCTGGCCGAATAACGCCGGCGAATAAGTTTAACGAGCGCGGCGGTTCGGCAGGTGATGGTGTCAGTCACAGCTCGTGCGCTGCATGATCGCATCGGCGCATCGCGGTCAGGTACTCAGGCTGGATGTGCACGGCGCACGTCGGCGGCGGATCGGCCTCGGCCAGGTCCGGAACGCCCCGCCCCGGAATGCAGCCTTCCCCGGGACCGGGAGGCTATATGTGGCGCACGCGCTGGCGCATACAAATGGCATCCGTGCCCCCCTTTGGGGAGTCAAAACCGGCTTACTGTATTGCTGTCGTCTGACCGTCCTCTCCAGTCCCCACAGTACTACTCCGTAGTGAGGAAAGCTCGCGAAGAGCTGGGCACGTGACGAGTAGCTGTTAGGATTGGGATTTAGCTATGCCGGCAAAATGTATCTGTGTTCCGGTCCAAAATTTTCCTGTCTCCGCAGACAATTGCAGCGGTTTTTGCACCAAGGATGAATGCGGCGTAGCGTTGCGCTGTCGTTACTCGTTACTGCTTGCCGATCGGCTTCAAAGATAGTGTCAGGCATCATTTGAGATCATTTGCTTAAGCGTACTTGTTTGTACTAAATAGATTGTGACATTTCAGAAAAACCACAGGAGGTGATCAGAGGGCTATTTCACTATTTGATCTGGTTTAGGGTGTGCTTGGAGAGTTCATTTTGCTCTTAATTCTCTATCGAAGCTGCCTCTACGAGAAAAGCTACTTATTGACGGAAATTGATTCTCTAGATTAAATTTTAAGGAGAAAGTGAGCTTATGGAGAAAGTGAATTGGTTGAATCTAGTTTTTCATATTCCAACTTAGTTTATGTTAAAGAATCATTTCATATTGTCTGATAGAGCTACTATCGTATTCAGCTTAGGGGCTCTGTAAAAGCTCTGCCGAAGAGACCTTAGAACCAAAGCCAGCGTTTCTTACAGTACAGACGATGTTCAACTCGAGCGACCAGTCTAGCGCACCAAATTAAATAAAGCCATATAAATTGACTATTATCTATGAGTTGTTTGTCACAAAAAAGTCAAACTGATTCTTGGATATGGATTTTTCTGTAAATCAGCTGCCCTCTGAGCACATGTAGGCGCGATGTGTGCTTCACCAAAAAGAATTAGTCATTTCATATATTGTCAGCACCGATTCTGAAACGGGGTTCCCTTCAAAGTGGTGTATCATCGTCAAACATAATGACACAAATGCAGACATAGACAGGATGCATCAGCAGCATCGACATATATGCCTCATAGTCATAGGCCCTTTCCAGCTGGAGAAGAAATTTCTGGCTACAGTTTCCCCATTAAGGAATCGATACTTCAAAAGTGAAATCTTTTTATTTTACATATGAAACAAATATCAACCCTACTACAGTACACCTCCTGTCACTCGCATATATACACCTTTACTACTACTCCAAAAAAAAGTGTTACTACACAATTCTATCACGATCGTTTCCATAGCCGTTACACCAAAGTTGAACACGTGGACGTTGCAGGGTCGAACAGCGCAGGAAGCAGGTACTTCCTCCCCTGCGCGCCATTGGCGTTGTAACTCGCCCCCGTCGCCCGGTCCACCACCAGGTTGCCGGCGAAGCCGGGGTAGGCGCCGCTGCCGTATACCCCTGTGCAGGCGGTGGCGGCCTCCAGCGGCGCGTCCTTGCCGCCCTGGTAGAACCCGTTTCGGAACGGGTTGGTCACGGTGCCCGCCATCATGCTGGCGATGTTGATCACCATGCCGTCCATGCCGACGTCGCCGCTCGGCGGCACGAGCGCCGGCGTCTGGGGCCCGTACACCGGCTGGTGGAACGGCCACGCGCACTGGCCGGGGCACTGCGTCGCGGAGTTCCCCACCCAGATGTAGGCCGTCTCGGCCTTGGCGTCCGAGCCGTGCAGGCCGCAGCGGCTCATGCAGAACCCGTCCACGGCCACGTCCTGCGCGGTGAGCACCAGCGCGATCCCGCCCTTCTTGGGCCCGGCCCGCGCCGCCAGCTTCGGGAGCTGGGCCAGCGTGAGGCGCTTCCCCAGCGAGCACCCCTCGTCGGAGACCTGGCCGGCGAGCGCCACCTGCGCGCCGCCGTGGCTGCCCCGCGCCTTGGACAGGTAGAGCTGGTTGATGGTGTTCCACCACTGCGACACGGACGGGGTCGGCGCCGGCGAGGCGGCGGTGAGGGACTGCAGGAAGCCGGTGACCACGGCCTTCTGCGCCAGCGTGAAGCGGCCGTACCAGATGATGGACACCGGGATGCGTCCCTGCAGCACGGCGCCGTTGTGGTAGGTGAGGCGCGCGCTGGGCGGCGGCTTGTACAGCTCCAGCAGCCTCCTGCTGGCGCCCATGGAGAGGCGTGCCGAGCTCAGGAGCAGCACGGAGATGAGCGCAAGCGCGACGTGGCCCGTGCTGTGCCGGACGCGATTGCTACCACGAGGGGATGCCATGTCTCAGGGGGGAAACTGGCGATTAGTATCTGGTGCAGGTAGTGGGAAGGCGATCGTGATTCAGTGGCAGTGGTGCAAGTACGTGCAAGCTGAGTGGTTTGTGCGTGTTGTCTGTGTGATTTCCGAGTGGTGACGGGATTGGGTATTTATAGATGCGAATTGCGCGTGTCGGTAGTTTCGTGAAGCCTTCTGATCCTCTGCCCTTTGTTTTGGTTTCGGAGTGGCTATCTCTGAAGTTGACCCGGTGGAAGGCAGCTGGATGCGTTTGGACCCGAGGGCGACGCCGATTGCGTTGTTGCTTCCACGCTAGCTAGACACCGTGCATCCATGCAGGAAGGCAGCGAGTCCATTGTTTCCCTGCGACGCAGGGGTACTAGTCAAGGCGTGTTGACAAGTACCGTTGGCCTCAAATTGCTCTCAGGCTGTACCCTGCAATCATCAGAGCCTTGACAAGTTAGGCCTGTTCCAATGTTTGGTTGTCACTCTGAATTTCAACACAGCCAAAGAAGGTCCGTGCCTTGATCAGCAGTCAGCAGCGGCGCTGCGCAACGTCGTGGATGGGGTAGTTTTTTTTCCTTCAACTGCCGGGAATAATGCATGCTTTCTGGAGCGGAAAAGCCACACCCATTATCTGAAACACACATCTGAAGATTTCTTTTAGCATAAATACAGTCACGGCAACCCAAATTCGTTCCCTGTTTTCTGGAGGGGCAACAATTTGATAGTGCTAAGTTGCAAACTGAGCCGTGAAAGACAAGTGAATTACAATTACTAGGTGCATCAGTTCTACTCCGTACACAAGACCACTGTCCACAACCATCGGCTGCAAAAGTTGATTTCTCCTGTGCCCCGAGGGAAGGAGAGCGCAAAAAAGTTCGCGAAGCAGCTCTACTCACGTGGAATCCTGAGTGCTACATCTCAGCCTTGTCCCGGCCTGAATGGCCCGACGAGTTGAACTAGTCTTTTTGGACATCTTAATCCTAACAGTTGACACAGGCCCATCACTAGCCAGCTGTTCATGCAGAGGAGCTTAAAACAAAAACGCTCTTCATTCAGCACAGGATCCAAGGCCCGCGGACCGCGCTGTCTCGTTCTCGCCCCCATGGTTATCCGTCCGGCTCCTTGACAACCCAACACCCTACCCCCAACACTCGCCTGCTGCAGAGTAGGATTAGCGTTCACGGTCAGCGCCTAAACCATTTCTTAATCAGCGCCTAAACCATTTCTTAATCAACAAGCGCGACGCTGCCAGGGACCCCCTGATCACGTTCGAGGGGATCATCATCACACGATGATCCTGTGCAGAGCAGGAGAGAGTGTGGCCGTGTGGGCGCCCATGATAGCGAGATAAAGGCCGTGGCCGTGCGGAGACTAGAGGACAGGGGGACACGCGCGAGACACGGCGCAGCCGGGTTTATGAGCCCTAGGGGGCGTCCTGCGAGGTGACAGCCTGGGCACCAAATCCCCTGTCCGTCCCGCAGTCCACGTACAGGGAGCTGCGGGCGTCCGTGTTCAAGAGCAGCTGCCGTATGCGTTGTACCCGGCGGCCCAGCACTTGTACATCACTCTACGCGTTACCATTACTCTGTTAGACAAGGACTCTAATATACTCCTACCTGACCTTTTCCACATGAGTTGATCCGTTGGGTAACAACCAGACGCATGGTAGAATTATCGTTGTTACTGCACTTGTGGCCTAGTAGCCATATGCTACTTTTGGTCGAGGATGCTGGTTACCTGAAGCTACTTGCCGTACGATATATTATTTTTCAGTCCACGGGGTAAACATGTACCTGTAAGTTTTCGAGTGTGAGCTAATCTGTACTGAACATGCATAAATTGCCGCTAGACTGTGCCTAACTGTAAAATGACAGTACGTCGTCAGTAGTCATGGCTGTTAAGGGTAGAGCTGAAGTACTCCCTACTACGATTTGATTCAAAATCATGACAAATCAAGACGTACCCGCCGTAACCTTTTGCCATTAGCCCAGCAGCTCAGCTCCTTGTGCTGGTTTACACCCAACAACACCTTAGCTGCATCGTGCATTCCCCAACTGTTTATTCTTATTTTTTATTTTATTAGAGGAGCTGCCTGGTTTTACCTTATCCCTGTACGGGCCTTGCGGCAGCTTGGGCTTATTTACGGTAACCCAAGTATCTAATCCTAACAGGCCTGCAATTTGTATGTCCGGCAGTGCATTTCCATGCTTTCTACGTGGGCCTCGGGCTTCCCCCTATTACTGGCTTCACAGACATCGTGAAGATTTTACCGCGCGGAGATGGTAGACCGACGACCTGCTTCAGACATTCGCCCACTGCCCGGACCGTAAACAGTTAATCGCCAAAAAACGAGCGCTTAACCGTTGAACTACTCCAACACCGCACATTAACGTTACCCGTTCCACAACATGCAACGAACTACTACTACTCCCAAAAGCTTTTTCAAGGGAAGCACCCTTTGCCAACTGCATTCACATTCCGTTTTCGGCACCCTTTGCCAACTGCATTCACATTCCGTTCTCGGCTCGCAACAGCAAAGGGTTTGCCAGCTGTAGCTGGCGTTCACGAAACAACCGAAGAAATGGGGGCGCAGCAGGACGCGCCAAAAAGAAGACGAGAGGATTGGTACTGGCGTGATAGCTCCACGTTCATGCACGACGCATCGAAACGTCATGAATGGCCGGAGCTACCTCGCCCACATTTAAGAATGCCACTGCCTTTCCCCCCTCCGGCCTTCGATATCTCACTGTCCAACGGTCATCAGCCTCGTCCTGTTCGCCTGGTTTATCAGTAACCAGTGAGCAGTATTTTTCTCTCTGCATAAATCAGCACCAGCCACCAGCCACCAGTCAGTCAGCAGTATTTTTCTCTCTGCACAAATCAGCACCAGCCACCAGCCACCAGTCAGTCAGCAGTATTTTTCTCTCAGCACAAACCAGCACCAACCACCTGCCAATTTGGAGATACATACCTAGCTCTAAGCACTACAAGAGACGATTTCTTCAATATCTAGCTCTTAAAGAGTGTTTTATTCTCAGACTAAAGTTTTAGTTTCGTGACAAATATAAAAATGATAATTAAAAGTATTAAATATAGATTAATTAAAAATCTCATTACATAAATGAGGACTAATTTACGAGACGAATCTATTAAATCTAATTAGTCAATGATTAGATAATATAATACTATAATAATCATATGATAATATGTGTTAATTATAGTTTAATTAGGCTTTATAGTTCGTCTCGCAAAATAGATATGACTTATATAATTAATTTATGTTTAATACATGTAATTGTTATTTATTTAATGAATTAAACTTTAGCACATTGGATCCAAACATTTGCTTATCATAATATTAATGATGCTACACAACATTTTCACGTAATTTCGAAATACAGGTATGGGACTATATTTTGATTAAGAAGATCACTCTTGCCTCTTGTATTAAATATAAAAGAAAATATTTTATGAAAGCAGTTGAAAGTTAACCGAAGGCGCCGGTGCGTCGTCTCGTCCCCGTCCGCCGCCGTGTGCGTGTGGGTTTACGGCTGGCGGCCGCGGCTGCTAGCTTGGAAGCTAGCGGCAGCTGTTAGGTGGCGGCCACGCGAGCAATGAGCGAGCACACACGGTCACGAGCGCGCCGTGAAGGCTGGCGGTAGGGCCCGGGCCGCAGCGCGACGCGCCTAGCCGCTTCACCACCAGCTGGCCGCCGGCCGTACGCGGATCTCTAGGCGACCCCACACCGGGGGGCCCAGGCCCGAGGAGCAGGAAAGCGCGCCGGGCGTGGGGCCCCCAGTGACATGTGGGCCCTGTACCATGGCTCGCTTTACGCCACGCCGTACCCCGATGGGCCGCGTCCCAGAGATCCATCCCATCGACCCGACCCATCGCGTCCCATCGGATCCCGATCATGCGAGGTCGTCTTGCCATCTTCCTTGGTTATCAGATAAAAGTCGCCGGAGGTTTTGCTAACCCCACCCACAGCGACGGCCCGTCCGTCAGCTCACAGCCTTGCATGCATTGCATGGATCCGTAGTCAGTTATGTACGGTGCAAAAGCTGATGCAGTTGGTGCTGCCCTGCCGCCTGCTGGGATCATGGCTGTGATTGCAGTACGATCCGACGGACCACTTTGCTCCAGCATTGGCCATGGAGATCTGGGATCGACGGGGTCCCGTCCCGCATTTTGCCGTGTCGATGGGAACATGGTAGTAGGATCGATCAGCTTCTCACCCCGATACCCCCCCGCCATCACCGTGCTCAGTTTCTTCCGTCCTCTCTCGCTACCCATGGAGGCCAGCACCGGCCTGGCTGGCAGGTTACGCGGATAAGGAATGGCCTAACCCTGATGCCACCGGCGAGGCTGTGACTGGATCGTTCGTACCGAGAGCTTGAGCAATGAGCAGTGCGCACCAACTACTGTTCGAGTACTGCCCACTGACTGGGGGTACTCTGCTGCTGCCCTGTTCACAGCTCTTGAATCAGGGGCCCGGGCCCAGCAACCAGTGACCTTCAACGTTCGGAACCCACGGGCCCCGGCCCAGCACCATCCCTCCCAACGTTCGTATCCCGCTGCCTAAAATTTCAAGCGCCTCGAGAAGCCAACCTGCTTTTACCCACTCCCGCAGTCCCCACTTTGCCCGTCCACCCCGCAATACCCAACTTGCCCCTGGTTTCAAGCGCGGACGCACCGGTCTCCGAGGCGGCAACAACCGGGGCAAAACGGTAAAGTATCCACTCCGCTACAGCTGGGATCGAGCAGGGCCACGCAAAGCCAGCTGTCAGTGACCGTTCGGGCAGCCAGGCCAAGGACGCCCTCTTTACTTTTGGCCCAGAAAGTGCTCTCCTCTCCGCCTCCTACGTCACGCGCAGCGCCAGCTCCTCCACACTCCACTGTCACACTCCACTGTGTCTCACACACAACGCCGGCTCACGGCCTCTATAAAACCCAGCTCGCTCCCCACCCAGCCCATCGCAAATCCTCAAGCACCAAGCAAGAACCAGCTGAAATCACTCACTCATCCAAGAACACCCCCCTCCTCCGTAGAAATTTGGTCTTGCATTGGAGAGCCACCAATGGCTTGTTCCACAGCATCTCTAGCGGCGACGCTGCTTGCGCTCGCGCTGATGTTCCAGGCCTGCCTCGCCGGGCGGCGGCTCACCGCGCTCGTGCAGGAGCCTGCCATCACCATGCGGTACCACAAGGGCGCGCTCCTCTCGGGCCGCATCGCCGTCAACTTCATCTGGTACGGCAACTTCTCCGCCCCGCAGCGCGCGGTGATCACCGACTTCGTCTCGTCCCTCTCCGCGTCCCCGGCGGCGGCGGCGCAGGCGCAGCCGGAGCCGTCGGTCGCCACCTGGTTCAAGACGGCGCGCAAGTACTACGCCAACTCCAAGGCGCGGTTCCCGGCGCTGCGCCTCGGCTCCCACGTCCTCGACTCCTCCTACTCCCTCGGCAAGCGCCTCACGGACGGTGACCTCCTCAAGCTCGCCGCCAAGGGGTCCCCGAGCCGCGCCATCAACGTGGTGCTCACCGCCGACGACGTCGCCGTGGACGGGTTCTGCATGTCCCGGTGCGGCACCCACGGCGCGTCCCCGCGGTCCCGCTCCGGCCGGTTCGCGTACGTGTGGGTGGGCAACCCGGCGTCGCAGTGCCCCGGCCAGTGCGCGTGGCCGTTCCACCAGCCGACGTACGGCCCGCAGGCGGCGCCGCTCACGGCCCCCAACGGCGACGTGGGCGTCGACGGCATGGTGATCTCGCTGGCGTCCATGATCGTGGGCACGGTGACCAACCCGTTCGGCAACGGGTTCTACCAGGAGGGCTCCGCCGACGCGCCGCTGGAGGCCGCCACGGCGTGCGCCGGGGTGTACGGCAAGGGCGCGTACCCCGGCTACGCTGGGTCGCTGCTGGTGGACCAGGCCAGCGGAGCCAGCTTCAATGCCAACGGGGCCCACGGGAGGAAGTACCTGGTCCCGGCGCTCGTGGACCCGGACACGTCGTCGTGCGCCACATTGGGGTAGATTTCGTGGGGGGTGATGATGGCTAGTGTTTGCGAGGGTGTGTGTTACTGTGGAGAGTGTTCCATGCGGCTAAAGTCTGTACTTTGTAGTAGTGACGGTGGATTCTTTCATTTGTTCAATGAAAAAGAAATATTTTCACGCACATTCCTGCCCGCGTGCTTCTTCGGTTTTGCAAATTTGCCAGAGCATACGAGAGGAAATCATGTGCTGTTCTGCAATTGTTCGTGCAGATGGTAAGTGTTCATTGTACCGAGGGAAGAAAGATAGCATAAACAATAAGACTTGGTCAGAAAAATAGTGTTTTCCGGCCCATGGGAAGTGGGAAATCCGCAAGCATGTTCGCTGATGCCATGTGCGAGCAAATTGCCGATACCTTGTTCGATGTTAAGCCGACGAGGTGTGCAGTAAAACCACATGCAGTGTTAAAAAAAAGCAATAATAAGCACGTACAAAATCAGAGACCAGAGTAATTGTGTAGGGAGGACGACACGAGAATGGCCGGCAAAACGCGTGCGCCGTGCGCCGGACTTGCATCGGCCTGAAACTTGACCTCGCTTCAGATTGGCTGCACGGCAAAAAAAAAACGACAGTGTCCTTCGGCTTTAGATAGATTATTACACTACACCTAATGTTCTGATTAAAGACAGTTTCCCCAAATTCGCCGGCCTATGATCCGGATTGCAATAAACTCTGTGCAGTGTAATTCGCAGAAAAAGGCTCGTTAAGTGGTGCGTCCATAAACACCTGTAGTACCTACTAATTGACGTGTGCCGTAATTGGTATTGGCCGTTCCAGTTCGGCGCAGCATCCGTGTTTGTGCATCACGCCATGGTGATTATGATTACACATTGACCCATGATTTGAAGAACTCTGTCTTCAGGAGATCGAATCGCACCGTTTCCTGTTCACCGGCGACTTTTGCTGAACAGTGACATTTGCTTTACTCACGTCGATATAAACTGCATAATAACTGATATAAAAGGTCGGATCGAATAAATCTCACAAATCCGACCTTAGCTCAGTTGGTAGAGCGGAGGACTGTAGATTGCGCAGATAATCCTTAGGTCGCTGGTTCGAATCCGGCAGGTCGGAAATCTATTTTGATTTTTTCCTTTTTTTAGTTTTTGGTAAGTAAAAATCACTCTTTCTTTGCGAATGAAGTAAAAAACATTTTCAACAGCCAAAGGTTCATTGTCGTGTTTAAATTGGCAGCACTGGTTTCCATTTCGATGCCTAGCTAGAAGGCGAGAAAACGAAGGAAATAGATGGAGACGACGAGAAGGCCGCCATGTCACGTGGTCTTCTTTCTTTTTGCATAGCCCAGCTCGGACCTCACTCATGTCAGGCCCGAATTCATCCGGAACTCGGCTCATCAACCCCACGTGCTAGTCCCCTGCAGCTCGCTCATCCACCCGACCACACGGCGCCGTGGCGACGACTGCCTGCCGCTTCTGCTTTTCTGCCCCGCCCCATAGTTCCGGAAGTCTTCTTCTCAAAACCCTAGCCTGCTCTCCCCGGGATCGCCTCTACCCCGTGCTCCTTTGGTGGGTCTGATGGAGCCGGACGTGGCGAACACGGAGAGGTCCTTGAAGGACCTAGATTTCGCGGAGCTGGAGCGCATCTTGCCGGTTGTCCGCCTACCACCAATGCCTGATCTGCCGTGGCCCCCGTTTCTGGGTTAGTTTTGCCATTAAATTCGGATTGCTTTGGTATGTTTCCCTATCTGTGTCGAAATTTATCCAACATACAGAGCTCCATCTTACAGTCTGTCAACAGCAGTCAAGAGGGAGGAAGAGGAGGCTTGGGAGGCCATCCTTGGAACTCCTCTGTACAATTGGATGAATGCGGAGTTCACAGAATCCAACAGGGCTATCCTCGGTAAGCCTCCCTGGGTACTTTTGCTTCAGGTTGTAGAACGCGATTTGCAGTATCCACACTCAGCAGTTCTTTCCATCAAAACCCCAAACCCTAAATGACTTTAGGTTAGTCTCTGCTTTACTTATCCCAAGAAGAAATGCGAAATTGTTTTCTGGACTTTAAGCATCTAGATGACTACGTAGTTGAGAGACTAAAATATCAGACTATCAATGTTTTGTTGTCATTGCTTTGTATCTGCCGGTTGTCTCCAGATTATCTTATGGAGAATGATGCCAAATGCAAAAGTTATAACAATGATTGCTACAAAAGAACTCAAGAGGTGAATGCAACACTTGATGGCAAGGATAAATATGATCATGTTGATGTCTGGCCTCGCTCTCCTACCCCTAGCTGCTTCTATTTTTGCTACAAGAGTTACCAAATGAGCAACACGAGCCCCAGTAATACCACTATCTTCCTTTCTTTTTCTTTAGGAACTCTTTCTAAATTCATTCAATCTCATGGTTTATATTTCTTTGTTTTATTTTTTTCAGCTCCTCTGAGGAGCAAGCGCTTTACACTGCCTTGTGCATACGAATATATCATGTAACACCAGTTCTTCAGTTCTTTTCACTTCGCTTTGCTGGCAATTTCCTGCGTGGTAATGCAATGAGAGTTTATGGTTTCTTTGCAATTCGAGATGACATAGATTATCTGCGTAATTATGTATTTTGCCGACCCCAGGAAGATGCTCATGTGATCAGACCGGTCAGTTGATCTTATACCTGTTTTTTTGCTTATTAATGTATTATGCACGTCATGGTGGTTAAAGGTTGTTGCGGTAAATGGCTATTGTTTTGAAATATCATGAAATGTCATTAATTTATGTTGTTAATGGCTCGTCTTACCAGGAACTTGTATGGAACTTTTAAGAGCAAGAACATCGGTTTCATTCTTGTTTGACCTTCAGGTCTGAATACTATGTTGTAATCACACTTAAGTCCACATGTGCCTGTCAACATGACATAAAACAAACAATTTCCTCCCTTTTCTTATCTGCGCTCTCAAGTTGCAATAGGAAGTAGAGCTTTTGGAAGAATTGATGGTGACACAAGCTCACCTTTCTTCTTAATTCAAGCGATCATATTGACTGAAAATTAAATAGGAAAAGGATCTGGATTTGTTTCATTTTGTTTTATTGCTGATAGGTTCAGATTGATGGGAAATCCTGGTCAAGCTATGTTTTATCAATCATATACCTTCCAACATGGCTTACCTGGCATAATTTTGGGCGCTTACAGTCGCAATTCATTGGCTAACCGATTTATTTTTCCGTTAGTGTCAAATTATTTTTTATTCAATTTTTTTTTGTATGGAAACAGGATTATCCTGATTTGCCTTTAATCAGTCCAGTTCGAGGGATATCTTCATCAGCTCCAGTGATATTTGAATATAGTATCAAAGTTGAGAACAATGAGAAGGATAGCAATGATGGAGACAGTGAAATTATTGATGGGTGTTTTCGCTATGTACCCTGGAATCCTTATCATAATCACAAAGTGAAGCCACGAATCTACGGGCCACTTGGCTCAGTAGATATGCAGTTCATGTATATCAGTAATGGTGTGGAGGCTACCATTGATGTTAAAGTCAAATGGGCTGCAAAAGGTTATAATCTGGAGGCAGTGACTGCATTTACAAGCCGGCAACGTAATGCAATGCTGCTGCTTGATAGGCCTGCTTCGTTTGCGACACCAAACAATGGTTCATCTGCATGGGTGGCTGTGGCATCGTCAGTGGTCGCTGTGGAGTTGGGTGGTGAGCTGAAGCTAGCAGTTGACTTTAGTGTTGAGGATAATCCCGCACGGGAACAGCATAGGCATGAGCATAACAGGGATGTGAAGCAGGCTGTGCAAACTCATGAACTTTCTTTCACAGCACAGAAGTACAGAAGCACTAAAGGAGCAATTGTCATGAAAGGGAAGTTTGAGTTAGTAGCCAAGATCACGTGGTCTGTTGTGGATGGCTAGAGAGAGATTCAAGTGGGAATTTCTTTTGATTCACGAACCAACCAGATGAACAATGAAAATTTTGTTTAGTGGAGTAGGTCTCAGGTTCTATTAATATTTTTAGGAGCTTCTATGTAACATGCTTGTAAAGTGCCACGTTTAAAGGAAGGAATTCTATTTTTTGTGCCAGTTCCATCATCGGTCAGTCAACTTACTCAGCTATATATTGTACATTGTCCGTAGACTAATTGCCTCTTGCCATTTTGAAAAAAAGTATGCTCAGTGACTGTTTACAACTTATCACAGTATTATTAATGCATTCTGGAGTATTTTTTGTCAGCCCTTAATTTTAAATAGCTATACTGTATGATTTCCCAGAAATACTCATTCACCGGGTCATGCTAAACTACTGCTCCCTCCGTCCCACAATATAAGGATTTGAAGCATTCAAATGTAAAAAATAACACAACTGCTAAAAGATCTCTATACCCCTTATTTTACACTATCCACCTACTTTCCACTCACCCCACCAACCCATTTAGTATTGTACTATCCCTAGAAATGCTTACATTTTGGCACAAAATTTAAACCCTACAAATGCTTACGTGTCGGTGTTTAGAAATCGTGGTCCCGACACCAACCAGAAATGCGCTGTGTTCCCTCCCTTGATGGTTGATGCAGAAGATAACACGAGACACGGGTTTATCCTGGTTCCGGTCAGAGGACCGTACTTCCAGCAAAGCGGTGTGCGTGTGATGTATTATTCCGCACCGGAATGCAAGCAGTAGGGGGTACAAGCAGGTTGGAACGAGAGGCTAGACCTCCGAGTCCCGGATGATTGAGGTAGAGTGCCAATATCGTGATCTATTCTCAGTGTATGCGGATTCTCTCCTTCTTCCTCTTTTCGTTGTTTTTCTCCTGCTCGATCACCCCCTCCTTTTATAGGCCAAGGAGGAGGGGTTACAGGAGCGTGTTGCTGGTTAGGCATAGTTGTCGCACAGTAGTAGGAGTGGCGTTAGGCGTGCTTCTCTGTTCTTGTTTGCTGTAGTCGATTCTTGTACTGGTGATGACGTCGAGGAGTGGTCTTGAGGATCCGGGGCGTCCTTAATGTGATAATGGCTCGTCCGTACACTACCTCGAGGGTCTCCCATGCCGGCGCACAGCTTATTCTGTGGGAAATCACTGTGGGAGTCGGTGGCACAGGGAGTTAGAGTGACCCGGCCCTGTTCGCACGGCGGCGACATGTCCGCACAGTGCCGGGGTTGGTCGCATAGTGCTCGGAATGGCCCGCCATACCTCTGTCGTCCTGAGCTCTTCTCCTGCTGTGTGCTCAAGGGTCTCTCCGTCCGACGGAGGTCTTCGAGTTGTCGGAGTTGGCAGTACAGGAGCTCGGAGTGACGGGCTCTGTTCGCACAGTGTCGGCCTGTCCGCACAGAGCCTCGGTTGGCAGCATAGTGACGGGAGTTGGTGGATACGATGGGAGGAGTCGTGGCCGTCAGAGCAGTATGGCAAGAAATCTGTCTTTTGACTTTGGAGGCACGGTGGCAGAGGGCGTCATTTAATGTTCGTCGGAGCGAGGGTCTCGACCGAGGCGGATCTTTCCCCATTCCGTGGGTTGCTCGGGGCTCGGTCCCCAGGCCTCGACCGAAGCGGAGTTCTCCGATTCGCTCGAGGGGTCGGTCCCTCGAGCGAAGCGGAGATTTTGGTTCACGTCGAGGCACGCCGCGGGGCGTCTTGGCTGGGCCTTCAGTCGTTACTGGGCCGTGGACCTTAACTTTCGTTTCTTTTTCTGGTTACTTGGACAAGATTAATGTTTATTGGGGCGGTTATCCCATAGGTTTGGGTACCCCTAATGACTGCCCCCAAGAGTAGCCCCCGAGCCTTTGTTGGAATAAGTTTTTATCCGACAAAGGCTCTTCGTCACGGGTGCTTCTGACAAGGTTTTCCTTGAAGAATTTCGCCGGGTGCGCGCTAGCGCACCCGCGGGTGTAGCCCCCGAGACCTTGGAGGAGTGGATATACTCCTGCAAGGGCTTATCAGCGTTTCACGCCTTTGTGAGCTACAACATGTTTCGTCCTCAAGGAATTCGATCTTGTGGTGCAAGGAGCCCCCGAGCCTTGGCCCTAGCAAGGTCGATCAGGGACGGTTCTTGACTTTGAGTTACGACCCTCGTCGCCCCGTTTGTGGGGAGGAGGGGTGACACAATCAATGCTTCCCTCGAATGGGCTGCGAGTCATGGATGTCTCTGTGAGCTGTTAGCGGGTAATTCAAGTGGACATGCGTGCCTCGTTCGATGGAGGCCGGCTCGTGGTCCGGAGACATGTCTCATAAGAGCACTTGTGGAGGTTTGCTAGGCAGGGCTCGACCCCGTTCGTTTGGGGTCGAGGGCTCGTTGCTCTCCCTCAGTGGGATCCCTCGACTAGGTGCCTCAATCCTGGCCTTGAATATAACGTGAAGGGCACCCTCGAGTTTCGTGCTTGAGGATAGGCTTGATCGCGCGTGCCCTTGGTTATCCCTGACTCTGTTAGATCTGAGGTGCCTGTCGAACCCTCGAGGGACCAGGACTTCGAACCCCTGATCAGTAGGGCCTCGAGGAGAGGTAGCTTACCTAGGTCCCAGTGAGTCTCGGGGGCTCCGCCGGGCGGTCCGCGCGCGGGGGGCCTTACCCTACAAGTTCGGGGGCAGCGGAGCGGATTGTACATCCCGTCGACGATGACCTCCAACAACGCCGATTGGGACAATGGGTGGTTCTACCTCCGCAACGTTGACAACAAGCTGTCGGAGTACACCGGCAAAGTGCTGCGCGAGCGACCGGAGGTGTGGAGCTATGGAGTTTCCCCCGCTGACCGTCAGGAGCGACTTCGGGTCTTTACCGACGCCTTTGTCGCGCTTTCGAGGGCGGGTTTGACTGCAGCGGAAGTGATTGCAAACTTCAATCAGCGGTATGTACTGTCGCTGATGGAGAGGAAGCTGCGGCTCGACCAGCTCAGGGCGGATTCGCCCTGGCAGGGCTCGAAGATGAAGGAGGGGACCCTCGTCCTCGAGTACTGGATGCATCGAGCACGGCGTGCCGTGGAGGTCTCCAAGCTTGACTGCAAGGAGGAGGCCCTTTTTGCCGTCAAGATGCGCCCCGAAGCAGGGTTTCTAAAATTTGTAAGTTCCGCTTTAAGTTTGGTTTAGATTCAATTTTGCTCTCTACCCTCGAGATTATCTGATCGTTTAATTCTGAATACTTTCTTCAGGGTTTGTCTCAAAAAGGGTACCATTCTGCTCCTCCTCTTCGCGAGGTACGTGCTGCGAACCGCCTTTCTGCCGAGAGGCAGAAGGCGCGGAAGGACGCGGCAAAGCAGAAGAAAGAGAGGAAACGTTTGCGGAAGGCGGCGTACGAGAAGGAGTGCCGCCGTCGAATCAGGGAGGGGCGTTCCCCGCCTACCACCCCTGAGAGTACTCCGGAGGAGTCTTCCTCGGAGGACCTCGTGGAGATTCCGCCACCCGCGCCGGTGGCGGCTGAAGTGAGTGCGCCCCCGAGGGAGCAACGCCAGGAGATCCCGTCGTTGTCACGGGATAGGGAGGCCTCGAGGGGCCCGGCGCCTTCGACGGCGGGTGCCGCCCCCCCGAGTTCCGTGGTGGCGGCTGCCGCGGCTCGAGCTCAGAGCCCATCGGTGCCTGGGGCTCAAAGCTCCGTACCGGCGGGTTCGAGGCCCGCGAGCGAGACCCCGCCGTCGAGGGGCCGTGGCCGTTCGGGGGCTCGGCGCCCTTCGAGCAGCAAGAAGCGCAAGCTTAGGCACATCATCCGGGTTAGGTAAGTCGCCGTTCTTTTCTCGGGCTTAATTCTCAAGTTGTTGTTCTGATTTTGTCAACTTGGTTTCTGTCAGCCAATCCGGTCCACCGGTGGCGCCGACGAAGGCTATGAAGGTGTCGGCGCGCGCCACACCTCGTTCAACAACGTTGCCTTCATCCGGGGCACCCCAGGCGTCGGGGATTGTGGCTCGGTACGGGGCCGCCCGAGCAAGGGGGGAGACGGTGGGCGGAGGAGCGTCGGTGATGGCGGGCGAGGAGCGGGCCAATGAGACGCCCTCGGCCCTCCCCGTGGAGGATGTGGCCCTTGCCGTTGTGGGGGTGACAGAGACCTTCGTGCCGGCCGAGGGCACGGGGGTGGTGGAGGGTGCGGCTCTTGGTGAAGACGTGGGTCGGACCGCAGTGGGAGACAGCGGTTCGGCGGAGGTCGAGGAGGTGCCCGGGGCCGGCTCCGCAATGATGACCCTCCCGGCCGCCCTCGAGGGTGGTCAGGAGGATGAGGAG
The DNA here is from genome assembly GCA_033239725.1 of Echinochloa phyllopogon. Lineage (NCBI taxonomy): Eukaryota > Viridiplantae > Streptophyta > Magnoliopsida > Poales > Poaceae > Echinochloa > Echinochloa phyllopogon. Next base: position 55,514,620 of record BTCW01000010.1, read on the forward strand.
GAGGATGCTCCAGGATTCTGCGACGGGACCTGGAGCCCCTGGGAGGAGAGGGCCATGGGCACCCTTCCTGGCATTCCGGCTTTCGAGGCCTGGCGCAACTTTGGGCTTGGTCGTCGCGGCGTCCCGCCCGGCCTGGCCAAGGCTGCTGAGGCCGAGCACCTCCTATGGGAGGAACAGCAGGCCCTGGGGACGACGGTCCAAGAAGCCCTGAAGCAGGTCCTCGAACTCCACCTTGGTCGGGGTTTGGACCTCCACCGGGTAAGTGACTTAACCACTAATTTTGTAGCGCGTTTTGCGTTTCTCCCCCTTTTTTCACCTTCATTTGTCGTGTTAATAACAGGATCTGAGGGAGATGGCTGGGCGAAAGGTCGCCGAACTTGCTGATGCGCATGTCGAGGTGCATCAGCTAAGGGAGGCCTTAAGCCACGCCAAGCGGGAACGCCTGCGCGAGAGGACACTTACCGTGGAGACGGCCGAAGAGGTCCTTCGGCAAGGGGACGAGCTCCATCGGCGGACGCAAGCGCTGGCGGCGCTCAAGGGTGAGCTTCAGCAGGAGCGTGCCGCCCTTGCCGAAGCCCTCGGGTAGCTGCAGCAGCGGGACTCAGCGCTTGCCGTGGCTGAGGCCCAACTAAAGACCCAGGGCGAGGCTATCGACCTGGTCACCGTGGCGGTGACGGAGGGAGATGTCGCCATCACGAAGCTGCGGGCCTCGGTCGAGGCCCAACAAGGAGAGATGGCGACGCTCCAGCAGGAGGCCAGCACTGCCCGGGAGGCCCTCGCCGAGAAGGAAAAGCTAGTCGAAGGTAAGTCTAGTATGAACTTACCCTAAATTTAGATTGGTGTTTTTGAGAACTTATCTGATTTTGGTGTTGGGCTTTCAGAGGTGCGGAAGGTGGCGGAGGAGACCTCCTCACAGGCGGAGTCGCTCCAGGTAGCTTACTCGAAGGCCCAGGAGGAGCTACGGGAAGTAGCTCTTGCCGTCTGTAAGGAGGTCGAGGGGCCAGAAGCTCTCGAGTCCTAGTCGGGCAGCTCGGTGGCCAGCCGTCTAAGGGCCTTGGGCGGTTGTGTTACCGAGCACCTGAAGGGGGCCCTTCTCCTCAGCGTGCAAAAGACCCTCGGGGTGATCTCGACGCACTTTGTCGTGGACCTCGAGGCGGTCAGGGGTGGTTACGTGGTGGCGGACGACCTCGACGATTACGCTGCGCTGGCCGTCGTGGAGAGGGCGGATGCTGCTGCCTCTGCTCATGCTGCCACCCTCGCGCGAATCTTCGAGAGCGACCTCCTTCCCGACGCTGAAGACGAGGAGGATGCCACCCCCGAAGACCCCGCTCCCTGAGTAGTTTTTAGAGATTTTTTATGTAATAATCACTCTAGTGGTTCAAACAATTTTATGTTTTTTAAACGCACATTTCAAGTTTTTATTTGAGTTATGGTTTCTTTATCACGTTTATTTCGCTGAATTTGCAAAGGACTTGTCGAGGAGGGTATCGTTCATAGAGCAATTTTAGCGTAGGGTGACTAGGGGGATGCCGTATCCTTTCGAAGGCGTAGGCGGTCCCTCGACTCGTCCGGCCCTTGGCCTCAATTATTCTATGCCTCGAGTTGCCAGTTGGCAAATGCAGGAGATGGACGTAATAAAAGAATCTTATAAAAACTTTAAAATTGGGACAATTTTAGGAGGGGGTGCCCCCCGAATTAACCCCTGAGTGAGACTTGGCTTTTTTTCGATGGTAAGCCTAATCTTACTCATTTTAAGGTCCTTTATATTTTTATTTAAATAAGTACAAATGTACATGAATGCTTGAAAGCTTAAGGGTAGAAGCGACGTAGCTGTTGGATATTCCAGGCGTTGGCAAATATTTCGGCTTTCTCGTTTGCAAGCTTGTATGTGCCTGGCTTGAGGACTTCAGCGACGATGTAGGGCCCTTTCCATGGCGGTGTGAGCTTGTGGCGCCCTCGATTGTCTTGTCGCAGCCTTAGCACTAGGTCCCCCTTGCTGAGGTTTCGTCGTCGAACCTTCTAGGCCTGATACCTTCGAAGCGACAGCCGGCTCGGTACCAGGAGTGGCTTGAAATGATAAGAGGGCCTCTCGATCGCGAAGCCCTGAGTAATCCCATTCGGGGATCCTCCGGCCGCTCTCGGCTGCCTCGCTGCCAGACTCAGGGTAGTTTTCTTCCGGCGACGTCGCTATGAGATTGCGGATCGAGATCAGGTGGTGGCCCGGCAAATCTTCATACGCCGTCATGTTCGTGTCAACTAATGAAGAGTTGGTCATGGTTGCGGTGCGTGTCCCACCGGGGTTTCGCCACGGGTCTGAAAGTGCATCTAGGCATTTAATCTATTTTTGGTGATTAATGGCAATAGAAATTTGGATATGATGTTTTGCATGAGTTGTGCAGGAATAAAATAAAATAAAAAGAAGATAATACTAAAGGAAGGACCCCAACGCTCATTCATATGGTGGAGGACTCAATTGGTGAATTTAAATTTAATTTTCCGTTTGAAATTGAGTATAGGACCACCATACTATCAAGGGGAACGTAGTTGATAAATTCTAGATGCTAAAAGTGCTTTACTTGAGATGACAAACTCTTGAGTGACACAAAAACACTTCACAAACACCCTTTCTGCTCGGCCGAAACTTAGGCCGGAAGATCCGACCGGAAGTTCCGGGCGGCTCGGTCTCGAGCTTCTACGGGCCGGAAGTTCCGGTCGTAGCATCGGAAGATGCTTGACTTAGCCGTTTTTCGAGCTCACGAGTGTCCTGTTGCATGTTCCGACCCTAGGTCGGAAGATCCGACCGGATGTTCCGGCCGGCTCTGTCTTGGCTTTCTCAGGGCCGGAAGTTCCGGGGTCCCCCGGAAGATCCGACATACTGTCGGAAGATCCGGCTCCTGGAATTTTTCTGGGATTTTTTTCCTAACACATATCTGTTGGTTGTCGGAAGATCCGACTAAGTGTCGGAAGATCCGGTACCCCTTCGCAGAGCACATAACGGTCATATTTTGGGGGGTTGGTATAAATACCCCTCAGCCCCCTCATTCATGTTGCTGCTGCACACATGACCTAACACAAGACAAGAGCATTCACTCTCCTCCTCAAATCCCCTCCCAAGCTTGATTCTTGCCAAGATTCAACTAGGGTTTGAGTGAGAGAGAAGACTAGAAGTGAGAACTCCCTTTGTTCATCTCGTGAAGCACTTCGAGCAACTTGAGTTCATCGATTCACGTTTGTTACTCTTGGAGCTTGCTCCTAGACGGTTAGAGGTGCCGGTGAACTCCCATTCTCTTGTGGTTTGAGTCCCGGAAGTTTGTATTACCCTCTCTCTTCGTGGGAGCACATAGTAAGTAACTCAATCCTCCTTTGTGGTTGATTGGGAGAGACTTGGGGTTAGTGTGACAGCCCGGCTCTTTGTGAGCATCTCAACGGAGACGTAGCTCCTTTGTGGAGTGAACTTCGGTAGAAAATCCTTTGTCTCCACATTTGTTCTTGTTCATATTGTTTCTACAACTTGATTTGTCCCGATCTACTTATTTGTGGCTATACTCTGATATTGATCATGTATAGAAGGTTCCTTACATCATTTGTGAGCTTTGTATTCAAGTGGAATTGTCAAAAGGTCATTAGATTTTAAATCTCGAAGTACACTTCAATTGCCTGTCGGAAGATCCGGCCTATCATCGGATCTTCCGGTATTCTGTCCCAGTCGGAAGATCCTGTACAGTGTCGGATCTTCCTGGCCGGAAGATCCGAGACTGTGTCGGATCATCCGACTTCCTGACATTTTTCGGAGGATTTTTGCAGGAATTTTTAAACAGGCCTATTCACCCCCCTCTAGGCCTAGTGCTGGTCCTTACAATTGGTATCAGAGCCTAATCCCTTGTTTAGGCTTAACCGCTAAGGGAAAAACACTATGGCCGGTACGGGAGATGGATCCGAGATGGCTTCCGCTCACAAAGATAAACATCCGACGCCCGTCGAGTCAAGCTCAAGCGATGATGAATTCAACATTAGCGATGTTGATGAGAGCTTGGATGAACAAGAAAAGAAGAAGCAAAGAAGGGAGAAGATAAGGAAGAAGATTAAGGAGAAGGCCGAAAGAAAGGCGCAAAAGCTTCTCAAGAAGAAGATACGAGAAAGAGACGCTCTCGACGGACTTCACTCGGTGTCTTATCGATATGAGACATCTTCTTCTAACAAATCTTTCGACCCTTCTAGTCTTAATTTCTCATCCGTTCCAATGGGCAAAGTCCCCAAATTCAATGGGATTGACTATGCTCGGTGGAGCGATGATATGAAAGTTTACTTGCATGGTCTTCATCCATCTCTTTGGACTATTGTGAAAATAGGTGTCGACAAGAGTGCAACGCCAAGTCGAGAACAAGAGTACGACATCTTCCGCAACTCTCAAGCCGTGACCGTGCTTAGGAGTGCTCTAAGCTCCTATGAGTACAACAAGATTAGAGGAATCAATAGTGCCAAGGAGCTATGGGACACTCTTCAAATGGCGCATGAAGGATCGGATGAGGTCAAGGAAGGCAAGGTAGATCTCTTACAAGGAGAACTAGAAGCTTTTGTCATGAAGAAGGATGAGTCCTTGCAAGAGATGTATGATCGATTGAAGCTTCTTGTCACCGAAATTAGAATGCTTGGAAGCAATGATTGGGGCGAGATCAAGGTCACAAAGAAATTGCTTAGAGCATACGCACCCAAGAACCCAATGCTTGCCACAATGATTAGAGAAAGTGACAAGTTCAAGACAATGGTGCCAATGGAGCTATTCAACAAGTTGCAATATAATGAGATGAATAGCTTGGATGTGACAAGGTCAATCCAACAAACCGAAGTCAAGACCATAGCTCTCAAGGCCGAACCAAGCAAGAAAGTTGAGTCAAATGAGAAGACCTCAACTTCCAAGAAGAATGAAGATTCAAACGACCATGAGAGCACCGATGAAGAAACCGCTATGATGGTTAGGAACTTCAAGAGATTCATGAAGACAAAAGGTGAAAAGAAGAGCTTCTCTCAACGAAGATGCTATGAGTGTGGGGAGAAAGGTCACTACATTGCCGATTGTCCCCGCAAGAAGAATGACAAGGATGACAAGAAGTCCAAGGACAAGACCGGTGACAAAGACAAGAAATATAATGAGAAGAGTCGAGAGTACAAGAAAAAGTTTGGAAGCGCCCACGTCGGTGAAGGTTGGGATTCATCAAGTGATGACTCCGGTGATGAAGGAATGGCCACTTGTGTCATCCAAGCTCCTACACCAACTCCACGACTCTTCAACAACATCGATGAGAGTGATGACGAAGCTCCCATGTGCCTCATGGCTCAAGGGACTAAGGTATTTGACACCACACCACCTCTCTCATCCACTCTCTTGTCATCTAGGAACATTGAAAATGATCTAGATAATGAAGAAGCCGAACATGAGAAAAACATGATAAAGAAGTTCGGCAAAGATGGCTACAAATTTATTAAAAAACTAATAGAGAAAGTTGAGAAAAGGGAGGAGTCTCTTGATAGGCAAGAAGAATTTCTCATCCTTGAGAAGGAGAGAAACCTTGTCCTAGAAGAGGCTCTAGTTGAGGAGAAACTCAAGGTTGAGAAGTTGGCTTGTGAGTTATCTCATGCCAATGACTCACGGGAGAAGATGTCAAAGGAATTGTCTTTGACAAATGACTCTCTAACTAACCTAAAGAATGCTAAAAGTGAGCTTCAAGAAAGGCATTCAAGCCTAGAGATCAAATATAAAGATCTAGAAGCCAATTTTAGCTCACTTTGGGAAAGTACCAAGAACAACTCTAATACAACTCTTGACTCAAGTGTCTCTACTAGTGAAGGTTGCTCAAGATGTTATAAAATTGATTTAGATGCTTGTGCAACTAACATTTCTAAGCTAGAGGAGAAAGTCAAGGCTAAAGATGCCCAATTCCAAAAGTTGACCAATGCCATTGGCCAAGACCAAGGTAAGGGCAAGAGTGTATTCGAGACCCACCCGACATATAAAGCCGGTAGATATGGTACTATCAAGGATGGGCTTGGATACACTCGAGGTGGAAAGGCCAATGGGACAAAGAAGATAAGAGGTCGTGATGTGACATTGTTCACCAAGGGGACCAATCTAGGTGAACTAATGGATGCGGCTCATGGGGTGGTAAGGTCCATGGAGCCCTTGCCAATGGCAAAAGCATCTAGTCAAGATGTCAAGATCAAGACCAAGAAGGAAGAGAAGGTCCTTGAGCACAAGCCATCGTCAAACTACTCCATCGACTATATGGTCACTTGGGACCAAAATGGGAAGATGGTGGTAAAGTATATAGGTGCCCATACTAGGAAGATGATGAGAAGTGTGTGGGTGCCTAAAATGTCAAAAGCTAACACTCAAGGACCCAACCACTTTTGGGTACCTAAGTCCAAGGCTTAAACTAGTTTTGTAGGCATATTCCTCCGGTGGACCTTCGTGGTTGTTGGATAGTGGATGCTCAAATCATATGACCGGAGAAAAGAATATGTTTGCAAAGCTACAAGAGTATAACTCACCCGTTGAGAAGATCACATTTGGTGACAACAATCATGGTGATGTCATAGGTCAAGGTGAAATAGCTATCTCACAAGACTCATCTCTTTCCAGTGTTTATCTTGTTGATTCTTTGGGATACAACTTGTTGTCGGTCTCGCAACTTTGTGAGAAGGGTTACAATTGTCTCTTTACTAATGAGGGTGTGAGTGTCCTAAGAAGGGAGGACTCCTCTATTGCTTTTACGGGTCGACTCAAGGGAAAGCTTTACTTAGTTGATTTCACAACTAGTAAAGTGGAACCGAAGACTTGTTTAGTGGCAAAATCTAGCTTGGGTTGGCTTTGGCATCGCCGGCTAGCTCATGTTGGGATGAGGAACTTGGCCAAACTTCAAAAGGATGAACACATCCTAGGACTAACAAATGTTGTGTTTGAGAAAGACAGATTGTGTAGTGCTTTTCAAGCCGAGAAGCAAGTTGGTGCTCCACATCCACCCAAGAATATTTTGACTAGCTCAAGACCACTCAAGTTGCTTCATATGGATTTATTTGGACCGGTTGCATATGTTAGCATTGGCGGGAACAAGTATGGACTTGTCATTGTAGATGACTTTTCTCGCTTCACATGAGTTTTCTTTTTGCAAGACAAGAGTGAAGCTCAAACAATCATCAAGAGATTCATTAAAAGAGCTCAAAATGAGTTTGAGTTGAAGATCAAGCATATAAGAAGTGACAATGGGACGGAGTTCAAGAACACCAATGTTGAAGAGTTTCTTGATGAAGAAGGAATCAAGCATGAGCTCTCCGCGCCATACACACCTCAACAAAATGGCATTGTTGAGAGGAAGAACCGGACTTTGATTGAAATGGCACGGACCATGCTTGATGAGTACAAGACTCCGGATAACTTTTGAGCCGAGGCGGTTAGCACGGCTTGCCATGCCACTAACCGTCTCTATCTTCAAAAGTATTTGAACAAGACTCCATACGAGATACTAACCGGTAACAAACCAAAGGTGCACTACTTTCGAGTCTTTGGTTGCAAATGTTACATTCTTAACAAGAAAGCCAAAAGCTCAAAGTTTGCACCTAAGGTTGATGAAGACTTTCTACTTGGTTATGGTACTAATGAACACGCCTACCGTGTTTTCAACAAAACCACCGGTTGTGTTGAGATCACGGTAGACGTAAAGTTTGATGAATCAAATGGCTCTCAAGTAGAGCAAGTTGTAAATGACCTTGTAGATGAAGTCCCACCAAGTCAAGCCATCAAGAACTTGAGTTTAGGGGAAGTGAAGCCTCAAGAGCCTCCAAATGAAGATGAAGAACAAGACCAAGATCCGGAAATCATGTTCAACATCGATCCATCACCATCAACAAGAGTTGAACCACCAAGCTCATCACAAGATCAAGTCCAAGATCATGGTGACGATCATGACCATGGCAATGATCAAGGGGGAGCTCAAGGTGAAGATGCTCAAGATGTTGAGTCACATCATGAAGAAGATGATGATGGACCCATCCAACGTCAATCAACATTTTCACATCCAAGAGTTCACCAAAGTGTTCAACGGGATCATCCCGTTGACAACATTCTAGGGAGCATCCAAAGAGGGGTAACCACTCGTTCATGTTTAGAAAATTTTTGTGGATGTTACTCGTTTGTCTCCTCTTTGGAACCTCTCAAGGTAGAAGAAGCTCTTGGAGATGTGGATTGGGTTATTGCAATGCAAGAAGAGTTAAACAACTTTACAAGAAATGAAGTATGGGAATTGGTCCCAAGACCCAAGCAAAATGTGATTGGCACCAAGTGGGTTTTCCGGAACAAGATGAAAATGGCATTGTCACAAGAAACAAAGCTAGATTGGTTGCTCAAGGCTTCACTCAAATTGAAGGGCTTGATTTTGGTGAGACATATGCTCCGGTGGCAAGGCTTGAGTCAATTCGTATCCTTTTGGCCTATGCATCTCATCACAACTTCAAGTTGTATCAAATGGATGTGAAGAGTGCATTCTTGAATGGGCCTCTTGGGGAGCTAGTATATGTGGAGAAACCACCGGGATTTGAAGACCCCAAGCACCCCTACCACGTCTACAAACTCCATAAGGCGCTCTATGGGCTTAAGCAAGCACCTAGAGCATGGTATGAATGCCTCAAGGATTTTCTTCTCAAGAATGGCTTTGTAATGGGCAAAGCCGATTCTACTCTCTTCACTAGGAAAATAGACAAAGATTTGTTTGTTTGTCAAATTTATGTTGATGATATAATCTTTGGTTCTACTAATGAAAAATTTTGTGAAGAGTATAGTAGGATAATGACCAAGAGATTTGAGATGTCAATGATGGGGTTATTGAAGTTCTTTCTCGGATTTCAATTCAAGCAATTGAAGCATGGCACGTTCATATGTCAAACCAAATATACAAGTGATATGCTCAAGAAGTTTGACATGACCAATGCTAAGCCCATCAAGACCCCTATGTCGGTGAATGGCCATCTTGATCTAAATGAGGAAGGCAAATCGGTCGATCAAAAGGTATATCGCTCCATGATCGGTTCCTTGCTTTACCTTTGTGCATCTAGGCCGGATATTATGCTTAGTGTGTGCATGTGTGCAAGATTTCAAGTCAATCCTAAGGAATGTCATTTAATGGTTGTTAAGAGAATTTTTAGATATTTAGTGCATACTCCAAACCTTGGCTTGTGGTATCCCAAGGGCTCCACTTTTGATCTACTTGGCTACTCCGATTCGGATTATGCCGGTTGCAAAGTAGATCGGAAGAGTACAACGGGGACATGCCAATTTCTTGGTCGGTCTTTGGTGTCATGGAGCTCTAAGAAACAAAATTCCGTTGCGCTATCCACCGCCGAGGCCGAGTATGTTGCAGCCGGTGCTTGTTGTGCTCAACTACTTTGGATGAGGCAAACCTTGAGTGACTTTGGTTGTGAGTTCAAAAATATCCCACTCTTGTGTGACAATGAGAGTGCCATAAAACTAGCAAACAACCCCATTCAACACTCAAGAACCAAGCACATAGACATTAGACATCACTTCCTTAGAGACCATGAAGCCAAAGGAGATATCGCCCTATGCCATGTTGGAACCGAAAAACAATTGGCCGATATCTTCACCAAGCCTCTTGATGAGCAAAGGTTTTGTTCCTTGAGGAGTGAGCTAAATATCTTGGATTCTCGTAACTTGGCTTGACTTGTTGCATACACAATTGATTGATGCCTAGACTAGAAGAAAAATGATTTTATTCTATTTTTATGGTGTGAGTTTTTCAAAATTTTGATCTTATGATCGTTGGATCTTTTCTTGTTTCAAGTTGATCATGGTTATGTGTTGATTGTTTGTTGCTGATCAACTTTGGGACAAGTTCCTTACATGTTCATAAGCTAGTTCTCTCAAAATCGTCAATCAAATCTCGTCGTGGAAAATCATCTTCGGGACATATCTTCTCTGGGCCGGATCTTCCGACAGACCCTCGGAACTTACCCCTGGAAGTTCCGGGCGGCTCTGTCTCCCTTCGCTCTCTCTGAGAGTTTGCCGGATCTTCCGATCCGGCCGAATCATCCGACAACATGTCGGATCTTCCGGACCTAGGAGCTGGCGGAACTTCCGGTGCTGATCTCCCTGGTTCTGACTCTATCGGATCTTCCGACGCTCTGTCGGATCTTCCGGCCTGTGCGCGAACTATAAATACCGGGACTCAACCGTTACTTCTTCTCCTCTTTCTTTTTCAACACAGTCAGCCCCCTCTCTCTCTCTATCTCTCCACCTCGTGCGGTGATTTCCGAGTTTGGCCGTGGGATTGCTGATCTTTGGACTCCTTTTGTTTCCCCAAGGCTCGAAGACTCGATCCCCATCGGATCTTCCGGAGTTTTCCGCGGGAAATCTCAACGGTATTGATTCAAAATCCCCATCGCCCGATCTGTCAATGTAGGAGGTTCTAGTGGATTTCCCTTGGTGAATCATCTCATATACATGCCTAGAACAATTCTCTATGATCTCGTGTCGTTTGGTGGGCTAAATCTTCGGTTCCTTGGTTGTTAGGGTTAGGCCCGACTCTGTCGGATCATCCGACTATGGGCCGGAAGATCCGGACCCCCGGATCTTCCGACTCATTGCCGGAAGATCCGACCGAGTCGAGCACTGTCCTATCAATTCAGTTACCATTTTTTGATCCTTTCTCTAAATATATCCTTGCATATCTTGTCAGATGGTTAAAGAGAAGGTCACACAGAAGAAGAGCACCTTTTTGACTGCGCGTCCAAGTACCGGTCGCTCCAAATGCTCCTTTCACCCACCCAGTGGTTCGTCCTCTGAGTCGGACACCAACTCAGATGGGGGCATTAGAGAAGTAGGCAAGAGGAAGCGCTCAGAGAAACAGACAACTTCTCGCTCTGTTCGAGGAAGAGCTCAGTCAAGTGGGCAAGGGCGCAAAATTCCTCCTCGTCCCAGAGTCAAGAGAGCTGACCAAGAAGAAGGACCAGGGACACAGTATAATGATGATATTGACATATCCTTTCTTGCTCAGAATTTTATAAGCACGAATTTTATAAGCACTGTCATTCCTTTCCGTCACTCACAAGATAGTCCCTTGGTCAATTTCACGTTAGCCAAAAACAGCATGAAGCCTCTAAGGTTCAGTGAACATGAGAATCCAAGGAGCATCCAATACAAACTCTTCAAGGGCGATCCTCGGTTTTGGCTTCCACACCAGGCAGATTGGTATGAGTCTGTGATCCTGAAGATGACTCGGATTTGCACTCCAATGTATTGGGTTGACTGGAAATATCTGAGGAACTTCCCACCACCGCTCAAGCCTGTTGTTGAGGATGTATACAAGTGATGTGTGGAGATGGATGTGGACAAGGTGATGGCATTTGAGTGTCCATACAATGAAGAAGTCATTGCCCAATTTTATGCTACTCTATGGGTTGATGAGGAAAGGTATGAGATGCACTGGACTTTGTGTGGGAAACGTCTTTCCATCTTTTTACATGACTTTGCCGGTTTGTTTGACCTTGCTGAGGAGACTGCTTATGCTCATACTAGCAATGATCGTAGCAAGGTTGATCTTCATCTTGGGAGAATACTAGATGACACCAAGTTGGCATAAATGTATGATCATGCTTATGGAGAGGTGGTGTATGGGAAGTACAAGGGTCTCTCTCCGTTCTACAAGTTGCTAAATCAACTCTTTCGAGGGACCTTGTACCCTAGAGCAGGAGATGCCGACAACATCTCAAAGAGGGCAAAGAATTTACTTTTTCAAATGGCCCCCGGGAAGCCCAAGTTCAAGGTGTTCAACTTCATTTGGAATGAAATCATCTACTGCTCTCATGATGCTTCTAGTGGCTGCCACTATGCTCCTTACATTTTCCATATGATCAATCATGTGACTGGGATCAACATTTTGACTAACAAGCTTCATCCCCCATACAAATCTCCTCCGGGCAAGATTACGCAACTTCTATAGATCAAGTCCAAGGCATATCAGGGTGCTCCAACCCATCCTCTCAAGGTGCCTCATCTTCCCGAGCTCCTCCATCACATGCTCCAGCTTCATCTAGTGGCCCCTCTTTTACTCCCAAAGGCAAGATGAGTAATATTGACTTTCTGCTCCAAGGCATGTTCTCTTGCTTTAACATGTGCAAATATGAAGTCAAGAGGTCTCATGAGCGTGAGCAACGCGCCGAGCATGATAGATACATGGCGGATAAGCGCCACAAAGAGCTTCTTGAAAAGTTAAATATGCCACATTCTCCTGTTCATCAACTCAGGGAAGTCACTCCTCCACCTCCCTTTGCAAATCCTTGGGAGGACTACTCACAGGAATATGTCTTTGGTGCCTCTCAACAACAAGGACAAGGTGAGGAGGAGATAGTGGAAGAAGAAGAAGAAGAAGGAGAAGAAGAGGAAGAAACTGAGCAGGAGGAGGAGTATCATAGTGAGTCAGAGACGGATGACGATCGTCGCAAGGGCAAGGCAGCCACAGCAGCAGATGATGACGATGACGATGATGAGGACGATGACGATGGTGGTGATGACGACGACGAGGACGAGGACGGGTAGCTCCCTTTTTGGTCTTTGATGACAAAGGGGGAGTGAATTTGGCCACTATTCATCTATCGTTATCTATCTTTTATTCATGTTTTAGCTTGTGAACTTGTGAGAACTTGAACTTGTGTTATGTGTGGTGTGCCAAGTGAGACTTTTATTTGTAAGACTTAATTTTGGTTATTGCTAGTGTGATGTTCAACTCGTTATCTATTTCATTGTGAGATGCTTATGTTTGATGTGATGTTATTTATCACTTTATTGTTGTGTATATCTTGTCATATGCATCACGTTGATTTTATCACACCAAGCACTTGTATGTATTTTTTTTGGGAAGCTCTTGCAAAATATGTGCACAAGAATTTGAGGCTATTTAAGTTGAACATGCACATAATTAGGGGGAGCCTCTTCAAAATATATTGGATGCAAAACATGAATTCTATTCCTATCTTGTAAACCCAAATTTGTATTGTCATCAATCACCAAAAAGGGGGAGATTGAAAGTGCATCTAGGCATTTAATCTATTTTTGGTGATTAATGGCAATAGAAATTTGGATATGATGTTTTGCATGAGTTGTGCAGGAATAAAATAAAATAAAAAGAAGATAATACTAAAGGAAGGACCCCAACGCTCATTCATATGGTGGAGGACTCAATTGGTGAATTTAAATTTAATTTTCCGTTTGAAATTGAGTATAGGACCACCATACTATCAAGGGGAACGTAGTTGATAAATTCTAGATGCTAAAAGTGCTTTACTTGAGATGACAAACTCTTGAGTGACACAAAAACACTTCACAAACACCCTTTCTGCTCGGCCGGAACTTAGGCCGGAAGATCCGACCGGAAGTTCCGGGCGGCTCGGTCTCGAGCTTCTACGGGCCGGAAGTTCCGGCCGTAGCATCGGAAGATGCTTGACTTAGCCGTTTTTCGAGCTCACGAGTGTCCTGTTGCATGTTCCGACCCTAGGTCGGAAGATCCGACCGGATGTTCCGGCCGGCTCTGTCTTGGCTTTCTCAGGGCCGGAAGTTCCGGGGTCCCCCGGAAGATCCGACATACTGTCGGAAGATCCGACATACTGTCGGAAGATCCGGCTCCTGGAATTTTTCTGGGATTTTTTTCCTAACACATATCTGTTGGTTGTCGGAAGATCCGACTAAGTGTCGGAAGATCCGGTACCCCTTCGCAGAGCACATAACGGTCATATTTTGGGGGGTTGGTATAAATACCCCTCAGCCCCCTCATTCATGTTGCTGCTACACACACGACCTAACACAAGACAAGAGCATTCACTCTCCTCCTCAAATCCCCTCCCAAGCTTGATTCTTGCCAAGATTCACCTAGGGTTTGAGTGAGAGAGAAGACTAGAAGTGAGAACTCCCTTTGTTCATCTCGTGAAGCACTTCGAGCAACTTGAGTTCATCGATTCACGTTTGTTACTCTTGGAGCTTGCTCCTAGACGGTTAGAGGTGCCGGTGAACTCCCATTCTCTTGTGGTTTGAGTCCCGGAAGTTTGTATTACCCTCTCTCTTCGTGGGAGCACGTAGTAAGTAACTCAATCCTCCTTTGTGGTTGATTGGGAGAGACTTGGGGTTAGTGTGACAGCCCGGCTCTTTGTGAGCATCTCAACGGAGACGTAGCTCCTTTGTGGAGTGAACTTCGGTAGAAAATCCTTTGTCTCCACATTTGTTCTTGTTCATATTGTTTCTACAACTTGATTTGTCCCGATCTACTTATTTGTGGCTATACTCTGATATTGATCATATATAGAAGGTTCCTTACATCATTTGTGAGCTTTGTATTCAAGTGGAATTGTCAAAAGGTCATTAGATTTCAAATCTCGAAGTACACTTCAATTGCCTGTCGGAAGATCCGGCCTATCATCGGATCTTCCGGTATTCTGTCCCAGTCGGAAGATCCTGTACAGTGTCGGATCTTCCTGGCCGGAAGATCCGAGACTGTGTCGGATCATCCGACTTCCTGACATTTTTCGGAGGATTTTTGCAGGAATTTTTAAACAGGCCTATTCACCCCCCCTCTAGGCCTAGTGTTGGTCCTTTCAGGGTCGACCGTGCTGTCCCCGGCTGGTTGTACCGCGGTGGTGGCGGTTGTTGCCCTCGTCGTGCCGGGCTCTACCCGTTCGGGGGAGCCGGCATGAGCTGTTCTGCGTCGCTCCGCGCGCGTTGACGCGAACGCCTTTTGCGTCGTGGTGACGGTAATGGGAGTGACGGTGGCACATTCTTGTTGTCGTTCCTCGTCAGGAGCTACATGTTGTAGCCATCGCCAGTTGCCCTGAAGTCAATACTCCCGAACCGGATTTCGAATCCGGCAGGAAGCTGGTCCGATGCTGGCATCGAGAACAGGTTGTCGCGTACGACTCGGGTTGCCATCAAGGGAGATGGTGGATGAATTGATCGATCACAGCGCGGAGTCCCCTACCTGGCGCGCCACTGTCGGTGTTCAGAAATCGTGGTCCCGACACCAACCAGAAATGCGTTGTGTTCCCTCCCTTGATGGTTGATGCAGAAGATAACACGAGACACGGGTTTATCCCGGTTCCGGTCAGAGGACCGTACTTCCAGCAAAGCGGTGTGTGTGTGTTGTATTATTCCGCACCGGAATGCAAGCAGTAGGGGGTACAAGCAGGTTGGGACGAGAGGCTAGACCTCCGAGTCCCGGATGATTGAGGCAGAGTGCTAATATCGTGATCTATTCTCAGTGTATGCGGATTCTCTCTTTCTTCCTCTTTTCGTTGTTTTTCTCCTGCTCGATCACCCCCTCCTTTTATAGGCCAAGGAGGAGGGGTTACAGGAGCGTGTTGCTGGTTAGGCATAGTTGTCGCACAGTAGTAGGAGTGGCGTTAGGCGTGCTTCTCTGTTCTTGTTTGCTGTAGTCGATTCTTGTACTGGTGATGACGTCGAGGAGTGGTCTTGAGGATCCGGGGCGTCCTTAATGTGATAATGGCTCGTCCGTACACTACCTCGAGGGTCTCCCATGCCGGCGCACAGCTTATTCTGTGGGAAATCACTGTGGGAGTCGGTGGCACTGGGAGTTAGAGTGACCCGGCCCTGTTCGCACGGCGGCGACATGTCCGCACAGTGCCGGGGTTGGTCGCATAGTGCTCGGAATGGCCCGCCATACCTCTGTCGTCCTGAGCTCTTCTCCTGCTGTGTGCTCAAGGGTCTCTCCGTCCGACGGAGGTCTTCGAGTCGTCGGAGTTGGCAGTACAGGAGCTCGGAGTGACGGGCTCTGTTCGCACAGTGCCGGCCTGTCCGCACAGAGCCTCGGTTGGCAGCATAGTGACGGGAGTTGGTAGATACGATGGGAGGAGTCGTGGCCGTCAGGGCAGTATGGCAAGAAATCTGTCTTTTGACTTTGGAGGCACGGTGGCAGAGGGCGCCATTTAATGTTCATCGGAGCGAGGGTCTCGACCGAGGCGGAGCTTTCCCCATTCCGTGGGTTGCTCGGTCGGGGCTCGGTCTCCAGGCCTCGACCGAAGCGGAGTTCTCCGATTCGCTCGAGGGGTCGGTCCCTCGAGCGAAGCGGAGATTTTGGTTCGTGTCGAGGCACGCCGCGGGGCGTCTTGGCTGGGCCTTCAGTCGTTGCTGGGCCGTGGACCTTAACTTCTGTTTCTTTTTCTGGTTACTTGGACAAGATTAATGTTTATTGAGGCGGTTATCCCATAGGTTTTGGTACCCCTAATGACTGCCCCTAACATTACGTATTGGGACGGATGGAGTATGAGAGAGTCCTGGAGTTCCCCTCCACAGGGATGATGGCATCAGACGAGCTGCATCGACAGAGCGTCCCCGTAAATTTGGTCTACCGTCGCGTTCTCTACAGACTACAGCAAAGCGGCCCTTTGTGAATGAATTGGGAATGGTGCTCTAACCTCCTTTTGGCATCATCACTGCGCAGTACCAAAAAACCCACATACGTGTTCGAGAGAAAAAAAAAACCCACAGAACCTTCATGGGACTGACCAGCGCCTGAGATCGACAGTTATTTTGTGGAACACGTGGAAAGTCAGGAATGCCAAAGTGTTCAATGACATTGATCGCACAGCTACGTCAAACAGGGCTAACATTCCTGCGCCCGACTACTACCTGTAATGAGATAGCGACTTTTTCTCTCTTCTCTTCCTACTCTTATCTTTCACAAATCTTGTATGCAACATGCGGTTAAAAAAAAATCCCGGCTAGTCCGATCGACGTATATGCAGCTAAAAACAACACTACCTGTAGGATCTGTGCGTCTGCTAGGATCAGCAGAGCTTCGGTGGCATGCAGTACATAGTCCAAAACTCTGAACTCTTGGCCCCCAGACAGAACAACACTGAATGACATAACTTAGAAGATGCCGGAGGTCATGGTGAAAAGTAAACAAATCATGTAAGGTGATAAGAACGAGCTGTCCAAACTAATCAGTCATTCTAACTCATATATTCTATCAGCACAAAGCACCAAAAGCTTGTGCTAAGTTATGGTCCTCGCTCATAGCTAAGGCCCTACTTGCAGCAACTTTTGAATAGTTTACAGTTAACTTTGCATGCACCAACTACAGAGGCTGTCGTTTGAAAAGTCCTTGTGACTGCTGCTTGTGTGCCTGCGACGAACACTCCTCGCGGTCGCCATGCACCATTCTTTACTCGCCCAGCTGATGACTTCCCGTGCCGATCTGCCTGCTCGGCTCGCCTAATGTTTTGCCGCGTGATTGCACAGTGTAAAGCATCATTGCTAAACAGGGCGCCCGCTTGTCTCATCTGCAAAACAAAGTGGCCGCTCCAGCCGGATGGATTCCCTTGCGCATGTGATCTGAGCTGATCTCGCGGTTGCTCAGGGGATTCGGTCACTGCTAGGCTCTAAAACGCAACAGCTGTATATAGCATATATACCTTTTTTTTAAAAAAAAGATATATGTTTCTTGTGGTGTCTAGTCGTTCACCTCTCCTGCTCATCTTTTTCCAAAAACCCTCCAGTGTTAGCTCATTGTGGTAGGAGGGACCTGTAAGAGAAGCAACATACATGACGCGTTTCACAAAGGCTTGCAACGCCAAAGCAGAAAAGTAGGTTCAGTTGCTGTAGAGTGGTTGCAGCAGTAAGGTTTGCGCTTTGTTTCCTCACTGTTGATGTGGGGCAGTAGCTACTTTGCTTGACTTTCTACGAGTTCACAGATGCTAGCCTTTTTATGCTACATTCAGAAAGCAAAGGAACCTGTAGCTCTGTTCAGGCTCAAGTTTGTCAAAGGAAGCAACTGAAGCGGCAATGACCACTATTTTCTTCAGAGTCTGATGGGCTTTTGAAACTGGAACCGTAGTGGAGAAGTTGGGCCTTGTTCATACATACCAAATTCTACCCTCAAAGTTCGCTACGCAAAAAGAAGATTCTCATCACATCAAAATGTCATAGCATACATAAAGTACTAAATGTAGATGAAATCAAAAACTAATTGCACAGTTTTGTTGTACTCTATGAGACGAACATTTTGAGTCTAATTAATCAATTTTTAGATAATTATTCACACATACAAACGAAATGCTACAGTGCGCTTCGGTTTCCCAACTCCTAAATTTAGGGTCCCAAATTGTCATCTAAACAAGGCCTTGGAGAACTATGAGAAGTGAACGGTGACGAGAACACAAACACATCCAGCCAAGGAGGAAGACCTCACCTCACAGTCACAGACGCCATGTCAATGCAGTGGCCCTGCTGGGTTGGCGAGTAGTTGAATGCACATTTACTCTCCCCGCCACTGCACGAGCATTCACCGGACGCAGCGGCAGCGCTGCGATGCACTTCATGATCGAGAAGGATGATGGCTAGAGAGAGGGAGAGGGGGGACGAGATGGGAGAGAGGGAGGGGCCTGCACTTCTTCACTGCACTGCACTACGCTGCGCTGCAGCACGGGCAAGAGACGCCCACAGTGCCTGGCGACGCAACCATAAATGAGAGGGAGAGGCGTCTCTTCTCCCTGCCTGTGCGCATGCTCTGAATCGATCATACATCTCGGCCGTACGCCCCCCCCCCCCCCCCCCCCCCCCCCCGGCCGCTACTCGCTGCCGGCAGGCCGATCGATCGGGTTCGAGGAGACAGTAAAACAGTAAACCAATCACGGGTAATTAGTGGCAGTAACCTGCGATGTACTAGCCTGCCTTTGTTTCAGGCGCTCCTGTAATCACCTACCTGCAGTAAAACTGTTGCTTTGGTCTTTGGTGTTCTCTGTTCTCTGCCTTCCTCTGTTCATATGTGGCCGATGAGATCACCCCCTGATGCAGTGACGGGTAAAATGGTTTGCAGGACTCGCAGCCACAGTGAATTGCGAAACTACATATGGTAAGCTGCAAATGATTACTGGGAGCCCAGCCGATGGATGAACAGACAGCCGGGCTAGTACGCTATGCTACAGGCAGCTGCTGTGCAACAGTAGAGTGCTGGACAGGCACGCCACAACAGTGGCGAGGCGTGCATAAGAACGCGTACTAGCATATCATGCATGCTTCTTACGTGCACGCTAAACTTATAATGATTGTGTAGTTGCCAAAATGTTTGGTTGGTTGGATCTAAAGAATGCAACGAGAAGGGCATTATGGGCCAAGGCTAGCTGCATTTCCAGGTGGAAGAGGAAGCAGGTACCGACAATTTTTTTTTTCAAGAGGCACAGAGACGGTTCCAAACTTGCAATGCATGTACCTTTATTTGGGCCTTTTAGTTTCAAAGTTTGGCATGTTAAACTTGATATTTTATCATTAATGCGTCAATGTAGCATTTCGTTTGTATTTATGAATAATTGTTTAAATATTGATTAATTAGGCTCAAAATGTCCGTCTCGTAAAGTACAATAAAACTATGTAATTAGTTTTTGATTTCATTTGTATTTAATACTCCATGTATGTACCGATATTTTGATGTGGTGAGAATTTTCTTTTTACATGGTGAAATATAGGATCAAATTTGAGGAACTAAACAAGGCGTTGGTCGACAATGACATAGATCAAGATTAGATTAGAGTGTTTGAATCCAAAGAACTAAAGTTTAGTCTGTTAAATAAATGTCAATTACACGTATTAAATATAAACTAATTATAAAATTAATTACATAAGTCATGTCTACTTCGCAAGACGATCCTAACAAACCTAAATAAGTTATAATTAATACATAATCATTACATAATTAATGTAGCATTACATTATCTAATTATAAATTAATTACATTATCTAATCATTCCCTTTTCATTTCTAATTCTCTCTCTGAACTGAATACTAGCTGCTGTCCGTTGAATTATTATCCTCTTTTGTCACTCTTATAATTTAGGATTGTTCTTCACCTTTTCTCAAGTGCAAATCGAAGGAACGCTGCATTATGAGGAACACTACATTCTGAATTATACTTGGCCGGTGGCGGGTGCTGATCTGTACTGAGAGAAAAATATTGCTGGCTTGCTGGTGACAGGTGGATGACGTTAATTTGTGCTAAGAGAAAAATACTATTGGCTGGTGTTGACAAGTAAGCAGCCAAGCGATCAAGTCTGTCTAAAACTCTGTAATTTATTGACACATTGACACATTCACAATGTTCAGCGTACCTTTTTTAAGGGCTTGATTTATCAACGTACTACTGCGATTCTAGCAGATTTTAACCACGGGAGCTCAGCTGCCAATTCATATCAAAACATGACCGACTTTTGAGGGCTGATATACGGCCATGTTCGACCTTGGTAAGATCCATCAGCCATGGTCTTGCTGAATCAAATCGCTGGAGCTGGGATGACGGAGCGTGCATTGTCGATTCATATAACATGTCCTTTGTTGACATTACTCCCTCTGTTCCAAGCTATAGTTGAGTTTAGTTTAATAGTTTTATCCTGAAATAAAATCATCTAAGTTTGATCAAATCTATATAAAAAATAAACATTTGTATCATCAAATTAGATTAATTGAGTCAACCATGATATATTTTACATTTATTTGTTCAAATTTAGAAATGTTTAGCTTAAGACAAAGTTAAAATGAACTATAATTTAAAACGGTGAGCAGTTGCGACTGCGAGCTAATTGATATGTTGACAATTATATTTTCCATACCGATTTGCTCCTTTTGCCATATCAATTTGAAACTACGAATATTAATAGATCGCTTAATATAGTTGTCGTAACTTTATTCTCTTCTTTTTTATTCATAGTTTCAATAAAATATTTGATTTTGTCAGAAATTTCTCCTAATTGTACATGGACTTTGTATTTGCTTCCCAATAGGTATAATATCCTTATTTATTAGTCAATATACTCCGTATTTGACAAAACCCCTTTAGTTTAGTTTATACCATTCGATGATCATAAGTCAAGTTTTCTTTCAGAGCATAACAATCAGCTTTTCAGGTTCCCATTATCGTGACGATTTAAGCCTTTGTGAATGAATGAATATGCTGCCTTTTCAAACTGCTGTAGGTGTCATGAGCAAATCAAAGTTATGAACATCAAAAGCAATTCCATTTTGATCAGCAACAAAGTTTCACATCTCTCTAGAACCACTCCACCTAGCATTGGATTGGAGAGGCATGGCTGGGCAGAGCGGGTAGAATTTACACTCCACCATTGAATACACAATCGTTGGCGCGTCCCCATCACAAAGTTCATAAAGACGACGGGAGCAGACGTTCCTTCTTTTCTTCTTCTTCTCCGCTTGATTCGACCAGACGCTGGTCGCAAATTCATAACAACTTTTTTTTCTTGAAAAGACAAAATTCAACCCCTTTTTTCCCTTTTTCAATTTCTAATCCATTTCTATCAAGCTTACTCGTGGAACCATTTTGACGCCGTGGTCGCTGTTGTAGTGCAGTGCATCGACAGTTCATTCTCTCTGCATCCCAATAATGTAACTGCCACTGTCTCGATAAGAAACAAGCTGCAGCGTCTGTGTTTTCCGTGTGCATGGCAGTCAGATTACCACTTCGAACATGGCTTGATTTCCTATTTAAATACATGCTCAATAATGGAAGCCCAGTCAAGAATTCCAGCATAGGAGTCCAGGACAGCGCACTTGTAGAATGCCTTCCCTTCTCCGACTCGTGCGTGCGAAACCTTAAAAATTGTCCGGCAAGAAGCAGCACGAGCGGCATCACCAGCGGGCTACAGGCTAGGACCAAGGCAATGCTATGGGCAGGCGTGCACACCGGCCGACAGGGGCACGGTGCCACGGCCTTTGTGGCCTTGTGATTCAACGCGACAGGAGAGGAATCCACACTTGTCCTAATGGCACCCGGCGCCGCGTGCAAATCAACGATCCGCACCGCCCCCTGCGGACACGCTCACATGCACACTCTAGTGGTGACCAGTCACTAGTAGGTTGGTGGGTGATGAACAAGGTCTGAACGAAAACAAAACGAGGGAGAAAATTATCCGTGCAGGACCTTTGCTAGTGGCTACTAGTATAAGAAATGATAGATGATATAAGTATCCAAAGAAGTTATAAAATAGAGCAGTGCGACTTATTTTTAGGTGTTCAGACAATCAGGTTCCATGTTCTGTAAGCCCTTGTTTAGTTTCCAACTTTGGTGGTGTAAAGTTGATATTTTGTCATTGTAGCATCATTGTATCATTTCGTTTGTATTTGTGAATAATTGTCCAAACATTGATTAATTAGGCTCAAAATGTTGATCTCGCAAAGTACAATAAAACTGTGTAATTATTTTTTAATTTTATCTACATTTAGTACTGTTCGATATTTTGATATGATGAATTTTTTTTTATAATGAGATTTGGGGTGAAATTTGGAAACTAACCGATGCCTAGGTAGCAAGGTCAGTCAGTTTTGACGCTTCTGCTGCTGTTTAGTGTGACAGCAGGATTGCTGCTGCTACAAAACTGCGTTTACGAAAAAAGAAAGCCACGGGTTGGCTGCACGTTGCGTCGCCGGCGTCGCGTCGCCGAAGTGCCAACTCCTACAGACAGGGGCATTGACTGTTGGGACACAGTGCTCGTCACGCAACTAACGGCTGAAATGGCAACCCACCGGATGCCACGCCATGGCCATTGGCCCATTTGCACATCGACATGACCTTGCCCAGTGTGTCTCTCAGTAATAGGATTATTAACTCCCATGTACTCGCAGATCCTGATGCCGGTCGATGTGCCAGTTTTTACTATGAATCTACCTAATGCTGATGTCTCCCCCAATAATTTCGTCAACTTGCTTCAGAATCATACTGAACCGTCGAATCGGGGATGAAATCAGCGGACGGATAGACAGAAAACGACTTCAGAAAGCATCTTTTCGTTTCAGAAGTCAACATGCTACACCTTTTGTGATTCTTCTTGTTCTTGTTTAATTCCCTAAATTTAAGTTCAAATTCCACTACATAAAAAGAAAATTTCCACCACATCAATATATTAGCGCATGCATAAATTACTAAATATAGATGAAATCAAAAACTAATTACATAGTTTTGTTGTACTTTACGAGACGAACATTTTGAACCTAATTAATCAATGTTTAAACAATTATTCACGAATATAAACAAAATGCAATAGTGACGTGTTAACAGTAAATGTCAAGATCTTTAAAACTAAACGAGGCCAGTATCTCCGATTAACTTCACCCTCGCCATTACATTCCCTACTGAAGTAGTAAATGACACTTATGTTTTTCACCGTCTTATCGGCTAGTAAATTCTCGTCTGAATTTATGTGGAAGCGAAGGAAAAAAAAAAGGAAACCACACGGGCAAGAAACTCCACATGCCGCGCAATATCGGCAGGGGGCAGCTGCATCCACAGCGCGCCGCGCGCCCCTCGGGTTTTCTCCTTCTCGAGAACACACGCACATACGGAAGCTAGCTCTCAGCCTTCTTCAGTCTTCTTCTTGTACCGACCATTCTCCCTTGCAGTGCCACCCTCTCTCGATTCTCTCTCCCGTCCAGCCGCGGCAGTCCCCCCTCCATCAGGTGTTGCCTCCTGCAGATCCACATCACCAATCCAGTAAATACGCTGGCAATAAATCACTCCCCCTGGATCCTAAGACTGTTTCTTTGTGTTTTCCTCTAGCAAATTATTATGGGAAGGGAAAGATTATATTCTTCCCCTTTTGCTTTGTTTGAGCCCAAAAGGCTCAAGCTTTTGCGTTCTTCCCCACAAATACCTGGAGCCATACCTTTTGTTTGGTTTGGTCATGGGGTGAAATAGTATGTGGGATGGCCACCAATTAGCATATGCTGCCCTTTTCATCCCTTCAACTGCAAGGGGGGCTTCTTTTTAGATCTGTGTCTTCCTCTTCCTGGTACCCTGTGATTGGAGTCAGGTTTAGTGTTTAATGAAGCTCTTTTTCTTGCCAACTTTTGGATGACGCTTACATCTTATCCCCCTTCGCTTGCATCTTGGACAGGTTGCCTTCTTTGGTTTTGCTCACAGCACACACAAGCCATTTTACTGCTTGGAGGCTGCCACTTTTAGCATCTCTGGCTCTTGAGTGATCTCCAAGGTAAGCAGCCCCCACTCCCTAGGAAGAAATGGAAATAAAAAGGTTTCTTTGGTTCTCGGTTGGAGCAAAGAATTAAGTTCTCTGCACTCCTCCATGATTTCTAAAGTTTTGATTAGAATACACATGGTGCTGCTGGATAGAAAAAAATCATCTTCCCTTTTATCTGATCTTTCAAATTGTCCGGTTCTCTCTTGCTGGCTAAGTCTGCTTGCAAGATCTGTATTCAGTTGACTTGTTGGTTCTTCTCAGTTTCGTTGATGGGAGTTATCGTACGAAATGAAGAAGTATTATCAGCTCTGTTCCCCCCTCCCATTTTTTATCTGAGCTTGGCAGTTCATCTTGGTAGTTGAAGCATTCATTCTTCAATCATAATGGATAGCTTGTAAGGTCAGTCCTTTCACTCGCTGCAGGGGAGGAATAGAGGAGACGAGTGATGGGGGAGTGCGAGGACGCCGAGGAGTACAGGTGCTGGGAGGAGCTGTTGCCGGACGCGCTGGGCCTCATCTTCCGCAACCTGCCGCTCCAGGAGGTGCTCACCGTCCTGCCGCGGGTGTGCAAGTCCTGGGGCCGGGTGGTCGCCGGACCCTACTGCTGGCAGGAGATCGACATCGAGGAGTGGAGCCAGCAGCAGAGCAAGCCGGAGCAGATCGGACGCATGGTCGAGCTACTCGTCGGCCGCAGCGGCGGCTCGTGCCGCCGCATCAGCGTCTCCGGGCTGCCCTGCGACCCGCTCCTCTCGTTCATAGGAGAACAGTAAGTGTGGCGATGCACTCTGCTCTTTTCCGTTTTCCCCTGTTGATTTTGTCGTCCTGTGTGGCCAGTGGGTCAACATTTCTGCAAAATTCTTCTGAAACTACTGCTTTTCAAACAGACCATTAGATTAGAATCTTCACAGTGCTCCCGTATGTTGAGTGTACAATCAGATAAATTCAGAAATCAAACAGCCCATCACAGTTACCTCAGTCCGCGTGAGCTGTGATGGGCTGTTTGATTGCAGCTGTCAATTTCAAAGTTCTGATCAGCAAATTCAGGTCCATTTATGGATCTAGGCTGGCTTGATCAGTCTAATCGAGTAGAAGGCTAGTAGTACGCCCTGTCAAACTTTGTCATTTGGAACATAGGCCTTGTTTAGATCCCAACTTTGAAGGTGCAAACTTGCATTTTGCCATAAATACGACACTTAGCATTTCGTTTGTATTTGTGAATAATCGTCCAAACATTGATTAATTAGGCTCAAAATGTTCGTCTCGCAAAGTACAATAAAACTATGCAATTAGTTTTTGATTTCATCTACATTTAGTACTCCATGCGTATGCCGACATTTTGATGCGATGAGAATTTTCTTTTTGCATAGTGGAATTTGGGGTGGAATTTGGGAACTAAGCAGGGCCATAGGAGCAGACAAACTCATTTCTCAAAGTCACAGAGAGTATGTAGCCCCAAATTCAAACCACTGCTTTTCAGTTCATTGCGGGGATGGGTTTATGAATGAAAATGTAGATAGAGAGCATGATGCATCTAAGCCATTCTACTTGTTGGGAGGATATGGATTCACTGCGAAGTTGATCACTTGATATGTATTGTTCTGAAAAATGCCTGCATGGTGAACTAGGATTAGATCTTCATTTAGTTCTGAATTGAGCTAATATCTTTTTTTGTTCATGAGCAATACAAATTATTGGATTCACAAGTACAAACACAAGTACTGGCAGGCATGCACATGCATACAGTCATACCCCGAGGCTCTCACAAAAGTCACAATTACGTCCTATTGCCTACTACTCTACTTGATTGGGTTGGTCCTAAGCGTGTGTGGGTTCAGTTGGTCCACATTCTGTAATTGTCGGATATGATTTTCAGAATTACACTGATCCTGCTGCTTATAACATTTCCTTTCGTTCCCTAGCGCGCGAGCTCTTCGGGCCCTGGAGATTCCAAGGAGTGAGATCAGCGATTCCGTGGTGGAAACCGTCGCCCCCCGTCTTTCCAACGTCACCTTCCTCGACATCAGCAGCTGCACCAAGATCGGAGCCCGCGCCCTGGAGGCGTTCGGCAAGCACTGCAAGTCCCTGGTCGGTCTCCGGCGGGTGATGCACCCCATCGACCTCGTCGACAGGGAGTGCCAGCACGACGAGGCCCACGCCATCGCCTGCAGCATGCCCAAGCTCCGGCACCTGGAGATGGGGTACATGCTGATCACGACGGAGGCGGTGGCGGAGATCCTGGGGCAGTGCCGGGAGCTCAAGTTCCTGGACCTGCGCGGCTGCTGGGCCGTGGACGACAAGTTCCTGCGGGAGCGCCACCCGGGGCTGCGCGTGCTGGGCCCGCGCGTCGAGGACTGCTACGAGAACAGCTACTGGGAGGAGTGCTCCGACTACTCCGACGACTCCTCCATCTACTCGTGGGAGTTCATGGACGACGCCGACGAATACTACGGCGCCGTCGGCAGCGACGACGAGGCCATCTGGGACGACGGGCAGGGCCTCGAGAACCTAGAGGTCAGGTTCTACGGCGGAGGCTTCAGCGAGAGCTTCGCCGGCTTCGACTGGCCGCCGTCGCCGTGACGACTGCCTGCAGCGTCTTTCTTCTTGCTTGGACCGTGCGTCGTGTGCGTGTGCCTCTCTCTGTGTGCGTGTGTTGTTGCTGAGCTTGCTAAAGATGCAGACGTGTTGCTGTACCTGTGTCTGCGACGACATCACTCCATCTCCCCCTCTAGCTTGAAGAGATATATGTTGAGTGTACAATCTCGATGTAAACTCAGGTGAAGCAAATCAACATGCACCGGTGAGATTTCACCGGTGCCATCCATCCTAGAGGAAAATTCCAAATATTCTGATACACAATGCGACATGCAAAGATTTAAAGATTGCGTGTGTGGCCTCTGAAGCCCGTCATGCATTGGACAAGATCGATGTGCAGTGCCGCAGGCCGTGGCCCGCTGCTGCCCCGCTCGCTTTGAGTTGAGATGCTGCAGCACATGCGGATGCCAAATGCAGTGGCAGGGCAGCCCCCGGGCACACGCAAACAGCTAAAAGTTACTCCACTTTTAGGCCCGGGCCGGACCACGGCGCCCTGGCTGCCTGATCCCAAGATTTTGCCCGGAAACCATGTGACAAAGCGGGATCTTTCCTTCAGAAACGGTGGCCGGTGGGGGTGGGCGTCCGTGGCTGGCCAAGCCAATTGTCTCTTGCAAGACAAGTAGCCCCGCCTGCGCGCTGCGCTGCGAGCCGTGGCGCTGCACGCTAGATTCTGACGGGTTTTTGCCAATTCCCATGCGAGCAGGAGGCAGGTGCAGCCTATTTTATCAACCTTGAGGTATGGTCAGGTCAGGTCTGAACCGGATGGATGCCTATGCCTGCCAAAATATTTTGACGCCTTCTGGGTCAGTGTGATCTGTACTCTAGCAGCACTAATCCTGGGAGAGGTCACTGGGCCAGGATTTGCCTACTTGACATGACGATCCCGCTGCTATAACTGTGCTGAGGAACCAGTGTATCAGGAATGAGAATGATTCTTTTGCATTTTCTTGAGAGTAGAGTGTTTTTTTTCATGCCCTTGACATTACTCTTACTTATATATTTATATATATATATATATATATATATAAGCATTACCCTTAACATTCAGACAGACAAATGGTGAAAGGGGGTTATCTTTTTCATGCTTGAGTTGACGAGCTAGAGCAAGGAAAACAAAGGAGAAAGGACACCTGTTACGCCTGAGATGGAAAAAAAAGACGTTGCTGTGACATGGTACCTCACCACGTACTACACATTTTTGGCAAATGCTTGTACAGCACTACGCTTTGCTGCGGGCCAGAGGCTCAGATCTTTCTTGATTAGTGCGGTCTCAAAAGGATAGGAAAAGGATTAAACTTTTTGGAAATCCCCAATTGACACCGGCATCAGGATTGTTAATGAGGATTTGTGAGTATTATGTCTGTACTCTTGGTACCCCGAGCCTGCCCCTTTTCACTTTGGTTTTTATGTTTTCCATGTGCCCTCACTACACCTGCCACGCATTTGTCCACTAGCTTTATTAACTTTGCGAGATTCCCTGTTGGAACTTGTGGTTGACAATAGCATGTAGGCGTAGCGCTGCCTGCTAAGCCTTATCAAGTTGTGGTGGCTCCTGTAACCATCCCTGTGCTGTGCTGTGAGCCTGTGACTCCCTTTGGCATCAGCAGCATCATGAGAGCAATCAGTGGTCGCCTGCAATATTCTTTCTGTGTTGGAATGATGGGCAAAGGAGAGGGAAAAAGTGATGCTAGTAGTATATTACAGAGACTCTGTGTCGGCACTGCAGTAACCACGGATCAGCTTTGCCCGTGGTAAACAGTCTGGCTGATTATTAGTTGAGGCTTTTGATTTGCAAAGGTGTACTCTGGTAAAAGGCCAAAAGGGTACTGATTAGTTAAGGCTTGAGGCCCAGCCCCATCGGTGGAATCCGAGATGAGAATGGATGCTCCGGAGCGCATCAGAGCACTAGACGCTGATACTGCTGTCGGGGCCGCAATTGCAAGAGACAACACTAGACCGAACCAGACTTTTGGTTGCAATCTGCAGACAATACAAAAGAGACCAGTGAGCTCAGATGCCTACGGCTACAATCTCAAACCGGAAGCAGACTAAATTATTTCAGGGAATGCCTAGCTACATTTCAGGGCCGTTAGCATCAAGGATTCAAGGGCATTAAATCTTATAATACCGGAATAGCTCTGGGAACAGCGCCACAAACCAGCAATACATGTTGCTGTTTTTAGAAACTGCTACATCTTGTATTACAAGTCGCATATGGCATCACTTAAACACAGATCACAAAAGGCAACAGAGTCGGCTCCATTCAACCACAATGTCTACTACGGAATAGCGCAAACGAAACAGCAGCAGGTAGAGTAGAATTATTCCCTGGATAGACTATGGCTGGATTTGCATTCAACCGCCCTGTTCGTTTGACTTATCAGCAGCCAGTCGCATTATTTTTCTCTCTGCACAAACCGGCACCAGCACCAGCACAAACCAGCACCAGCCAGCCGAACGGGGCGGTTTCATGACGTTGTGCTTCAGAAGTAAGGCCTGTAGTGCATAGGACGGCGGAACCTTGGAGCCCTCCTGAAAAAAGCATAAAGAATGTGTTATAAAAGATAACTAGAAGTCCACATTATAATAGACCACAAAACTTGCCCATAACCATATGGGGGGAAGTAAGGTGCTCCATATGATCTATAAGGGTACCCATGGTAGGGATTATAACCGCGTGGCGCACGCTGCTTCATCCCAGGGACATTAGTCCTCTTTGGTGCAACCTGCCAAGCACCGAGCAAAAGGTTAAATTAAAAAATGTAAGGTAAAGCTTTCGGAAACTCTTGAAATTGAATGAGGCTCTGACAAATATTTCTGTACCTTAATCTGGCGACCATGCAATTCAGATTCATTCAAATTAAGAGCCTCCTGGACAGCTTCTTGTTCCAGAAATTCAACATATGCAAAACCTTTTGGCTGCCCAAACTTGTCAGTCAAGATTGTCACCCTATTGACAGTTCCACAGGCTTGGAAATGCTGCTGCACTTCTTCTGGGGTACACGCATAATCAACCTGCAGTGTGTGATTGTATTAGTAAAAATGATGTTAACTGAGTTTGGGTGGGTACCGGAAATGTAAGAAAATAAACTCTGTGTTGAGTAATTAGCTGACACAATAGGTAAACTAAGCATGAATTGAAAGGTCCACAACACAAAATGCAACTGAAGGGAGTAATCCATATTTGATAACAGTCTTATATACATGAAGAAACCGTCACTTAAGCAGCAACCGTACTACCGCAGTATTGGGGCAAACTAGTTGAAGCTAAACCTTGAAATGCTTAACTCTCCTTTTGAAAATAATCTTGGTACAGTACTAGAAGGCTTCATTTTAAAGGTTAGCTCTCTAATAGACTTCCTTATGAAGGCATATGTATGTGTATTTAAATGACATTGAAGCTTAAGTCAGGGTACCACTTTAGAGGAAAAATCAGATACCATTTTTTACAGTTAAACATGTATATGTAAGACAAACATCACCACAGGGGATATATATTGGAGAAAACTGACATGTCAAGTTGACTAATATAAGACAAACAACACAGAATGGGATACATTGGTGATATGTGAGCATTTAATACTAATTTTAAAAAAGTTAATACTTAAGATCATACTAAGAACATAAAACTTAACCTGGAAGAAAACAATTACGAATGTTTTCAATTACCGGCTAACACAAGGATGCAAAGGAAAAAAGGATCCATGTACAGTAAGCATTTTTTTCCTTGTACCACTGGAACTGTTAATATTTCAGCTAAACTGGTCACTTGCTACAACATCAAGGAGGTGCGTCATTGTTAATTTCTTAAGTGAGGGTATGTCTTCTGCAAGTCACTCGTATGCATTAAAATAGCAGGCAACGACTATTCTCATGTTAGTAAGAAAAAGAAGTCATCACAATAATAATAAAATACAAACGTTAGGAGAAACACAGGATAGAAGGAAAAAGGTAGGAAGATAGGCAGGTCACAAGTTCATGAACAGCAAAGAATAGAGTCAAGATTAAGGTTTCCTACTGTTACACTTACATGTCATACCTATGCACCACTCAGGTGATATCATTGAACCAGCAGCTAGGAACGACACCGCATCAGATGCCGGCTTCAGTCAAAAAGGGGCCATCCCAAGTGTACACAGCAGCTCTGTGCTAACTTCCTTTGCTTCGCCAGGGAGGTCATCTAACCTATGATATCTATTATACTTTTTTACTCTTTCCTTTTCTTTTCTCTTTTTTCCACGCACTTTTTTTTATTTTTTTCAGAGATCTTTCTATCTTTTTCTTTTTTTTTCTTTTCACTCTAAACTAACCCTAAAATATGAGCCAGGTGCCCATTAGTCAATTTGAAAGGCTTGCTCAAGCACAATAGCCCTGCGACCACCATCATTACTTAATTAATGCACAAAAACAACAAAATAAAACACCATAAAGTCAAAACAAAGGAGTATTGATGAGCACTGATAGCAAAGGATGATAAGCGCAGAAAAAAACACTTCACAACAGGAGTACGTTGCATTCTGAGAAACGGCATCAATTGTTGGAGTATAGATATGTAGCCCATAGGGCCCATGTATTAGGCCCATGTACAGAGAACCATATACCCACCCTTCTAGGGTTGGAGGAATATACAGCAATTATTCCTCTCTAGCATGGTATCAGTTAGGTTTTCCTCTCTCCTCTAGCAGCAGCCGCCGCCGCCGCCCATGGCCGGCTGGCCGCCGGCGCCGCCGGTGCCACCCCTCTCCTGTCGGATCTCCTTCCCTCCCCTCCCTTCCTCCTCTGCTGCTCTTCTCGCCGCCGCCGCGGACCACGCTGGCGCGGACGCCGCCGCCGCGGGCCACGCAGGACGCGCAGGGCGCGCCGCCGCCACGCGGGCGCGCGGCTACCCCTACACGCGGCCGCCCGCCTCCGCTCGCAGGGCCACGGCCTCCTCGTGCGCCGCCTCCGTGCTGCCCCTGGGCGCGCTGGCCGCGGCTCCCTCTCGCGCCGCCGCCGCGCCGCCCCTGGCCGCGCCCGGCGCCCCTGCTCTGCTCTCCTCCCTTCCCGACAGTGCGCTGCACGCGTGGGCTTCTGTCGCAGGCCGCGCGGGCGCGGATGCCGCCGCCTCTGCCTTCCTCTCTGCTGCTCCTCCTTGCAGCGGCTCGACGGACTGGCCGGCTGGGCGAGCTGGGCCTTCCCTTGGCTGGCTGGCTGGGATGCTGCTGGCCCGCCCGAGGTCGGCCTGGGCACAGCAGCCGCGCCCCTGCTCGCCGTAGGTGCACCGGCCCAGCCCGCCGGGGGCATGCTGCTCCATCCCGCCGCCTTGGGCGCCGTGGGTGTTGCTGGACTGGCCGCTGCGGTCTCGCCGGCCATGGCTATGGCGCAGCCATACTCCTTCGTCTCCTCTGCCTCGCCTGCCACCCCTCTTCCCGGCGCTCCTCCCCCCGGATCGAGCGGGGGTGGCGGAGCTCGCGGTGGGCGGCATCGGCGGAGGGGGCGTCGTCAGAGCGCGGCTGCACCTCCTTCTGCTCCTGCCGGTGTGCCCTGGCCATTCTTCAGCGACCCATGGTTAGGGCGCCCCTCGATGGGAACCGTTCCTACGTTCCCACAGTCTTGGGTTCCACCCACGCAGCCCGGGCCTGCTGGATGGGTCCCGGCAATGCCGGCGCAGGCGTTCAGTACCATGGCGCCGGTACCGCCTGTCAGCACCGACTGCACCACGAAGACCTGCAGGAGACGGACAGAAAGGAATAGGTGGCTGAACCACCGAGTCAGAAAACATAGACTCCAACTCAGGAACAGGAGAGGGTGAAAAGGAGGTGGAGTAGGGGAAATCCGACTCGTCGAAGACGACGTGTCGGGAGATGAGGACTCGGTGAGAGGTGAGGTCATAGCAGCGGTACCCTTGTGTTCAGGGGAGTAACCAAAGAACACACAACGTGTCGAGCGGGGCGCCAGCTTATGAGGAGCGGTGGCGGTGATGTTAGGGTAACATGCACAACCGAAGACACGAAGGTGAGCGTAGTCAGGAGGGGTACCGAAGAGAGCGTGGTGACCGGCAAGTGGATCTGGACGCACAAGCGTCGAGCTGATGGTACTCTGGAGCGATACAAGGCTCGGTGGGTTCTCCGGGGTTTCACTCAGCGGCCTGGAGTTGACTATGATGAGACCTTCAGTCCAGTGGTGAAGCCTGCTACAGTGCGCACGGTTCTCTCGATTGCTCTCTCTCGTTCGTGGCCTGTGCACCAGCTGGATGTGAAGAATGCCTTCCTCCATGGCACTCTGTCCGAGACTGTATATTGCAGCCAGCCAGCGGGTTTTGTGGATTCCAGTCGTCCGGAGATGGTTTGTCGGCTCAACAAGTCTCTCTATGGTTTGAAGCAGGCTCCTCGAGCTTGGTACTCCCGGTTTGCCACGTTCTTGGTGACCTTGGGGTTCACGGAGGCCAAGTCCGACACTTCTCTGTTCGTCTATCGGCATGGGGATGAGACTGCTTATTTTCTGCTATATGTTGATGATATTGTTCTCACAGCCTCCAGTCAGCAGTTGCTTAGGCGTATCATCTCATCTCTGTAGCAGGAGTTTGCTATGAAGGATCTGGGTCAGCTCCACCACTTCTTGGGTGTTACTGTGGAGACTCGTCCTTCTGGCCTCTTCCTTCACCAGCGGCAGTATGCTCTTGATATCCTGGAGCGGGCTGGCATGTCAGATTGCAAGCCCTGTTCTACTCCTGTTGATACTCAGTCGAAGCTGTCCGCGGATTCGGGTGCTCCTGTGGCTGATCCTACTGCCTTCCGGAGTCTTGCGGGTGCCTTGCAGTACCTCATCTTCACCAGGTCGGATCTTGCCTATGCCGTTCAGCAGGTCTGTCTCCATATGCATGATCCCCGTGAGTCACACATTGCTGCGTTGAAGCGCCTTCTTCGCTACGTTCGTGGCACGGTTGACTTCGGGCTGGTCATCCACCGGTCTCCCTCGACTGAGTTGGTTGTCTACACCGACGCTGACTGGGCTGGATGCCCGGACACTCGCCGCTCTACCTCAGGCTACGCCGTCTTCCTAGGCGGCAACCTTGTCTCCTGGTCGTCCAAGCGGCAGCCGGTTGTCTCCCGCTCCAGTGCCGAGGCGGAGTACCGGGCTGTCGCCAATGGCGTGGCGGAGGCGTCCTGGCTTCGACAGCTCTTGGCTGAGCTTCACAGCCCGCTCGCCAAGAGCACGCTCGTCTACTGTGACAACGTCAGCGTCGTCTACCTCTCCACCAACCCGGTTCAGCATCAGCGGACGAAGCATGTGGAGATCGACTTGCACTTCGTTCGTGACCAGGTTGCCATCGGCGATGTTCGGGTTCTCCATGTACCGACCACCTCCCAGTTTGCCGACATATTCACCAAGGGTCTGCCCTCCTCGACGTTCTCGGAGTTTCGGTCCAGCCTCAACGTAGCCGGTGGCTAGTTGTGGTTGCGGGGGGCCCTGTGTGAGTGTTGTTGCTTTCTTTGTTGTCCAGTCTTGAACTCCGCTGCGTCGGTAGTTCAGACTGCGGGGGGGTGTTGGAGTATAGATATGTAGCCCATAGGGCCCATGTATTAGGCCCATGTACAGAGAACCATATACCCACCCTTCTAGGGTTGGAGGAATATACAACAATTATTCCTCTCTAGCATCAATCACGAGGGCAAAGGAGGCAATACTTAAATTAATAACATGCAATGATAATTGTCTGCCAATAAATACAGCCATCACTAAAACATTTTTCAGTAGGCACGCGATCATTGAGTTTCAGAAGGGAAGTAGCAAAGCAATCGGCTTTTTGAGAGAAACATTTCTTAAACAAACGAAGAGTGTCAATAAAATTTCAGTTTAGCTACTAAGCAATATGTGTACCTATTTCATAATACATATACCCACATTCTGTCCTCTATATTTCATATCACGTAGAGTAACAGGAATACTAAAATATAAATTTTAACAGCGAAATAACATACGCAAATATGCATCGAAACATTGATGCCTACAACACAGTGCGGAGAGAAACAGAGCTTATGAAAACTTACATTTCCAACATAGACAGAGCGGGCATCCACCTGCTCCTTCGCCTCAGCTGTAGATGCACTAGGGTCACCTCCTGCATAAAAAATAGCAATTCTGTCAAGAGATAGGGAACTTGCAACTTGCTAAAATTAAAGTAAACCGTCGATCAAACGAAGTGAAGGGCGGGCTTGGTGCAGCGGTAGAGCCTACCGTCTGTAACCGGAAGGTCCCGGGTTCAAGCCCCAGCCTCTGCATATTTATGCGGGTAAGGTTTGGGTGCTATTACAACCCTTCCCCAGACCCCGCACGGTGCGGGAAGCCTACGGCACTGGGTACGCCCTTTTGTCGATCAAACGAAGTCATGATAGACCAAGAATGCAGTGAACAGAAATTTGAAGGCTCATCAAGATAGACATGGATCCACATGCACACAAAAGAGGACAGAATAAAACATCCAACCATCAACAATTTTTAAATGCCGATTAGAAGCATGAAAATCATACATATAGATTAGTCTTAAAAATTATCTTTACACCTTGGAGAGCATATTATGTCAAAAACGACAAGTATTTTTTATAGAAGGGAATACCAATTTGTACCAACAGAAACATAACAGGATAATCCCTACATATGCACAAGAGCTAAGAGGCAAGAACCTATATTCTGCCCAGAATAACTTTTCATTGAAAGTTGAAACCGCCAAACAGTACACTGGGCACAAGAAACTTAACCCATAGAACCAAGTATGAGACTACTCAGAAGAATGAAGTCACCGTTTTAGTGAAAGAACTACTTCCATTGCATGCATGAATTCATGGTTAGTGGTATAGTTTGGAGTATGCAGTAAGCAATAGATGAAGCAATGACGATTTGCCATATTGGGGATGGGTGAATAATATATGTTAATACATAAATAATGCCAGTGAAAGGAGCAAGGGAGTTCCAGTAAGACATAAACACGGAAGAATACAGGATTGAAAATAGAGGCCAAGGGGCAAGTATCACGAGAAGGGGCCGTTGTAGGTGGCATGGCAAATAGAATAGAAATCTTAACATGAAGTTTTTCAGCATGTTTCTGTTCATAAGAGCACAAGGAAATAGCCTCAGCAAAGGAATCTGAAAGGACATCTCGACTCCAGGTCAGATTGGATTCTAACAGAAGTGAGATAAAAAAACACAATTACACAAATTCAAGTTACATGTACAACGTGTAAACCGATGGATTCTGGAATCCAAGTTTTGTGTAGAAAAATATGAATGGCATGATTATATACTTCACACATGGTAAACAAGTTAAAAAGCAAGGGAACTGAGCAGATGAAGAATGAGTCATAAGCTCACGATTTTAAGTTAACCAAATAACAAATCAGGCCAGAGTTATAGGCGCTGATCTTAACTCGCTCGAACAGTCTTAAAGCTTCTTCTATGCACAGATCGTCACAAGTATAGAGCAAATCATATCGAATAGCTCTTATGTACCCTATGCAAGCCGTAAAGTTACGAGCACCGAATAGGTAAGGTGGAGGAGAACATAAGGAGCACAACCTTGCATCTCCTTGGCGACCTTGGCCTGCATATCGCGGAGGGCGGCAGCCTCCTCCTCCATCTCCTTCAGCCTGCGCTTCATTTCGTCGAGCTCTTGCAGCTACACGAACCCCAAGTATGTCAGATACACGAACGAACCTAGGGTTAGGGTTTAGCGTATAAGAGACACGGATCGAGGGGTGGTACCTTCGCCGCGTCGTCACCACCGGCAGCCATATCGACGTCGGCGCCGTCCATGTCGCCGTCCTCCGGGATCTCCTGGCCGTACACCTCGTGCTCCTCCTCGTCCATGGTGGGGGGAGCTCCTTCGCCTCCCCGAATCCTCCAACGGCCCGATCTAACCCGATTCGGTCGCGGCAGGTGCTGGTTTGGTGAGCAAAGGATCCGTCGCCTCGAACGGATCGGAGAAAGGTCAGTGGGCCTGGGCTGTGAATTTGATGATGGGCCCATCTGAATTCGACGACACGTTTGTGGCCCAGTTCGTCGCGTTGGCTGACTCTCATCTGGTAGGTGGGCCCACACACTAACGTGCGGAGCAACGCGCGGCTGCACTTCGCGCGCATTCTGGAATGTTCCTGCACCGCAGTTCTTCCTGAACCTTCTGAATTCTTCTCCAAGCTGCGCCGCTATATAAATTTCCTCCACTTTCCTACAGCATTTGCACCACAAGACAAGAAATCGACGAGCATCGCAGCGCGAGAGAGCAGATCTTTCGAGGAAGGAAGAAGAGGGAGTGTCATGGCTTCCACTGTGGCTTCCAAGAGGGTCGTCCCGCTGGTCCGCGCGCTGGAGAAGCTCCTGGCCGCGTCGTCCGCGCCCGGCGCTGGCTCCGCCCTCAGGCCGACGGCAGTCGCCGGCGGCCTCCGCGGGTACAACACTGGCGCTCAGCTCCGCCGTTACGAAGGGGGCGAGTCGGACGAGGACAACGTCCGCGAGTACGAGAGCCGCCGCGGCGGCCGGGACTACGCCGTGCCCAGCCTGTTCTCAGGTAGTCGTCATCTTCGCGCCATGCCCGGCTCATCTGCTTCGTTCTCTGAGCAAAGATAGTGGAATTCCATCGCAGTGAAATGTCTGTAGCCTGTACTGACTCCATTATTGTTCACATCCAGATGTTTTCCGCGATCCGTTCAGTGCACCGCAGAGCCTCGGGCGCCTGCTGAGCCTGATGGACGACTTGGCGGTGGCGGCGCCGGGCCGCGCGGGGGCGGTGCGCCGTGGCTGGAACGCCAAGGAGGACGAGGAGGCGCTGCACCTGCGTGTGGACATGCCGGGGCTGGGCAAGGAGCACGTGAAGGTGTGGGCGGAGCAGAACAGCCTTGTGATCAAGGGCGAGGGCGAGAAGGAGGCCGGGGAGGACGAGACCGCCCCGCCTCCGAGGTACTCCGGCCGGATCGAGCTCTCGCCGGAGGTCTACAAGATGGACAAGATCAAGGCCGAGATGAAGAATGGCGTGCTCAAGGTGGTCGTGCCCAAGGTGAAAGAGGAGCAGCGCAGGGACGTCTTCCAAGTCAACGTCGAGTAGATCTTTCCAAATGGAAGTCAACCTTCGAGTTTGAGTGGCTACTAAACTAGATTTCCTCTCTTTATTATCCGTTTTCTCTGCATCTTGTGCAATAAAGCAATGTACTGAGGAACGGTTTTGCTTTTTGGTGGGAGATCCAGCGGATTTGCTTTTTGGTGTGAGATCCAGCATATTTGCAATGTGCGTGGTGTTTGTGTTCAGAACGTATTCGATTAGAACGTGCTCGTTCCTTTTTTCCAAGTACATCAAATGAAACGCGTACGCATTCGAATCGAACGGGAACACGTTCTGTCAACTGTCATAAGTTGATGACTTGAGAGCACACGACGCGCGTGATACACAAACGACCTCCTTGTTGTGGCGCCGTTAGCGGAGCAGAACAGAGCAAACCCTCCCATGGCGCAGCCGACGGAGACGTCATGACAGCGCAGCCAACGGAGACCTCATGACAGAGCAGAAACAGAGCAAGCTCCCGTGGCGCCGCTGCCAAAACACTATCGTCCGTTCGTTTGGCTTATCAGTCATCAGCGGTACTGTTTTTTCTCATATCAATGGCGTGTTTGGTTATAGGCCACAACACGCCAAGCCTAACTTGCGGCAGCGCCATAATCTGTGGCGAAGAAATCCAACGCCACACTTTGTGGCAGAAAAACAGCTGCGGAAGCACTGAATTTTTGTGGCGCGCCTAGCCTTCGTAACCAACCAAACAATCGCGTTAAGTAATGTGGCGCCGCCACTACTGTGTTGTGGCGTACAACCAAACAGCCTACAAATAAGCCACCAGTATTTTTTTCTCAATATTTTTATCTCAAAACAAATCAGCACCAGCCACAGATCATACGAACAGGACGTACATAAGTTCGTCGAGGACAGAGCGAAGCCGCTCATGTCGCCGACGCGGCCGGAACTCCCAAAAAAATACATCAACATCCTGATTTGTCTCTCGGAGGATTGATCAGGATCTACGGAGGCAATGGCAGTGATCCTACTTTGCCTCTCGGTGGATTGATCAGGATTTAGGGTGGTGTTTGGTTTGAGAGATGGTAACGTAAATAGAAACGTAATCAGTTCACGGCCGTATCAATTCCACCTATCAGATTACATCCTTTGTTTGGTTCCGATCTATAACAGTATTAGAGATCACATACCGTTAAAAGAAAAGCAGAGAAAGCGCTTGGAACAGCAAAGTCATCATCAAATCTTGCGAGAGAGCCGCAGCACCTCCGCCGTCATTGCTAGGTCGGGGTCACCGACGGTCGCACCTTGCCCATCATCATGAGCCCGACATGGTTTGCGACACCGTCAGGCATTGCCGGTGGGCTTGGCCGGCTCCATCAGGGCAGTTGGACACGGGGCTAGTGCAGCGGCCAGCATGATGCTCACCACGGCCTTCCTCCGCCCAGGCATCGTCACTATCACCCGCCGCTCGCCTCGGAAGCACCGGAGCGGTGACAATTGAACCGGTAGGGAAGAACACGGCCGCAACTCAAGGTCGAGCAACATTGAGTGTGAAATCCATGTCATTCACTCGTGCTAGAGGGACAATTGAAAACAAGCAGCATCCTTGCCAAGGCAATCCAACAGCGGCGTGCTGCTCACCTGTTCCCCCTCTTCCCATCCATCCATGCCTATAGCCATGGATCTTGATCTGTCTTGAAGAAAAATAGATCTCAGCCGAAATAAAAGAGGTGAGCACCGCAAAACCGTTGTGAATCGGCTCGTCGCGCACAGGCGGGCAGGCCTCACACCTGTTATTTGCATTTCCCCTTACCGCTCGGGGCTCGCACGGGAGATAGCGGAGGGGCGACGCTTCTCTGTTCGTCGGGAGGAAGAAGACGCGGTCTTTTCTTGTCCGCCTTATCATTTTTCTGTTACCGGTCGAAGGGGAGCGGTAACGCGGTTGTATAGATCGGATATCTCATACCGCGTAAACAAATTACTTGGCTCCTCAAACAAATAGGTTTAAAGGAATCGGTTGCCCCTGTGATCTGTTAACGTCCATAATTTCCCCAACCAAACGGCACCTAGGGATCAACTCACTCCACCGAAGGTGAATGAAGCAACTGGTGTCGTGCTGACCTGGCTGGCTTAATCTGGCACCCATGAACCCTCTCATGGCCTTATTACAGATAAAGGGTTTGACATGCAGAGTCGTTTCCTTACTACGAGCCTGCTTGGTTGGATGCTAATTTGTGCCAAACTAAAACCATGGTAAGCCAAAATTAAGGCCAGCCAAAACTAGGATAGGCCAAAATTAAGGCATGAAATTCAGATATTCACTTGGTTTAGTGCCATAACACGGCAGCCAATACATCTACTCATTATGAGCTTCAAGAAGTTTCTAGGATTTGATCGGACCATGATTTTGGCTACAAATGTTAATGTGCCAATTTTTTTGATAGTGGACCAATTGTTAGCCAAAATCTTTGGGCATGCCTTGATTGTGGTTAGGCAAATATTGGAGTACAAAATCTTCATTTCAACGAAAGGGATTTGTAACAATCAGAGGCCTTGACCGCTTTTGCATTGGGGGTGAGCCCGCAAGCGCCGGCGAGGTTTTCCTCTGCGGCGAATTGAGCGGGAGGAGTAGCGGTGGTGATGGGTGCATATGAGGCGACGATGGAGAGGGAAGGTGGTGCGAATGCCAACGAGGAGATGGTTTCGGAGGCACATCATTGCAACGGGGCACGACCGCTGGCGACACGGGGATGCAATAATGTGTGCAGACGGCTCTAAGTTTTGTCCTTTTTACGATTTTACACCGCAGGTTACAGCAACGCCGTTGGTCCGGTCACTAAAGCCCTTCAAAAGTTCGGATTGTCTGAAATTTAATTAGCTAAATAATTCTCTCATCTTCCTTTGCAAGGAAGCTAAGAGTGTTTGGATAAACTTAAGTCTATTAACGTAGCTGATGTTTTTTTATCTTGACTAAAATTTAGCACCAATCAATAGCACCTACGTTTGGATAAACTAGTGCTAAAATTTAGCATTTCCACCCATTAGCACTTGGATCTAAAAAAACTCTAAATCTACTCTATATACATTTACGTAAAAAAATGTTAGGATTTTTATTTTCCCATTGAATATAACTACATCTATCATTGCTACTATATGGGAGATTACAAAATGATTCAAAACTAAAAGTAAGCCTAGGTCAAATACATATAGGAAAAAGTCTACTTCACCCCCCAATCTATGAGGGGTGGAACACATCACTCCCCAACCTATGAAAATGGATTTTTTACCCTCTGAAATTTCTAAAACCGGACAAATCACCCTCTAAAGCAATATCGAAAAATCATAATAAATCACAAAAAAATCATAAAACGAAAAATCAAATTGTGTTGGACTTCAAATTAGTAGTTCTACGCAGTGAACATATAATACGTAATGCTTTAGTACATTTTTTTCTATAACTTTAGATCTATGCTTATCTTCGTAGCTATAAAAAAATATACTAAATCATACCATATTATATGTTCACTGCGTAGATCTACTCATTTGGAGTCCAACACAATTTGATTTTTTATTTTATGATTTTCTGTGATTTATTATGATTTTTCAAAACTGCTTCAGGGGGTGATTTGTCCGATTTTAGAAAGTTCAGGGGGTAAAAAATCCACTTTCATAGGTTAGGGGGTGATGTGTTCCACCCCTCATAGGTTAGGGGGTGAAGTAGACTTTTTCCAATACATATATAATATATCAAAGTCAGCCGTTCTATTCCTAAGAGGAAATTTACATCATCCTTTGGTATAAACAAATAATATTACAAGAATTTCAAAAAAAAATCTTTAAAATGTTAAATTGGCCTAAAAAGAATTCATGCATCTCGACCTAATTTCTAACGAACTTAAAATGACCCGTCAAACTTGAATTTTTTGTCCAATGTAACAATTTGACTTATGCTTATCAGCTGACGATATTTTTCTCTCACAACAAATCAGCATAAACTACCAGTCAATAATATTTTTCTCTCACAATAAATCAATATAAGCCACCAAGGCTGTGTTTGGATCCTAGGGACTAAAGTTTAATCCCTCAAATAAATGATAATTAGTAACATTAAATATAAACTAATTATAAAACTAATTGCATAAGTCATATCTACTCCGCGAGACGAACCTAACAAGCCTAATTAACCTATAATTAGTACATAATTATCAGCATTATATTGTCTAATCGTAGACTAATTTAGCTTAATAGATTCTTATAGTAAATTAGTCCTAATACATTTTGTAATTAATATATATTTAATATTTCTGATTAGCATTCTTTTATTTAATTTAATGTGCCCCGAGCGAACGGCCTAATGAATCCATCTTTGCGTGCGCGCCGGTACTCCCCTCGGACCGACATTTCCATACTCCACCGAACGTTTCCTTGTGTTCGGCCCACCAGCACCTTCCTCGTCTTCTTTCCCCCGCCGTGCGCCTCCACTTCCCCGGAGACAAAAGAGCCCCGCGATCTCCCGGGCCCCACCTCACCACCCGCGCGCCGCGACGCGGAGAAGCTTCTGGTCTCTAGCCGGCCTAGCTCCACCGCCACCATCGACTCCTCTTCCTCCTCCGCCCGTCGGCGCGGCGCAGCGGGCGGCGCCCCGGCGGCGCGATGTGGGTGTTCTACCTGATATCGCTGCCCCTGACGCTGGGCATGGTCGTCGTCACGCTCCGCTACTTCGCCGGCCCCGCCGTGCCGCGCTACGTCGTCGCCACCGTCGGATACGCGTGGTTCTGCTCCCTCTCCATCATCATCCTCGTCCCCGCTGACATCTGGACGGTCAGATCCCTTACCGCCTCTCTCTCCCGACGTCCTCATCCACTGCCCC
This sequence comes from Echinochloa phyllopogon, assembly GCA_033239725.1. NCBI lineage: Eukaryota > Viridiplantae > Streptophyta > Magnoliopsida > Poales > Poaceae > Echinochloa > Echinochloa phyllopogon. The sequence goes on from BTCW01000010.1 coordinate 55,557,158, forward strand.
CGGTTCCGTCCATCGCTCGGTTCCGGCTCTGCTGGTTTGACTGTTGATGCTGTTAGATCCACCGGGTTGAACTCGTTGCGTGTTTTAGTTGTGCGGCAACTAGCTAATTGAAACAGCAATTTATCTGGGAAGCGTGTCATGCCTTGGAGCACACATTTTGAATTGACGCGTATTAGTGTGGAATGAGATCTGGGAAGCTAGCTTCACCCTTGCCGCCCATTGGAGAGGTCGCAGTTCATCACATAGTTCTTACAAGTGCCGAGGAAACCTTGTATCTGCTACCCCCAAATTGATTGGTACCCTAGGAGAATTGCATAGCCTGACTGCAGGTTACTTTAGAGAATTAGGTTTGTACACTATTTGAGGCTTCACACCTGATTAACATTTGATTCAACCCTCTATAGTCATGATGCTACCTATTGAAAACATCTTCTATTGTTTCGGGATTTGCCATTTCGTTAGGATCAGACAACTTGGCACTCTTGAGTAGTCCCACTAGCCATACAGACCAGATGCATTGGAATTGTTTGCCTAACGACATGTCGAAGTACCTAAGTTAGCATGTCCTGGTATTATGCCCCTGTCATTGAACCTGTGTATTTAGTAATTTAGGTTTGAGCACAAGTATTCTTGATGTTTTTGTAATCTTTCAAAGCGCAACCCCCCCCCCCCCCCAAAAAAAATGGTACATATAAAATATCAATAAATGAGTTAATGGTAACTGTATGGCAAGCTTTATTAATGTACTGGGCTGGAAAATTCTAGTTTTGTACTCCCTTGGTTTAAACCCTCGGCCCATCTCCCTTGCAGACATTAACTGGGAGTGCGAAGGGTGGCATTGGATTCTTTTGGAGCTGGTCCTATTGGAGCACATTTATCCTAACATGGTATGCTATAAACATGTCTTGCATGGTTTCCCCACAATGATTGAAAGTTCCTGATTCTTAGTGGCAGCTACAATGAAAAAGAAAGAAAATAAATATATTTGATGACAGTTATAACCAAGGTTTAAGTAGTATTTTCGAAATATGAAATTTCTTTCTTTTATTCTGCCTCATCATTTCGGTATCAATGCAACTCTTCCTTTTTTTTATATATATATCAAAACTAGGTTGGTACTTGGGAAAACACTGGCTATGCAATATATGGTTTGTAGAAGGCAAAAATAGATTTTTGAAGGTATAATCTTCTTGTGGATGGTTGTTGCTAGCTTACTCATTTTCTAGTAGGACAATTCATGTAATCTTTGGGTATCAGGTCTGTTGTACAATTTTATTGGACGCACTAATTCTTAGTGCTTCTTCAGGTCATTTACATTGGTCATTGGTGTTGATATTTCTAAACAAAGCCTGTTTCTATGAATTTAAACAGGGCTGTAGTTCCTACTATCCAGGGCTACGAAGATGCAGGAGACTTCACTGTTAAAGAAAGGCTGAAAACTAGTATTCATATGAACCTGCTCTTTTATTCAATTGTGGGAGCCATTGGCCTTATTGGTCTCATTCTACTCCTGATCATGCATAGAGCTTGGTATGTTTAAATCTTCACTTGAGCAAAAATTCAACTACGAATCTGATGTCTGAAGTATGAACATCACCTTGTAGTATCACTTCAATTTTGTTCACCATTTCCCCCCTGCTATTTTCATGGTATTGATACTGTCGCCAAGCGAGTGGTATAACGTTTTGCTGAAATATCTATATAAGATTCAACACAAAGGCGATTCAAACATTATGTTTAGTGCCTATTTTAATGTTGCATGGACACTTTTGGTTTGCAAGATAAATAATATATAATCTGTGGTATCATCAAAGTACTGCTTTCACCTCTGAATGTATGATGCTCTTGCTTTGATCCATTGAGAACGTATTTCTTCCTAAACTAGCTGTCTTTTATACATGTGTCTAGTAGAGTGCTGACCTGGAATAAATTTTGACAGGGATGGTGGGATTGTCGGATTTGCAATGGCATGCTCAAATACCTTTGGATTGGTGACTGGTGCTTTTCTTCTTGGCTTTGGGTTGAGCGAAATCCCAAGAAACATTTGGAAAAATGCAGACTGGTCTCACCGGCAAAAAGTACTTTCTCATAGAGTTGCCAAGATGGCTGTAAAGCTTGATAGTGCTCATCAAGAATATTCAAATGCAATTGTTGTAAGTACATTCATAAATTCTTAAGCAATAATATGCAGCTTATTGCATCTTGCTGAAGTGACTGTTCCATTTTAGGTTGCTCAAGCCACTTCAAATCAAATGTCCAAACGTGACCTTTTGAGGCCTTACATGGATATTATTGACAACATGCTGGCTCAAATGGTACTGCTATAATCTGCGATGAGTTGAATTCAAGTATTTCTGTTATGCAAAATATCTTATGATTTTATATCCATCACAGCTGCGGGAGGATCCATCTTTTAAACCTTCTGGTGGTAGATTAGGTGAAAATGATATGGACTATGACACTGATGATAAATCGATGGCCACACTTCGGCGGCAACTCAGGAGGGCTCATGAGGAGTATTATAGATGCAAAAGGTATTATAGGATATGCCACCTGATATATTTCATTTAGTAATGTGGAGTTGCGAAACGCACAGGTTTATGAAAAACTAGTAAGTAGTAAATACATATGGAACAAATTTAATTAAAAATGTGACTGCATTTGCGCTATTTAGCCGCTAATTTTCTAGTGTTCTGCCATTTTGCAGTGAGTATATGACTTGTGTCATGGAAGCCCTCAAACTAGAAGACACGATAAAAAATTATGAACGCCGTGACGCAAATGGATGGTGAGTTATATTGATTTTATATTTGGAGAAAGTTCTTGTAGTCTCATTGATGTTAAGTTATCATGTAGAACAGAAACATTTCAATTTTATAGGAATTGAAATGTGTCCTTCTGTGCATTCTATTATATTAACATGATAATATATTTTAGTGGATTTTCCCTTTTGTATCCTAATAATGCTGCATGGTGTAGTTGCAACTCGATTTTTTCTGTCAAGCAAGTTATGCCTAGTAATATATGATAAACATGAGGAGGGGAGATTTAATGTGTAAATTTTTAAACACAGAAACTTGTGTACTGCCAGCTTTTTTAACAGTTCCACAGAAAGTTATTACTGCACTAGCCAATTGGATGTAACATAGAAAGTATAAACAATAACGTCCAAGAATACTTGATTAGTGGTCTGAATAGTTCAATTGCTAACAAGTATAGATGCTTGTGCTTGTCAACATGAGGATTGGCATGAAAGCCATTTTTTTCTATTCTTAGTAATTGCTTTGAAAACTGTGAGCAATATCTGCAAACCATTTGTGCTCATTTGGCTCTGAGAGATGCAACTGCTATTATTGATTTATTTATTTTTAATAAAAACAGGAAATATGTATCAAGTTTTAGAGAAAGTCGTTCGGGCACACTTGGATCACTTTTGGACACTATTGGTATCATTCTTACCTATACTGCAGTCTTTTTTTGGTTTTCATAATTTCTTACAACCAACTAACCAAGCATCTCAATTAGATTAGGTTCTTGGTTTCCTGGTGAATTCATATTATTCTTACAACTGGTTAATAGTTGACGGACTCAAGGATACTTTGTTGCATTTCCAGAGTTCATTTGGCGCTGTATACTGAGGAAGCAGCTTCAAAAAGCATTTGCTGTTATCCTTGGCTGCATGTCAGCTGCTATACTGTTGGCTGAAGCTACTTTGCTTCCAAGCGGTGTTGATTTATCTCTTTTTTCCCTTCTTATAAAAGCTGTAGGAAGGCAAGAGGTTTTAGTTCAGGTAAGGAACCGAATACTTTTGTAAATTACTTATGATCAGTTTTCTAACATGTGTCCAGTTTACTGTAAAGTTTTGGTACTTGTGGGACTGACTGTTCTCTCCAATACTTGCTATCTGATCTTATCAGTGATAACTTAGGTAGTTTATTTGCATAGACCACAACAATCATCTTCATTTGTCATCTACTCGTTATCTAAATTTTGAACACATGTACACATGTACCAGGGGACACTCGGAACATCTGAAATGTTTGATGTCTTTTGACTCTGTTTTACCGTTGTTATGTTAGAAGTGAAAATCGCTCTTTTGTTTCACTCTGTTATAACTTCATAAAATTTCAGTTTTTAAGCCGTATTTACAAACGTGCATTTGTTCACAGGTTGCAGCATTTGTCCCCTTGATGTATATGTGCATTTGCACATATTATTCATTATTCCAGATTGGCATGTTGATGTTTTATTCTCTGACTCCAAGACAAACAAGTTCTGTCAGCTTGCTTATGATCTGTTCGTAAGTTTCCATGCTTTATGTTTTATGCTAGGCTTGTTTCCATTTCCAAAGCCACTGGACTCATTTTAGGCTGAGCAAGAAATACTGTTTTGCAGAATGGTTGCAAGATATGCACCTCCTATTTCATATAACTTTCTGAATCTCATCCGCCTTGGTGGTAATGCTAAAACTACTTTTGAGAAGGTAAATATTTGTGATCTTTATTCTTCTTGGATGTTTGCTGTATGTATCTATATCAATTGTGTATATGAAAAATGTGTTAATACTTGGCACCTGGAAGGAAAAGTTTTGTCGCTTCTCTATTTCATTTATTCAGTATACTTGCTGTTCGCCAAATAGAAAATTCATACCTAACATCAAACAAACTATCTGTTGTAGAGAATGGGGAACATTGATGATGCGGTTCCTTTCTTTGGGAGAGGTTTCAATAGGATCTACCCGCTGATTATGGTTGTTTATACGCTGTTGGTTGCTAGTAATTTCTTTGGTCGGGTGATTGACTTTTTTGGAAGCTGGAAAAGGTTCAAGCTCCAGCGTGAGGAAGAGAATATAGATGGTTTAGATCCGTCTGGAATGATCATTCTACAAAAAGGTATGGTCATATGAACTCCACAGATCTTATGATTTCTTAATTTTCCATGGATTTCAGTTTCCTTATGTTTCCTTTGCAAATGAAAGTAAAACAGGATCCTGAATTATGGTTGTCAATGACTTTTCTCGCTTTAATTGGGAATGATGCTTTTATCTGATCAGTCAATACAATTGAAAATATTTGTGTAGCTGCTGTTGAATTGTTGCTGCAAACATCGGCATTTGGTTCTTCTCGCGGTCTAAACACATTGTTTGCCGTAATAATTGATTGCTTTTCTTTTTTTTTCTTTTTTCTCCAGAGAGATCTTGGATTGAACAAGGGTGCAAAGTGGGCGAGCAGGTTATTCCATTGGCAAGGAATTTCAATGGCATGAGCACAGATATTGAATCGCAAAATGTGCCATTGGTGCGTAGACTGGTTATTCGATTTACATTGCAGTCTAATCTATCTGCCATTCTCCCACCCCTTCCCCCTCCCGCCCTTCTGGAACTCCTTTTTGTGTTCAGAATCCCCTCAAATCGCATGCCCGATCATTTTTACACCTGCTAGACATGGAGCTGGTCAGGTCCAAATCACAACCCTTGGCCCAAAACGAGTTGGATGATCTGCCATCTTATGCAAAAGTTCACATTGTGAGGTTGCATCCTGTTCAGACGTATAAAAATATATATAAGAATCTTATACCATAGGGCCCTCAGAGGAGATTTACATGTAGGTTTAGCTGCCTCTTTTAGGTTTACTTGCTAATTTATGTACTGCGCTGATTAGGTGTACCATGTCAGCAAAGCCCAGAAAGCTGAATTGCCACGTTAGCTAAAATACAGCAGATTTTGGCAATGGGATGATTTTAACTGGTTTTCATAGTTGGGGTCTGTTGGATTTGATCTCTTCTTTAGGCTTCGGTAGTCTCCAGCTGAATTTTAGCTTATTTTGTGTTACTTGGTACTTACTGGTTTCTGTTTCCATTCTCAACTGTGTTACAGGTTGAAAATACAGTGGAGGTGAAAGCTGGGGCAACTTCCAGAATTGATGGGAGAGGTAGTCAATCGAAATATGCTAGCAACAGGGAGAATATTGCCAGCAAATACACTTCTGTTAGAGAGCAGAATCGGCAAGCAGGGAAGGCAGTGAAAAAGGAAATTTCGTCGAACTCTGTGTCTTTGCTTGAAGAAAGAAATTCTAAGCAGCAGTCCTACACTGGTGTACCGCCAACTGGAGTGTCTGCAACATGGGCCTCAATGAAGATTGGTTTTCAGAACTTCAAAGCAAATATGGGTTCCAAGAAGTTCATTCCTTTGCGCCAAGATCAAGGATTTGCACCAAATTCGAATGTCTCTTCAAATGAATCTCTTGATGACATATTCCAAAGGTTGAAACGGCGGCCTGCAAATATGCCTGTCGATTACCTTGATGACGATGATGATGACAACAAAGGAGATACGGATCTGCATTTCCAGGATCAATGAAATAGGCCGTGACATTCTTTTAGGATTTAGAATATGCATACACAAAAGTTAAAAAGGATTTGTAGCATTAGATGCAGAAAGGGAGATATAGGATGTATAGATTTGGTGATCGTTTTGTTGTTGCTTCCTGGAAGCTCAAGAGGCGCGCCCATCTGGAAAACTGAAAAAAATGAAAGGGTGACAAGTTGACAGGCTTTGCAGAAAGGCAGGAGATTTTCCCACCAAGAAACCTTGGGACTTCTCTGCTTTACAAATACTATGCACTATGCAGGTAACATGTTGATTTTCCGATTCTCTTACCTTGTTGAATCTGTATTGGAGATGCTGATTTGTGATCAAAGCAAAAGAATGTAAAGGTGTACCTACGATTCTAAGTGAAGGGAACGTGCCTTTGAGAGTTGTGGCCAGTAAAAGTGTACTGTCAAATGTATACATGATCTGGATAATGCCCCCAAACTGTTTTTGTGTAGCAAGACTGAAACTTGTATTTGATGGTATGACTTGTAGGCACTTCTTGTCTGCTGCTTGACTAAAAAATGGCCCATTTCTACTGTACATTACTTACTGGTTCTTTTGTGTTGCGCTCACATATTATGCTAGGAAAGTACAATCAGAGGGCACCGCACAAATAAGAAATCACTGCGGACGGGTTGTTAAATGTAAGTTTATGGTACTAAAAACTGGGGATGATGTAACATAGAGAAGACGCCGTTACCTGCCAAAAGATATTTTCAAAATCCGTTCTAAATACCTTTTCCCCAAATTTTACATAAACATATGAAATCCTTTTGAATTATTAGAAGATTTATCTGTGAAATTTCTATTCCTAAATGATAATTTATTTATGTTCTGAGTTAATACTTCTTTCGTTCTTAAATATATGTCTTGAATATAGGTCGTTTAGAATAAGCAGTTTAGTTCAAAAAATGAACTAATATGATGCGTCGTAGGCTGAGTCATGGCACGCTGACGGGTGCCTCGTTGATCACTTCAAATGATCTTGTGAATCGAAGCAAAAGTCAGCAATTCAGCTTGAAAAACTCGAGTCAACAGAGGGAATGCCAATATGCCTGCCACAAGATCGTTTAGTTGCATAGATATGACTAGATCAACATAAAGAAAAAGTTGGGATCACTGAAGTTAAAATCAATCAAAGAATATTGATCAACGGATCAGGTACAAGTAATTTGTTTTAGATTTGTACAGGGCATGGATCATCATGGCTAGGCTACCTGCTGCCCCTTCGACACCCAGGCGAAAACCATCAACAACATGCATCAGAAGAATAAAAAAAATCTCCACAAAACCACTAGAAGCAAGTCATTGACCAAACCAAATCAACACGGCCACAGCCACACCAATGAGCATCGGCAATGCATGCATGGCGAGATGCGATGGCCCGATCAGAAGAGGACCCACTTGGCCGCGGCGGCGGCGTCCCTCTCCTCGATCGTCCTGGGTCGCGCCGCTGCCAGCGAGCACCCCTCCTCCTCCTTCCTCCCCATTCCTCCCCGTGTCGCCGCGCGCAGCAGCTTGGCCCAGAAGCTGGCGGCGGCCGTCCTCCGCCGCCGCTGCTCCCTCCTCGCCTGCAGGAGCACCGCCACGGCGTCGGCGTCCCCGACGACCCGCTCGTTCCGCATCAGCAGCGACACCCGCGCCGCGCGCCTCATCTCGTCGTGGAACGCCGGCTCGTCGCCCGGGCTGGCGCGCCCCGACGACGCGGCGCTGGAGCCCTCCGAGGAGTAGGCCGTGGACGCCTCCGAGCAGGACGAGCCCCCCCTCCTCGTCCTCGTAGTACTCGATGTCAGTACAAGAATAACTCACATCCGCACCCCTCGTATGCCTCGGTGCATTAAGATCCGGTGCTAATGTAACGTCAGCACCGGGTGCGAGATTGGGACGCTCTCGGGAACCCTTTAACACCGGGTTGTAACACCAACCGGTGCTAAAGGGGACTTTTAGCACCGGTTGGTGTTACAACCCGGTGCTAAAGGGTCCCCCTCTTTTAGCACCGGGTGGTATTACGACCCGGTGATAAAGGGTCACCCTTTAGCATCCGGTGTGCTAATGTAGGTGTCACATGCTACTTCAAAGGGAGCGCATCTTTAATCCTATCACATGCGCTGTGTAGGTGAGATGGTTAGGTGGGTGCACGCGCGCGAGCCAAGAGGTGTCGAGGGCTTTCCCAACCGGTCTTGAGGGTTCTCCTCCTCCTCGCGGCGCACGACGGAGGGCAGCGACGCCGCCGCCGAGAGGGAAATCAGGTGGGACAGGCGCTCCCGCAGGCAGGACGCGCAGACGCCGGCCCCCTGCTGCCGGTGGTGCTGCCGCGGGTGGCGCCGGCACCGCGCTCCCCCCGCCTTGGCCTTGCCGCCCATCACCACGCCGCCGGCCGGGAACCAACCAAGCTGCTGCTGCGTGCCAATCAGCCGCCGGAGCGCTGTCACCTGCTGCCCCTACTCCTCGAGTTCTCTCGTCGTGCAAAAACCAAGCGGGGTCAGGTCATCGTGTGTGGGCGCGCTCGTGTGCGCGTATAAATACGTGCGTCGGGGTCGGGGCGGTGCGAGCGAGCGGGACGGGGAGCTTCGCGGATGGTGCACGCGAGTCGTGGAGTGGAGCTAGCCGCTGCGTGCGATGCGGTTGGACTTTTGATGCGGCGATGCCCTGCCCTGCCTGGCTGGCCATGCGTAGGCGCGGGGCAGCGGGCACAGCCTAGCTAGCGGAGCCTGGCTGGGTCCGGGTTGGCGGCGTGTGCGCGCGGTCGGGGCGGGCGGTACGGACTACGGAGCGAAGTGTACTGGGCATGCACGGCGTCTGATCGGGGTTGGGTTTTTTTAGTGGGTGGATCGGGGGGGTTTTCGCGGCCTTTTTCTGTGGCTTTTCGTAAAGGGATCTTTTTGGAAGCTTCCGATCCTGGATCTGGGATGGGATGACATGCGTGGTGGTTCGTCAGCTCCACGTACGGCAAGGGAGGGAATTTCGCTTCATTCTCTCGCGCGGTGCTGTTGGTCTGTTGGGTAACGGTGTTTTGGGGTTGCTTTCTGTTCGCACCCAAAATTGGCAGTTGCCTATCAGGCCAAGGTCAACCGGTCAGACCGGTTCTAGGAAGCGGTCAGACCGGTTTTACTGTAGCCGATCTGGCAACGGCCAAACCGGTCTGACCGGTTTCCCTATCCGGTCTGACCGGTTTCTCCCGTGTTGGAGTAGGTTTAGGACTCTAGAGTTTTATCCCGTATTGTAAACCAACCTAAAGGGGTACGACTTCCCCACCCTATAAATATAAAGGGTCATGGCCGATTGAGAACATGATTCAATCGAACAAATACATCTATCTTTTATCTTTTTACTTTTTCTTTTTACCCAACTTTTCCAATCTATTATCATGCTGTTCTTCCTTCGTCTCTATGTCGATTGAAGGCGTTCTAGGTGGCCTGCCGATCCTAGAACAACCCAAGGCGCGCCTGTCCTGACGGGGTCCCTCCCGGACGGGCGTTCGTTGGTCTCTCGCCGGGCACCGCCGGCGAAACCGGTCTGACCGGTTATCAAAACCGGTCTGACCGCTTTGCGCGGAAGGGCAGCAAGGAGCTACTCCGCGTGCTTGTTGTTGGCGCGATTTCGTGCCAACACTTTCTTTTGACTTGCTGGTGGTGGATGGGTCTGGTGATGCGCCATCCATGAGCGTGAGAGAGGTGAAACTTTTTTTTGGGTGTGTTGGTGCGCCTGCCGGCAGGAAACCGGGAACTGTTGATGAGGTGACGGAGACAGAGCTCTGCTGATGGGACATATATTCCTTCTTCAACGAAATGGACAAAAATGAAGGTGGCCAAACCAACTTATTTTTCTATTTCTCCTACTTTATCACTATTTTTCAGCACTCTTGCCGGTTTGTTGAAAAAAAGAAATCAACGATACATGCTTGTGGACGTTTTTGCTTCTTAATGTACCAACTACCGAGCCATATTTTGTCGTCTTGGTTGGAGCATATATACTGCTAATCCTAGTATAGTACGTAGTAGTATTTCATTTCCCTATCTAACCCTAGGAATCGCTGTAAGTTGGATAAAAATATATGTTGAGGGCCTAAGGCTGTGTTTGGATCATAGGGACTAAAGTTTAGTCCATCAAATAAGTGATAATTAGTAGCATTAAATATAAACTAATTATAAAACTAATTGCATAAGTCATATCTATTCCGCGAGACGAACCTAACAAGCCTAATTAACCTATAATTACTACATAATTATCAAATTATTACTGTATCATTATATTGTCTAATCATAGACTAATTAGGCTTAATAGATTCGTATCGTAAATTAGTTCTGACTTATGTAATGCATTTTATAATTAATTTATATTTGATACTTGTAATTAGCATTCTTTCATTCGATGTGACGGGACTAAAATTTTAGTCCTGGGAACCCAACACCCCCTTAGATAAAGACTGAAACACAGATGGTACAAATGGGTCACTGGTTACAGATCAAGCTGTCGGACATCTTCACTTCACTCGACTGCAAACACAGAGATCCCTCCTGCAGGCAGGCGCACAGGCGGTGGTGGTCGCGAAGCAGCCGCGAAAACGGCAGAGCGAAATGCGCCCGGCCAGTCGTGCTCACGTGAAGGTCCGCTCTGATGTTTTCTGTAGAATCCGCCTGCATCAGGTCAATGAAACCACTTCAGCATGCCAAGATATGGGTTATATTGACCGGTTGACGGCTTCCTGGTTCCACGGCGGCGGAAAATGAGGCCCTCGCTTCTGCTTCTGCCTGGGCCAGACCGAGTCCGAGAGCTCCGCGTTTGGTCTAAAATTTCCGTCTCTGTTTGGAAAATCTCCCGGCCTAAGGAAAGTCCATAGGCCAAAAAAAAGGAAAGTCCATAGGCCAAGGCTGGTCTGATCAAAGATGAAACTTCCTCGCATGGCTTTGCCGGCAAGCAAGCTGGCCCTGCATGGTGGACGATGCTACCTTCGCTACGATTTCCGTGAAACTTACTTTGCTGTTTGCTCCATCCAACTTTCAAATTGAGCAGCAGGCAAAAACAATTTCGACACTAGACGTGAGTGTTACTGTCACCCTGTGCAGTACGCAGCAGGCAGTTCGGCTCCACGCGAACTTGGAAATTCGCACGAAAGTCGGCACCGGCGGACACGATCTCGGATAGTTTTGGGTTCTGGGGAGCGCGCCGGTTTTATTAACGCTGCAGTTGGTTTCGTCTCACCGCCGTGGACGCCACGCACGCAACCGGCCGCCGCCGCCCGCGCGCGGGGCGCGAGAGGAGAGAAGCAGCACGGCGCGGAGGAGGGACGGGTGCACGTGCCCCGCGCGCGGTCCCCGAGCCCGGATGCGGGCGGGTGGCGAGGCTAGCGTAGCGTACTTCCCGTGCTCCGTCCGTTGTCCTTGCGCGTATCGGCACGGCACATGGGTGGCGCCGCCTCGTCGGCCCGGACGTGGACGCGTCCCAAGTCTGAATCCGCCACGGCCGGCGCCAGGTCGCGGGTTTTGCTTTTTATCTCAGGTGACGCCGCCGCGTCGGTGCCGCCGTGGCGGTGCGACCTGATTCGGCACCGTCTGGGATTCTCGTACGGCGGCGTCGTAAACACGCTGTCAGAATCTAGTGGTTGTTTGTTTCCACGGGACGCTCGCTGCAAATAATGCGAGATGCGATGACGCACGACGGGCTCTCATCGCCGCGCTGCGTAGGTTTTTTTCGAGCGTTCAGATAGGCCTTTCAAAAGAACACGGAGTCACCGCCAAGGCGCCAAGCAATCAGATTCTCTATACTGGACTGTACAAATTGGCAAGCTCTTGAGGTAACCCGAGGGCAGCGGCAGGTACTAGTTGCGAACGAGGTTATGAGATGCGAACAGGAACCCACACGCTGCCCGTTGTGCATCAGCATCGTACGTACGGGGAAAGCCCGGCTCACTGGCCCAGCTTGCTGTTTACCAATGGACCGAGTTGGGCCAAAGAGCGCAACCTTGCGAAAAGCGTGCGGAACTACACGTCAGAGCCCAGGTAGACCGACCCGAATAAGCAAGCGAGCTTCTACAAGGTTTGGCCATTGCGAGCTCTGCATTTCTGCATGCTCAACAGATTCAGTATTGCAAGCTCTGAACTTCAGTGAAGCTGACTGGTGCATTGCACACCTGTTTTTGTGTGCTATTCACGTTGGATACTTGAAAGTTGAAATACAGCCAACAATCGATCCAACAATGCGTAAGGATCCATGGCTTGGAGTTAAAAGAATTTTCTCCTCGCAAAAAAGAATGTTCACATCATATGCAATACCATTGTCGACCTTCATTCATTAACAACATCCATGTTCCCGGTGTCATCGATCATCGCTTCCCTATGCAGAAAATCTGCCACAGTGAACAATATTTCTGCATAGATAATCCATGTGCGATACTGGATTTAGATTCTTGAATAAAGATGAAAAGTAAAGGAAGTGAATCTAAACAGGTGAAACACCATCTTGGGTAATTCGCTCTTATTTATGCCCATATTTAGTTCCGGAGATATTTATGTGTACTAACGAATTACGTGTAAACTTGCTAATGGTGTTTATTTCCATCTAAGTTTCTACTCTTTACGTTCTTATTTGGGCCGATATTGCCTATTCAACATCACACAACGCATGTTTTGCCAGACCCTTTGGCCCAACAAAGCAGCAAGCTGGGCCATCTCCATTTTAAATTTCTGCTGACTTTGAACCTTTTTTATCTCTGAAATTTTCCGAGGATTCGTACACACATCCCCTATTCCCCTGGTGTGTGGTATTCACGTTCTGTACTTTAAAATACAGCTGACAAGGTCTCAAAAGCTAAATCGTGATTAGTGGCATGCCATTTTGCTTGTCAAGATGACAAGTTTAGCGTCAAAATGCGTCCTAATCCTGTCCGGAGCACGTATTGAGGTAGCAGCCCAGTGTAATTCTATCAATAATGCATAAATACAGTTCAGGCCGTGCTTCCCACTCCAATTCCAGCTTTCCTGCAATTATTTTCTGCATCAACAGAGCTGTAGCCTGTAGAGCCCGTTGCTTTATCTTCGTTTGCGAGCACTATATATTACACCCCTCGCCACCATCGAACCCCGCAGAGGCAAGCAAGCTCAAGGCACAGACCAGCGACGCGGCGACGCCAACTCTGCCAGCCGCCTCAGCTCGTCACACTGACCGGGCACTTCGCGGCGACAATGGTGGCCTCACGCTCCGCTCTCTCTGCCGTCCTCTTCGCCGTCCTGGCAGTGGCCGCCTACGCCGCCACGGCCCCGGCGTCCAGCCCCAACGGCGCACCCGCCCCGGCGCTGGCGCACCCGCCACCCATGGCTGCACCCACCATGGCGCCCAGCCCCGCCAAGACGCCCGCGCCCGCGCCGGCTAAAATGGCTCCGGCTCCTGCCCCGACGAAGAATGCTGCCGCCCCCAAGGCTAGCGCCCCGACCCCGTCTCCCCACCACATCAGCTCGCCGCCGTCAGGGGCCCCGGTGGCCGGACCTGCGCCTGCGCCCGGGCCGAGCATGCCGCCAAAGAGCGCCGCGGCACCGGCAACTGGCTCCGCAAGCCTCGTGGCCCTGGCGGTGGGTTTTGCTGCCGTCGCCGTGCACGCCTTCTAAATTGAGAGGGTGACGGGCAGGCAGAGTATTTGGATCTCTGTGCTGTTCTTTGTGTTTTGATGCGGATTTGTTCGTGTTTTGCAATAAGCGTCCATCTTTGTCTTGCGCGTCTTGTTTAATTTTGGTGACTCTGATCACGTTGTAAACAGATTTGTTCATTATTCATGCGTGCATATTCTTTTTTTCTGATGGCACTCAAAACTAGTAGCAGGTTGTAAGTGTTGAACAATAATGCTGTTGCAGATCCCCAATCCGCTCCCTTCCCTCCTGGCATCAGATCAGGCATGAAGAAGATGTGGATGACCCGTCTCTCTTCCCAATCCTAAATAGAACATAGGTGAAACTAATCTTTTTTTATTATTATTAGCGATCAAATACATGTCCATGTATATAGAGAGAGCCATGACCCTTCACGGATAGTTTTGGTATAAGCCTATAATTATCTCCTAATTAAAGGAAATATCAAGTTCGTAGCTAGAGCTCTCAGCTCCCCTTTTGATCATTTCTGTTGTCTCGTCAGTACCACTACCAGTCAGTCTACCACAGACCACGGCACAGGAGATCCGGAGAAGGTGGGGACTCAGACGGCCACGCAACGGACGCCGTTCGCCCCTGCGGCATGATGAAAGCTTCGCCGTTAGTTCCCACAGCCATCGGCTCGGCCCGCGGCGCCGTGGCTTCAGATTTGGCTGAAGAAAGGCTTGGCTCGACGACAGAAACTCAGCTCAATCTAGGCTCAATTCCAGCTCGGCTTTAGCTAAGAAACGAGCCGAGCTCGAAACAGGTAGCCCAAGTTGGCCCGATTTGCATCACGGCCCATTAGAGCAAGTTCAAACTTTAAAGTGTTTATATCCGGAAAAAGTCCAATCCACACCCTTCAACTATCAATGATGTTCGATTTTCAACCCTTAATCGCAAAACCAGATATTCGACACATTCAACTTTTCAAACCGTCCAATTTACACCCTTCAGTGGTTTTAACGATGGTTTTCGCTGATGTAGTGTCACACCCCAAAATTTTTGGATTTTGGGATGTGATTTTAAAGAATAATTAAATAAAGGATTTCTCATGATTTTAAAATTTTTCTCAACTTTATTTAATTTACAGGGAATTTAGTACAGGGAAAACCATTATTTTAAATTAAATTAAAACAATGTAGGTTTAATATTGAGTGCTTTGCATTCATGATGGTGTGCATTTAGTGGTTTTATGTGTGCAAGTTTTCTAAAATACATTTAGAAGCCTTCTAGGAATTCTCCAGAATTTTCTGGGAATTATTCCTATATTTCAAGAGCATATTTCAATTTTTGGTATGTGCTAAAATCTTTTTCATGAGCTCTAAATACTTTATTTGGGTTCCTCATGTCCAAATGTATCTCTGGGATTTTCCTAGAATTTTTTGGAAATTTTAGAGTATTTTTCATGGCTTAATTGATTTATCTAGACTTTTCTAGATAATTCTTTGCACTGGAAAATATATTACGAAAATAAAAAAGGGGGAAAATGCATCTAAAACCTAACCAGGCCGAAACCCAGCCCAGTTTACCCACTTTGGCCCATCCCCTCTCCCTCGGCCCTGGCCCCAAACCCCCTCTCTCTCCCCTCTCCCGCAGCGTCGCCCCCGGCCCAGCCGAAGCCGCGCGGCCCACCTCTCCCACTTACCCGGCCCAACCCCCGCACCAGCCCCAGCGCGCTGCCTCCCCCTCACTGCGGCCCGGCCCCACCCGTCAGTCCCTCGGGCCACTGGCTCGCGGGCCCCTCCTGTCGGATGCGCCCCCAACCTCCCTTCCAAAACCCGGCGCGCGCCCTCGCCGCAATCCCCGCCGCCGCGTCAGCCGCTTGGCATGCGTGCCACGCCCGGCCGCCCGCACTCCATATAGCGCACGGGCCGGCCACCTGCGTGCCCTAGCCCTCGCCCGCCCCCTTCCGCAACGCCGCCACGGCTCGCGCTGCGCAACCCGCCACCGCCGGAGCCGAGCCCCGCCGCGGCCACCGCCAATTCACCGCCTCGGTCGACGCCGGATGAAGTTGCCCCCTCCCGGAGCATCCCCTCGTAGAGCTGCACGTGTTTCGCCACCTCACGCCGCCACCCCGTCACCGGAGTCCGCCGCCCATGGGAGAACCTCGCCGCCGGCCTCTGTCTCCGCCGGTCTTGGCCGATTCGTCGCGTTCAATTGTCGTTGAAGCAAGACGTCACCTCCAGGAGCTTCGCCGGGCCTCCGTGCACCTCAAACGCCGGTCTCCATCCCCAATCGGCCATCGGAGGAGCTCCACCGCATGGGCCGCTCGCCACCGGCCATGGTCTCCGCCGTGGGCCGAATCCCCGCCGTTCCGGTCCACCCCCGCCCGTGGTGAGCATGTCCCCGCGATCCCCTCTCCCTCCTCTCTCACTTACGCACCTCGCCCAGGACCCGCACCCACCGGAGCGCCGGCGAGCAGCAGCATCAGAACCCCGTCGGGCGCCATGGACAGAGGAAGGGGAAGGCCCCTCCTCATTTGCGTTTAGGTCCCTGGAGTTCCCTGTTATTTTTTTAGATGAGTTCCCTGTGTCTTGCGTTTTTCACAGAAAACCCCTGTAGAAATCCCACCTTCACACATAAACCCCACCCGACCCTTTTTACAAATCTAACCTTGAGCTCCTCCCTTTTCGCATGGATTGTTCACTGAGTCTTGCAAGTCTTGCGAGCTACCCCTGCCGGCTATAGTTAATCGTGCATAGGTCCCTGCAACCTTGTTTTAGCAATAGTTTTCACGTTTTAGCTCTGATTCGACTCGTTCTCGTTGTGTTAGCTCCGTACAAATATAAACTACGATCTAGCACTGTCATTTACCATGTGACAAGCTTCTGAATTTTATTTGATACTAAGTTGAATAAATGTTATCTAACGTGTTTTATTAATTAAAATCTAACTAAGGTTTATACCCGGCTTTTCATATTAAATGTTAAATTGATTAATAAACTATTCAACTAGTTTCATGAGTAAAGTACAATTAAGTTATGTCTCGGTTTTGGTAAACTAATGTTAATTTGCTTAATAACTTATTAAATCAATTTTCGAGTTAAAAGCAAATTAGAGTTTCACTTTGAGTTTCCATAATTAAATATTAATTTGATTAATGTCAACATCAATATGTTCTAAATATAATATTGACTAGTTCAACATGAAATATCCTATTTTTTTCGATTAGATGCTGTCACGTATCTTTATTTCTAAAAGTTGAATGATTAATTGTATAAATTCTACATAAACAATTATAAATAAAATATGATTAGTTTATTTCTGGCTTTTACAAATTCAAATAAAATAGAATTTATTTCCAACATAAGATGTTCTCTAGAATATCTTTTATATTATTTATTTAATTAAAATTAATCAAGCATATAGTCTCTTATTTTCTTTTATAATCCTAATCTTTCGATAGTTGTATCTTCTCAACCGTTGCTCCATTTCCAGCGATTCTTGCGCTCACGTGATCCTAGAATCAAGCCCTATCCTTTAGTGCGCTCTTTTAAAGCTTTTATTTTGATTGGTGTACTGTTCTCAGTTGTATATTGTTTGCTTGCTTGTTTAGCTGCATGTGGTGCTCGATGATTGCTGCGAGTAGAGGAACGTCATCAAGAGATTGCAAGAACAAGATTGAAGACTCTGAGTAGCGGTATCTTTGTTGGATAAAGGCAAGTTCTAGCATGGACAATCCTTGCTACCTATACACACCTGTTTACATACATTTACTTTCATATGCATGTGTCTAAATTGATGTCCTATTAGGGTTGTACCTAGTTTTGTATACCATGTTCTTTTGATTACCCCGGGTTTATGCATATGGGTAGAATCTTTGCTATGCGCAGCTACTGTCACTATTATTTAATTGTTAATATTGACTTAATGGTTCACTTTAACATTTATGATAAAACATGCTTTTAAGCAACTTGGTTTAGGGAGCTAGAGCATGTGCTGTGTGCTTTGCTCTAGTGTCTCTCCGTAAGGTCCGGTTCTCAAAGCGGCAACCCAGGAGCCTGTCGCCACCGCTAGAACTATTCCTGCTACCCCGTTGTTCCTAAAATCAGCCAACAACTGTCCTTACAGAGATTTCCCAAGGCAAGCCTTCTTTTCTTTTGAGAACGTGAACATGAGCGGTAGACTGAACACCCACACAATCTCGATTTGACACAGCAACACTTTCCATGGTAGGATCGGACCAACGGAATAGACTAACTACAGTACGCAGTCGTCTATTTGTTAGGCAGGCGACTTGAACATAGATTCTTTGACCCAAGTGATCAGGACTCGTACAAGTATCTGACGTGATTAGGCGGGGACAGGATTCGAACCTGCAGTCTTCAGGTCATGAGCCTGATGAGTCGACCAATTCCTCTACCCCGTTTCTTCCCCTAATCTTTCTTTCACTCCTCCCACCGAGGTTCCCCTTGCTTGCTTGGTCGGTATAGAACCAGCGTTTAGGTTGCGGCTAGGCGCGGAGGTTGGAGCTCCCTCCTTGACTGACGACTGGTACGAACTTGCTGAAAGCACGAGCGTAGAAGCGAAAGAAGAAGCGAGGGGATTGAGCTTCCAAGCGAAAGAACAAGGGATGAGCGCTTTGTTGCGCCTGCGCATACGTTTTCTTGCTCCTTTCTATACGCAAATTCCTGACTGAACCTCAGTCCACAGTTTTACCTATCTTTCTGGAGTCGGGGTGAACTCGTTCACCTTACGTCTTTGGTGGAATGGAATCCCCTACCATGTGTTAAGCATATAGCTAGCGTTTCTGGTGAACTTCACTTCACACCTAAAAAATCCCGATTGGAAAGAGAGAAACTTGACACGCTATAGTGATAGGCGAGGGCGAGCGAACCCCGTTAGCTACATTTCTATATCTTCTTTTTGTACCCCTGCCTTATCACTACAGCCACGGATTGAGCGAAAGCCTCCCAAATGAAGATCAGATCACGAAATCATTCTACGATCGATCGAGTTATTCTCTAGATCTTTATATAAAATAAGAAGACAGAGAGACTCGGCTTCAAGATGGAGACTGACCATCTGCACCTGCTCATTCAATTATTCTATTCTGAGAAATCCGGACTACAATCTTCAGACAGAGGGTCCCTTCGATAAACTACTTGTCTCATTGGGAATACCCTCTGAACCAGTTCAATTAGATCAGGGGTGATCATGGGTCAGATTCTAGCCTCTATACCATGAACTGGCTTTCCCACTAAACTGCAACACTACCATATGGGTCTTGTTTGTATCAGGAACTGGGTAGAGAGAAAAGTAATGGTTACATTGAATCACCCACTCATCAGGATCTGTCCCCTCTTTCTTTGGAAAATCAAGTTTTGGTAAGGCTGATCTTGTTACTTGGTCTGGTACTGTGTGTCCTTTTTATTTATCAATCTCCACGCTTCGCGCCTCTACTAAAGCCCTATTATTGGATTCATGAGACTTACGAGCATCCTGAATGAATTGACTTACCACAACTGGTGTATCTAGTATTCCCTTGTAAGATTTATTACCAATACTAGAGCTGCTAGCCTTATCTGATCCCGTATGTGTTCTAAGCACCTTCTCGTACTTAGTATCAAATCGAGTTATCCTTGAATCTATTTGGCGAGAAACCAACTCAAACTATCCCATTCGTGCCTACTGTGAATGTCTATACTTAGAAGCTATCCCGCGAAAAGCACAAGCTATTCCTCTTCAACTATTAAGTAGCTCTAGCTAGCATATCTCGTCGTGCATAAACCTTACCTGCTTCTAAAACTTCTACTTACATCTGTGACTGCCTATTCCGGTCTTTCTCTAAAATAGCTATCTTTGAATTCCTACTTGTAAACAAACTAAACTAATAAATATGCCTAGCTAGCATCCGCCAATGCTTTTTACTATCCCGCGACAACAAAAGCTTAGTCCCTTGCCACGCTCGCTTAAATGTGTCTTTCTTTGATAAATAAATACCAAAAGCAGAGCCTTTCTTCCCTTCCTCGACACAGTGGATTGCTTTTTTGCCAGGAAATGAGATGCTTTTCCTAGACTTTGGGCTTGCTTTTCTCTACTTCCTATATTGAAAGAGTGGACTACAGAGGCTGAGCGATCGATCAAATAGGATAGGATCCTAGCTGTCAATTTCCTTGAGTAGAAAGGAAAAGAATTCGCCTAAAATGCTTGTTGGGGTAGGTCAAAGAGTATAGGTTTCACCCGGCAGACTTTAAGACAGAAATCCTAGTCTCGATAAAGCGTGTACCGAAGAGTTTAAAGGGAAAGAAGCAAGGGTAAGGGGCTTTGATGAAATAGGTGGCTAAAGACTTCTGCGATCCTTCACTTCCTTAGGGAACAGACTTTCTTTAAAAAAAAAGGGAGAAGAGAGAAAACTAGCCTTCTTAAGAAAAATCAAAGAGTATGGTCTACTTGCTTTTTTTCACAATACCAGTAAATGAAAGAAAACTTACTGAATAGGCCTACAGGCGCACTTCCCCATTCAGTGGTATCAAATATTACAGACGAAGGTAAGCTTGAAAGACAAGAGAGGGCTATTGGTCAAGACAAGCTTCTTCTTCTCCACAAAGAAAACATCTTGCTTGGCGATATCCCTTTGCTTGAAAGCCGAAAGGAGCTCACAAGACAGAAAGCAAAGTTCCGCTCAGGTTCTGGAACCGAAAGTCGGTGCTCAGGCAAGGGATTTCCCTTTCTTTTTCAATTGTCAATTAAGAGAAATAGAATGTGCTTTGCCCGAGGAAACAGATAGGAGCCGTTAGCAGTTATAGGAAAAGATTCCCTTAGCTTTGATTTGCTTCGATCTGCGTATCCTTATTTTCTTTGGATGAAAGGAACCGAATACCTTTTTCCGAGTGGTGGCAGTAGGCTATTCTCGTTCTTAGTTTTATACTAAGAAACATGCCTTTGCGTTGGCTCGTCGGCGTTATTTACAAGATTGAATAGTGCTACGTCATAAGCAGAAAGACCAATTGCCATAAATGGGTTACCTAGCCACTTAATTACAGACAGGGACCCAACTCTTAGGTAGGGCATTGATGGAACAAACAAAGGTAGAAGATCTTGATTCTCTGCTATTCGGCTTCAACCCGATGGAGCTCTCTTCTAGGGGCAAGAGAAAGTTTCATAATATTACTATGGGAGACGGATCCTGTTAAGTCAGTACGAATGTAATATGAAAAATCCTCTTCCACTCTTACTGGCTGGGCTAATCCCTGATGTGGTCACATATAGAATATGCAAATCTCTGGATCCTGCTTTGGCTTCTGTTTCTAGCTCTGCTTGAGCAGCTTCGTCTGTTTCTCTTGATGTGGATGTCGGTGAGTCATATCTCTTCTCTCACTTTCAGAGCACAGTTGGTCCTCAATTTGAAAAAATAAATAAATAAAAAAACCGAGAAAGGTGAGTTCTTCCTTATTCACGCCTTGATGAACCTTTTTTTTCGTGTTCAATCTCGCCTGAGAGCAGTGCATCGATACAATTCGTCTTGAAGAGCCCATATAAGCCCTGACCGAAGAGAATCCATTGATATCCGTCTTGCCTTCTCAGTCCTCCTTAGAATCTCATCCCATAGGTCTCAGGGTCCCCTCCACCGACCCTTGTACTATTGGTTTCCGGGCGTGAGACAAACCTAGGGCTTGGATCGAAATATAGCTTTGCTTCCTTTTTTCTTTAGTCTGAATGAGTCCCCAGCTTATACTCAAGGCTATAATAGTTCTAGTTTTCTTTCTCATTAGGGAAGGCGGGCTCGCAAGCCTTATTTTTAGCAACCGGGAGGTCTTTTCGCTAATGTGAGAGGCATCGGCTGCCTCGGTTCAAGCACCGGCTCACGACAGAGCTTGATCATACCAGGACCTACTTCATTTTGTCTACTCCACTAGGTTAGGTTACCGATTTTCCTCCGACGAATCCGACGATGAGTCTAGGTGAGGGAGTTATGCCTATCAACAGCATTCTGGACCAGCCATTCTTCTCACTTGATAACAGATCATCTAGCTCTCTTTTATAGTATAGTCAAAGTCTATCTGGGCACAGATGCTAAGCGGGCTAAGAAAAGGCTTAATAAGATGAGTGGGGGAATCAAAAGTATAGCATTCATTTGAAGTAATAGAAGAGAAGGATTTCTATTAGATGGAGCCCAACCCCTGTGAAAAAAGTGTCCTAGCCATGATAAGAGGAAGGAAACGACCCCCCTACTAAGCTTTCTTTCCTTTTTCCAAGAAGTGCACGAGCTTTGCATTGATAGAGAAAGCTAAATCATCTCATCTCCGTAGAATCCCTATAGTCGATACCCATGCTTTTGAACAAAAGAAAAGGAAGAGAAATACTCGATTTGTCCTCGAAAGCCAGTCTTCATAAACCTATAGGGATCAATCTCACTGCAGGAAAACAACTGAATGAGAGAGAACTTACTTACTGCTTTCTGTCCTCGCATAGCACCAAGAATACATTCCTGCTGATCAAACAAAGTCTTTCCTCTTTGGTTGGTGATAGTCTGGCGAAGCATTTAAGCTTAAGTACCAGGTTTTCAACTGGTTAGTCAACTCCTCTACGGCTGGTAAGGGAGTAGAACCTGTACGGATCCTTCCATTCGAAGCAAGTACTGCCTGGCTCCTCCTACGATATATGACTACGATTCCTAGCGCGATTCCTATCCTAAGCATTCCTTCCTAGGTGACTGAGCGGCTTCCTTTCCTTCCCCGGGAAATAATAATGCTATCAGGAACTGCACTGACGAAGGGGGTTGGGCGAGCTAGAGCGAAGGGAAATCAAGAAAAAAAGCAGATGATACTATCCCTTTGACGGGTGCCCTTAACGGCTCCTACCAACAACCATACGGCAACCTGAAAATAACCTATTCTATTGATCGAAGGAATGCAGCACTTCGGGGATGCTGCTTCCTCAACGAAAACAACGGTACACCTCGGCAGTAGTTCCTATCCGGGGAGGGATCCTATACCGCAAGCCGTTGAATAGCTTTTCTAATGTATCTTGGCTGTGGCCCTGTTATTGCTCGTTGGTCAGAGGCCTCCTCTATCCACTCGGAACAGATTCCTACAACGGTTATGGCTAAAAACAACGGCTTCCTTCAGCTTTGTTACGACATGTGTAGAACCATTCGTAGTAGCGTACGTTCCCTACGTTAATTGATAGCGCTAGGTGATCATCGACAGCTTGGGCTAGGCCACGGCTCGACACATCCTCCGATAGTCCTTTTTCTCGGCTTAAAACCAATACGAATTGCTCCTATGATTCCCAGCGCTAGACCAGGGCAAGGGATCTATTTGTAATGTCATCCCCACAGGATGAAATAGAATAATGCTATCCTACGGCACGACTGTGGACTCACCAAAACAACAATACCAACTTTCCAACTTTTGATCAAGCTAATAGCTAATAAAGACTGAAAAAGACTAATCACTTGCTTATGCGCCAGCTGGGGTTTTGGTTGCAGATGCGATTTCTTATGCCACTGTTGGTGTTGGGTTAGAATACGCTGTTTGTTGTTCGAGAAGAAGCTGCTATTTCATCTGGTTTCATGACACATTGACACTTTTTAGGCTTCCGCCGATCTGCTCGTGCGTCTCTATCACCCGTATCCCTTAGCTCGGGCTAGGGAGGATGAACGAGTCGAACCACCGGAAATCGAATTCAAACCTTGGTCTATAGGACAGTCTTGCTTACTATCTCCTATCCTCCATCTAAGGAAGATGAGGTTGATGGTAGGTTTGTTCTAAAGGTAGACGAGGCATTACTTTGGCTAGGTGGAGGCGAGTACCCTATCTTTCATTGATCATCTTCAGTCTAGCAAGAAGTTCTTACTTCCCGATGCCAACTTCCTAGCTTTTCTCCTAGCCCACTGCTCGTACTTCGTAGTTGGTTTGGCCAAAGGGATCTCCTTTTCTTATGTTGTAAATATAGAGGACAACACTCTTGTGACACAAGCAAGATCCGCTGATTCTGTACATCAATACAGTTCAACCAAGTCTGCTCTTCGAGGCAGCTTTCTCGTATCATTGATAGTGACGGGTGTGGCCAAACACTAGGAATACCAGTTCCTTGTTTGACAACCCAATCCTAGCTTTCCTATATTTAGGAATTACGCCCATGTTCGGAAACTAGAATATGTCTTTTTCTTTGGCAGGTGACACGGACGATGACAAATGAATTGATTTCATTTTCGCTACAATTCCAGTATTTCATTTTCCCATTGGCAAGGCAGCTTGCTCCTTGAATGCTTTGTTCGTTCAAGCGAACAATTCATCGATGTTCGACAACCCCATCATTCAAATGAGAAAAGAAAAGGATGTCGTTCGAGAAAGCCTGTCAAAGAGTCCGGTAGTGGGTGAGTAGAGTCTTTGCTTTTCCCCTCTCGCCATTTCATTGCTTTTAGTTGACGTGAGTAACATTTGTCCTCGTCTTTCGCTACGAAGAAATCCCATGACCTGCTTACTTTCCTAACTGCCCCAGTGAGACACATTAGCCTTGACTATTGACTTCTTCCTTTCCTATTTCCGGGTATCCCCATCTTGCCAAGCCGGATTGATCCTATCTTCCAGAGCCAGCTACAATTAATATCTTATTGCTGCTAGATGACTTCCTCACTCGAATTCATTAATTGAACTAGTCCTTTAATCGAAAAGGAGGGATATCCTGTTTTACGCTAGTCCGTTAATCCTACCTTCCCTTGGTCATTACGAACATTACGCTCGGCTTTCCTTATCTATTCAACCAGTTCGCGGGTTCTCCGGTGCCCTGCGGGGCTAGTCCTTGTTCGAATCCGAGCTATCGATCATTTCTGGAATGTAGCTATGCGCCGTTCCTTGTCCTAGTCGAGGGATAATCCAGAGAATCCGTATCATAGCTAGTTCTGGGTTTCCCTATCCTTACTAGTTCTAGTCATTCCTAACCTTCCTCAAACCTCTCATCCAAACAACAGATTCCTAAACTACTGCTTGAGAAATAGCTACTACTAGGAACCGTTGTCGACGATGAACACGAGCTAGCTCACTTCCTAAAACCTTACCTGCTTACATCCCTCTCTGGATCCGGGCTCGCCTTCAGTCGCTCAAGGGGTTGCCCTTGACCTCCTTCCCGGCATTGGAAAAGCCTATCTTGACTAGTTACGGGGATTGACGGAGGGCAGCTTGCCAATACTTCCTTTTGATAATGATCCTAGCTTCGGCGGATCCTCCCTTTCTATTTTAGTACCTTGCCTTGGTAGGAAACTAGAATATTCGTTGTTGGCAAACCCAACTATTCCTTGCTTGCTTTTATCTTTTTCCCACTGCTCTGGCAGGCTCCGAGGGCAGATTGAGGTAAAAACAAATGATCTGATTCACATCCATTGCTTTTATCATGAAACTCATCACTACCTCGTAAGGGATTCCATTCCACCAAAGACGTAAGGTGAACGAGTTGGTGAACGAGTTCACCCTGACTCCAGAAAGATAGGTAAAACTATGGACTGAGGTTCAGTCAGGAATTTGCGTATAGAAAGGAGCAAGAAAACGTATGCACAGGCGCAACAAAGCGCTCATCCCTTGTTCTTTCGCTTGGAAGCTCTATCCCCTCGCTTCTTCTTTCGCTTCTACGCTCGTGCTTTCAGCAAGTTCGTACCAGTCGTCAGTCAAGGGGGGAGCTCCAACCTCCGCACCTAGCCGCAACCTAAACGCTGGTTCTATCCCGGCCAAGCAAGCAAGGGGAACCCCGGTGGGAGGAGTGAAAGAAAGATCAGGGGAAGAAGCGGGGTAGAGGAATTGGTCGACTCATCAGGCTCATGACCTGAAGACTGCAGGTTCGAATCCTGTCCCCGCCTAATCACGTCAGATACTTGTACGAGTCCTGATCACCTGGGTCAAAGAATCTATGTTCAAGTCGCCTGCCTAACAAATAGACGACTGCGTACTGTAGTTAGTCTGTTCCGTTGGTCCGATCCTACCATGGAAAGTGTTGCTGTGTCAAATCGAGATTGTGTGGGTGTTCAGTCTACCGCTCATGTTCACGTTCTCAAAAGAAAAGAAGGCTTGCCTTGGGAAATCTCTCTAAGGACAGTTGTTGGCTGATTTTAGGAACAACGGGGTAGCAGGAATAGAACTATCATGGAACTATCATGGAACCCAGGGTACCAGTACGCTCACCCTGATCGTACTCAGATCACATCGCAGGAGTTCCATGATAGTTTCCGCTCGCACCATGTGCCTGAAGCCCTGATGACGTTGAAGAAGAAGGAGTTCCTATCATTGAAGCAGGAAGGGATGAGCGTCACAGCTTACCGTGACAAGTTCATTGAGCTTGCCCGCTATGCTCCGGAAGACGTGGACACCGACAAGAAGAAGCAATTCAGGTTCCGTGATGGCTTGCAGGACGCCCTGCAGTACCAGCTTATGTGCACCAGGTTCCCCAACTTCCAGGAACTGGTGGACGGTGCTTTGATGCTGGAACACAAGCGCCGTGAAATGAAGGAGAAGAAGCGGAAGTTCCAGGGCCAGCAGTCTGGGAGCAACAACCGCCCCCGCTTCACTGCTCCCCAAGGCCAACAGATGGTGAGCCAACAACGCTTCCAGGGCCAACCCGGCTCGTTCAACCGTGGCCAGAACCAGCAGCGCCCCCAGTACCCTCAAGCACCGCAGCAACAGCGCTACGAGAACCAGCTGCAGAATGCCCCAGCTCAGCGCAACCAGGTGCAGCAAGGGCCGGCCCAGTGTCCCAACAACGCCAACAATGTACCGGTGGGCCCGAGGGCGTGCTTCCAATGTGGTGAGCCAGGGCACTATGCCAATGCCTGTCCCCGCAGAGTCCAGAATGCTGCAGGCCAGAACAACAACCCGAGGGTTGGACAGCAGCAAGGGCAGAATGGGAACCAGCAGCAAGCTCAAGCAGGCCGAGGGCCACAGAACCCAGTCAGGGGCAAGGTCAACCATATGGGTGCCGAGACCGCAGAAGGGGCCACGGACGTGGTCGTGGGTATGTTCCCTGTCAACTCGACTCCTGCGACTGTTTTGTTTGATTCTGGAGCTTCGCATGCTTTTATATCTGCTGCATTTGTGAAAAAGAACATAATGGCTCTAAGACCCATGTCAAACACCATGCTAGTTAGCTCACCAGGAGGGGAACAACGAGCCACCTTACGTTGTCCCCATGTCACTATCACCACAAGGGGGGTAGACTTTGAGTCCAATAGTTCTGGAATCCATCGGATTCGATCTGATTTTGGGGATGAGCTGGTTAGCCAGATACGATGCATTGATTCAGTGTGCCAAGAGAGCCGTGCAACTGACAGCAAAGTCCGGTGAGAAGTTGGAGTATCAAGCAACCAGTCCTTCCGAACACAATCAAGCCAACCAAGCTGAGGGTGCAATCCCGGAGGACATCCGAGTGGTGTGCGAGTTTCCGGATGTGTTCCCAGATGAACTGCCAGGTATGCCCCCGGAACGCGAAGTTGAATTCGTTATTGAACTAAAACCTGGCACTGCACCTATAGCTAAAAGACCATATAGGATGGGAGTGAAGGAACTGGAGAAACTTAAGGAAGAATTAAGCTCTTTGCTAGAAAAAGGGTATATTCGACCTAGTTCTTCACCATGGGGAGCACCAGTGTTGTTCGTGGACAAGAAGGATGGTTCGCAAAGGATGTGCGTGGACTATCGAGCACTCAATGAAGTGACAGTCAAGAACAAGTACCCCCTGCCGAGGATTGATGATCTGTTCGATCAATTAAAGGGAGCTTTTGTGTTCTCCAAGATAGACCTTCGATCGGGCTACCACCAGATGAGGATCCGACCACCCGACATACCCAAGACGGCCTTCACTACTCGGTATGGGCTATATGAGTTCACAGTCATGTCCTTTGGACTAACCAATGCTCCGGCATACTTCATGTACCTGATGAATAGCGTCTTCATGGACTACCTAGACAAGTTCGTGGTGGTGTTCATTGATGATATACTGGTCTTCTCCAAGAATGAAGAGGAACATGAAAATCATTTGAGGAAGGTGATATAGAGACTTCGGGAACATCAGCTGTATGCTAAGTTGAGCAAGTGTGAGTTCTGGCTAAAGGAAGTGGAATTCTTGGGACACGTACTGTCCAATGGAGGAGTAGCAGTTGATCCGAAGAAGGTTAATGATGTGTTGACCTGGAACCCGCCTCCATCTACTGTGATGCATCCCGTCTAGGACTGGGGTGTGTACTTATGCAGGAAGGGAGAGTAGTGGCATATGCATCAAGACAGTTGCGGAAGCATGAGCAGAATTATCCGACACATGATCTGGAGTTGGCAGCTGTGGTGCATGCTTTGAAGATTTGGAGGCATTACCTGATTGGGCACAAGTGTGACATCTACACTGATCACAAGAGCCTGAAGTATGTCTTCACTCAGTCAGAGCTGAATATGAGGCAACGCCGATGGTTGGAGTTGATCAAGGACTATGATCTGGAGATCCATTATCACCCCGGCAAGGCTAACTTGGTGGCGGATGCTCTGAGCAGGAGAAGCTATGTGAACAGGATCACCGGCCATTGTCTGCCTGAAGAACTCAGCCGGGAATTTGAGAAGATGAGTCCGGGGTTCGTGACTAGCATCACAGAGATGACGGTAGAACCGACTCTGGAACAGGAGATCCGGAAAGGACAGCTTGGTGATGAAAAGATCAAGGAAATTGTGGAGAATGTTGCACTAGGCAAGGCCCCTGGTTTCCAAGTGGATGAACAAGGAACCTTGTGGCACGGGAAGAGGATATGTGTGCCCGATATAGCGCAAATCAAGGACACGATTCTAAGAGAAGCGCATGATTCGGCATACTCGATCCACCCAGGAAGCACCAAGATGTACCAAGACATCAAGGAAAGATTCTGGTGGTACGGATTGAAGCGTGATGTGGCGACACATGTGGCACTATGTTACACTTGTCAGAGAGTTAAGGCTGAACATCAGAGGCCAGCCGGACTGCTCCAGCCCTTGAAGATACCGGAATGGAAATGTGAAGAAGTTGGCATGGACTTCATCACTGGTCTACCTCGCACACAACGAGGATTTGACTCCATCTGGGTGATTGTGGACCGCTTGACTAAAGTGGCACACTTTCTTCCAGTCAAGACCACCTACACCAGAGCCAGACTAGCGGAGCTGTATATGGAAAGGATTGTGTGCCTACATGGAGTGCCAAAACGGATAGTGTCTGACCGAGGTACTCAGTTCACGTCACACTTCTGGCAGAAGCTACATGAGTCTATGGACACCAAGTTGCATTTCAGTTCGGCTTATCACCCACAGACAGATGGACAGACAAAACGAACCAACCAGATCCTGGAGGACATGTTGAGAGCATGTGCTCTGCAGTATGGTGTTAGCTGGGACAAGAGTTTACCCTATGCGGAATTTTCGTACAACCACAACTACCAGAAAAGTCTGCAGATGGCACCATTCGAGGCTCTGTATGGCAGGAAGTGCAGAACACCACTGTTCTGGAATCAGACTGGAGAGAGCCAAGTCTTTGGACCTGAGATACTCAGAGATGCAGAACGCCAAGTGCAAGTGATCAGGCAAAACTTGAGGGTGGCACAATCCAGACAAAAGAGTTATGCTGATGTCAGACGGAGGGATCTCAGTTTTGCAGTTGGAGATTTTGTGTACCTAAAGGTGTCACCGATGAGGGGCGTGAAGAGGTTCAATGTCAAGGGCAAGCTAGCACCTCGATACATCGGACCTTTCCAGATACTTGAAAGGAAAGGATAAGTGGCATATCAGTTGGGACTACCCGAGAGGTTGGCCGGAGTACACGATGTGTTCCATGTGTCACAACTGAAGAAATGTTTGCAGGTGCCTAAAGAGCAAATCCCGATAGATGAGCTGAATGTACAAGAGGACCTCACTTATGAGGAGTATCCGGTCAGAATTCTGGAGGTGTCTGAGAGGGTGACAAGGAACAAAGTCATCCGGATGTGCAAGGTACAGTGGAGTCGACACTCGGAGGATGAAGCAACCTGGGAACGGGAATATCTCAAGATCGAGTACCCATAGCTCTTCGCATCTACTTCCGAATCTCGAGGACGAGATTCATCCTAAGGGCGGTAGGTTTGTAACACCAAAAAATGGCCTATTTAAAAATTTTAGTAATCAATTGGCTTTTATTTAATTTGTTCATAATTAATATAGGTTAAATAAATTATCTATGAATATTAAAATCAAATATAAGTGGTAGAAATATTTTTGTTGCATTCATGCTGTTGCATTTATTTTTGTATTGCTTGTGATTCAAACGAGAATTTAAATTTATTTAAATTCAAAATTGAATCACCTTGTTTGGAGCTGTAGAAAAGTTGCTAGGCCCATAGTTCACTTTTGCCCCTGGAGTTTCTTCTCGCCTCGCTTTCACTCCTCCCCACCGAACCGGCCCAGCACTTCTTTCCCTTCCCGCCGGCCCAAGCCCACAGCTCCCGCTCGGCCCATCACTCCCCTCGTCGGCCCAGCTCGAGCACCCTCCTTTCCCCTCACCCGAGCCACTGACTGCGCGGGCCCGCAAGTCAGGGACATCCCCTTCCTCCCGTCGAACACCTCCCCCTCCCCGGCTCCAATCCGGCGCGTGATTGCCGGCCGCCCTGTCCTGCCCGCGCCCCGTGGGCCCCTGGGAACCTTCCCCGCACCTTCTCCGATCCGCTCTTTCCTTTCCCGGCGAGCCCTCGCATGGAAACTCCGGCTCCCCGCATGCCAAGTCCGCCGACCGCGGATCCTCCCCCCAAATCCCCGGCACGGACGCCTAGGTCACCCCGGGGCTATAAAAGCCACCTCCCCGGAGCTCCAATGCCACACCAAGCCCATCCACCGAGCTCCCGAGCACCCCTCACGCCCCTAGCTTCGCACAGCGCCGCCGCCGCCCCCGAGATCGCCGGCTGTCGTCGAACCCCCTCCTCCGGTGCAGCTCCGACCAATCCAACCCCGCCAGGAGCTTCGTGAGTCGGTAAGCTACCTCCAGAACCCCTCCCTGCCCTCTTTCTCGCTCTATTTCGCGTCTGACGACCTCGCCGGAGATGGCCGCCCGCCGACCGTCGTCGTACGCCACCCCTCGTCGCACAATCCTCGTCAGGGACCCTCTAGATGAGTTCCCCACACCCCCAGCTCACTCCCCGACCTATTCCCATCGCGAGCCGAGCTCCGTAGCTCGATTCCGAGCAGTCTCCGGCGATGCTCCGCCGCGGGAGCAAGCGGCGCCACCGTACCCTCGGTCTGTCGCCGGCCGGAAGAAACCCCAGCCTCCCCCGCCGTCCGATCTTGATCCGACGACTCCCGTGCGTCCTCGCCTGAGTCAAACCAGAGTCGTACCGGTCAGCTCTGGCAGTTTTGCTAAAGAGCCCTCCTGTTTTAGCCAAATCAACCCGCGCTCCAGCTCAGTTCAAAAGTAATTGCACTCAGGTCCTGTTTTTAATAAAACCCCCCAGAGCTTATTAATTATAGAACCCACAGTCCTAGGGAGTCGTTTTTACGCGTTAGCCCTCGGGTTTTTATACGAAATTATGTTTTAGTCCCTGGTTTCTTCAAAATAAACCCCTAGAACTTTTAAAAATTGCCAGCAGGTCCCTAGAACTTAGAAAAGCCATATCTTTTTTGTTTTAGCTCCGATTAGTGTGATTTTCACGCTCATGTGTTCGTAGTGAAGCGTAGAATATTTCTAAAACCTTTTTATGTACTGTTTCTACTGTTTGGTGTACTGTTCTTATAGAATATTATTTGTTTGCATGTATTGGAATGCGTGTATGCTTGTATGGTGCTTCGTGTCCAGTCGGTGAGCCGTTAGCTTTGGAGTTCGAGCTCGGTGAGGACTTTCCGGAGCAGGACTCGCAGCAGCAGCAACATTTCGAGGAAGGCAAGTTATAGCACGGACAATCCTTGCTACCTAAACACCACCTTTTACATTTAATTACTTTCATATGCATGTGTCCAAATTTGATGTCCTATTAAGGTTGTACCTAGTTTGTTTACCCTGTTCCTTGGATTACCTTGGGTTTATGCATATGGGTAGATTTTTGCTATGCGCAGCTACTATCATTACTATTTAATTGTTAATCTTGACTTAATGGTTCACTTTAACATTTATGATAAAACATGCTTTTTAGCAACTTGGTTTAGGGAGCTAGAGCATGTGCTTCGTGCTTTGCTCTAGTGTCTCTCCGTAAGGTCCGGTTCTTAAAGCGGCAACCCAGGAGCCTGTCGCCACCGCTAGAACTATTATGGCTCTGGTCTTGGTCAAGTAACTTGTACGGCTCTAGCTTGACAGTAGTTACTGACGGGGCCGATGGCGCTATGGGAAGCACTCGTGAGAGTATGGTTTGATCCACCAAGGACGGGTGTACCGTCGGCTATGTCTTGTCAGGCACAGTCCCGTGTCGGGAGTCCCTGTGGTATGGGAACTCCGCACGTCGCGCTCTTGTTGGCATGAGTGCCCGCGCTCCGGACGCCATTGACCCTCTTATCGCTGCGCCCTGAGTCAGTCAATCTCGGTGCCTTGGATCATGCTGTCTGTGTTGTACCATAGTGGCTACTGTTTTGTTAGGGTGTCTTGTGAAAAGCCTCGTAGCGTCCCTATGCAATCACACCTCGGAAGTGTTGATGTGCGTGGTTGGGTGCAAAGTTCTTTTGAACTTTTACGCGACTGGTGGGTAAAGGGAGAAACCTCTGCCGAGTGTAAAATCTGTCATGATAGCCTTGCTCAAGGTCACGAGCGGCCTGGATCCTTTTTGATTAGAAGATGATGTTCATTTATGATTATTGCCACTTATACTTATTTAATTGGGTTACAACCGGGTTTCATTCCCTTGTAGTAATTGTTAAATGTTAAAATGAACCAACTAAAAATGCTAATGCAGTTAAGCCGTGTCTAGCCTATTTTTGAGCCTTCATACCCGTGCTATACTTGCTAAGTATTTGTTTACTTACACTTGTCAATATTCAACAAAATCCCGGATGGGTAAACAGATTGGGCTGATCAGGAGACTGCTGCTGAGTTCCCTGAGGACCTGCCGTACTTCTGAGTTGCGCTCTCCCAGTCAGAGTCCCTGTGGACTGCGGCTCCGCTAGTTGAGAGTTATAGACTTCCGTTGTAATAAATATTATTGTTATACTCTGATGTAAACTATTTTATTTCGAGGATTTGTACTCTGTTTATCATATTTGTTCGCTGTATGTGTTCTGTGGACCTCCTGGGCACACATATGGCCGCATTCGGGTTTTGTGAAAATCCGGGTGTGACAGTGTTGATGTGCATGGTTGGGTGCAAAGTTCCTTTGAACTTTTACGCGACTGGTGGGTAAAGGGCGAAACCTCTGCAGAGTGTATAATCTATCATGATAGCCTTGCTCAAGGTCACGAGCCGCATGGATCCTTTTTTATTAGAAGATGATGTTTCTTTTATGATTATTGTCACTTATACTTATTTAATTGGGTTACAACCGGGTTTCATTCACTTGTAGTAATTTGGTTAATGTTAAAATGAACCAACTAAAAATGCTAATGCAGTTAAGCCGTGTCTAGCCTATTTTGAGCCTTCATACCCGTGCTATACTTGCTAAGTAAATGTTTTACTTACACTTGCCATTATTCAACAAAATCCCGGATGGGTAACAGATGGATCAGTGATACTTCTGAGCTGTGGTCAACCAGTCGGTGTCCCTGTGGACTTGAGGCTCTACCCGTCGAGAGAATTAGACTTCCACTGTGTTTTATTTAGGTAAACTCTAATATAAACTATCTTATTCGAGCATATGTACTCTGATTTTCCATTTTGTAAGTTGTATGTGTTCTGTGGACATCCTGGGCACACATATGGCAGCATTCGGGTTTTTGTGTAAATCCGGGTGTGACATGTAGCGACACGTTTGCCGTCCTATATGGCGCCATGTTAGCCATAAGGGGTAAATTAGTCTGTTTTGATAGTTTGAGGGGTCAACTAAATTTAATAAAAAATAAAACATATGTAATTAAAAATAGTACAATATTGTTTAGGCTTAAAAATTAATAAAAAAAATTCATTTTAGCTCAAAATAAATATATAACTATTTTTATAGTTTATAAAACTAGTCTATTTTATAAAAGTTTTCTAAAATATAAAATTAGTTCTATATTCTTCTAAGCTAAAAAAATTTCGATTGATTTTCTAAGATTAAATTAGATTTGAGCATTTTTAATTATATTTGTTTTCTAAGAAAAATATATTTTGTCATTTTTTTGATAAAGTCTATTTTACCCCACAAACTATCAAATAGGATCAATTTACGCCCCTCATGACTGATGTGGCGCCACGTGGAACGGAAAACGTGGCGCCACGTCAACGAAAACCACCGTTAAAATCATCAGAGGGTGTAAATTGGACGGTTTGAAAAGTTGGAGGGTGTCCAATATCTTTTCGCGGTTGAGGGTTGAAAATCGAACGACGTTGATATTTGATGGGTGTGGAACGGACCTT
The DNA here is from genome assembly GCA_033239725.1 of Echinochloa phyllopogon. NCBI lineage: Eukaryota > Viridiplantae > Streptophyta > Magnoliopsida > Poales > Poaceae > Echinochloa > Echinochloa phyllopogon. The sequence continues at coordinate 55,591,586 of BTCW01000010.1, forward strand.
TTCCTTTACGTCCTCACCAATCACCATGGCTTGTGCGTTAGTTTTCTGCCAAGACTGTGTTAGAAATTTAGGCAACATTCGGTATATTTTAATTTCAGAAATTAGCAGCAAATTCATGATTATAGTGAGTGATCCAGTGAGAACAAAATATGTGCCAGTGTTCAAGTTAAATCTCCTAAATAACATGAACAATATGAGAAACCAGAACAGGATGAGGTTCAGGATGTACCCCGATGCGGGACCGGTACTGGAGGCACTGGGTGCGCCGTCACCAGCTGGAGGAATCATCCCTCGACTGGCCTTGCTTGAAGTAGTCGATCTGATTCGGTGCAGTGACGAGTTGCTGCAGTGGAGTCCCTCGAACGGCCTCCTAAAAGTAGTCGTTCAGGCCTCCAGGCAGTAGTCGTTCGCGTGAGGAAGACGGCCACCAGGAAATAGTCGTTCTCAAGAAAACAACGCCGAGAAGTGGTCGTACTGAGCGAGCAGGCGTGTACGAGTACGCTCCCTAAAAATCTTATCGTCCGCCTATCCCGAGAAGGATCGCTAGGCAGGGAGGTTCGGAGGCAACTGCTCACGCAAGCAGAGTGCGCGCAAAGCTTGCGTTGGGAAGGCAAGAGAGCAGCAGAACACAATAAGGGAGAAGGGAGAGGTCTCCTGAAAGGAGTACCGAAGAGGGAGAGTGCTTGAAGTTGTGCGTCTGCCTGAGGGGAGATGCCTCCTCTTATAGGCGCACAGGGGGAAGGGGGATGAACCTGGACGCTCTTGACCAGCCATAATGCCATTACCGTTGTCAGTTATCGTCAGCCATCAAAGCGTCAGTTACCAGTAACGGTTAAGACTCAATCAATGTCATTTGTGGCAAAAGATTCATCACACAGCACACGCAGAGCGGCACGGCACATCGTCTCGTCACGTCACGGCCACGGCCCGGCGAGGCGAGCAAGCGCGTGGGGCACACCCTTCTCCTTTTACCAGCTTCACATGTGGTCCACAGCTAGTCCACCATTTAAGTTGGTTAGGATCCCCGTTGACTCTCCATCCGGGATTTAACTCTCTAGCATTTATTAGTGGACCTTTAATTCTTTAATTAATTGAGACTAAAATGGGCCAAGGCCCAATTAATCCAACAATCCCCACAAAAAATTTCAAGGTACACAAGAAAATGCTCTCGACTCAATTGTTGTTTTGATATACTGGCCTCATGACAGAGACTGTCAAGTTGAACATCCACCTGGGACAAAAGCTACACTTGTTCACAACTGACCAATGGACTATGACAGTTTTATACAAACGAGCTTGACTAGAGCCCATTTGCCAGTACTAGGCTGTTGTAAGCATTCCCTCATGTTGGAGCGTATAAGTCATGCTCCATGTGGACCATGGAGTTCGAAGAGGGTGCCCGGCTCCAGGTTGCTACAATTGCAGGACTCCACCCATTATGAATTATGCTTCCCTACACACAAGACATTTTAGATCAAAACAGAGATTGTGTTTTCCAATTTTCCTAAGTAGTATAAGAAAATTTATACTGAAACAACAACAGCTTTTCTTCCCAAAATAGAAAACAATGTCACTCAGGGGCAAGGCTTACCTAAATTTTTTACTATCCAGAATCCTAATTCAGCAAAACATCCTATGAAGAGGACAGATCCAAGCTTAGGTGACTATTCAGTGAAACCAAAAGAATTGAAGTAGCATGTTAAAAGCGACAACTTAAGTTTTGGTACTGGATCCTTCCCACAACTCTAACGTGACACCAAAGCTTTTCTTCCCAAAATAGAAAACAATGTCACTCAGGGGCAAGGCTTACCTAAATTTTTTACTATCCAGAATCCTAATTCAGCAAAACATCCTATGAAGAGGACAGATCCAAGCTTAGGTGACTATTCAGTGAAACCAAAAGAATTGAAGTAGCATGTTAAAAGGGACAACTTAAGTTTTGGTACTGGATCCTTCCCACAACTCTAACGTGACACCAAAGCCCATGCTTAATTTTTTGTTGCGGCCACGTAGGAAGGTTCACGACCAGAAATACACAAGCTTTAGCGAAAACAAAAATAATACAGCTTGAGATATTAAGGGAGTCAAATTTTGAGCTGATCCTGTACATTTCCAAATCCATGTTAACTGAAAGTGATAAGAAACACAAAGGATATCAGAGTCCACAGGCACTTTTCAATTTTGAGTAGTCATTCAGATTTAGTATCGTTGTTTGGGAAAGAAGTGCAAAGCAGAAATGCAAGAATAAAGATCATGTACCTCTAGGTCAGTCTGTCAACCCATGAGCAAATCTGCAAAATATAACACAAAAACTTTGTGTAAAGAACAGGGAGATTAAGGGGCAAATATCAACGAACTGTGAACTATAAATGCAAGAGGATCATTAAGATGGTATAAACCTACTGAAATAGTTAAATAATCAAATTTGGAGGCAGCAGAAAAAGTTTTTGTGTTGGGACATTAACATTATAGTACTTCACTCCTGTCATGTTTGGAGCTTATTAACCAATTTAATTAGAGTGGAACAAAGAAGCGAAGTGGCCTACAAATTTCCAGCACTCCTAGCTGACAGTTCCTTGGTTGCCTCTCTGTTTTCTCTATCCTTGCATACCTTGCTTGCCTCTCTGATAGGCCACCATTGCAATGCCTCTGCGCAGATGTCATTGCAACCGGTAGCTAGCAGGGATCCCCAAATGAAATCCCCTGACGTAATTTTGAAACAGAAGAAAAGATAGGGGAAAGATTTTATTCTGAATCCATGGCTACACCACAAGAGAGAGAGGGCTACACCAAATGAAAGATTTTAATTAGAGTGGAACGAAGAAGCGAAGTGGCCTACAAATTTCCAGCACTCCTAGCTGACAGTTCCTTGGTTGCCTCTCTGTTTTCTCTATCCTTGCATACCTTGCTTGCCTCTCTGATAGGCCACCATTGCAATGCCTCTGCGCAGATGTCATTGCAACCGGTAGCTAGCAGGGATCCCCAAATGAAATCCCCTGACGTAATTTTGAAACAGAAGAAAAGATAGGGGAAAGATTTTATTCTGAATCCATGGCTACACCACAAGAGAGAGAGGGGTTGTACCTTGTGTTGAGAGAACCTGCTATGTCTTCTATTTTGTTGAACCAGAGGAAGCGGCGGCGGAACAGAAGGGTCAACGGAGGCCTGGGCGTCGTGGCGGAGCGACAGCATCAAGGCCGCAAGCGACGGGGCCGGGGGAGGCCACGCCGGAGCCGCGGCGATGCCGGAGCAGCGGTGGCGCAGACGGCGAAGGCGACCCGCACGGGGACCCTGAGCTGGAGCCTGGCGCGGCGGAGACCCGCACGGTGAGCTTCTCACGGGGGAGGGATGTGACGGCCGCCGCCGAAGCCTCTCCTTTGTTGCTGCTTGCTAGCCGCACGGGGAGCACCCCGCGGGGTAGGCCGCTGCAGCGCCGGATGCCGCGCAGAAGGGGGCGGAGGAGAGCGACGAATGGGAGCGACGGAGGGGCGGCGGCGTCCGCCCGCTGCAGCCCTAGAAGGGGGACGGCGGTGCACCGACGGCGAGGCGCTGGCCGCGCCTGCGGGCTGCGGCAGTGGCGCCCGCCCGACACCGGCGACAGCGGCGATGACGCCCGTGGCTGCCCGCGTGACAGCTGCAAAGCACCCACGCGCGTCCGCCGGGCCAGGCCCCAAATCCGCGCAGCCGCGGCGGAGCCGGTGAGGCCCGGTGGCGGCGCAAGTGCGCGCTCGCCAGGCTGCGCGGCACGGCTCCGTGCTTCCCTTCGCAGATCCGCTGGTGAGGGAGGGAAAGAGGGCGGCGCGGGGTCAGAGGATAGGGGAGGGGGCGTGCCGGCGTGGAGCGGGAGGGCGGTGAGGGGGCGGCGTGAAGGGGAGGGGAGGGCAGGGTACGGCCGGAGCCGGCGGCCGGAAGCAGCCGGGGGCGGGTGAGCGCGAGAGCAAGAGAGGGAGGACAGGAGCTGGTTTTCTTCGGCGGAGACCGCCGACGCCCACGCGAAGCGATGGGCCACCACGCGCCGAGCGGGAGGCCTGCGCCGAGGGATCGGGCGGCGGCCGCTGGATGGGCGCCAGCGACGCGCGGGGTCCACGCGGCGGGCGACGAAGCGCCGGATGGCCCGGGACTTCTTCAGGGAGAAGAAATTACTTATTTGTAATGTTGCAGTATATCTTTCGCGCAAGCAATATAGGCATGAGTAATCCACGGGTGGCAAACAATATACTCTGAAACTTACTCTATATCAGGAGCTGGCCATAGGACTCCTTGTCGTCGACCTACTCGTGGCCATTGGCGGCGAACCGTGGGCTAAGACGCCTGCCGCACTGCGGCTGCCATACTTGGTTCGCGACGTGCCGGAGGACCCCATAGCAGCCTCGCGACGTCAAACCCCCGCACCTGGCCGGAGAACTCCTCGGAGAAGAAGCAGTGGCCTCGGCAGCAACATCCGACGAAGATGCAGCCAGATGATAGCGGCGCCGAGCTCAGTCCTCGGTGGCTGTTCCGCAGCAACGACCGACGCAGAAATAGCCGACGATGGCTGCGCGGAGCTCGGTGGATGTCGTTACTCTCATGCAGGCGGCTGCGTGAGCAAAAGGATCGATCAAGAGCACACGTCCATGGGAGGAGGAAGGGCACGAGATTGCTGGCAAGGGTAGGCTCCGGACCATGAAAAGGCGGCGACTGGAGGCAGCGACGGGGAGGAACGGATGTGGGGCGGCGTTTTTTTTACGGGAATGGTGGCGGTTTTTTTTTTCTTACGGAAGTGGGGGAGGTCATTTTAGTAGCCGAGAGTACAGAAACGTATGACCACTCGTACAAACGATCACTGGGCTTATCTCAACCATACATCCATCCTCGAAAACATGCACATGTGGACCCATGTTACGTAATCAAATATTACATGCATATGTGACATACATACCGAGAAAGATGTTTTGCATGCAGCTGCTCACGGCCACTCGTGACATAGTAGTTCGGCTTTTGATACGGTCCAACAGCACCCGCAGATCGCTCACATTCCTCGCGCCCTTGCCACCACCGCCACACGCCCAACCAACCATTCCACAAAGCTCCCCTCGCCTGCTAACCTCTAGATCGATCGAACCATGCACGCGAGACACGTATTCGTCTCCTCCATTTTCCTCTTCCTCCTCGCGCTCTGCCTCGTCGCGCTCCTGCCACCACGCGGGGCCCCGTCGCCGCGGTCGTTCTTCCAGCCTTGGCTGTCTCTGGTCGACAGCGGCACGGAGCACGATAGCTTCGGCAGCGAATGCGACTATTCGGACGGGCAATGGGTGAGGGACGCCGCCGTGACGGCGTACACGGAGGACTGCCCGTTCCTTGATCCCGGCTTCCGGTGCATCCGGAACGGCCGCAGGGACTCCTCGTTCCGGTACTGGCACTGGCGGCCTTACCACTGCCACCTCCCTAAGTAGGCAGCAACCGTCATGACCACCAGATGACGTTTTTCTCCTTGTACGGGAGTGAATCTTGTCGTTACCTGATCGGAATAATAATGGTTGGATGAGTATGTTCAGGTTCAACGCGACGGAGATGCTGGAGAGGAGCCGGAACGGCCGGATCGTGTTCGCCGGGGACTCGATCGGCCGGAACCAGTGGGAGTCCATGGTGTGCATGCTCGCCGGCGCCTTGCCGGCCGACGCGCGCGTGTACGAGCAGTCCGGGAAGCCGATCAGCCGGCACAAGGGCTACCTCTCCATGGTATTCGCTGACCACAACCTCTCCGTCGAGTACTACCGTGCGCCGATGATCGTGATGGTCGACCGCTTCCCGGCGAACGCGACGACAGGCGGCGGCGGCGGCGCGAGGGGAGCCGTTCGCCTCGACGTTCTGCCCCGGCACGTCGAACGATGGGCCGGCGCTGACGTGCTCGTGCTCAACACCGGGCACTGGTGGAACGTGCACAAGACTATCAAAGCGTATGTAAGACATGGCTGTTATAATTAGGGTGCTGAAATTTGCACCGTTATGAACACGATTTGTTGAACATTTTTCCATGACTAATGAGCAGAGGGAACTATTTCATGGTTGGCAACCGCTTGAACAAGACCATGGACATCAAGGAAGCATTTCGGTTCTCTCTGCAAACGGTGAAAGATTGGGAGTTAAGAAGCGCACAATTTTCCAAGAGCCATTTATTCTTCAGGAGTTATTCTCCTTCTCATTATAGGCAAGTATTTGATTGAATCCCCTTGATCAAATTTTGGAAAATTACCCATAAATAATCCAACTACCAAGGTTTTAGAAAGAGTCCAACTGTGATCGACCTGTTCTCGGAGCATCTCTAAGAGACTCTCTGTCCGGTTCTCTTTAGCTAAAAATAGAAAACACTCCCAAAAAATCACATCCAACAGCTTCTCCATCCGACTAGCTATCTTGATAGGCTCGCTATATTCCCGTCCTTGCTCGGTATCTTTCGCGAGCAAGGCCGGCTCGCTATCGCCATTTTCCCCGCGCATCTCCCCTTCCCGCGCCCGCGCCAACGCCTCTCCTTCCTGCGCGGCTCCCGCCCTCCACCGCTGCCCTCTTCTGCCTTCCCTCTCCCCCTCCCCTGCGTGGCGGCGACGCCCCATGGCGGCGGACTTGCGGCCAATGCGGCTCCCCACCTCCCCTATGCACGGCCAAGTCCGGCGGCGGCGCCCCGCGGCGGCGGGCTCGCGGCTCCCCGCCTCCCCTGCGCGCGGCCAAGCTTCTTGATGACGGCGGCCTCCCCGACGACCTCCTCCGCCTCTGGTGCACCAAGGCCGCCGCGCGCACCAGCGCCCTCTCCCGCCGGTAGCGCACCCTCTGGACGAGCTACCTCTGGAACATCCGCCCGGTCCTCCCGGCCTCGTGCGTCTCCATCGTCGGTGCGGCCCTCGCGACCTACTCCGCCTCGTCATCCGCGTCGATGACTTGAAGCTGCGGTGGCAGGACGTCACGGCCGCGCACGTGGCTTCGCTTCGCCTCCGGCCACGTCGTGGGGAGCTCTTCCTCTGGCTGCCGACGGATGTGCTCGTGGCCGAGAGAGGGAGACAGGAGCAGGACCTCGGTGGGGAGGAGCGGTGGGGAGGCACGGCGGGGGTGGGGCCGCGCACGGGGCGGAGAGGCCGTGCGCAGCGGCGCGGAAGCTCGGCGGGGTGGCGCGACGGCGGTGAGGCACGACGAGGGTGGCGACTCAGCGTCGTGGGGAGGCACGGCGATGGCGCCGGTTCCATCTGGCGGAGGCGCGGCGGGGAGGTGGGGGAGAAGAAGGATAAGGTTATGAAAGACGGGGCCCACTAAAATTTAATAATATAGTCAGTTTAGAGAGTCCGTTGGTTTACACCACTTTTTTGGAAGCTTTTTATCTTTTAGCTAGCCTCTTGTTCTTCAAATTTAGCTAGAATTATTGCTAGTCTCTTGGAGATGCTCTCACGGGCCACTTCCATGTAATCAATCAAGTTCAAATTCTTCATTCAAATATGAAAATCAATTCATGTTGCACTAACCATGGTTTTGTCTATGCTACCTGGAAATGGCAGCAATGGCACCTGGAACACGGGTGGCTCATGCGCTGGCCAGCGGGATCCAGTGGCCACTACGGACTCCTTCGGTGAAGAGTACTCGTGGATCAACGCCATGATCGTGAATACAACGAAAGGTATTAGGAGGCACGGAAGGATGGCACAGTTCTTGAACATCACTCACATGACGGAGCTCAGGCCGGACGGCCACCCCTCCCGGCACCGGGAGCCGGGAACGCCGCCGGACGCGCCTGAGGACTGCAGCCACTGGTGCCTACCCGGCGTGCCGGACACTTGGAATGAGGTCCTCTATGCACACCTCGTGTCTATGGGGTATGACAAAAGAAGGAAAAATAGATGATCAGTTTTTTTCTGTGTTTGGTGTAGAGAACGGTCGGTACCCCGGCTAGAACGAGTAGTTTATCGTGTATAAAGCTGACCCTGAAACAGACTCAATATTCTACAATTATTTAGTTTTGGGGTCTTAAAATAGCACATTTCACCGGTAGTTCCTATTTACATTCTCCCTTTTTGTTTAGTTTCCCTCACAAATCGTCCGGTACATTTGCATATTGTGTATATTAAAAGAGAAACCGTATAATAATAGAATTTCAATTTTAGGAACGCTATATCTATCTATTTATCTATCTATATATCCATCCATACTATAATGATCCAGTTCTTTTAAAACACTTCTCACCTAAATAACTTGGACCCACCCCTCACATAGGAGCCATGTGTCATGTCTAACGGTGGAAAAAGACGTGAAAAGTTTTCATACATATGAAAAAACGATGTTTCTTGAGAGTTTCTATCGTTTTGACATTACTTTTCTCGTCATGAAAATTCTTTACCAACCCCACATATCCACCAACCAAATAGTTTAAAATAACCTCATAATAAACGTAGCACGTACGTGTCGCGCGGTATATTTGCTAGCCTATATAAGATGAAAAACAATTGAGAAGTTGAAACAAAAAAAATATGTGGGACCAGCCAGAAGATCTTGATTACAGGATTCCATTGTGCGGATGGAGCACCTCCATGCTAAGAGGATCTAACCACTACAAGCTCAACCCGTCCAACGTGCTCGTGAAGCCGCGATAGCCCGAGGGTTGCATGCATGTCAAGGTCGTCGAGTTTGAGCGGTTGGACACGCTACTAGATATCTTCACATCCGCCCCTCTCATATGTCTCGGTGTACTCAAGATCCGGTGCTAATGCAATATTAGCGCCGGGTGTAAAATTGGGGTGCCCCCGAGGACCCTTTAGCACCGGTTGTTAACACACCAACCGGTGCTAAAGGTGCTCCCCTTTAGCACCGGGTCGTAACACCACCCGGTGCTAAAGGATGCCCCTTTAGCACCGGGTGGTGTTACGACCCGGTGCTAAAGGCCTTTTAGCACCGGTTGGTAAATACGACCCGGTGCTAAAGGGGATGTCACATGCTACTTCAAAAGGAGCGCATCTTCTGTTCTATCACATGTGATGCGTAGGTGAGATGGTTAGGTGGGTACACGCGAGCCAAGAGGTCCTGAGTTCGAATCCCCGAAGCAACGCACATATTTTTTTTACGAATGTGCACCTTTAGCACCGGTTATTTAACCCGGTGCTAAAGGTGCGCACCTTTAGCACCGGAAGGTTAGCACCGGTTGGGAATCCGGTGCTAAAGCCCGTTCCCAACCGTTCCTTTAGCACCGGAAGGTTAGCACTAGCATCGGAAGGTTATAGCACCGGTTATTTAATCCGGTGCTAAAGGATTGTACCTTTAGCACCGGAAGGTTAGCACCGGTTGGGAATCCGGTGCTAAAGCTCGTTCCCAACCGTTCTTTTAGCATCGAAAGGTTAGCACCGGTTGGGAATCCGGTGCTAAAGCCCGTTCCCAACCGGTGCGGACGTGACTTTCTCTTGTAGTGGCACCGACGTCACAACCGGTGGTTGAGAAGGAGAGCAGCGTTCCCGCCGTCAAGTGCAGAGAGAAGGCGGACGTTTACAGCTTCGGGATAATCTGGTTCGAGCTGCTGACGTGCAAGGTACCTTCGATCGCAGCCACATGCAGAGCGACAAGAAGAGCAGAAAATCCACACCGGCGAGCAGCCGCTGTTCCTGTAAGTTGCCTAACTATAGGTCTGTTTGGCATAGCTCCAGTTCCAAACTCTAGTCTAGATTTACACTTTCTATGCTAAATTAATATACTTTAAAAATTATAATATTTAGTACAAGCTATAAACAAAATTATTCTTTTTTTTTGGAAAAGGGAAGCTTTATTGATCTTAGACAATTACATCGAGATGATACAATTATATAAGATCCAACCCGGCCTCTGCATAACTAAGATGCACACAGCCAAAGAAAAAGAAACAAAAAATGAGAGCACCATGACCTAGCAAACTACCACAAGTGCCTTCATCTTCATCCGATTCACAAACCAAAGCAACTCTTGGACTATGAAGTAGGCTCCCGATACAACGCCTCCAACGAGGAAACGGCACGCACACGTGTCGACGTTGTAATGACCCAACCAATTAAGACCAGATCAAATGTTTTCACGAGGGAGTAATTCATCTTAATCCAAGCAATGCCTTCAACAAGGTCATTGCCAGGTTCAACCAATTAAGGTCAGACCTAGGAATTTCTTCCCGGAACCGATGAATTAGTAGCAATTACCACCACGACCAAGTCACAACGTATTGCTTCCCCCTTCTTACCAGGCCAATGCTTCCATATAGACCAGCCCTAACCCACTTTAAACGGCCACGAACTCCAAATCCGGCAGACCATCTGAATTCGTAACCTGAGATACCATGCTACAAAGTAACCGCTGGGTACCCGTGCATAATCCACCAGGAATAAATTGCAGATGAAATCCATCTTTGAGTAGGAGAATCCGTGAATGAAGCCAAGGTGACTCATATCTCTTGGTCTATATGAAAAGGAAAGGCAAAATTAAAGATGTCATCACCAGATGTAGTTGCAAAGTCCGGAGCTAGCCCTTCCAACACCAGGGCCGAATCCATCGCGCCAGATCCGCCGCCGGCCGCACCGGCGACCAAGCGCTGCCGCCATGCCGGGCAGTCACTGCGCCTGGCCTCTGCCTCTGCGCCGCGTGCAGTCGTCTCGCCGCGCCCCCGTGCCGGCCGTCCACGCGCGGCCGTCCCGTCGCGCCGACCGCCCGAACCGGCCATCCCCTGGCCGGATCCGCCTGCGGAGGGACCGGATCCGGTGCAGGGACCCGGATCCGGCCGCCCCAGAGAGGCCGCACAGAGGGCCGGCCGCGGCCAGGGGCTGGGCGACCACGCTGGCCCGCGCGCCGACGGGCAGGACGCCGCGCACCACCCCCGGCAGCCGCCGGTCCGCGCCCGGCCTCCCGCCCCCTGAGCACGGCGTCTCCGGCCGCACGCGCGCTCCCGGCCGCGCGGCGACCCGCGCAGCACCGCCGGCCGCGCGCCGCTCCGGCAGCAGCGCAGGCCCAGCCGAGCCCACGCCAGACCACCACGCGCCATGGGAGGCGGCGCCGCCAGATCCACGCGCTGCGGCCGGCGAGCCGCCCCGCCACCACCATCCCAGGGGCCGCCGGGCTTCCGGCCGCGCCCTCCAGTGGCGGCGAGGTTAGGGTAGCCGCCATCCCAGAGGGAGGATGGGGGGCGGCGGCGGCGGCTAGGGTAGCCGCCCGAGGAGAGGGGCGACGCGGGGGCGTTATCCTCCACAGACGATCAGATGGTTTGCTGTTTCATTGGCTTGGTCGCACACGAGGCATACGTCGTGAGCATCAAGCCCTCGCCGCCGCCGTCGGTCAGCTGTCCAGATCCGCCCTCGCGACGCCAGCCAGAAGAAGATCTTCACTCCCAACGGTGCCCAAGACTTCCGGATGCAGATTAGCCCCAGGGAACTCCGTCCGTCCGTCCAATGTGCAAAGGCCTGGTAGGCAGATTGGACGGTGAACTGCCCAGTCGCCGTCCGGCGCCAAGGCACTGCGTCTTCCACGCCAGGCAGAAGCCGGATGTGCTGCAGCCTGTTCTTAATACTTTTCATGTAATATCAGCTTCAACTTCAGAATTTTCTGGAGCTTCTCGTACCCAACTCTAAAAATCCCATGGATTTTCTTCTCATCACCCTAACGAAGTGGTGCTGGCATGCCGACCCGGCGCAGCGCCCGGCATTCGCCTCCATATGGCGCGTGCTCCAGTGCAAAACAACGTGTGAGCAAATATTAGTGATAAGCACGTTCAGCAGCAGCCCAATTAGGTGCTGAGCAAGCCTAGCACGAGGTTCGTGGCCCGCCGATCGAGCAGCAACGCGAGCAGGCCAAGGTGCAGTGGGCTACCCAAGTGAGTTTGCCGCGAAAGCCTTTTTCATTGGTTCATTTGCTTCTTATTTCTCTTAGTATAGCACTGTTTAAGTAATATTGTTTATTCTCCTCAAAAAGTAATATTGTTTATTTAATTATTGAGATTGTCTGCTCACCTAATCACTATTTGTCCTTAAGTTAATCGATGTTTGCTAACCTAGTTACTTAGTTAGTGAGGTTTTAGGGGTGGTTTCACCTCGAAATGGTTTAATGTGGACCGCTAATGGCGAAAGGTGCCTCCACTCTTCTGTTGGATAACGCTGTCACCGGATACGACGCCTGCAGTGGAGGCTCACCAAACTACCACAGGAACAGTGCTTTCGTGCCGGGATTTCAAAGATTAACGGTAAAATAATCAGACGAGCCAGAGTGGAGGACGACTAATCCTACTGTGTGATTGATTCGGCCAAAGACGCCGCGTAACGAGTAGTCGGCGCGATCGCTGTTCTCCGGCGTCTGCTCGCGTGTTCTCAGCGTGAGGTCTGCGCGGCATACATACATACATACATATATATATATATGTATGTATGTATGTATGTATGTATGTATGTATGTATGTATGTATGTATGTATGTAAATTGGCTGGCAATGGTGTCTCCATCTACGTGCGATCAACGTCAGGCCGCAGACCCGCAGTGGTCTACATCCCTGATGGTGGAGTACTACTCTACTACGACAACCAATGGTATCATGCATGGTACTAGAGATCTACTGCACCGCGCTGATACAGAGTTGGGCGCTTGCACACGAAACCAGCTTCCCTTCCTCCTCATTGCGACGTGACCACGATTGTTGAGGATGGCGGGTATGGACATCAGCACTTCGTTGCGACGCCTTTGCTGTTCCTTCTCCGGCAAGCTGGCTTGATTACGCACACACATAAATCAATGGGAATAAGAGCAACGCTCGTAATTTTCTCCTCATAATTAATGCAGTCCTTAGCATCTTTGTTCATCGAGGGGTCTTTCAGCTTCTAGAGTTCTAGGTGCTTGTCAGTCCTTTGCTGGTCCAGCTCCGCGGCACCTCGTCTCTCGCTTTAGCAGAATTATGCGCCTTCGTATTTTCTTTTTGTCTCAAGTTCTCTTTTTTTTCGATCATCTTAATAATATTGCTCTGTCTTGCCTCCCAAAGTACTCTTGCTGATGAGAGTTGTTTTCGTTCATTGATCATATCAAATGGTTACTTCTGAATGTGTACTAGAATCATCGCATGCCTATTTGCAGAATATTTACTAGAATATGAGGAACAAAGATTTCTCCTGCTAATACATGCTCAAATGTCTACTTATTTTAGCTTTACCTATTTTGTATTATAATAGGGGATTAATAGGTTAAGCAGCATGTGTATTAGAAAAAAAGTTATTTAGCTGGCTGCGTAAAAGACTTGGTACGATCATATTCAATTTTATAATAATCTCTTGTCATTTGTATTCCTATTGTTCAATCTGATTGCCCTTTTATTGACAGATGATTTGTACTTAGGCTCCACATGCTTCTAACTGGTTGCCACATGTTTTTCCTATCTTAGTTATTTTAGGTTCCTACTAAAGACATTATTTCATTTTATGAGGTGTGTGCGCACGTGCATTCTGATAGTGGTTAATAATGGATACAAGGGAGAATCATTTCAACAAAATAATGATTTAGTAAAAAGAATAATAGCTAAGTAGCTTTAGTAAAAAAATAATAATAAATGTATGGGCATAAAGTTTGAATTTCTAATAGGAACGTCTCGGTACTTCGTTTCAAATTACTATTCATTGTTGACTCTTTGTTATAACAGTTCACCATTTATCTTATTCATATTATTTATTTTATTTGTTCTTACTTTATCATAAATTTACTGAGCATAACTTGTTTCTTTGTATATTTGGACTAATTTCAACTCATTTTCAAATAAAGAATAAAAAATTAAAGGCCAAGAAAATAACCACTCACTATATGAGTATCAAATAGGGAATTATCTCCTTTTTTATACATACATGTGTCTCACTACTATTCCTTTCGTTTGAAATTGAGAAAAATTCTATTTAACATTGGAAAAATGGAGTCATCCTCATTTGACACAAAATAAAAATTAACTTCCTTATTCAACACTGGATTGTATCCTATTCTTCATTTGACATTTTCGACCCTTCCACTAATTACTCATGTGATCAGTAACCCGTGGATCCATTCCACTCTCATCTTGACCAAAATGATCTCCAAAACACTTCAACATTCATGACCTATTTTGCAATAAAAGAATAGATGGAGGTGAACCCGTTTTGCATAAAAATACATATGTAACTTAAAATATTAAAACTTAAATTCACCAAAATAGGCTACTTTTGAAAATCCCAAATATTTAGGGCATAAAATTAATTTCAAAACTTTGTGAAGAACACCTAATATTACTATCATGAGATTAGTAATTTATGATTTCAATAATAAGTTATTAAGATAAATCTGAAGTTATTTAGAATTTCATTTGTGTGAAAGAACTTTGGTATTTGTTTTTGTGAAAGAGCTTCTAAATGCTCTTTGTAACTTATGATATAAACTAATTTTATAAATTATTTCATCGTGCTACAAGAATATTATGTAAATTTCAAAAATTCTTGGGAAGAATTTGTGTGCCACAAAAATTTGGATTGCCTTCAAAAGTAGTCTATTCTGATGAATTTTCATTTTAAGGTTTGAAATATTAAATATGTGTTTTTATGTATAATTGGTTTATCTTCATTTATTGTTCACTACAAAGTTGGAATTATTTTAAGGTAGTTTTGATCAAGAATATACTATTTCCATTTATATAAATTACTCCGTAGCAATTTCTTTACAGGGAGAGGATACATGGACACATCCTCCCATTAAACATGTTCGATTAACTACACAGTCTTACTTTTACGGGTGACCGCTTCGTGCGGTCGATTCCATGGTTCACGTGGTGGGCCCGCACCCAGAACCTCTTTTTTTACTCCTCCCGTTTTTTTGCTTCCTATTTTTTCTACTCGGTGTGGAGCTCGCGCGTCCGAGCGATGAAGCAGCTGCCCGGCGGGGCGGAGCTCGTGTGGCCCGTGGGTGACGAAGCCGGCAGGGCGGAGCTTTTGTGGGGCACGAGCGAGTAGCGACGACGCAAGTCAGGCGGAGCTCGCGTGGCCCAAGCGACGCTGCGGCTACTGGGTGGGCCAGAGTCATGCGTAGCTCGAGGGCGACGACGCCAGTGGGGGCGGAGCTCGCCCGGTCCGGCGACGCCAGTGGGGGCGGGGCTTCGAAAGACAGTTGCGCGTCTATGTCGTGCGACCGCGCAGCGCCGCCGGTCTTTTTTTCTTTTGTCTTTCATTTCCTTTTGATTGCATAAGTAACTTGTTTAAATGTTTTATCTATATTTTTTGCTATTGAGTTTTGTTCCTAAATGTTTATTTTTAATTTTGTAGTTCTGATTTTTCTCTCAAATACCTATTTCTTCCATATCATTTGACATATTTTGAGCAATAACATTTTGTGTTTTTAGATTTTGTTCTGATTAGTATCATTTTTTCTCATTCTATATTTTTTATATATAATTTTTTCATCTGAATTTTTTCTAATGTTAAACCTTTTTTCCTGATCCAAAAAGTTTGTGCATAACATTTTCTTTTTTTATTTTTTATTTCAAAATTTTGTGCTTTGAAGTTTTGCTTATGATGTTTCTGCATTTAAAACATTTTTGTATCATTTTATATTTATTACCTTTTGTTCTGCTATTCTTTTTGTTGTGTTATATAAATTTTATTCATAATATTTTGTTATATAATTGTTTCTTATATAAATTCTGTTAATATTTATGTTTTGTAAACTTTATGATAGAAAAATTGCTGTCATAATTTTTTATTGACATAACTTTTGTGCATAATGTTTACCATATAATTTAAAGTTTTATGCATAATGGTTATATATTTTATCCATATTTTTTCTGTTATTTTATTTTGTTCCTTCGGAATGTTTTTAAACTTTTTGTCATAAATTTTTGTCGTAACTTTTTTCTCCTAAATAACGTGAACAATATGAGAAACCAGAACGTGATGAGGTTCAGGATGTAGCGACAGGTACCGGAGGCACCGGGTGCGCCGTCACCCATACTTGTAAATTCTATTCCGGAGGTCATTCCGTTTTTTCTCTTGGAACGGAACATTCTGGTATCGGCCGATACCGGTGTACCGTTCCGGACTTTATTATATTAAAAATATATGAATATACATATACATAAATATTCATATAAATATATACTTACGGCATAATTACGCTTCATCACACTGACATTTTTACCAAACTCACATATAATTCATTAAGTTCACCTGACCATAACCACATTTCATACTCCATAGCTCATACATGGAAAATAAAAACACAATCATTTGGTTTTAGCCCGGTACCGAAATGAGCGGAACAGGCGTTTCGGCCGGTATTGGCCGGAATGGCCGGAATTGACCGGTATTTGACCCGGTACGGGATTTCAGCCCTTCTATGCCGGTTTAGGCAACGGAACGGGGCATTCCGGCCATTCCGGCCGGTACCGGAATGGAATTTACAACTAGGCCGTCACCACCTGGAGGAATCATCCTCGATTGGTCTTGATTGAAGTAGTCGATCTGATTCGGTGCAGTAACGAGTTGCTGCAGTGGAGTCACTCGAACGACATCCTGCAAGTAGCAGTGGCGGAGCTAGGACGCCAGGCTAGGGTGGTCCAACTTAAAATTTCTCACACCGGCGTTGCTTGCCGCGGTGCCGCCGTCTGCCGGTTTCCGAGGGGATGCGAAGAGACAGCTGCAGGAAAAGTCTAGGGGATGGGAGATTAGCGAACTTGTGAAGAAAATTAATAAGAAAAGTAATCGGACGCATACATACTATAAGCCTAAAGACATGCATTTAATTACTGGCTAAATGGCCTATTATACGAACCAAATTCGTGAGAGATATTGGCTTTGGCCCAAAATTCCAGGGTGGTCCCGGGCCCAACTGGACCACCCGCTGCCTCCGCCACTGGCAAGTAGCCGTTCAGTCCTCCGAGCAGTAGTCGTTCGTGTGAGGAAGACGGCCACTAGGAAGTAGTCGTTCTCACGAAGACGGCGGCGGGAAGTAGTCGTACTGAGCGAGCAGGCGCGTACGAGCACGCTCCCCAAAAACCTTATCGTCCGCCTATCCCGAGCAGGATCGCTAGGCAGGGAGGTTCGGAGGTAACTGCTCACGCAAGCAGAGTGCGTGCAAAGCTTGCGTTGGAAAGGCAAGAGAGCAGCAGAACACAGTGAGGGAGAAGGGGAGGGGTCTTCTGAAAGGAGTACCGGAGAGGGAGAGTCCTTAAAGTTATGCGTCTGCATGAGGGGAGATGCCTCCTCTTATAGGCGCACAGGGGGAAGGGGGGTGAACCTGGACGCTCTTGATCAGCCATAATGCCATTACCATTGTCAGTTATCGTCAGCCATCAAAGCGTCAGGTACTTGTAACGATTAAGATTCAATCAATGTCATTTATGGCAAAAGGTTCATCACACAGCACACACTGAGCGGCTCGGCCCGGCGAGTGAGCGCGCGTGGCACGCCATTTTTCTTTTACCAGCTTCACAAGTGGTCCACAGCTGGTCCACCATTTAAGTTGGTTAGGATTCACGTTGACTTTTCATCCGGGATTTAACTCCCTAGCATTTATTAGTGGATCTTTAATTCTTTGATTAATTGAGACTAAAATGGACCAATGTCCAATTAACCCAACAGATTGTAGCCGCATACAACAGTTTGATAGCAAGATAAAGAAACCAGTGCTCGAAACAGCTCAGCTCTCCCGTTTCTTTTGTCATCGAGACTTCTCTTGGCGTCGGAACAGCCTTCACGGCGGAGGAAACGGCGGAACCTCTGACGGCAGTGTACCGGACGCCGATGGCCTAGACGGCGTGACGCGAGCTTGCGGCTAATTTCAGGAGCCCTCGGCTCGGCTTGATTGGACGGCTTGGCCGTAGCTTATCATTCCGCTCGGTACCGGCCGTAATGCCCGGAATATCACGTTGCAATGCAAGAGGCAAAACGAATTGGCCGAATGAAATAATTATAATCCGTACCGGCAAAAAATACCGTTCCGTTTCGGCAATTTCAGTCTGTCGTACCGGCCGAAATCATATTTCATCTGTATATAGTCCGATGTCTGATGCACTGCCTCCAAGCAGCGCCCACTGATCGGGCCTGCTTTCTCCCGTCTACAAAACGTAAATCTTTTTCAAAACCACGTCTTGCAGAAAGGGTCAAATTTATAGTTTTACACTGTTAACATTTTTTAAAAAAATCATAATCATACATAAATCTATTTTTAATTTATTTTTATAATAATACCCCAAAATAAGTAGGTTCCGTTCCAACAAAGCAAACAACTTGGCCTCCAGTTTCGTAAGTCATAATAAGCAACACGAAATGTGCTAACATTTTGCTGCGGGCTTGTTCATAAATTGCAATTACCGTGTTTTAATTCCGATGTCTCATTTGATTTTGGTGACTTTGATCGCGTTGTAAGCAGATTCGTTCATTGTTCATGCGTCCATGTTCCTTTTTTCTGATGGAGTACTCAAAACTAACAGGCTGCAAGTTTGTAGCTGAGAGTTCAGTCCAACCGTTTCTGATGTCTACAACTGCAGCTTCTCTTCTCGTCAACACTCAGCACCACTACCAGTCTACCACGGACCACGGCACAGGAGATCTGGAGAAGGCGGGTGCTCAGACCGCCACGCAACGGACGCCGCTCGCCCCGGCGGCATGATGAAAGCTGCGCCGTTAGTTGCCACAGCCATCAGCTCGGCTTAATTTCTCTGCGTGGCGCCTCGTTTGGCTGTGGAAAAGCTTGGCTCGGCGAGCAGCTAATGTATGTAGGCTCTATTCCAGCTCGGCTTCAGCTAGGAAACCAGCCGACCTCAAATATCTACTAGTACCTCCCAACTTGAATCACGGCCATCAGTGCAAGTGCTAGCCCAAGTTCGGACATGCATTCAGCGGTTCAAAGTGTTTACATCCTCCATGGCT
This sequence comes from Echinochloa phyllopogon, assembly GCA_033239725.1. Classification (NCBI taxonomy): domain Eukaryota; kingdom Viridiplantae; phylum Streptophyta; class Magnoliopsida; order Poales; family Poaceae; genus Echinochloa; species Echinochloa phyllopogon. The sequence goes on from BTCW01000010.1 coordinate 55,610,457, forward strand.
TCTGCATTTCCTAGTTCATCTGTTAAGACTGAAGCCGCATACAACAGTAAAAATCATAACAAGATAAAAGCGTCACCGCGCAAATGAGCACAAGCATTTCAACAACAGGAACAGAAGCACTCTTTTGGCCTAGGATTTCGATATATAGAAATTTGTAGAAGAAGAAGAAGCTGGAACAGGAAAAGGGAAGTCTGTACAAAAAACTGAATCTGCAGAGCTGAGGCTGAACACAAAAGCCGCCACAGCCTCATCCGTCAGTTCAAAAAAGCTCGTTTGGGGAAACTGTAACTTTTGTCCGTCACCCGGCTCGCTCAGACTTGCATACGTGAAAGGATCTTGAAGTCACCTAGAGGGGGTGAATAGGTGAATCTGCAAATTATAAACTTTTTCATACAGTTAGTACAGAAACCGGTCAGACCGGTTTCTAAAACCGATCAGACCGCTTTCTTGAAAGCGGTCAGACCGCTTTACCAAAGCGGTCAGACCGGTTTTCCACAGAGAAAACCAACTATGTAAATTAACCCCCTCTATAAGTTCTAGCACAAACCAAACTTGGTGATGAGCTTCTGTAGATGATAACTAGCAGGTCCACTTAGTCCCTGCACACAAGTAGAGCACAACCAAGTAGAACGATGCGGAAGCGAATATAAGTGCTAGAATTGAACTTGTGAAGTAAAACAAGAGACAAGGATTTTTTTTCCCGAAGTTCGGAGTTCACCGCTGCCACCAAGGCTGTCACAAAGACACGATGAATCCTAGTCTCCGTTGAGGGCCTACGAAAGGCGGGCTTATCCACTCCAAGCCACTTTCCTCGGGTTCCACTAACTTTTGACCCTTTTTCACGAAGGAGGCAAGGCCGGCCTTTACAACCAATCCGTGGCTTACCACACTCACGGTAGCTCACCGGCGACACCTAGCCGTCTAGGAGGATCACCTCCAAGAGTAACAAATGCTTCAATTTGGTTGCTAGACTCCACCGGAAGTGCTCAAGCTATGGATATGCTCTTGGTGGCTGCAAGTAGCTCACTCAATCTTTCTATAGCTCATACACAAAGCATCCCTCAACCCAAATTCAAAGATATGAACTAAATCAATCAACTCTCACAAAGAGAGGTTTGGGGAGAGCTTGTTGGTGCTTGGGAAGGCTTGGGACGTACCACAAAGGCAACGGAACCAGCACCCCTCACAAGAGAGGGATATGGGGTATAAATACCCCACACAACACAAACTAGCCGTTGGAAAACCGGTCAGACCGGTTTCCCAAACCGGTCAGACCGGTTTTTCAAACCAACTAGCCGTTACACCTGTCAGAGCCCCAAAAGCGGTCAGACCGCTATCCAAAACCGGTAGACCGGTTTTGGTCCCCTCAGCACACTAAGTCCCTAAAGGATTTCTCTCTTGAGGTTATCTCTCATGGGTTGATCTATTGAGCACTTTTTGGTGATGTCAAGACAACTAATGTTGCATCCCTCTTGATAGTACGACATTCCTAAACTCAAGATAAAAACAATAAATAGAATCTACCACTCGAGCTTTTATATTTTCATTGATGTCATACTTGATCATCTTCAACTTTGAGGGCTTCAACACTTCATGTCTTGCTGAGCAAATCCAATCTTGAGCCAATGGCTTAGAATTTCCATTGTATGAAACAATTCATAAGCCATTCCACTATATGATCAATAAAGATTAGATGCTTCGCATTGCTTCACTTGATATGACTTGATTGACGTATAGAAACAAAACTATAATGTTAGACCTTTCCATCAACAAAGTCCCTCGGCTACAAGACCAACTTGCCCTTCACTTTGTTAGGAATGTCACTCCCATCTAGCTTGATCCCTTCCGCCCTCTCTTGCCAAATTAAGCTTCGCTTTGCATTGCATCATCAATGAAATCCATGTCTTCAATTAACTTGAAATGTATTCAATATTGTCTTGTATGTTGTCTTTGGTAGATAACTCGTCCATAAGCTTCCATGCACTTGAGACCACATAATATCCATAGAATCGGTCCCAATTTGAATATAACCATAGCTATGGATCAAGCCCAAAGAAATCCTAATTTCTTCAAATAATTTATCCCAAAACCTTTGACAAGTATCTTATCAATGAGACCAACCAATTTGCATAAGACCATGTCTCTTTTATCACTTTCACACACTTGTCATTGTATTGCTTAGTTGTATGGGATCACACTCACTTGTTTGCTCTCATGTCATTTATACCAATAATAAGCACATATTCTTTTCAACAGGTATATTATATGAATGTCTGTTGACACCAAAAATTGGCACCGGGAAGAAGCTGACATGTGGGCCAGATTTGGTGGAAAGATACCATTCGGCTAGGAGGCTTTGCTGGAGCATTCGGCAGGAGACGCTCTGCGGTCGGGAGCGCGTTATCATTCGGCAAAGGTGAAGCATTCGGCAGGAGACGCTCTGCGGTCGGGAGCGTGTCATCATTCGGCAGAGGCATTGTTCCGCAAGCAAAGAGTGGTAGCATTCGGGAAGACATGATGACGTGGATCAACATAAGGAAAAGGCCGGTTCGAACATGGAAAGCAATATGGGCACGAAGATTCGTCATTTATTTTTAGAAACAAGTGTTGAAGTCGTGTCCGACTAGGAGTTGTATCAAGACCTGGGTATAAATATAAACCCATGGCAATTGTAGAAAAGGATCACGATCAATCATACAACAAACCGGCCCCGTGCCAACATTCGAGTCCTTTAGTCGAGTCGTCGAGTTCTTCGAGAGGAGTCATCGATCCGTCGACCTCCGTAAGTACCGGCAACCTTGTATCATGCTTAGTATCATGCGGTGGATTTAAGCTTTGATGCAAGTAGTCTTGTTACCATGCTTAGTATCATCCGGTGGATTTAAGTTGTGGTCTCAAGAAGGTTCCTCTGTTAGGTCATGAGCCATGCGGTGGGCTAAGATCTAGTATGGACCAAGTTATCGGCTCTGTTAGATTTCGGCAAGATCTAACAGATTCATTAAGTTACCCCGTGTTGCTCCGTTTTACTATGTGCTTAATTCATGCAACACACCTTTGCCCAATCTAGATCGGCTAGGATCGGCTTTGCTTTATGGTGCAACGATTTATCCCTTCACAGCCGAATCCGAAACCGATCTAGGTTGCTACGTGTCGCGGGTTCGAGCTTATCGGCATCGTGTAGATCTTGACAGAACCGGGTATCATGCGGTAGATGCAGGTTTTTGGGTCGTCTTAGAGCTAATCATCCGGTGGATTAGAATTCGATTCGATCTGATAGATTTATCTTTACCGATTAGGCTTGTTCCTTCGCCATGGACCCCGATTCGGCTAAATAGCCGTATTCGGCAGTGCTCTCACGAGTGAACGTGTGTTCGTGGGTTTGCGTTGGGCAATGAATACTTTTAGCCTTTCACGATTAGATTGTATCATGCGGTGGATTGATCTAGTCTGATTGGTGGTGTGGCCTCAAACGAGTCGGGTGCTGCTTTCGGCCTAACTCGTTTGTTGCCATGCTTGACGGGTGCTGCTTTCGGCCTATGCATTCTTGTTTCAATGTAAATTCGTGACTTTGTTGTGGGTTCGTAACTAAACATCGAATGCTTTTAGCTTTTCATGGTTAGATTGTATCATGCGGTGGATTGGTCTAATCTGATTAGTGGTGTGGTTACAAACAAGTCGTATCATGCGGTGGATTAACTTGTTTGTTATCATGCTTGACGGGTGCTGCTTTCGGCCTATGCATTCTTTGTTTACTGCGAATTTATGATCATGTTTCACCCTTTCAAATTATTTATCATGCTCTGTTTCTCGTTAATCGGCTATGAGTATGTGTTGCAATGTTCATTTGGTTGAAAGCCGATCTTTCGTCATGCTTACGTCACGTATTCGGCAGTACGTTCCTTACGTGCCTTGCCGATTGCCGAATGAGGTTTTAACTGCCGACAGATAGCTTTTCTATAGCTATATGTCTCTCAAGATTGGCTTCGACGCCGCAAATATGGAACTGTCTGGTCTTACCCGGCACGTTCCAGGTTTTGATCTAAACCTTTTTGTCCCTTTGTTAGTTTTCAGGCAAACTGACTGGCACGCTTCCGGATTCAAAAGCCCGGGCCACGTTTGAAGCTAGCTTGTTCGGCTTGCTGTGTGCTTGGCGTGAGGTGCGGATTTTACGTCAACACACTTTTTGGCACGCTCGGTGGGACACACACAAGTTTTCAAGATGCCTGAGTTGAGCGACATCATGGATGTCACTTTGGAAGAGTTGTCTGAAGAACATCAACAGATGGTAAAGGTTGCTGCTAACCAATTCATTAACAAATGTTTGCTGTCTTTCGCCAAGAACAGGAGTGGTGCACCTTTTCTCAAGTCCGATCTGCCAAGAGTTCTCCTTCCTGGGCAATCTGATCTTACTGAAGAAGAAGAGAGGGAGAGATTCTCGGGCTTGCTATACAAAGCTTTGGGAGAGACAATGACCAATCACAATGCTGCGTTCTTAAACAGTTTTCGGCATATAATGATAAGCATTTTTGGTCAGCATGTGGATAAACCCTTCGAGCAGATACATGGGCAATTGGGTGGTCCGACATACTTCAATGTTCAAGCACCAGTTCAGAAACCACATGGTAAAGGAAATGTTGATGAAACTGGAGGTTCTGGTGCTAAAGATATAAATGGACAACCGATTCGGCAAGATCCTCAGCTTGCATTGCCGAAAACTCGCACATACGGTGATATGGCATTCGGTACCACAGGGAATCCGCCTGCTTCTGCTTACAAGATATCTCCCTTGAACAACAGACTGCAGAGGGATTTGTATGGAAACGGATATTCAGAGTTTATGGATTACAATGCTATCGACGCTCTTCCGAATCCTGGATATGTTGGTGCTGCAGGCATGCTTGCTGGAAGACCAGGGAATCAAGATACCAATATCGACCTCATGGTGCAGAAAATGACCGATGTATTGCAAAATCAATTCGGTTTGAAGCCTAAAAGTCAGGGATACATGTACTCGTCTCCTTTCCCTGAATGGTACCAAAGGGTATCATTGCCGAATAGAGTCAAGGTGCCTACAGAGTTTACTAAATTCTCAGGACAAGATGATACTAGCACTGTGGAACATATAGCTCGATATCTGATGCAGCTTGGAGAGGCTTCGGCGGACGAGGCTTTCAGAATCAGATACTTTCCTTTGTCACTAACGGGTCCAGCTTTTACATGGTTTGCTTCTTTGCCTGCCCAGTCGATTTGCACCTGGAAAGACCTGGAACAGAAATTCCATGCTCATTACTACATTGGCAGTACCGAGAAAAAGTTGGTTGATTTGACCAGCTTAAGGCAGAGGAATAATGAAACACCTACAGAGTTCCTCAGGAGATTTAGGGAAACTAAAAGTATGTGCTTTTCTCTGAACATACCTGATGATCAACTAGCTGGTATGGCTGTAGCTGGAATGCTGCCTGCTATTCGGGAGAAGCTATTCGGGATGGAGTTTGATGATCTGGGCCAGTTGTCGCACAGATTGGCCTTGATGAGTAACCAGGCGTATGGTTTCAAGAAAGATTTCAGATTTGCTAAAAATAATGATGTGGCTGACATCTATAACCAATTCCTTGAAAGAGCAGATCAAGAAGATGAATATGAAGATAGCGAGGAGATAGCTGCAGCAGAGATAGTGTGGAGCAAAGAACCAGTTACAATGACTCAGAAATGGATCAAACAGATGAAGGGAACATATGATTTTGATGTGACTAAAGCAGACAAGTTGTTTGAGTTCCTGGTGAAAGAAGGCCGAATCAAATTGCCAGAGGGGCATTCTATGCTTCGGCCTGATGGAGTGAAAGATAAGAGGTACTGTGGATTTCATGATAGAAATTCTCATTCCATTAATGAATGCAGAGTCTTTAGGATGAAGATTCAAAAAGCTATCCAAGAAGGACATCTGAAATTCGACAACAAGATGAAACTGGACAGTAACCCTTTCCCTCAGAATATGATCGGGTTCTCGGTTAATATGGTGAATGCTGTTCCATCTGGAGAAAAGGGAAGATTGAAAGTTTTAACCTCAAAGAAGGCAAGGCAGGATGGTTCAGTTGATCCCACTCGGCAGATCACAATTGAGCAGGTTCGCCAGAAAAATCTTCGGTTCCCGAATAACCGATTAGAAGTGGGAGAATCCTTTAAACCTAGAGTTACTACACGTATTCTCCTCAACAAATGGCAGCGTCAGCAAGAAAAAGGGCGTGAATACGAGGAGGAGAAAAGAAGGCGCGAAGAAGAAAGATTTGAGGAAGAACAAGAAGAGTATGCTCGAGAGCAGGAACGTGCGCATTGGGGGTGTGCATTCTTCAGACACTGTTGGAACGAAGGTTTGAAGCTTCCTACATGGAATAATTGTCCTGAATGCAATAGTAGATATGATGAGTATAGGCAGGGAACTGTCAATCGCCGATCTGTCCATGAAAGAATTGGCAGGGTCCATCCTAGTGATGATCGGCGTTTTAATGATCAACCAAGAAAGAGACATGCTGATCACAGATGGGTTGATCATGAGGAAGAAGATCGTGAGTACGTTTGGCAGAAAGGGCAGTGGTGCCCACCTGGTTTAAGAAGGAGTCAGAAGAGAAGAGTTCAACGCCTGAGGAATCAAGAATTAAAGCAAGCAAGACCTAGGATGAAATCGATATGGCTCCCAAAAGACAGGCCTGACGAACATAGTCATTCGGCTCCTACATGCATGGTATGTTTCTTGCCGAATGAATTCATGGCTCCATCTAATCAAATTGTACAGGAAGAAATATTGCCCGATATGGATGATGCCGAACAATTTGGGTTAATGGCACAATTGATGTTGAACAAACAAGCTGTTTTTGAGAAGCCAACCCAGAATCGGCACATGAAACCACTATACTTGAAGGGATATGTTAATGGCAAACCATTGACCAAGATGTTTGTCGATGGAGGAGCTGCTGTCAATGTGATGCCATACACCACATTCAGGAAGCTTGGTATAAGCCTTAGAGATTTGACACCAACGAGCATAATTCTAAATGATTTTGCTGGAAATCCTTCGGACACCAAGGGATGCGTGCACGTTGATCTGATGATTGGGTCCAAGACTCTGCTTACGACTTTCTTTGTCATTGAAGGCAAAGGGGCATATAGCTTGCTGCTTGGAAGGGATTGGATTCATGCGAATTGTTGTATTCCATCTACTATGCATCAACAGCTTATTCAGTGGATAGATGATGAAGTGGAGATTGTCCAAGCAGATGATTCAATAAGCGTGTCAAACATGGAGCCAGCTTTCTGGGAATATCAAGGCATAGATTGTTTCTCAGGTAAAGACTGGGGAGAAGGTCCTGTGGCACCAGCCAGCAGTGATCAGCAGCCGATCGAAGCAGTCGGCTCTCATAGTAATTTTTGATGGAAAATCCAATTGATGGAACTGATGGAAAATTAGGACGTGGATTTGTGTCGGCCGATAAATTAGAAGAAGTGGACATTGGAGATGGTGATAAGCCAAGGCCGACATTTATCAGTGCTAATTTGGATTCGGTTTTCAAAGAAAAGTTGGTGACATTGTTAAAGGAATACAAGGACTGCTTTGCTTGGGATTATTCGGAGATGCCCGGTCTAGACCGTTCTATTGTTGAACATCGGTTGCCAATCAAACCTGGATATAGGCCTTACAAGCAACCACCCCGAAAAATCTACAAGGAAGAAGTGTTGGCCGATGTGAAAAAGGAGATTGAAAGATTACTAGATGCAAATTTCATTCGGCCGTGTAAATACGCGGATTGGATCTCTAATATTGTTCCTGTCTATAAGAAAAATGGAAAGATGAGGGTTTGCATAGATTTTAGAGACCTAAACAAGGCTACACCCATGGATGGATATCCAATGCCTATTGCTGATTCATTGGTCGATGCTGCTGCTGGATTCAAAGTGCTCAGTTTCATGGATGGTAACGCAGGATACAATCAGATTTATATGGCATTGGAAGATATAGTAAAGACAGCTTTCAGGTGTCCTGGACACATAGGGTTGTTTGAGTGGGTTGTCATGACCTTTGGATTGAAAAATGCCGGTGCAACTTATCAAAGGGCTATGAATTATATTTTTCATGAGTTGATCGGCAAGATTGTGGAAATATATATTGATGATGTGGTGATCAAATCATTGGATCATGAGTCTCATTTAGCCGACATAAGGAAAACTCTTGAATGCACCAGAAAACATGGGCTTAAGATGAACCCGAACAAGTGTGCTTTTGGAGTTTCGGCTGGAGAATTTCTAGGATTTTTGATACATGAAGGGGGAATAGGAGTTGGTAAGAAAAGCATGAAGGCGATTGATGAAATTGTTCCTCCGACTAATCTTAAAGAGCTACAATCACTGCTAGGCAAGATAAATTTTGTGAGAAGGTTCATATCAAATTTGTCACAAAAGGTGTTACCTTTTTCCTCACTGTTGAAAATAAAAAAGGATCAAAAGTTTGTATGGGGTGACGAACAACAGAAGGCTTTTGATGAAATAAAGGAGTACATGAAGAAGCCACCAGTATTGGTGCCTCCACAATTGAACAGGCCTTTCAAGTTGTACGTGGCGGCCGATGCCCAAACTATTGGATCGGCCCTCATTCAAGAATTTGAAGGGAAGGAAAAAGTGGTTGCATACCTTAGCCGAAAGTTACTAGATCCAGAGACAAGGTATTCGGCTATAGAGAAACTTTGCTTATGTGTTTACTACTCCTGTACAAAATTTCGGCACTACTTATTACATGCCGAATGCATTGTGTATTCAAAGTTTGATGTGATAAAACACATGTTGTCTATGCCAATTTTGAACGGAAGGATTGGCAAATGGATTTTAGCTTTGTCTGAATTTGAGTTAAGGTTTGAATCGGCAAAAGCTGTTAAGGGACAGATTATTGCCGATTTCATTACTGAACATCATGATACATCGATAAATTTGCTTAACATTGTTCCTTGGGTGTTATTCTTCGATGGATCTTCATGCAACAAAGGTGGTGGAGCAGGTATCTTATTAATTTCACCCAAAGGGGAAACATTTGAGTTTGCTGTTCCCATTCAATCTGCTGTTACTAACAATCAAGCTGAGTATGAGGCATTGCTCAAAGGGCTCCAATATTTGAAAGAAGCAGATGCCATTGCGGTTGAAATTTTTGGAGATTCAGAATTGGTCATAAAGCAATTGAATGGTGAATATGAGTGCAAAAGTGATACCTTGAGGAATTATTATGAAGAATGCAAAGAAATATTGAAGAGCTTTCGGTCAGTAATTCTACAACACATTCCTAGAGGGGATAATGGAGAGGCAAATAGATTGGCCCAAAGTGCATCAGGTTATAAAGAGCTTCGAGAAGTTTTTGCTGATGATGTATATGCATTCGGGAGTAATCTGGCAGAAGGTGATTGGAGAAAAGAGATTGCCGATTATCTGGAGAATCCATCCCGAAAAGTTTCTAGAAAGCTCAGGTATAAAGCTTTAAAGTTTGTTCTTCTTGATGATAATTTGTATTATAAATCCCTGGATGGAGTGCTGTTACATTGCTTAAATCATGAAGAAGCAAAAAGGCTGATGAGTGAAGTACATGATGGGTTGTGTGGAGCACATCAATCGGCCTACCGAATGAAGTGGGTTATTAGAAGAACTGGATATTACTGGCCGACAATGTTGGAAGATTGTTTTGAATATTATAAAGGATGTCAAGACTGTCAGAAATTTGGAAACATTCAGAGAGTTCCGGCATCAGCTTTGAATCCCATTGTCAAGCCATGGCCATTCAGGGGATGGGGAATGGATTTGATTGGCCAAATAAATCCTCCATCTAGCAAGGGGCATAAGTTTGTACTTTTGGCAACTGATTATTTTACCAAATGGGTTGAGGCAATTCCATTAAAGAAAGTGACGTCGGAGAATATGGTTGAATTTGTTAAAGAACACATCATTTACAGATTCGGGATTCCTCAGACAATCACCACTGATCAAGGGACTCAATTTACATCTTCAGAATTCAGAAATTTTGCTGAAAGTATGGGCATCAAATTGTTAAATTCTTCTCCTTATTATGCCCAAGCTAATGGTCAGGCAGAGGCTTCTAACAAGATTATGATTAAAATTATACAGAAAAAGATTGATCAGAAGCCGAGAAAGTGGCATTCGGTACTCAATGAGGCTTTATGGGTTTACCGAATGGCTCCACATGGGGCTACACAGACGTCTCCCTATGAGTTGGTGTATGGGCATCATGCTATTTTGCCATGGGAGATACAATTAGACTCAAGGAGAATAAAGTTGCAAAAGGATTTAAGTTCTAAAGATTATAAAGATTTAATGATGGACGAATTAGAAGATTTGCATATGATTCGTCTCAGGGCCTTGGAGAATATTGAGAAGAACAAAATGCGAGTTGCTAAGTATTACAATAAGAAGGTGAAAGTTAAGCAATTTACAGAGGGAGATTTAGTCTGGAAAGCGATATTGCCGATTGGAACCAAATATGCAGCATTCGGCAAGTGGTCTCCAAATTGGGAAGGTCCTTTCAGAGTGGTTAGATGCGTGTCTGGAAATGCATATATTTTGAAGACATTATTGGGAGAAGAATTTGCTTCTGCTATAAATGGAAGGTATTTGAAGAGGTATTATCCCAGTGTTGAAATCGATCGGTGATTGATATATTAATTTGCCGAACAGCCGATTTTCAGGAAGAAATCGCCTTCAGAACAAATGTTAACACAAAAGGAAAATGGCCAGTACTGAACGTATTGCCCTTAGCACAAAATATATTACATCAGATGTTCATGCAAGATCACAAAAGATAAGTTTTATTGCCGAAGTTCCATGAATCCCTAGTACAAACTAATGGAATAGCTTGTTCAAAACGGACTGAGGATGAATGGAATCGGCAATGGCGGCGCCATGAGCATCAAGGCGATCTATGGAAGCCTCGATGTCGTCGATCTCCTCCGGGTTACCATTAGCGAAGCCGGTCGGTAGCCTGGAGTAGTCGATATTGGTATGCGTCGACATGGCGACTAGGCCTGCAGCAGTGCCCAGACGGATGCCGTGCGAGGCCACCTCATCGATGCGGCCCGCCACCGCGCCGAGGCGAGCTTCTGGTGTGTCCCCAGGAGCATTCACCTTGTTCGCCAGCTCATTCACCAGCACCTTCAACCGATCGAGTTCGGCATCACGCGCTGCAAGTTTACAAGAGGGGCAGGTATAATGTCCTGCAAAGATGGTAAAGTCAAGGTCAAGTTGGATCTTTATTTGATTGAAAGTGAATAAAAGCTGAACATATTACCTCTGAGCTTGGTTGGTAGTCTGACATCAACTCGAGACAGAGAGGATGAATTGGCACATTGAAGATATGATCATGAAGTTCTTGCCACCAGATTATGAAGCTAGGGTGTGCAAATATTATTGGCACAAAGGGCTCAGGTGCATAGATTGTGTCACAGCATCTATAAGGGAAGATTCTTCTTGTTTCTGTGGCATCTTTGATGATTTCCCTAGGCTTGAGAAATTCATGAAGGAATAGCCTTGGGGGCACCTGGCCACATCCCAATTGCCTGGCTGCTATGTTCGGCTGATAGTATTCATATGTGCTCTGAACTAGTCTTCCCCCATGAAATTCGGCTGGCAGGATACAAGGATGGATGAAAGCATTGAAAATTGCTATAGAATGTACGTCAGTGCATCCAGATTCAAAGCCGAATTCACAGGGAAAGATGAGGTTGTCATTGTCCAGATATGGAAACCAGAGAGGATGATCAAAGCCTTTGAAGAAGAGCTCAAATAATTCACAGATATTTTTGTTGATGGATACAGTAGAAGCAGCTTCTCCATAAGTTTGACAACCTTTGGTCTTTTTGATCTCTCCCTCTGCATAGTTGATGGAAGGGAATTCTCTGCTGTTGAGATCAATGGCAATAATCTGATGCATGTACAGTTGTAGCCACATCTGGACAAACCACCAGGGACCATTCACACAAGGTATTTTCTTGTTGGTGTGCATCAATTGGGTAGTTTGATTAAGCATGTGATAGACGCTGCCCAGGAGGTATTTTCCCAATGGGATGAGTTTACCAACAGCCAGTTCTTCAGCCATCACGATGTGGTTCAGAGTTGGCTCATTGGCTTTGCCACAGAAGACATACCTGCACAGCCACATATTCAGGAAAGCCCTGTACTCTACATCGGTCAAGGGGCCATCAGACATATAGTTTTGGATGTATCTTTTATATCCAACCCCTGTTTTGACTCCTGTCTGCTTGGAGGAGCCCTTGTGGTCATATGGTCGAACAGTTTCTGTTATGTTCAGACCAGTCATCATATATACATCGGCCAAGGTGGGAGACATTGGACCATGACCGAATAAAAAGGCGTTGGCACCATTGGACCAGAAGTGGCAAGCTGCAATCAGAAGGTTCTCATTCTTGGGTGTTTCAGCCAATGACAACTCCAAGCAGTGAGATATGCGCAGACGATCCCAGTTCTGTGTTTGGGGGCTTTTATCATCTGATATTCTCTTGTACCAATTCCTCCAGCCTGCGATCGGGGGGAGAGGCCAGTTCTTGAAAGTGTCTTGCCACTTGTGAGGATTGGCCAGAGAGATCTTGAACGGGATCCTTTGGGATTCGGCTGCGATGAATTCAGAGGGATCTGAGTTCCCTACAGGGCCGAGAAAATACGATGGAGATTTCTCTTCAAAAGGGATGAGGATTTCGGCAGCTAGGGCCTGTCAAGCATGGAAAAGGATAAAGAGATTTGAGACAGGAATCAAGAAAAGATTGTCGAATGAGCTTGGAGAGATTAAAGTTTACCTGAAGTGCGAAATCTTGATTCGCCATGAAGAGGTTGAGTCTTGAAACGCTGATCTGAGCGGAAGCCTCGTGGATTCAAAGGAGAATGGCGGATGTCGAGTAGAGTTGGCTTGAGAATGTTTGGTGCTTGTGGTCGATTCCGAAATAAAGATCACCTTTATCCCGAAATCGAAGGGGCATGTGTTGACACCAAAAATTGGCACCGGGAAGAAGCTGACATGTGGGCCAGATTTGGTGGAAAGATACCATTCGGCTAGGAGGCTTTGCTGGAGCATTCGGCAGGAGACGCTCTGCGGTCGGGAGCGCGTTATCATTCGGCAAAGGTGAAGCATTCGGCAGGAGACGCTCTGCGGTCGGGAGCGTGTCATCATTCGGCAGAGGCATTGTTCCGCAAGCAAAGAGTGGTAGCATTCGGGAAGACATGATGACGTGGATCAACATAAGGAAAAGGCCGGTTCGAACATGGAAAGCAATATGGGCACGAAGATTCGTCATTTATTTTTAGAAACAAGTGTTGAAGTCGTGTCCGACTAGGAGTTGTATCAAGACCTGGGTATAAATATAAACCCATGGCAATTGTAGAAAAGGATCACGATCAATCATACAACAAACCGGCCCCGTGCCAACATTCGAGTCCTTTAGTCGAGTCGTCGAGTTCTTCGAGAGGAGTCATCGATCCGTCGACCTCCGTAAGTACCGGCAACCTTGTATCATGCTTAGTATCATGCGGTGGATTTAAGCTTTGATGCAAGTAGTCTTGTTACCATGCTTAGTATCATCCGGTGGATTTAAGTTGTGGTCTCAAGAAGGTTCCTCTGTTAGGTCATGAGCCATGCGGTGGGCTAAGATCTAGTATGGACCAAGTTATCGGCTCTGTTAGATTTCGGCAAGATCTAACAGATTCATTAAGTTACCCCGTGTTGCTCCGTTTTACTATGTGCTTAATTCATGCAACACACCTTTGCCCAATCTAGATCGGCTAGGATCGGCTTTGCTTTATGGTGCAACGATTTATCCCTTCACAGCCGAATCCGAAACCGATCTAGGTTGCTACGTGTCGCGGGTTCGAGCTTATCGGCATCGTGTAGATCTTGACAGAACCGGGTATCATGCGGTAGATGCAGGTTTTTGGGTCGTCTTAGAGCTAATCATCCGGTGGATTAGAATTCGATTCGATCTGATAGATTTATCTTTACCGATTAGGCTTGTTCCTTCGCCATGGACCCCGATTCGGCTAAATAGCCGTATTCGGCAGTGCTCTCACGAGTGAACGTGTGTTCGTGGGTTTGCGTTGGGCAATGAATACTTTTAGCCTTTCACGATTAGATTGTATCATGCGGTGGATTGATCTAGTCTGATTGGTGGTGTGGCCTCAAACGAGTCGGGTGCTGCTTTCGGCCTAACTCGTTTGTTGCCATGCTTGACGGGTGCTGCTTTCGGCCTATGCATTCTTGTTTCAATGTAAATTCGTGACTTTGTTGTGGGTTCGTAACTAAACATCGAATGCTTTTAGCTTTTCATGGTTAGATTGTATCATGCGGTGGATTGGTCTAATCTGATTAGTGGTGTGGTTACAAACAAGTCGTATCATGCGGTGGATTAACTTGTTTGTTATCATGCTTGACGGGTGCTGCTTTCGGCCTATGCATTCTTTGTTTACTGCGAATTTATGATCATGTTTCACCCTTTCAAATTATTTATCATGCTCTGTTTCTCGTTAATCGGCTATGAGTATGTGTTGCAATGTTCATTTGGTTGAAAGCCGATCTTTCGTCATGCTTACGTCACGTATTCGGCAGTACGTTCCTTACGTGCCTTGCCGATTGCCGAATGAGGTTTTAACTGCCGACAGATAGCTTTTCTATAGCTATATGTCTCTCAAGATTGGCTTCGACGCCGCAAATATGGAACTGTCTGGTCTTACCCGGCACGTTCCAGGTTTTGATCTAAACCTTTTTGTCCCTTTGTTAGTTTTCAGGCAAACTGACTGGCACGCTTCCGGATTCAAAAGCCCGGGCCACGTTTGAAGCTAGCTTGTTCGGCTTGCTGTGTGCTTGGCGTGAGGTGCGGATTTTACGTCAACAATGTCCATACGAATAAAACCCTGCTCATATACTTAAGCGAACAAGTTAAATACAAATCATGTTGTCATCCAAAATCACCAAAACATATAAGTGCCTAGATGCACTTTCAATCTCCCCCTTTTTGGTGATTGATGACAACATGATTAAAGCTTACAAAAGATATGAAATTTAAGTTCTAGATGACTAAGATATATAGTGAACTCCCCCTTAATATGTGCTTTGAATAAAATCTCAAAAATTCGGCCTCAAATGCCAAATGCACATATAAGCAATAAAAATGAGAGCTCCCACTATATCTCATAATCCAATATGTGCAACAAGTGTGTGTGACAATATTAAAACAATTTGTGATGCATATGACATGTATAACACTCAATAAATGGAAATTACATGTGCTGTCTCAGGCCAAACCGGTCAGACCGGTTTGGCAAACCGGTCAGACCGGTTTTGCCCAGACAGCACATGCACAGCAAGCATCAACCAAGACATGTATACCACACTAGCAAGTAGTCACTTAGAATACATAAATAGGTTCAACACACATAGTAGCACACATTACAAGTTCTCAAGTCCACAAATAGATAAGATATGAATTTATTACATCCATCCAAAGTACTACACGACTACAAGATCAACTAGATAAGCTTTAATCCATTCTTCTCCCCCTTTGTCATCAATCATCCATAAAGGGCCTTGAGAAGCTTGTAGTCACGCTCCCATCATGCATCCAATCTTCTCCGCTGCTAGAAGGTAGGGCTTTGATCATCTGACGAAGAAGATGTAGTCCAATGAAAACCTTCACTCAATTGAATGTGCAAGTGATAATCTAGAGTGATTCGGATGTGCTAGTCATGGTCTAAGATAAAGATGTGCTAGACATACCATGACTAGGAGCAGAAGTGGGTCCGAAGATGGAAGCCGTTGCCTGTGAGGCAAAGTCTCCGGGAGATGGAGATGGAGCACTCGAGTACTGAAGTCCTGCCATAGAAGAAGATGTGCCAGCAAATGCATATGACGAGGACGGGAGTGTGGCAGCTGCATAGGTAGGTCCTGGAGGTGCAAACCCAAACGAAGAACCAAACAAGTCACCCTCTGAAGTAGGCATGTATGGCATAGTCCCTGGAGCACCAACTGACTGAAAAGGGGGTGGTGGAGGCTGCGAGCTCGACCCAACGTGTCCATATCCAAATATGTCACCATACTCCTCAAAGTAGCCCACATTCATGTGATCGGTCATGATGTCTCGAAGCGGGGTTATCTCAGGTAGCTCAAGTGGTGGAGAGATAGGTGATGGCGGATCATTCGGACTCAACACGACGCGCAGTTTCTTGAACTCATCACGAGTCTTCTTATTCTCTAGCCTCTGCTGCCTAATATCAACCC
This sequence comes from Echinochloa phyllopogon, assembly GCA_033239725.1. Lineage (NCBI taxonomy): Eukaryota > Viridiplantae > Streptophyta > Magnoliopsida > Poales > Poaceae > Echinochloa > Echinochloa phyllopogon. The sequence continues at coordinate 55,626,775 of BTCW01000010.1, forward strand.
GGACATCCCTCTGACCTTTGCAAATGCCTGTAAACAAAGATATGAACTTCTTGATGGGAGAGGTCCGTCCCTCTGGCTGTGCACCACTGCAAGACCCAAACCGGTCAGACCGGTTCTGGGAACCGGTCAGACCGGTTCCGGCCTGCTGCTGCTCAGCCAGAGGCTGCTGAAACTGAGCGCCTCCCTGCTGAGTGTGCTGCCCCTGCTGGTCATCTGGCTGATGTGGAGGCTTTTCCTGTGGTGGAGAGGGCATACGAAACTTGTGAGGCACGGGAGGCTTCAATGGCTTGTGGTGAGTGTCCTTCTTGATTTTCAAATTTGTAACCCTCTCAATGATAAGCATGATGAAAGGACTATAGGCACAAATTTTCTGAGGACTCTCAGAAATAGCCTTGATCTCCTGCCAAATGAAATCGGCAACACTAAAGGGAGGTGTCTCCTCTCCAATCCTCAAATAATACATCAAGTTCCTCATGTAGAGTGAGATATCTGAGGTGTTGCCATCTCTAGGAGTGAGTGTCTTGCGGAGCATCCTATAAAGGGTCCCATAGTAGGTGTAGAGACCACTCACTTTCCCCCAGCTGCCATTCTGATTTCTTGGATACATGAATTTTAACTCTGAATTTTCTAGTACACCACTATCATGTATCTTCACGGTGTTTTCATCCTCATTATCAACCCTCAAGAGAGTAGCAAAGGCAGTGTAAGTGATGTGATAGCATTGTCCTTCTGTCATCCAATGCATAGCTCTCTTCTGCCTACCACCCTGCTCGTAGTATCCGAAGTACACAGTGGCATAGAACTGAGCAATGACTTCCTTGTTCCAGCTGTGCCTGAAGCCCATGAGATGTTTGACGCGCTTTTCAGAACACACTCTGATGATCTCATTGAACATAGGATTGTCTTGCTTGCTCATGTACTCCCAGTCGATATACTGTGCATCTGATGTGATCTTGGTCTTCTTCATAATAGCTGTGGAATAAAAGTCCTGCTGAAAAAGAGTCCAAAATCTGTAATCGGTGGCTGTCCTATCCACATCGAGTGGACTAGTCCTCCTCAACCTCCTGACGACATCAGTCATCCCACTAGCGAGGTAATCTGTCACTCTCCTACTAGCTGGGCCAGTGGGTCTGACTATCTCAAGAATGAGAGGGGCATTTGCCTCAACTGACTCATCATCACCTGCCTCCTCTTCCTCATCCTCACCTGCAGCCATCTCCTCCTCCTCATCATTATCCACATGTGGTTCTACCCGGTATTGTTCATCCTCAACATCATCCTCATCACTAGAGGTGGTGTCCTCCACTACATCCACTTCTTCAATCTGCTGCTCAGCTGCCCTCTTCGGCCTCCTAGGCCTCAAAGATCTGCCACTGCCCGCTTGTGAGCTGCTGCCAACAGGTGGATCGTGACGCCCCTTTTTGATTCTTTCGGCATGCGATCCTCTTGGCATTTTGTTCTGTTTCTCCTGGGTCACATAAGATGGTATGCATGACATAAGTCCCCAGAAGAAGATTGACAAGATAATTGATCAACTTGAGTTCCTTTAACAAGTTTTGGGTCAGCTCAGAGCCAAACCGGTCAGACCGGTTTCAGAAACCGGTCAGACCGCTTTTGCCTGAGCTGAGCCAAAATAAGTTGGGGATCAATCTGGACAGGTACTTATCTGGATATTGAAAGGATATTGCAGTACAAGCTATCCCTAGTCCATATGTGAGCAAACACGTTGCAAAACAGGGACTTGAGCCTTCACTGCCCAAACCGGTCCGACCGGTTTCAGAAACCGGTCAGACCGCTTTTGGCAGTGAAGATGCAAATCCTTGTTGCGCAAAATGTAGCCCACCAAATCGATTCATCTCTTAGGGATAGGTTCCTAGGCATGCCAGAAGATGTTCTACCAAAGGGTTTTGAAAGATATTTACCGAGTGAGTAGATCGGGTGATGAGAGGATTTGAATACCTTAGGACCTTGAACTCGAGAGGAGATGAAGATTTGAGTGCACAACTTGATGGGGATCCGATCTAGCAGCCTTGGGACACTCCAAATCCGAAGAGAAAACGATTTTTCCTTGGATGGATCTTCAAATCGCCATGGAAGGTCCTCCTTGCGGTGAAGAACAGATGAGAGAGAAGAAGGCGTGGTGAAT